>CM030367.1:46676634-47276634 GCA_017893485.1 Hemerocallis citrina
CATCCATAAGCTGTTATCGATTCAACTTAACAATATAACAAGAAAGCGATACAACTAGGGATGTTTTCGGATCGGATACGGATCGGATATTGGCTACACCAATATCCGTATCCGCATTCCAAAGACGAATTCGGATACAGATACGGATATGACTCGGAAAATAAAAATCATATCCGTATCCGCAATTTTTTGATACGGATGCGAATCGGATACGGTCTACCGGATAACGGATACGAATCGGATATCAAATATAAAGTTTTTTGCTATTTATTTTTCTTAACTAGTGCTTAAGACATGTATATCACTGAATAGTGGATATTGATTTTCATATCTAATCACAAAATGAAAATCAACAGAATAAAAAAGGTAAATGAAAATTTATTTCAAATATATACAGCTCTTATAAAAATGAATACAATATTCACTTACCTGTCTATTTTGCATTAGTTTAAATCTGACTCTTAACCTTTTTCACCAGGACGGTGTGGCATTATTGAAAAAGACAGTACTTCATAAGAACTGCAGTAATGGAGGAATGGCGACTTGAGCCCCTGCAAACATTTTTGGAAAAAACGTATAAGAGTATGTACTCCACAAAATGTTTGTCAATCCTGTACATCACAGAAAATCCACCAAAATAGGAAAATAATACCCAAAAAAAGGAACAAAGAGATGTATCCCTGTCACTATTGGTAATAGAGATATGTGCTTCTAAGTTTTATCTGTCCATGAATATGTCATTAACACCTTTTGTAAGTGAATCACTGTTGTGCTAATGGTGGATTGATATATGTACACATGCATTCAAGTCAACCACATAGGCATAATGATATTGATCACCAACTTCAAAAACATTATCATAGCCAAACATAACATATTTACTATCTTCCTGTCTTATTTTAGAAGAACCATGCACGATATCAAGCACAAAACTAACACATTTCACAAAACATGAATATATAAAAGAGCGTTCAGAAACCTTATTCCTCCTGTTGTCCCACCAGTCAAGTGGATTAGCAAAGAAGGCCTGCCAAAGCTCCTCAGTAGATCCAGAAGAGTTGCATGAATAATTCCCAGTCCTTTCCCCTGAGAATCGCAGAAATAGACACTTAGCTGCCAAATTTTGTGAGGATAAACGCCACCCTGCACTTCTAAGACATCACAAAAGAAGCGTATACCTGAAACGTTTGAGTTTCTCTCCTGGCTCATACAACGAAACAGCTAGGGTAACTCTTCTCAATAAAATTCAACTTTTGAACCACCACCTTCTAGCATGTGCATCAATTTTCAGAAGAGCAAACAAACATGCAAAGAGAAATAACCATTTTTTTAATTAATAAAATGACCTTGTAGTAAACTTGTGGCTTCTCCTGATCTCCTTCTACAATATCAGATACAAGCCTACCAAAAACATACACTTGCTGACCCTTCTTCACATGTGCAAAAGCTACTTGTGCCAGCTCATCCCAAAATGTCAAATTGATCCTGCACGTACAAAAGATTCAATTAATCCCCATAACTAAATGAACTACCCAAGTCATCTACAAATACATGCTCTCATAAGGGAACATGCGAAGTTGAGAGGAAATGCCTATTATTTATATCAGAAATATATATTTTCATCTCACGTAAAGCAGTAAAAGCATATTTACATACACATATTAGGAAGTCACACAAAGAATCTTAACAAGGTTTATTTCATCCACCTCTACAGACCTAATTGTCAGTATGATACAGTGATACACTTATGCCTACTTACCAGAAAATAGAATCAATACTATCACATAAACAGCAAAAAATGTATTAGACTAAAATGAACAGATAAGTTCACATACATGTACTACTGAAGCTGGATAAGGCATAAGCCAGCACTGCCATAATAAACTAAAATAAAGACCATTAAATCCTATACATCTCAAACTCTTAGTAAAAAATTAGAAAATAATGAGACAGATGGTAAGATGAACAAACAATAAGGATCCCCTTTCATAAAATCTGATCTTCCAATTTCTAATGCTAGTGGTATGGTTTACACCTAGATATCAAATGCTAGCATATTAGAGAAATATTCCACACTAAGTAATTTAAGTAGCCTTATCCTACAAAAAGCTAGTAAAGAAATATGACAATACTGAGGTTCTATTGTACAACAAATACAACAGCACTTTCATACAAAGTCGAGGATACAATAATCAAATGTTTTAAGATGTTTATACAGAAAATTGGAAGTCAAAATATAGCATGCACAATAAATCAACATTACCAACCTATGTGCAATAATATTTTCATTGGTTTATCACCACAAAGTATCCTATCAAACAAGATTAACTTTGCATAAGATATGCATATATGGGTTCACTACCATAAGTTGATAAATAAAACAAGCGTAACCATGCCCACATTTAGAAACACAAACACATAATGCAACTTCCTCAATACGTCTCAACAGAAAGCAATAAATATTTGAATTGTGTACTAAATATTATTGAGTCATATGGAACAGAAGAGCTGGAAATCAGGTGTCAAGATTTAACACTATATTAAAAATAATTTGAAAGTGGGTGATAAAAACTCTTGAGTAGGTACACACTATTCCATGCCTACAAAAAACTGAGTCTCAGTATACAGAGAAATGAACATTGTCATAATTAGTTAACAACTTCACGTAAATATATTACCTATAAAGCTTCCCAGGAGTAGTCTCCAATGTGACATCATCATCAGAAACAATCTTTCTACCAATTGGTGCAAAGCCACCAAAAAGAACCCAAAATTCACCTGAACCAGACTCCGTCTCAAGCCTTCCATCATCTAAAATTTTCAAGAATAAAACATCTTCAGAAAAGAAAGGGGAAAAAATAGCACGGTCATCTACATGGACACTTTAGATTAAACTGCTCTCACCAATAATTGCAACTTTCACATCTAACCATTGCTTCACTTTAGATTGAACTGCTCTCACCAATAATTACAACTTAAAACTACCAAAATACAGTGAATATATTCAAAAATAGAGTGAGATAGAGAGAGATTTATACCGTCTCTTGAACTAAGTGCGACTCCGACGGCGGCCAGGGGGACAGGGGGCAGCACGACAGGACGGGGACGGCAGTGCTAGACTGTGGGAGGCGCGGGGTCGGAAGTGGGACAGCGACGAGAGGTGCGTCGCGACTGCTGGCTAGCGTGGGTGCAGGCACTGCTGCCGTCGACTCTGGATGCGGGAAAGGAAGGGGAGAAGAGGCAGGGGCGCTGGCGACTGGCATGGCCGGGCTTCACTGGCGGTGCGACGAGGGGTCGTGAGGTCGATGGGGAATTGGGGATGGGGACTGGGGTCGAGTCATCGAGAGGAAGGGTCGATTTGGGAATTGGGGAATTGGGGATTTGGTTACGGCTGCGCATACTAGGAGAAATAGGAAATTAGGAATTGGGGAATAGCTTATTATTCCAAATAAGTATATAAGTGTATAAGTATAACTATTAACAATATTTATTAAATAAATATATATTAAATTAAGCGGATATCCGTATCCGAATCTGCTTTTTTTAGGAATATCTGTATCCGTATCCGAATTCGAATTTTTTTGGATTTGGATATCCGAATCCGTATCCGTATCATCCCGGATACCGATATTTTATATCCGTATCTGCCAAAAAATCGGATTCGGATGTGGATTAAATCTGATATATCCTTATCCGAGAGCATCCCTAGATACAACCATGCATGCAATAAAAAGATAATCACATGAATAACAGTACTTGGAATTTAAGCATGAAAAAACTAAATATAATAATAATCCAACAACTGGAACAATAATAGCAATATTCGGGTCAAAATCCCACAATACAATAAAATAACAACAGTTCAATAATTAAGTCTTCGTTGCAGAACAATAATTTATTAAGCGGCGATGCTATTAATTCTTTCACCAATGTTGTTCTCCCAATCCATCAGAAAATTCTCCTTCGTTACCTGTGAACACTTCATCTAAAAAAGAAGAGAAAAATTGTCCTTAGAGTAAGTCATGGACAGCAAGTAGAGAAAGCAAGAAACAATGGAATAACGATATAACAATGATTTTAATAAATCAATTGGAATTAATAACATGGGACGATAGCAATAATCAATATCATGATAATCGATGCAATGACTATAAACAATGGTTCAACAATCGATAACAATATTCAATAGTCAATATCGATAACACTTAGTCAATATTCAATATCAATAAGAATAAGGATGTACAATATGCAATGTCGATATTGTGTCAATCCTTAAGTATATTATCATTTTAATCCTAACTAATGCACGTACTACTGCATCCCACTCTACAGGATCGATGCATACAATCAATTTTATTTAGACTATAGTGGTAGACTCTATAGTTCATGTACCCAGCATATAATGCCCCGATTTTCATTTATGAAAAGTATTATTTTATTTTTGCACGTATTGTGCACGTGCAATTTTTTGTAGTATAAAATCTTATAATCATTTTCATTATGGATAATGTGTGTGTATATATATATATATATGTGTGTGTGTGTGTGTGTGTGTGTGTGTGTGTGTGTATGTGTGTGTGTTCTCTAATTGTTTTTATAAAGGTCCATTTTCTTCAAATAAGCATAAGCCTTCTTTTTAGCCCAAATCTAATTTATTTTGTAAACCATTATTTGGCCCATTAAATAAGGTCCATGAATTTATTTTTCCTTTTAATTACAACTTGTAATGTAGACTACTTTTATAAGATTATTATTATAAAAAATAAAATGTACAACTTTTTATATGGAGAACTAGTGAATGCACGTGCATTGCACGTACACGTGCATGAAGCACTATAGTGGCCGGTTTTGAATGGAGGGAAAAGGAAAAAGAGAAGTGGAGTTATGGGTGGTAGTTGTTTGGATCATGGTTGGTTACTACAACTTCCCCTTAAATCCTAGCCTTTTATCTTTAACTCCTAGATTGATCCTAGCCCCTCATTTGCTCCAATTTTTAGTATAAATACCCCCCCCCCCCCCAGCCTAGTTATTCTTGCACTCTTCATTTCTCCAAAACCTATAGTAGAAAATACAATTGTTAGTAGTGTAGTAAGTAAGATAAAAGATTGAGAGTTTGTGGGTGAGTTGTGCTTGCAATCAAAGGAAGGTCGGCATCATCACAAGGAGGGCTCGGATTGCATCCTTTGAAGGTTCGGGTGCACATCAAGGAGGAGGAGGAACACTCTTTTGGCAAGCTCGCGAAGGAGTCTTTTGTTTAGGAGGTGTTGCAAGTTTGTTCTCTTCAAATAAGGTGGGTTATTTTCCATATTTCTAATTAGATATCATGCTAAGATTGATTGAAATGATAATGCATGAAAGAAACTAATAAGAGTACACTTAATTGGGAAAAGGACTTGTTGATTGATTAAATCAATGCTTGATAGACTGTATGTTATCTTGTTATGAATCATGAGTTGTATGTAAATCGTTTTGTAGCTATGGAATGTAGGAACTAAAATTTGTTGTTAGTATCAAAAATAAGTACAAAATGCTAGTAGGAGAAATTGTTGCTTTATGTGCTTAGATGGACTTTCGTGTTATGAGATAGAATGAGTAAATTAAGACATATTTTGAGTTATAAAAGGAGGATAAACAGGAAATTGATTTAGGAAGTATTAATACTGAACTGTATTCAAGAAATGTCAAATGAACTATGTAGATTATTTATTGAAAAAACCCGCAGTACAGTCGACTGCCATGTGCAACAGTCGATTGGCCTGATCTTCGATTTCGAGTTTAAAAATATTGCAGGACAGCCGACTGATACATTTAATAGTCGACTTCCCTTCGAATTTTGCATTATTGCGGAATAGCCGACGGACCGTTTCGACAGTCGACTTTCCCGAAACTTCAGTGAATTTGTCTTCTTTTGTGAGACAATTCCTATGACTTGTGGCCTAGTATGAATGAGTACAACCTACGAAAATTATTGGGAGTTACTAGAATGAAATAAAGCGTATTTTTTTTGAAAGTAAAAGTGAAATTGAAATTATAGTTTACACTCGTATATTTCATGAAAAATGTGTTTTGCAAAGAAAATTGAGATAAGTGCTAGAAAAGAAAAATTTGAAGGAAAGAAAGTATATGTTGTGAAGTTTGTATGAGTTATTCTTATTAAAGAATAGTGTGACAATAGTGAGTGGTGAATATTCACTTTGACTAGATATTTCGTGATATGATTTTTAATATGGAAATACATGTGGATTAGGAAATGTGTGATGTATAATTGAACTCCATGTATGGTTATTGACTCATGAATAATTTAGAAATCATGTGATTGGAAAAGAGAAATGTTATTGAGTATGAAAACTCAAACATATGAATTTGTGAAATGAAATTGAAAATTAGGGTGTAGCCAAAACTCATACCGGCAAGTCAAAAGTGGTGAAATATGATTATTGACATTGAAAAGACCAAGTTTGGGTCATTATGAAATGAAAGAAATAAGACCGGTAGTAGTGAGAGGGCTAACTCTAAGAGATTGATTTTGTTCATGATTTCATTAGAATTAAGGATTAGTTACATAGTGAAGATGTGATGAAAGTAAGAGAAAAACATTGAGTATGAGGGCCATTGGATTGGCGGCGAGAGAGTATCCCAGGATGTCCCATGATGAGTCATGATAGGGCGTGGATACTGCTCTAGAGTATCGTCCCGGTGGCGACGCTCGTGGGGTGTTTGACGACTGCGGGTGGTGTCATGTCTGTGGTAGGAGCTGAATTACCACAGGATGCCTGCATGATGAGTCATGTGTCAGTACGTTGGGATTCTCTCCAGGGTGCCTAGACATGAGTTCGTATATCAGAAAACATCTAGGATACTTACCATAGTTACAGTAGTAGATTAAGTCATGACGAGGGATTGAACCCTACAAGATGAAGAACAGTTAAGGGCTTGCCCTCGAACCTATGTAGTATGGGATGCATAGAATCCGAACAAGTGCGCATTAGTGTCATATAATATAAATAACTGCATTAAGGACTAAGTGCACAATCACAACACGACATCAATAGAGTATTCCCTTTAGTTTGATATGTGACAAGTTTGTGTTTGTTAAATGTGAAAAATCAGTTATACTGTTTCCGGCATAGAGAGGATGGCCGTGTATAATGTTCGTCGGTTGAATAAACTGATATACCCACAGTTCTGTATGCAGGGTAAATGACATGATAAAGATTAAAGGAGAAATGATGCTTAGCGATTATTCAAATGTGAATGTACCTTTATATAAATGTTGTAAATTTGCTTCCGCTGTAAAATGTAAAGTGTAAAGATTTCTTGTAACTCTGATGTAAAGTGAAAAGTTTTAAATTCCTTGTAAAATTGTACGAAAGAAGTGTAAAGATCCTGTGGAATCTCGAATTCAGTGTATTTTGGAATTCGGGGCGTTACACAGCAAAGATATACAATAATGACCGATGATTTAATGACCGATAATCGAATCAATTGAGATACTGTAATCAGTAATCTACAATCAATCAATGATCGATATGACCGATATGACCGATAAATAGGGAAACACGGGCCCCTCCTCCGAGTATAGTCCCTATATTGTCCACTACTAAAGTCAACCCTTAAACCCCGACTTGTTAATTATTTTATCAATGCAACAATACAATATGCAATTTAGAGAAGTTAGATGAATGCTGGTAACAATAGGAGAACAATAGGATGATAACTTGGATAGGGCAATTAGAATGATGACAATGGGACACTAGGATCATGCAATACAACATATATACTTCAATTCATACAATGCAATGATGTAGAAATAATTAATTCAAGAAAAACTCGAAAATAAAATTCTGGACAGCATTAGTCAACTGTACTAAAGTTGAAATTCCCGCTGCTACAGAAATCAAAAACTGAATTCGTCAGAAATTCTGAAAACTAGACTTCCACACGGTTCCAACGCATATTTACACTATAAAATCCAACAACAATAGCTAGGTCACACACATCATTCTTTACAGATTATATGTTCAGGTAGAAAAATATATATCAAGTTGTTATTTTTTTAGATATGGCGAAAACCGGAAAATAAATTCATCAAAAATGTTTATTAGACTCTTAAACATATTAACTATCACTCTAGAAATTATCATAGCATTATTTTAATATTAAATCATCCTTTTAATAGATTGAACATGAAAACATACATGAAATCTGAAATCTGGAAATAAAACAAAGCAGTAGTAAATCAGTCATAACTTTTGCTATACAACTCAGAATTCAACAATTCAAGATGTTCTGGAAACTAGAGATATGGGGCTAGAACTCTTATTCAGAAAGTTATTTATTTTGAAATCAAATACTGGGTCGAAAACATCATGCAAAATACAGACAGCATGCAACATATAGATTTTTCGATATTTTTGATGAAATAAAGTGATTAAACATGATGGGTATCAATTCTATAGTTAATAAATCTTATAATCAGCATGAAGGACATACTAGCATGATAGATTTAATTAAAACACACATATGCACTATTTTAACAACAACCAAACATTAACTGATCATTCAATACACAACCTAGCAATAATTTCTACACTAGATTAATTGTGTTGGGATTATATAAGTAATCCTATCATCAATACTATATGGATGCATGAAAGATTCAATTTTTAGAGTCAAAAGTAGCACGAAGTCGAGGATATTTGGGTTAGCTCGTGTAAACCCTCAATATACTCAACGAAAAGGGATGAACAACATATGATACGATGAACAATCAGATCTACTTGCAAGAATTTCAATAAAAACATGAATTTGATACAATATTCAATTCAAGAGGAAAGTGACTTGCCTTAGAGACGATTAATTTGAATACCAAGAATAATGAGATGAGAATCCCGGAGCAACGAACACACGAACACACGAAATAACACGTGTATACTACATGCAATAGAGAAATAAAGCAACACAGCAAAACAGTAACCACAGCAAGAGCAGAGGGCTGGCAGTGGTGGCTCGACGGCATCGTAGGCTGCGACGGTGTCAACTAGAGGCCGTTGCCATCGATCGGGAAGGGAACAGAGCGTCGGGGTTTAGGCTGTCGTTCGACGGTCAGAAACGGGGAAGAGGAGGCATTGGGGTTTGGGCATCGACGGAAAAGGAGGTGTTCGATGGGTGAGGGGGCTCGACCCCTGAGGGAGGGGCTCGCCGGAGAATCGACGGGGTTGGGTTCAGATCGGAGAGAGAGAAAATGTCGAGGAGAGAGAAAGAGGAGAGAGGAGAGAGGATGACGGCTACAATTTATTTTTTTGTGTTTTTAGGGTTTGTATTAGGGTTGTATTTATATAATACAATTAGATTGTTGGTGTAATACCCCGCAAAATAGCATATGGCTATTTTGCATTGTAATCTGTGCGCAATTGAGAATTGCACGCGATTATGTATTTTTCTAATAACAATTGATTTTAATTGAGAAATATCAGATATATTGTCTACTTTATTTTATAATTTTGAAGGATTATTATGAGGTAATTTTAATGTATTTTGTATTGTTGGTATTATTAAAGAAATGAGTTGGGATTTATATGAAATATATTTGAGACTTGGGGGCTTGTAAGTAATATTCCCTTATATTATTTATTTATCTATTTATTTACTTTTACAAAACCCCCACCCCCCCCCCCCCTCCCCATTCCCTTCCTCCTCCTTTCTTTCTTCCGTTCTGTTTCCATCCCGACCCCAAAAAGAAACCCACCGACCCCCATTTCGGCTCTCTCTCTCCCCGCACAAATCCACCGATATACTCCATAATTTTTCAATTAAATTGGGGGGATGGCTAATTGAAGGGTTCTCTACACCGTGGTAGCGTCGGTTTGTAGAGAGGGCTTCGGGAAGGTATACCCTATTTTATGTTATTGTATAAAATTAAGTGTTGTTAATTTCTTTTGAGTACGAATATTATGGGTGGAAGATTAAGGGATGTTGGGAATGCTAGAGGCGAGAAATTAGCAGATTATTAGAGAGTTTGCAAGTTGTTAGTAAATTAGGGTTTTGGGTTTGTAAAAGAGATTGATATATGTAAGTATTAGTTCTCCATTGGTAGTAGAAATTGTAGTTGGACTATTAGAATAATTTAGGAGTGATTTTAGTAATTGGTTGAAAATAAGAATCTTGTCGGAATTGGAATATTACGTGCAATGCACGTGTGCATCCCAGGCGTTCAATAAACGCTTGTGTGATATTTGGAATAGGATTATTAGCTCTCGTGATTGGTTTGGATGACTTAGTCTTAATTGCTTTGACATTTGATAATAAGATATATTAGCGACTTTGGATGCGGGATGGCGTGCTGGTGCTTCGAGTCTTCGTGGGATACTATGTGAGTATGATCTCTTTTATTTTATGTACATGGTGCGTTATGAAAATTTTAAATTTCGATTGCTGTGTATTTCTGATTTTGTATCTCAGTGTAGCCTGGGTGTTTTGAGCTAAAAGATTTTATGGACACTCTTGTATGTGTCCACAACTATAGTCTAAATTTCATAAATTCTCGAGGTCGTTTGATACCTCAAAAATTTGTGGAGTACAGCTGGTCTAAAAAGGCAGAGCTGAAGCTGATTGCTTTTGGACTGAAGCCCAAAAGGTTATAACCAGTTGTGTATGTATGATCTTGCCATGAAATTTTGGGAGTAGCTTTTGGTATGAGTCTATTTGATGATTCTCAAGTTTTTGAATTTTTAAATTTTTAAAGATCGTTTGATGAGGTTTCAACAATAAGCCGTATACAGTGGCAAAAACCCTGTTGAAAGAGTGGCTGAAATTGTGTGCTATGCTTGAAGAGTCGTAGCTCATGGTGTGAGATGAATCTAAATGTAAATTTTAGACACAATGAAATGGTACGTGTGTAGATTAAGAATCTCAAATTTCATGAGCATTGGACTCAAGGTTGATTTACTATTGAATTTCAAAGTGGGTTAGGTTCAGCCTAGTATAAGTTGACCAGTTTGTGAAGATGAGAAATTGGGAACTATTTGTTAAGAATTTGGGAAATTGACCAACTAGAGAGGCGTAGTAGGGAGTCATAGTTTTCTAACCCATCTAAAATTGTGTAATTCCAGTTTATAGGTTGAGAATTATGATTTTCCAAGATGGAACGGATCTAGTCTTAGTTAAGGTAGTATTGGCTGAGTAAACCAGTTCTCCCTGTTTGTACACCTGATAGAACTTAGTGTTTTCGAGAACTCAAATGATAGAATCTGAAAGAGGTGTTCAACTAGGAAGTTAAAGTAGACACTCCTACCTTCCCATAGGACCCGGAATCGAGAATTTCCTATGAGTAAGCAAACTTCTATGATATTAGAAAGGTGCAGCGAGTGCAAGAAGAATATACTACTGAGAGTATATGAGGTTTTATAGTATCAAGATGATTGAATTTGAGGAAATGGTTAGCTGGAGAGTTGTAGACTAGGTTTTATCTGTCCAAGAATGGGTAGTATCAAGTAATTCTGTATTTTGTGTTGGAAGTTATGGATGTTGCGAGTTAGCAACCTGTTGTTTAGACTAAACTTCAAGTTTAAGTTGACTCGGGGACTTAAGTTCTATAAGAATTTGAGGGAGTCGTCCACTAGGAGATTGCAGTAGATCTCTCTACCCTTCTAGAAATTCTGAGTGTGTTGGATTCTGATGAGCATAGCTTGGGTCACAGCTACTGCTTTTTGTTGAACTATTTCATCGGACAATTGATGAGGAACTCTCTGCATACCGCAGTATGGTGATCATGAGCTATCGGGTTTTTAATGATGTTTAGCATTTCATTTGGAACTTAGATAAGTTCCTGTGCTTAGTACTCATGGTGAACATGAGTTAGTTGGGATATAGCTCTGGTCAGTTTGCGTTTGGTGTCTCGATACCTGAGTCTGTCAGTTGTCAAGAATTGATGGTTATGTGTGTGCTTACCTTCATTTGAATTGTATTGCATCCTTGGGGAGCCGTTGGACCACTCGCTGAGGGTCACGGGCCAGAATTATTTGGTCGCTGACCTGTGAAGGTATTAGGAATCAGTGGATGTGATTCCCGTGATGATTGTTGTTTGACAGACCGGACAGGCTCGACATTGTTGATCGACACCGAGTGTGATTTGGAAAACAGCTTGTCTTCAGTAAACTGCATTGATTAGGCTTTCCTTTACTGTTTCGCTCGAAGACCGAATTGGTGTTAGGGGTGATTCCCTATAATCCAACTCGTTCTGAGAGTTAGCACTAGGAGGTAATACTATAGGGTTGTCTCTTCCTGTCATTAGGGATACGTGCTGCTGTGTGTATCTTGTACTGTTGATACCTGAAGTACCATAGTAAGAACGGTACGTCAATTTCCTGGCAGATAGGGGGTTTTAGACCTTCAAGGCCGTCATGTTCTATGTTGGCGGACACGAACGGATCATAAAGGATCTTCTGCACAATGGATATGCTGCATGTATATCTGTAAGTTCATCACAGCTTTCGAGGAGGGTCTGATGCAACAATTATTGGTGACAACGGGGTAGCACCCCGAATTATTTCTGTTATTTATACTTCCTCAACCATGTCATACTATTAGGAACATGAAGTAGACAGAATTAGAATGCATTGCATAGCGAGGGTTCAAATCCCTGAACTAGAGAAACGGCTTGATCTGGGGCACATGTAGTATGAGATGCATGTGTGTCCAGAGTCTTGCCGACATTAGATTAAGTGCATCCATTCTATACTCTGTATTTTTGCATTAGACTCAGGTCATGGCATACACGAATACTAGGAAATCAGGATACATGTTTATTTTCCATTCAAGATGAATTGCGAGTGTGATAGTTGAAGTGTATAATGAGTGTGAAAGTGATGTATTGCAAGACGTGATGATATATGTTGTAGGAAATGAATGAATGTGATGTTATGTGATATGAGATTGGGAAGAACATGTTTATGAATGAAGATGAGTACGAAAGAATATAAGTCGTGAGTCTATAAATGCAAATGAATGGTAAATGTGGTGCAGTTTATGTGAAAGTAGAGTTATTTGTGAATGATTTCCAACTAAGGATAAGTATGTTATGAGCAGGTATGGATATACATACAGGTGATGACTCAGAGGGTATTTGACGTGAAATCCCATTTATGATGTTTACATGTTCAGATTTCAAGTAAAGTTTGATTATCTTGGTATTCGTAAGTTCGTTCTGTTTTTACTTATAAAGTTTAATTTATTTGCTTAATTAGTAGATTATACTCATACCAGAAATTGCTAACCCATGAGTGTTTGGGGGGTTAGGGAGTCCCTGGACTGCCCTAGATCCCCTAATGTTACAGGTCCTCAGTAGTGCAGAGGTGAGGTGTAAATTCTGTGGAGCGGAGCTTTTATTTTAAAATTGTTGTTTAAGTTTAATTATGTGAATAGTGAAATTTATGATTTAAATTGTATTTTAGATGTAATAGTATGTGGATGATGATGATGAGTAATAATGTGGAGTGGCATGATATGTTTTTGACCCGTACCCATCTCGTTGTAGAGTACCTGGACCCTGCGGTATGTTTTAAAAGTTATTTTCTAAAAACTTTACTATGTTTTCAAAGGAATTTATGGTTTTTAATTGATAATTGATATCATATTAGGAGTTTGGCCCCCAGAGCATGATATTTATATTGCCTGTGTGATTCTGCTCATTTTGGCCTGGGGAGCCCATGATATTATTGCTTGTGATGTGAGCTACGGAATTTAGAGCAGAATTCCGTAAGCATTTTGTGTTTCGGGGTAGAAATTTCAGAGGAAACTCTGCCAAAATTTTCTTTGAAATATAACTATCTAAGTTTATGTTTAAAGTGATATAGAAATTGAAAGAATGGAATTTTGAAGTCAAAAGAAAGGGGGGAGACATTACAGTTTGATATGACAGATTGATATTTGTAATTTTTGATGTAATAAATCTGATGGCAATAAAAGTGTTTAAATTTCCGTGTTATTTACTGTGTTGAGATGCATTTGAAGGCAAAGATTCTGGTTGTGTCACGGATGTCCGATAACAGGGATCCGGGGCGTCACAGTTGGGTTATTGGGTTAGGATCCAATAATCATGGGTTTGGATCTAGAAATAATTGCAATTGCGTTTTGGGTTCAACAAGAGATGGGTTTGAAGACAATATGGCTCAATTAAAATAACCACAATCCAATAAAATAAAATCTGCAAGATAGATAGTCCAACAAGAAGAAAAGAATAGTTCATAGCCGAAAATTTAAATCCAAATAGATAAATAAATAATACAAATGAAAAGATTATAAATTGGCTTGAAAATAAATTAGAATTCACCAAGAAAAAAATAGATCAAAATAGCTCGATAGATGAATTTTAATAAATAATCAAGAAATAACAATTAATAATTATAATCATAATAATAATAAAATTATAAAACAAAGTAGTATTCGGGTTTAACAATTTTATTAAAATAATCCAATAATGATAATATATTTGATTTAGGCTCCAATATAAATACCCGATCAATAAGATATAGAAAGTAAGATTAAAATACACCATTATTCAAAATAAATAAAATTTTCGATTATGAAACACTTTAATAAAATATCCGAAATGAATTTAGCGTTAAATAAATTTATAAAAATCAAATTATAGAAAGTACACAGAAAATTCTTATTAACGGGAATGGGGGTTACAATAGCCATCGATCTAGCATATATGATAGGCTAGTATTTAGGTGGATATTATGGATTTAATGGCGATTGCGCTGGTTGCTGGCCAACAGAAACTGCAAAAAGCCTGAAACACCTGGGTGTTTTCCTAGCATCAGGCCCCCCGACAATCAAGACAGTAACCAGAAAATGAGAAGTAGGGTTTAGTGGCAAAATCTTGATTACCTGGTAATTGAGGAGAGATGTCTGTATTTATAGGCTTGTGGAGAATCAGTTAGGGAAAGATTTCCCAACTGCCTAAGTAAATCCCTTGGATTAAGGATGTGATCGGATAATTATCCTACTAATTTTAGGGGATTTAATTACCAACCATAAACAGCTGGTCAACCTTCCACTGGTGGGCTGATCTATGGTAGTGGCCCTGTAGACGACCCGTAAGCTGGTCTTAGGCCTATAACTGCTGTGAGATTATTGTCTTGTTCTTAGGAGCCTCAAGATTCATGCACGAATGGTACAGTTCCGAGTAACTGAGTTTTTTACCCACATCAATATGTAACTCTTTGTTCTCTCATACAGAAGTCATGTGTATGAAAAAAATATATAAAAGACATTGATCCTATATATATAGAGAAAGAAATATTCCGTTGTGCACTAGACCTCCGTGTTCACTCATGTGCACTCGGCCTTCCCGCCTTCATATCGACGATCCAAACCGTTCACGTTGATCTAAACATCTAAATTAGTCTAAATATATAAACTCAAATTATTTGAAATTTATTTTCCCATCCATCATGTGACTATAAAAAAATAACGATTTTCAGCCATACAATTTTGTAACACTTCAATGGGTTGGCAAATGAATTTCAAATGATTTGATTTTATATATTTAGACTAATTTATATGTGTAGATCAATGTGAACGGTTCGGATCGTCGATACGAAGGTGGGAAGGCCGAGTGCACACAAGTGCACACGGAGGCCGAGTGCACAACGAAACATTACTATATATATATATATATATATATATATATATATATATATATATATATAGGGAAAAAGGGGTGTGAGCAACTTGCTCATTTAGTAAATGAGCAAGTGATGAGGTGGCATGCATGTGATTGGGAAATCATAAAAGTGATTAGATACTCAATGTATCACATGCATGCCACCTCAACAATTGCTCATTTATTAAAAGAGCAAGTTGCTCATATCCCTTTTACCCACACACACCCACCCACCCACCCACACACACACACACACACACACACATATATAGGAAATTCTTCCATTGTGCACCACCCCTCCGTGTGCACTCGGCCTTCCTGCCTTCGTATCGATGATCCGAACCGTACACATTGATTTACACATCTAAATTACTTTAAATATGTAAAATGAAATTATTTGAAATTCATTTACCCATCTGTTGCCGCTAAATTTGGTGTGGGGGCAAACAGATAGAACTTGTGGATTCTTGGAGAAACTGAATAGAGAGACCTGCGTACCTGTTCCGTCGGGCCTCGATCGTCGATCCCGCCGTGCACCTGTAAAAAGTGCGAGACACCGGGGTTGTTCCCGGCGACGCACCCTCCGACGCTCAAGTCAGTAATCTAGGAAGACTATGAATTAGCACAAAAACTGGTGAACAGTTGATTACCTTTTAATGGAGATGGATGGGGGGTATTTATAGGCGTCTTAGGGAACAGATTAGGAATGTAATCCCCGTGATCTGATAAGGAATATTCTCCTTGTAAACAGATTAGGAATGTAATCCCTAATTCCCAGTGGAGGGATAGGCGTGAATCGGGGCCGTTGATTAGGATCTAATCAGGAGCCTTAATTCTATCCCTCTGATCGGGCTTTATTGCTGGTTGAGACCCGCGCCCAATTGAAGCGGATCCGTTTGTGGGTTGTTGGGTCTTTATCGGAGAGACCTAGTACCCATTTCAGACCCTATTTGTAGGTGAAATTTCTATTTTACCCCTGGACTTCAAGATTCGTGCCCGATTTGGACGGTTCCGATTAATCCCCATTTTTAGCCATATCACGAGCCCCCCACTCCTAAAGGCTGAGCTCGATCGGCCTTTGAGGAGTAGTTTAGCTGTTTTAATGGCTGGCGGAGTTGTATCGGAGCCCAAATGGAAGGTTTTGAATCTTGAAGGGGGTAGTTTGGTGATTTTTCAAGCGGATTGAACTCTGAGTCGCTCCTGAGCTCTTATGGTCATGTGGTGTTCTTGCAGGGATATCCTTTTAACTTCGCGAAGTGTCAATTCGTCATTCGGGGGTCTTAGAAGATTGTTCTCAGCAATAATTGCTTGTTCAGGGACGAGAAGGTGCTCCCTATCTTTACAATTGCTTTGCAGGAGTTCTTCCTTGATTTCCCAAATTTTTAATTATTTTTTCGAGATCTCTTGGCAAATGGTTCGACCTTTTTCATTCGTTGAGGGGGGGCATGTGCTCGTATCATGCTTCCGACCCCTTCTACAGCTCGCTGACTAGGGGACCGAGGTCTGTATGCGGTTCGGCTCATCTTTCCGAAGAGGGGGGAG
The DNA here is from genome assembly GCA_017893485.1 of Hemerocallis citrina. Classification (NCBI taxonomy): domain Eukaryota; kingdom Viridiplantae; phylum Streptophyta; class Magnoliopsida; order Asparagales; family Asphodelaceae; genus Hemerocallis; species Hemerocallis citrina. The sequence goes on from CM030367.1 coordinate 46,693,847, forward strand.
AGTTCGGCATGGTTATGAGTGCCGAGAGGGAGTTCGGCATGATCCGAGGTCCCATCTTTCCCCCGTAATAGGGTCGGTGCCAAGAACGCTCGGCAGCTGGTGCCGAACTCAATTTTTCCCTATAATAGGGTCGGTGTCACGAACGCTCGGCAGTGAGTGCCGAACGTGACTTTTTCCCCTATAACAGGGTCGGTGTCACGAACGCTCGGCAGTGAGTGCCGAGCGTGACTTTTTCCCTATAACAGGGTCGGTGTCACGAACGCTCGGCAGTGAGTGCCGAACGTGACTTTTTCCCTATTACAGGGTCGGTGTCACGAACGCACGGCAGTGAGTGCCGAACGTGACTTTCTCCCTGTAACAGGGTCGGTGTCACGAACGCACGGCAGTGAGTGCCGAACGTGACTTTTTCCCTATAACAGGGTCGGTGTCACGAACGCTCGGCAGAGAGTGCCGAACGTGACTTTTTCCCTATAACAGGGTCGGTGTCACGAACGCACGGCAGTGAGTGCCGAACGTGACTTTTTCCCTATAACAGGGTCGGTGTCACGAACGCACGGCAGTGAGTGCCGAACGTGACTTTTTCCCTATAACAGGGTCGGTGTCACGAACGCTCGGCAGTGAGTGCCGAACGTGACTTTTTTCCTATAACAGGGTCGGTGTCACGAACGCACGGCAGTGAGCGCCGAACGTGACTTTTTCCCTATAACAGGGTCGGTGTTACGAACGCTCGGCAGTGAGTGCCGAACGTGACTTTTTCCCTATAACAGGGTCGGTGTCACGAACGCACGGCAGTGAGTGCCGAACGTGACTTTTTCCCTATAACAGGGTCGGTGTCACGAATGCTCGGCAGTGAGTGCCGAACGTGACTTTTTTCCTATAACAGGGTCGGTGTCACGAACGCTCGGCAGTGAGTGCCGAACGTGACTTTTTCCCTATAACAGGGTCGGTGTCACGAACGCTCGGCAGAGAGTGCCGAACGTGAATTTTTCCCTATAACAGGGTCGGTGTCACAAACGCACGGCAGTGAGTGCCGAACGTGACTTTTTCCCTATAACAGGGTCGGTGTCACGAACGCACGGCAGTGATTGCCGAACGTGACTTTTCTCCTATAACAGGGTCGGTGTCACGAACGCTCGGCAGTGAGTGCCGAACGTGACTTTTTCCCTATAACAGGGTCGGTGTCACGAACGCTCGGCAGTGAGTGCCGAACGTGACTTTTTCCCTATAACAGGGTCGGTGTCACGAACGCACGGCAGTGAGCGCCGAACGTGACTTTTTCCCTATAACAGGGTCGGTGTCACGAACGCTCGGCAGTGAGTGCCGAACGTGACTTTTTCCCTATAACAGGGTCGGTGTCACGAACGCACGGCAGTGAGTGCCGAACTCCCAGACTTGTCATTTTTTTGGGGGTTTGTCTTTTCTGCGCGCCATTTGAACCCCTGACACCTCTGACAATTCTGACAACCCTGACAGATGGGACGTTCATTAATTGCAGTGACCCTTGGGGTTCCATCAGATGGAGCGCGCATTAAATTCAACTCATGATTCGTTGTAGTTATCGAGGTGACGATTGGGATCGCTCCGCCGCTTGGTTTAGATGGGCCGGTCGTACGGGCCCATTAGCCTCGTGGTGTGTGTCCCTCTTCTATAAATCCTCCCCCCCCTTCTCATTTCTCATTTCTTCCCTCATTTGCTCAGGCGTTCTCTTGTGTCTCAGGCGAGTTTTCCGGTGACCGGTGTTTGACTCAGGCGAGGTTTTTCGGCGGCTCTTTCTTTTCAAGGTAATTTATAAATTATGTCTGTAGCTTCTGTCTCAGATGAAGTCTCTTGGTCCGAGCCCTCCCTTGAAGGCATCGAGGCCTCGACTCCGAATCCACCCAAGGGGAAGGTGTTCGGCAAGGATTCCATCGTCGTGGATCCGAAGAGGATGGGGGAGTTCGGACAGCTACCAGGTCCGCTAACGGGGCTGCACAGGGTCAGGGAGCTCCCGAAGGACCAGGCCGAGCGGATCGTCCATGGGAGGGAGAGGTCCTTCGAGGAGAACGAAGCGAGGGAGACGACGGAGGCGGACGACGCGGTGTCGATCCTGCGCGAGGAGGAACTGGCTACGATCCGGGACTCTTTTTTCATCCCGGAGGAGTACGAAATCATGCTGCCGGGCCCCGGGGTTAGGGCTAATTCGCCGCTGCCAGTGACCATGTGTTGCTGGCCGGTTGATGCCTTTTATCGCCGGTGCTCGGCTGCCTCTCCACGCGTTCGCCGTTACCGTGGTGAGCTGGTACGGGGTCTGCCCCATTCAGCTCATGCCGAATGCGTGGCGAGTGATTAATGGCTTCGTTCTCCACTGCCAGGCCGCAGGGATCGAGCCGCAGCTGAACGTGCTTCGGACGATATACCGGCTCCACCAAGGGAACAAGTCGGAGTACCGGTATTATCTGACTCCGAGGCACGGCGGCAAGCTCGTCGTCTGCCCCGACTCTATCAAGCACTGGCGAGAGAAGTGGGTCGTCATGCGGAGTCGAGAAGCATGGCCGATCCCCACAAATTGGGCAGAAGGGGTGCCCAAGAGGGCGACGGCGCTGCCGAGGCTTACGGTAGAGGAAGAAGCGGCGGTCCGGACCCTCCTCGACCGGCCGAAGTACGATTGGAAGGATTTGACGGAGGACGTTCTCTACAGGGGAGGGCTCTGCCGCGTAGATCCTAGTACGCAGCTTCTCGCCAAGTTCTTTTTTCCGTACTTGCTGCCTTGTTTTTCTTTTGTGCTAATCATTTTTTGCTTTTGATGCAGAATCCATGGACTACGAGACGGTGTTGGCGCTCAGGGCGGGGCTCGCCAGTAAGGCGCCGAGGAAGCGCAAGAGGGTTGCGTCGAAGCTGCCCTCGACCTCGAAGGTGCCGAGGATTGCGGCCCCCGACCAGGTGGTGGAGGTTGCTGACGACCCGGTCGTCACCGTGGCGGGGCCTTCGGCTCCTGCACCTGTGGGGGATTTCCCCATTGCCGCCGCGCTCGCCATGCCGACCCCGCCGCTGACCGTAGCAGGCGAGGAGCTCCTGACGGAGGAGCACAAGCGGATCCACATTCCGGACTGGCAGGTCCGGAGGCACGATGGGTTCCTCGGGAACTCGCTGGCGAGCATGCAGGCCGTCAAGCATCTCGCCACCCCGAAGGACCGCGCCGCCATGGACGCGGGGAGGGAAGGCGACGACGTGATCGAGATCGCTCGTTCGGCGGTATCGGTAAGTTCCGAGTTCCCTTCGTTCGTTTCATCCCCTTGAATCACAAAATTTTTCTAACTCTCTGAGTTCTTCTTCTTTCCTTTGTAGATCGTCGTTCATTTCGGTCACCTCACCGAGAGGCTGACCGCCCTCGAGAAGGAGCTAAAGCAGGAGTCCGACCAGGCTCGGAACGAGAAGGCTCGGATGTCGAACCAGCTTGACAAGCTCCGAGTCGAGCATGAAGGTCGGTCTGCAAGGATCCAGCACCTCGAGGCCGAAGTGAAGAGGCTGGAGGACGAGCTGCGTCGGGAGAAGGAGGGGTCGGCCAACCAGTTGGTCAAGGCCGAGGCGAAACAGGCGGCGGCCGTGAAGGAGGCGGAGGACGCCACCTTGAAGAAGGCCCAGGGGTACCTCGCACAGAACATGGCGAAGGCCTTCGCCACTGCCCTCGACCGGGTGCGAGAGGCATACCCCGGGGTGGACGTCTCGGGATGGCGACTCTTCCCCGGACACGTCGAGGGCTTCGACCCCGAGTCCGAAGGGGAAGAGGAGGAGGAGGAGGAGGGCGACGCTGATGCCGATGCCGGGGTTACTGGCGAGGTCCCGAGCACCACGACCACTCCGTTGGCGGCGGCGTCTCCTTCGGCGAAGTCGACGCCTACTCCGCCTCGTCGCCCGGGGAAAGAGGTCGGGCACTGAATCCGCCTTTCGTTTTGTTGTTTTTGATTTTGTTTTTCCTTTCGAACTTTGTAATGCCTAATAGCGGACTGGCCACCGCTTTTTTTGACGTTTAATTAAAGGAAAATTTCTGCAAGTGTCGATGTTCGGAAGTTTTTGTGTTATGCACTTTCTTTTGCCGAACTGTCTCCTTTTGTTTCTAAAGATGAAAATTTTTCCAAGTGTGGTGCTTCGGCCACGTTCGGCGTTTGTGCTGATTATTCTGATCTCTTTGCAGCTTATGGTGATTGCCCAAGCCGTCGTGCTTGCTCGCCCGGACGAGGAAGTTCCAGCCGAGGCCGGCCTAGGGGCGACAAGGCTGTGTCTGGCTAGGTGTAGAGAGAAACTTTACGAGGTCGAGCTCGGATTGCGCCGAGCTAAAAGCGAGAGGAGGCATCTCCAGCTCGTCCTTGGTCGGCGAGACATCGAGATCCGTCGTTTGGAAAGCAGAATCGCCGAGCTTATACCCGAAGGTGAACATTTGCCAACTGATTTCAGTAATGAGATTCGAGTTCAGTGCATTCGTCATAACTTGTCCAAAATAACAGCGGAGAAGGACGAGTTGCTTTCCGAGATACAGCATCTGCAGTCCGTAGAGGCAAAGCTCCGGAGTGAGGGCGAGGGGCTGACGGCCGAGGTGGCCAAGTTGACGACTGAACGAGTCGAGTTAACTGCCGAAATCGAAGCGCTAAAGAGAGCGACGGTGGATAAAATTATCGAGGTCACCCACCTTCGGCGCCTCGTCGCTAGCCGATCCGGAGTGCCGGACTCCGCAATACCTCCACGTTTCGAAGTCGACGTCAAAGACGACTCGTTGCGGGACAGGATCTCGGAGTTGGAGGCGGAAGTGGCCCGACTTAAGCCACATTCGGGGCCGATCAACGTTCGAAGCACGTCATGCACTCGCGCTGAGAGTGAGCGGGGCATTACCTTCTATGAGATGGCGACCCGTCAGCGGATCGGCCAACCAAGCCCGGGGGATGCGCAGAGCTCGGTGGCAATCTCCTCGAGCGGGGCGTCCGTCGGTGTAGCTACCAGGAGCGGTGCCGAGGATACGTCCCAGTTTGCCGGCTTGGGGTCGCGCTCCGGGGACAAGCGTCGTCACTCTTGAGTGTCCTTGAAGCGGAACGCTCCAGCTCCGAAGAAGCACTGACGTGGTCGATTCTGCGAGTTCTTTGCTTATTTTTTGTTTTTCGCTAAGTGTAATAAGTCGGCATTGTAACTTTTCTCTGATGAGTTGTGCTCCTGCTGTGTTTGCCTTTGTACCACGTCTGTTTCATTAATAAAAGTGTTATTGCCGAACTTGTGTGTCTTGTTCTCGCGATTGTTGTCTGCCGTGCCGTAACTTCGTAAGCTTCGGACTTTGAATGGCGAACTACATCTAGCTCGCTCGGGAGTGGACTCGCGAAGTAGAATCGGGCCAAGTGTTAGACTTCGGGATCCTTGGTTGACTAGGTTAGGATTGTCGGAGTGTTTTAGAATGGTAAACTGCCCCTAGCTCGCTTAGGAGCGAGCTTGCGGAGTAGAGTCGAACCAAGCGCTGGACTCCGAACCATTGTCAATTAGGGGGTGTGGGAGCAGTTTCGAATGGCGAACTACCCCTAGCTCGCTTGGGAGCGAGCTTGCGGAGTAGAGTCGAACCAAGTGTTGGACTCCGAACCATTCAACGGCTGTGGGAGCATTTTCGAATAGCGAGCTACTTCTAGTACGCTTAGGAGCGAGCTTGCGAAGTAGAATCGAGCCAAGTGTTGGACTCCGGAACCATTGTCAATTAGGGGGTGTGGGAGCAATTTCGAATGGCGAACTACCCCCAGCTCGCTTGGGAGCGAGCTTGCGGAGTAGAGTCGAACCAAGTGTTGGACTCCGAACCATTCAACGGCTGTGGGAGCATTTTCGAATGGCGAGCTACTTCTAGTACGCTTAGGAGCGAGCTTGCGAAGTAGAATCGAGCCAAGTGTTGGACTCCGGAACCATTGTCAATTAGGGGGTGTGGGAGCAATTTCGAATGGCGAACTACCCCTAGCTCGCTTGGGAGCGAGCTTACGGAGTAGAGTCGAACCAAGTGTTGGACTCCGAACCATTCAACGGCTGTGGGAGCATTTTCGAATGGCGAGCTACTTCTAGTACGCTTAGGAGCGAGCTTGCGAAGTAGAATCGAGCCAAGTGTTGGACTCCGGAACCATTGTCAATTAGGGGGTGTGGGAGCAATTTCGAATGGCGAACTACCCCTAGCTCGCTTGGGAGCGAGCTTGCGGAGTAGAGTCGAACCAAGTGTTGGACTCCGAACCATTCAACGGCTGTGGGAGCATTTTCGAATGGCGAGCTACTTCTAGTACGCTTAGGAGCGAGCTTGCGAAGTAGAATCGAGCCAAGTGTTGGACTCCGGAACCATTGTCAATTAGGGGGTGTGGGAGCAATTTCGAATGGCGAACTACCCCTAGCTCGCTTGGGAGCGAGCTTGCGGAGTAGATTCGAACCAAGTGTTGGACTCCGAACCATTCAACGACTGTGGGAGCATTTTCGAATGGCGAGCTACTTCTAGTACGCTTAGGAGCGAGCTTGCGAAGTAGAATCGAGCCAAGTGTTGGACTCCGGAACCATTGTCAATTAGGGGGTGTGGGAGCAGTTTCGAATGGCGAACTACCCCTAGCTCGCTTGGGAGCGAGCTTGCGGAGTAGATTCGAACCAAGTGTTGGACTCCGAACCATTCAACGGCTGTGGGAGCATTTTCGAATGGCGAGCTACTTCTAGTACGCTTAGGAGCGAGCTTGCGAAGTAGACTCGAGCCAAGTGTTGGACTCCGGAACCATTGTGATATTAAAGAGTTACAAGCAGAGGGATGTAATAGTAGTGAAAACATGAAGAAACTTTATTTATTAATATCTAATGATCGGCTGCTTCTAAAGTTGCTAGCCATTATTACAATGATAAAAACAAAAGGACAAACCACTACTAGTAAAAGGAAGGGAACGGTTCGACATCTCGAGTTACTTGGAGAGACGTAGTTGCCTTCTCTTGGTATTTCAAAAGATGGTCGGCGTTCCACGTCCTGGGAATTTCTCTGCCTTCGAGATCTTCTAGCTTGTACGTACCAGGGCGGATTACTTTCGAGATCTTGTACGGTCCCTCCCAGTTCGGGGCCAGCTTGCTTTTCTGCCCGGGGAACGAGATGGCCAACTTCCGAAGGACTAAATCCCCTTCTCTGAGGTCCGTTGGGCGGACTCTTTTGTTGTATGCTAGCTCGATCCTTCTTCGGTAAGCTTGCTGGCGTATGGCAGCTCTCTCTCGGATTTCGTCTATTAGATCTAGGCTTGTTCTGAGCTCTCTAGCATTCTGCTCTTCTTCATAAGCGATCAGGCGAGGAGAGGGTATCCCGACTTCTAAGGGGATGATGGCCTCGGCCCCATAGGTGAGATTAAATGGGCTCTCGCCTGTTGGGGTCCGCTTGGTGGTGCGGTGATTCTAGAGTACATTCGGCAGCTGATCGACCCATAGTCCCTGGGAACACTTGTCTAACCTCTTCTTGATTCCCGCAAGAATCTGTCGGTTGGCATTCTCAGCCTGGCCATTCGACTGGGGATGGGAGACAGAGGAGAATCGGTGTTGTATGGAGAGGTCTTCACATAAGGCTCGGAAGGCGGCCCCAGTAAACTGCGTTCCATTATCCGTGACTATGACTCGGGGAACGCCGAACCGGCAAATCACATTTTTCCAGAAGAATTGAACGACCCTATGCTCGGTGATCGTAGCCAGGGGCTCGGCTTCTATCCACTTAGAGAAATAGTCGACTGCCACGACTAGGAACTTCAGCTGCCCGGGGGCTGGAGGAAATGGTCCTAGTAAATCCATCCCCCACATAGCGAAGGGAATGGGACTTGATAGGGAGGTTAGCGGTACCTGTGGAAGGCGTCGGATGTCTGCATACTTTTGGCAGGAGCTGCATTGCCGAACGTGTCGTTCGGCGTCCCGTAGGAGAGTGGGCCAGTAATATCCATAGTTCAACACCTTGCGCGCTAGAGCCCTGGATCCAGAATGAGCTCCGCCGATCCCCTCATGGAGCTCTTGCAGGGCATAGTCGGCTTGCTCGGGTGAGAGGCACCTTAGATACGGTAGACCATCCAATTGGGTGAAGGAGCGTTTATATAAGATGCCTTCGATTAAAGTAAAACGCTCGGCTCGGGCCCTGATTCTTCGTGCTTCCCTCGGATCTTCAGGGAGGAGTCCGTTCCTCAAGAATTCGACAATGGGTTTCATCCAGTTGTCTTCGAGGAGGACGGGCAATGCTTCAACGGAGTCTGGCGCTTCGTCCTCTATGCTCGACTTCAGGAGGACTTCTATCAAAACGGTCTGTTCCAGACCTTGAAGGGAAGAGGAGGCTAACTTGGATAAGGCGTCGACCTGAGCATTTTCTTCTCGAGGGATCCTTTGGATGAAAGCCTCGTCGAACAGCGCCATGAGGCTCTTTACTTTGGACAAGTATTTAGCCATTCTATCGTCACGGGCTTCATACTCGTCGAGGACCTGGTTGACAATCAACTGGGAGTCGCTGAAAATCTGTAGCCGTTGTGCCCCAGCATTTCGGGCCATTCGAAGCCCGGCTATTAGTGCTTCATATTCGGCCTCGTTGTTCGAGGCTTTGAAATTTATCCGGAGGGAGTATTGGAGGATGAAGTCATCTGGTCCTGCCAGGATGACTCCTGCCCCGCTTCCCTCATTACAAGAGGACCCGTCAACGTAGACCGACCAGACGGGGGGTCCCTTTGCTGCTTGGCCAGACTCGGGGATTGTAGTCTCAACTATGAATTCGGCCAGTGCCTGTGCCTTGATTGCAGTCCGAGGCTGATAAGTTATATCGTGCTGGCTCAGCTCGATCGACCACTTCATGAGGCGACCGGAAGTCTCGGGTTTGTGAAGAATCTGTCTCAGCGGCTGGTCGGTAAGGACGACCACCGAATGGGACTGAAAGTAGGGTCTAAGTTTTCTCGCTGCCATTACCAGGGCATACGCCATTTTCTCAATCTTCGGGTACCGGAGTTCGGCGTCCCGGAGCACCTTGCTGACGTAGTAAATGGGCTTCTGAGCCCTTTCTTCTTCTCTGACTAAGACCGCACTGAGCGTCTGTTCGGAAGCTGCAAGGTAGAGGTAGAGCGGTTCGCCGGGTACTGGTTTGCTAAGGAGAGGGGGATTGACGAGGTAAGCTTTAAGCTGGTCAAAGGAGTCTTGTTGCTGCTGCCCCTACTCGAATCCTTTAGCCCCCCTGAGGGCTTTGAAGAACGGGAGGCACTTCTCCCCGGACTTCGACAGGAAGCGCCCTATGGCGGCTAGGCGACCAGTCAACCTCTGAACTTCTCTGACATTTCTAAGGGGGGCCATGTCCAGTATGGCCTTGATCTTCTCCGGATTCGCCTCTATTCCTCGTTGGCTAACCATGAAGCCGAGGAACTTGCCTGATGAGATGCCGAACGCACACTTGTTCGGGTTGAGTCTCATATCGTGCCTTCTTAAAACATCAAATGCTTCTTGGAGGTCGGTCACATGATCAACACCTCGGATGCTTTTCACCAGCATGTCATCGACGTACACTTCCATGTTTCTGCCGATCTGAGCCTGAAAAACTTTGTTGACGAGGCGCTGGTATGTTGCCCCTGCGTTCTTTAGGCCGAATGGCATGACCCTGTAGCAATAAAGGCCTTGGTCGGTCACAAAAGACGTCTTTGGGATATCCGGCGGGAACATCCTTATCTGATTGTAACCCGAGAAAGCGTCCATGAAGCTTAGAAGCTCATGTCCCGAGGTTGCGTCAATCAGAGTGTCGATGCTCGGTAGAGGGAAGGGATCTTTGGGACAGGCTTTGTTGAGGTCGGTGAAATCAATGCAAATTCTCCAAGCTCCGTTGGACTTCTTCACCATTACTACGTTTGATAACCATTCAGGATAGTTTACTTCTTGTATGAATCGGGCCTTCAGCAATTTATCTACCTCCTCTTTGATAGCGAGCTGTCGCTCGGGGGCGAACTTACGCCTCTTCTGCTGAACCGGTTTGGATCCCGGATCAACGCTGAGGCGGTGGACCAAGAGTTCCTCGGAGATACCAGGCATATCTGCCGCGGACCATGCGAAGAGGTCTTGGTTGGTTCGGATGCATTTCACAATGTCTGTGTATAGGGCGGACGGAAGGGTTTTGCTTACGAAGAACTTGCGGTTCGGCTCTTGTTCAGAGAAGAGCACCTCCTCCAGTTCATCCACCGGCTCGGAGGTCGGTTTCGTCGTGTTTTGGGGGATTTCCAGAGTCTCTAAGGAGAGGACGGGCCCAAGGGTTGAGGTCATGTAGCATTTCCGGGCCTGTTCCTGATTTCCCCTTACTTCCCCGACCCCGGACCGGGTGGGAAACTTCATCTTCAGATGGTATGCTGAGGGGACAGCTTCTAGAGCTGCGAGGCCTGGCCGACCCAAAATGACGTTGTAGGCAGCGGGGACATCCACCACCATGAAGTCCATCGGCTCCGTCCTGGTGGTAGGGGTTTGGCCGGCAGTTACATCGAGGGTGATCACCCCTTCTATAGTTACCGGAACCCCCGTGAACCCATGGAGAGTGTAACCGGCGGGCTTGAGTCTGTCTCTGGAGAGCTTTAGGCCTTTAAAAGCGGAGAGGAAGAGGATGTTGACGGAGCTGCCGTTGTCTACTAAGATCCTCTCCACTTTGAAATTTGCCATGTGGAGGCTGATGACGAGGGCGTCACAATGTGGGATACGAACTCCCTCGAGATCTTCGTCGGAGAAGGTGACTGGCACTCCGAGGCCTTTGGGAGGAGGTGTGGTTCGGACTGAATTGACCTCTCTGATAAACGCTTTCCGAGAGGAGTTCGAGGAGCCTCCCATCGGACCCCCATGGATGAGGTGGAGGACTCGCTCTTCCTCGAAGTCTGGCGTCTCTTCTCTTTCCAGATGCTTGTTAGCCCCCCGAGGCGGGGGTGGAAGTTCTGCTTGGTCTTTTCTCACAAACCTGGCCAGTTGCCCTCTCTGAATAAGGGCTTCGATCTCGTTTTTCAGGGCACGACAATCGTTGGTATCATGACCATGGTCTCGGTGATAGCGGCACCATTTCTCTTTATCTCTTCTTTTTGCTGGAGTGTTCATCCTCGGGGCAGGAGGTAAGACTCCCTCTTTTTCAACTTCCATGAAGATGGTGGAGATGTTAGTAGTGAGGGGAGTGAACTTTTCAAATCTAGGAGGTCGGCGCTGGCCGGCGTTATCTTTCTGGAGTTTCCTGGCCCCTTCTTCTTCTTCCGTCCCCTTCCTCTTAAACCTGGAGGTAGAACTCTCCCGGTGGGGTTGTTGCTCGGCCTCTTCGGCCCGGATGTACTTTTCAGTGCGAAGGAGTAGGTCGGAAAAGTCATGAGGTGGTTTCTTGGCGAGGGAGGAGCGGAGGTTGGAATTGAGGACATTGGATTGAAATGCCACCGTAGCGATCGACTGGTCCAGAGATGCTATGGTTCGGGCTTCGGCTGTGAACCTTTTCACATAATCCCTCAGCTTTTCCCCCTTCTTCTGGTGAAGGTGCAGGAGGGAGATGCTGGTCTTCTCAGCCCTTCGGCTGCTGACAAAATGGGTGATGAACAGGGTTTCGAACTGTTCGAAGGAGAATATCGACGCTGGGGCAAGACGAGAGTACCATTCTCGAGCTGGGCCTTTGAGAGTTGCAGGGAATGTTTTGCAGAGGAGGGCATCGGAAGCTTGATGGAGGAGCATCAAAGTCTTAAAGCTTTCGATGTGGTCAACTGGATCGGTCTCCCCAGTGTAGTTCTCGAATTGGGGAGGTTTGAAGCCGAACGGCACAGGGGCATCCACTATGGTTCGGGAGAATGGGGGCCGGCTAGGACGTAGGATCCTCCCCCTGAGCTCCTCTTCTCGGTTTATCTGACCCAGGAGCTTTTCCACCTCGTTAAGACGGCGGTCCATGATATCATCCCTCCGACGGTAATCCGCCGGGCCACGGGACTCGTCTTCGTATGAGGGGGAGCGAGGGTTGCGGCGACGGTAACTTCGGGAACGACGAGGACTCGGGGTACGCCGGGAGTTGGTTGGTGCTGGACGAGGAGAGGGGGACCGTTGGCGAGGGCTTCGGACCGGAGGAGGGGATGGGGCCCTCGGCTCATTGGGGTTTTGACGGAGGTTGAGGGCCTGTTGTACCATTGCTTGGAACTGCTGGAACTCGGCGTGGGTAATTGGTGCCTCATTGTTCCTAGGTTGCTGCCGTCCTGCGGGAGAGTGCCTCCTTCGGTAATGATTGGGGGAGTCCTTCCTCCCTCTTCGGATGGGGGACCTCCTGTACTCTCGGCGATGGGGGGATCGCTCCTGCTGGCGCGAGGCTTCCTCTCGAGCCCGCTTTTCGTCCAGATGACGACGGAGGTCATCATCTTCCGGGCGTTTGGGAGGGGCATTGTGGTGACCAGAGGCTCGGGGGTGATGGGAGGCCATGGAGGCGCTGGAGGCGTTGTGGACGGAGAGGTTCTCTTGGTGAAGATGCTGTTTCTGAGGGTTAGGACCCTTTGGATCAGGAGGTGGAGGGTTCCGCTGGAGCGGCTCTTCCATGGTGGGAGGAAGTTGCCCTTGTTGTTGAGCGGGATCAGGAAGGACTTCTTGCTGGTCAGGGTTGGGCACTCGATTAGACCCTCTTGACCTGACTTTGCGAGGCGGCATGGCTGGAGAAGACCTGTTCTCGGGGAAGAGGAGAGGTTTCTATTCGTTAGTTTCCCACAGACGGCGCCAATCTGTTGCCGCTAAATTTGGTGTGGGGGCAAACAGATAGAACTTGTGGATTCTTGGGGAAACTGAATAGAGAGACCTGCGTACCTGTTCCGTCGGGCCTTGATCGTCGATCCCGCCGTGCACCTGCAAAAAGTGCGAGACACCGGGGTTGTTCTCGGCGACGCACCCTCCGACGCTCAAGTCAGTAATCTAGGAAGATTATGAATGAGCACAAAAACTGGTGAAAAGTTGATTACCTTTTAATGGAGATGGATGGGGGGTATTTATAGGCGTCTTAGGGAACAGATTAGGAATGTAATCCCCGTGATCTGATAAGGAATATTCTCCTTGTAAACAGATTAGGAATGTAATCCCTAATTCCCAGTGGAGGGATAGGCGTGAATCGGGGCCGTTGATTAGGATCTAATCAGGAGCCTTAATTCTATCCCTCTGATCGGGCTTTATTGCTGGTTGAGACCCGCGCCCAATTGAAGCGGATCCGTTTGTGGGTTGTTGGGTCTTTATCGGAGAGACCTAGTACCCATTTCAGACCCTATTTGTAGGTGAAATTTCTATTTTACCCCTGGACTTCAAGATTCGTGCCCGATTTGGACGATTCCGATTAATCCCCATTTTTAGCCATATCACCCATCCATTATGTGACTATAAAAAACAATAATTTTCAGCCATACAATTTTGTAACACTTCAATGGATAGGCAAATGAATTTCAAATAATTTGATTTTACATATTTAGACTAATTTAGATGTGTAGATCAATGTGAACGGTTCGGATCGTTGATACGAATGCGGTAAAGCCGAGTGCACACGCCGTGTGCCCCATAGGTGGTGCACAACGAAAGACTTCCCTATATATATAATTTTCTTTCTTTTTTGTTGGCTCGTTCTTCTTCGTTGCTTTATTGAAACATTTTTTTTGTGCTGGCATTACTAATACCGTCCAACTTTAAAGTGATTTTATGAAAGCTAATTTATTTCTAGCTCGTTCTTCTTCGTTGCTTTATTGAAACATCTTTTTATTGTATTGACATTGCTACTACCGTCCAACTTTAAAGTAATTTTATGAAAGTTGCTTTATTTCTTTATAGAAATATTTGTTTTCAAGAATGATTTTTTTCCCTATATATTTCTAGATTTTTTGGGGTTCCACTGCTATAATGTTGCTACAATCTATATAAATTAATATACTAGTTTTGTAGGTTGCTATCATGAACTGATGAACCCAGAACTAAATTAGTTTTGCATATTTTTGCAGAGCCTGGAGTTGAGATTGTTGGTTTAGAAGACCCAATATCTTATTTATATTTTTATGTAGTTTATCTATGTAAATTGATTAAAGAAAAGTTGAACACGCAATAAAAGAATTTGTATTTCCTGCAACTTTATATTTATATATTACACTCAAAATTGATTATGTAACCCCTATTTTCACAAAAACGTATTTTTGTGTATTTTCTGTGTTCAAAATTTTTGCAAATTATTTTTTCCGGTTTTCAAATTCTTTTGTCCAATTGTATTATTGGAACTCCTATTAAAATCTGTTTTCGATCAGTAACTTTATTTGTAAATATTTTCTATGATTTTTATATTGTAATACAATTCTTATTTTTTTTATTATTACTCTTATTATTATTATGGCTATTGTTATCGTTTTTATTATTATTATTATTATTTCAATCAAAACCTAATTGTATATTTTAATTAGTTATTGTCTTTTCCTAATACCCAAAACCCATTTTTATTTTATTGAATTTCTTTTTAAACCCAACTATCCTATTTTAATATAACCCCATCCCAAGTTTAACTTATACCCATGTCCAATAACTCATACCACTACCCATTAACCCTAATCTATACCCAAACCCATTTAACCATACACCTACCCTGTTTATTTACACCAAACCCGTTAGCCTCCCCCAATCCGACCTGTTTGCACCTATTCACTGTTCCGCCGCCTCCCTATTCTCTAACCCTATTATCCAACCAACTATATATTAAAACCTATGCACCCTCGGCTGTTCACCTCCCCCTTCAAGAACCCTAGCGCCGTTTTTTTTCCCTCTCCCGATCACCCCATCCTTTTGCTCTGTCCCTCCTCCCGCTCGACCTTTGAGCCGCCCTAGCCTCCTCATCCCGTCCACCTCATCCTCCCGTTCATCCCCCTGTGCAGCCCCTGCTGCAGCCGCCAGCAACCCCGCAACCCCCTGCGCTCCTCCTTATGCGCATCCCCCCTCTGTCGCACCGACTCATCCCCCCTGTGCTCCTCCTCCTGCAGCTAGCCACCACATCCAAGTCCAGTCATTAGCCTCAGCACAGCGTCCTTGTGCTTCCCCTCCATAAGCCAGTAACCGCCGGTAGCCGTTCCCTTCGTGCCGTTCCTCCTCTCCGACGCCCGACAGCAAGCAGCGACCACAGCAGGCACAGCAGGCTTCCCTCGCTACACTCCTCGTTGCTAGCTCCTCGTTGTTCGCCATTTCTCCGTTGTGGTGCTCACACCCCACCCCCTCTTACTCTCTTGGTGGTTCGTGGAGTTCGTCGTTCTTGGGTTGTTTGTGGGTTTTTGTTCGTGGTTCCGTTCGTGGTTCGTTGAGTTCGTTGGCCGGGAATCCGTTCCCGTTATTCTTGTTTGGAGTCGTTTTCGTCTTCGGTTAAGGCAAGTAACTTGTACTCAATTCCTTTGTATGATACAAGTCATAAATACCACTTGTAGTGTGGTTGGGTTCTAGAGACAACTCGTGTGTGATGTATTTTGATGAGTATTATCTCTATAGTGCTATTGACCATAATTGCCTCACGACACAAATTTGACATGAAACAACTTAGATTTTGACCGTTCTTGATGTGATCATATATGTGAGTTATTTGTGAGAATTTTGTGGTTGTTGGGATCCATGTGATATACTTGTTATGGACATGCCATATACCATATTTCACAATGTTTGGATACTTAGTAGACTCTATAACATGTTTGGTTGTGTTTGGAACGAGTTTCGTATGTTGTATGTTGATTTGTTGTTAAAAGGAAAATCTGTATTTTGTCGATGATCAGTTTTGATTGCTATTTTAGACCATATTAAGGTCAGTATCTTAACTTCAGTATTAAACATGATTTTTACATAAATCCGTCTTCTATCCAAACTCTCTGACCTTGATCAATTTAGTTTTCGTATGTGTGAGATATGATTGTTTTACTACAGAGGTGTATTTCATTTCCAGCTTTCGTTTCTTGATGATTTTGATGACTAAACTATTTTGATACTAGTGTTAAGCATACTATTTTGATCTGAATTTTTGCACACTATTTCCATACCTATTTAAGGACTACCCAGAATTTTGGTGGATTTTATTAATGAGTTTTATATACCGTTTCATGCTTGTTTATAAAAACTATACTTACTGGATTTTACTCGCTGTTCTGTAAAGAAGTATATTTTCACCCTAGTTCCGTTTCCTGTATGAAAAATATTTATGAAATATAAAAGTTAGCTTAATTTCTCTTCTTTCTTCTCCCTTTGGCGGATTGGATTTCGTTTCACGATTTGCGAGATATTACAATTTTCGTGCAAAAGTGTTGGGAATTCCAGATTTGCCAAACAATCGTTTCTTGATGTTTTCTAATTTTTGTTGACAGAACTAATCTTACTAAAAAATTAAGAAACTTTATATTTTGATACTAGATATATAGGGGACCCCAGATTTTTCCTGGATTTATTTGAGGTGTTTTGATGCAATTTTCTTGACTTTGAATTCGATTTACTAATTTCTGGCTGAACGTATTTTCTGGATTCAAATCAGTTTTGAGTTATGTTTTTGTGGATTACCATATGACTTATTTATATTCGCTGGATTCGGTCGGGGGTTTATTTTCTAGACCTTTCGACGGATTCAGATTTGCATGTTGGTAACACCAGGAATCTCAGTTTTACTGCAGTATGGTCTTGCTGTGCTGAACTGGAAATATGGTTATTTTATCCTTTTATATGTTATCTTGCACCCGTACATATTTGTCTTGCAATTTGAACTTGTTACTTGATTATACCATGATATACTTGCCATGTTTCATGATACATATATGCTTGTTTGACCCTAATAATAAATAACCAAGCCAGGGTTTAAGGGAAAGATCTAGTAGTGGACAATATAGGAGCATGTACTCGGAAGGGGACTCATGTTTCCCGTATGACTTGTTATCGATCAAGTTTACCGATCAAGTTACCATTCTAGTTAATTTCTATTACCGATCAAGTTTAACGATCAAGTTACCGATCAAGTTAATTTCTGTTACCGATCAAGTTTACCGATCAAGTTACCGATCAAGTTTACCGATCAAGTTCTGTGATCCTGTGATTACCCGAGTACATGATCTATAGAAATACCCTATGAAATTTAAAACGAAACTGTTTGAATGTAGCAACCATGTGGTAAAAGGATAGATGCATGAAGTGCTACCTAGATAGTAATAACTACAAGACTTGACCATGACACTTGAACATGATACGTGATTACTTGATACTTGATTACTTGTTACTTGATTACACGATCCTTGTTCACTCGACACTTGATACACTTGATACATACTACTTGTTCACCTTACCATGCTAGTTGTTATACTTGATATCATGCATATTCCATGTTATTAGTTAGTTTCCTCATGTACTTGTATCCTGCATTACAAGCGACCCATAACTTGCATTGACGGGATTTTGTTTTCTTTTTCTTCTTCCTGCAATTGTTAAATTGCAGATTTTGGAGATCAGCTGCCAGATGGAATAGGTGAGATGAGGTATCGGTGCTGAATCTGCTATTATTAATTCTTGTTTGCTTATTTTTGAACAATTGTATCTTGTACTTGGATTTATTCTGTATTTGGCCAATGTGACCCAGGATATTTGACTTATTTAGATCTGGAATTATTTGATATTAATATATTTTGGTTTCAAGTATTCTTTTTGGTATTTTGATTCATATGTACATGCTTGGTTGACTTCTTTTGCTTCCGACTCTGATTATTCTTGTGAAATGTTGTAAAGATTCTTGAACAGCTTATGGATGATGAAAATCATTCGCTGGGCCAATATTATGTGCTCGTATTCCGTATTTTAGGGAGGCGGGGCGTGACAGATTATGCAATAGTAGAGAGCACGAATTATGAGGCAAAGGATTGGGGACGTGGTAGTGAATTATCTTAATATTGTTGATTGACAAAGAAAATAATGGGAATGTGGTTATGATAAATTGATAATGGAGTCAGTAATTGTAAAAAAAATGGGCATATTTATAGGTGGTAAGTTTACCAGTTCACAAATTGGTCACCAAACGCTTCTACACTTTGTATGTTATCTTATAAGAGCATATGTAGTCGTTATTGCCAAATTTTGGCAAATTTGGCTTATAGAATATAGCAAAAATAGGTTTCGTTGTAGTCGTTGGTAGCTAAAATTTGGCCGAACGAATGATTATCTTCCGTCTGATGTTTAAAAAAAAATCAATTTAAAAACCATGATGATAGTGACATTTTAAAAAAAACCAAAAAAACAAAAAATAAAAAAGTCACAAAAATGCACTGAATGATGATAGTGACATTTTTGTTTTTTTCCAAAATTGTGTTGGACGGTAGATAATCTACCGTCCTTCACTTTTTTATTTTTATTTTTAAAAATTAATTAATGGGACGGAAGATTATCTTTCGCCCGACAACTTCGCCGTATGCGAATTTGGAGGGACGATGTATCGTTTCTCGTCCGACGTTTTAGACGAAAGATAATCTTTCATCTCATTTAACGGACGAAAGATTATCTTTCATTAGCTATAATTTGGCAAAAGCTAATTCATCTGCTATATTTGGCCAGCGACTGTTCACGTGCGACTCAAATTTTGGGTAAATGGCCAATGACTATAGCGTTTCTTTTTCCATTTTTTTTCCTTCAAAATTTGGCTAATTGGCAAACGACTACAGATGCTCTAAACAAATAAAAAATGCATAGAAATACTTTCTAAACATTGAAGTAGCGCCACGAACCAACCGATAAATTGTACTATTACTATTTCCGCTGGAGTAGTATTACAAATAAATAAATAAAAATATATGCATTTATTATTAATGATTTACTTTCTAATAATAATGTATACAATATATTATGCTAAGACCACTTTTGACCTGTAATTTTTTTTTTAACAAAAAAAATGAGACCAAATATAGAAGACAACTCCCCACTATTTTTCCATCCAAACTAGTATAACTCTATGCAATATATTGCACATCATTTTTTAAAAAATGAGAAAATAACAATATATTACACGATTTTTAAGGCTTGATTAAAAGAAATGAATCCAATTCAGAGTTTGGATTGGGGGGGGGGACCCCTACATTTGATCATATATATATATATATATATATATATATATATATATATATATATATATATATATATATATATATATTTTCTGAAAGATAAAAATCCTTAGACTAAAACAACATTATCTTAATATATTCTATAAATGTATGGAAATCAATAACTGCATAAATGTGTTTTTAGACGACAACAACAACAACAACAAAGTCTTTTTCCCAACTAGTTGGGGTCTGCTACATGAATCCTGGTTTTCCATTCTGCTCGGTTTTGCGCAATATCTTCTGTAAGGTTATAAGCTATCATATATTTTTTCACAGTTTCCACACAAGTTAGTTTAGGTCTTTCTCTACCCCTAACTTTACCCTCGGTACTTATAAAATCACTCATTCTAATGGAGTACTACCTGGTCTACGTGTGACATGTCCAAACCACCTGAGGTGATTATCTCTTAACTTATCTTGGATTGGAGCTACGTTTAACATGTCTCGTATATGCTTTCTAATTCTATCATTCCTTGTTTTTACCACATATCCATCTTAGCATCCTCATTTGTAACGCCCCGCCCCAATACTCGGACAATTTTAATATTTTTATGAAATACAAATTAGATACTATGTAGTACAACTGCCCACCACAGGCTGCCTCTCAAAAGGTGGTTAACCGAATTGGTGACTCTTGATCATAGGCAATTATATTTATACTCAAATTAGTTTTTGTATACTTCCCATGTGGGACTATATTTCTCAATCTTTCTCTCAAATTCTCTCAAATCCCGTGTACATAGTGTACACGTTGTTCAGTAGCAGTCGACTGCTTAGGTATACCAGTCGACTGTTCGTTGAAAACCTGGGATATTACATACACCCCACCTTTTAGAAATCAGCGTCCTCGCTGAGTACAGGACACACATCTAGTGTAGGATCCGCCTTTCTAGCCGTTGTAGAATAGTCCTCGATCCCACGAAATGTTGTGTAGAAACACCCGGTACATATAAATGCACCCTGCCTATCCGGAGAATCATCTCCCTGCCGTGAACTAGATCATAGGCCCTCTTCTACACTCGGTGTCGAAAGTCGGCTTTGATACCATTTGTAACGCCCCGCCCCAATACTCAGACAATTTTAATATTTTTATGAAATACAAATTAGATACTATGTAGTACAACTGCCCACCACAGGTTGCCTCTCAAAAGGTGGTTAACCGAATTGGTGACTCTTGATCATAGGCAATTATATTTATACTCAAATTAGTTTTTGTATACTTCCCATGTGGGACTATATTTCTCAATCTTTCTCTCAAATTCCCTCAAATCCCGTGTACATAGTGTACACGTTGTTCAGTAGCAGTCGACTGCTTAGGTATACCAGTCAACTGTTCGTTGAAAACCTGGGGTATTACATACACTCATTTTTTGGACATGTTGCATTTTGTTGCCCAACACACTGCTCCATACATTATTGATGGTTTAATAACCGTCCTATAAAATTTTTCCTTCAACTTCAAAAGTATACATTTGTCACACAAAACGCCACTGCCACTTTTCCACTTAATCAACTCTGCATAGATCCTATGTATAACATCTTCACAAATCTCCCCATCTCTTTGTATTTCTTTGTATAATCGAGCATAAATATCGGAAACGATATCTCTTAGGTATAAATGTGTTTTTAGAAAAGTTTTTAAATAAAATAAGTTAATAACTACGTTAATGTGTTTCCAGATATGTTTATTTTGAATTTTAAAATATGGAGATATTTTCAATTGAAATTTAGAGAGATTTTTAAAAATGAAGAGAGAAATAATTGGTGGCCTGAGTGGCCTCCTACTTTTACTATTGTTATTTTTCTTTTTAAAATGGAGAATAGAGAAAAATACTGTGATACAAATGATCCTAGCATAATATATTGCAATGTATATAAAATTTTTAAGGGAAAAAGGGGTTTGAGCAATTTGCTCATTTAGTAAATCAGCAATTAATGAGGTGGCATGCATGTGATTGGAAAATCCTAAAAGTGGTTAGATACTCGATATATCACATGCATGCCACATTATCAATTGCTCATTTATTAAATAAGCAAGTTGCTCATATCTCTTTTACTCAATTTTTAAATAAAACATGCCAATAACTACATTAATTTGTTTCTATGTAGGTTTTTTTTTAATTTTAAGATTTGGAGATAGTTAAAATTGAAGTTGGGAGAGATTTTTAAAAGTAAAGAGAGAGAAATGAGTGGTGGCATGAGTGACCTCTTACTTTTACTCTTCTTTTTTTCGTTTTAAAATGGAGAAAGGAGTAAAATCTCGAGATAAAATAGTCTTAGCATAATATATTGCATAAATTTTGAACTGGAATCATCTTCTTTAATCAAAGCTAAAAAATCGTGCACTATATATTATTAGATGAATTTTTCAAAAATAGCTTAGGCAATCAACCACCAAATTTTGAACGGGAATCATATTCATTAATCAAACATATAAAAAAATTATGCATTAGATATTATTAGATGATTCTTTCAAAAATAGTTTACATATTTTATCATTTTTGAAAAAATATATGTACAAATATATGAACATGGTTATACTAGTTTATTTTTTGAAGTATAGGATTTGTTTTGCAACCAACCAACCCGAGTCCTAAAGAGTGTTGACTGGGATTCATACTGCATGTAAGTTATTTGCTATGGTTCAATATGGGTGAGTTGATGGCATGACTGGCGACTGCTCAGAAACCCGGTCCACCCGAACCCGAGTGGTTTCATCATTCTATGAAAACCCGACCCGATCACATCGGGTTAGGATTGAGTTTTTCCTCAAAACCCGCCCGTACCGGCCCGTGAACACCCCTAAGGTCCAGGTAGCAGTACCCACGCCGCCGCTCTCTTTCTCTCTCCATTCCCGTCACGTCGCCTCGCCGTCCTTCAATCCACCGCCATCGACGGAGACGCTGCCTGACGGATCATCTTCTCAGGTAATTTATTTTTCTTCGTACCTTTTAGATTATTCCATGTTCAGTGCTGAGGCTCAGAGCTAGTTAACTGTCATGGTTTTTTTTTTTTTTTTTTTTTTTGTATTCTATGTTTTTCATCCAATTATTTTTTTACTCTTGGAATTTTGTGTAGGCCAAACTGGGAAAGAAAATTCAGTGATGATTTATATGAATCTTCATGGATTTATTTTATTTAATAATCTTTTATATTCCTTTGTACTCTGGATTTTTTTAATATAGCAAAAGATGAATATTATTATAATCATGGGTAGTGAGTGAAATCAGTGGTTTTAGCATAAGAAATTGGTTAGATGAGGGGTGTGTAATTGATAGTTTCATCAATGATTTCCTCTTTTTGTTCTTATTAATTTTTTTAGGCCCAAGGTATAAAAAATGGCAATCTTTTTCTTATAGTTGTTCTTTCATAACTTCGGTGATGCAAGAGTAAATGAGTTGAAGGCAAAAACTTTACCCACGATTCAAATTATACTAAAATTGGTTCGCACACAAGGTGTTTGATAAAATTCTATTAAAAAGGAAATTTCCATGGTAATTTTAACTTTGGTGATGCTAGTGGAAATGAGTTGCAGGTGCAAACCTAACCCACAATTATAATAATACTCAAACTGGTTAGCACATCCGGTGTTTGATGAGATTCTTACGAGAAGAAAATTTCCTTGTGTCGAATAATGCAAATTAGTATAAATATATCATGTTGCTATACAATAGGTTCTTACACTATAACGAGAAATATGTCCACAGGTTCTTAACACCGTAAGAATAAATAGTCTCACAACTTTTCTCTCGTGATTATTAGATTCATTGGCAAGCTAGCTTGATTAATTCTTCCTTATTTAATTGAAATGAGTTTCTACAAAAAGTTTTTAACATCATCTAAATTTTGAATGGTAAGAAATAGATGCATTTAACTTTGTTTAATTTGATTGTTGATTGTAATATGTTTGTGATATTATCATAATTGTTTGCTTCTTTTCTCAGTCACTTCATAATCGAAATCGTAACCTCTCTGCCTCTCGCCTTCTTTGGTTCAATTGGGTAAAACATCAATTCGAGATCCTTTCACCTTCTACGGTACTTTTTTAATTTATCTCAAGAATATGCTTAATTTGTTAATATTTGTATTAGATTATTATTTGTTTGTGAGATTGTTAGTATCTTTTTTGATTTAGAATATTATCATAAATGTTATACGAGTAAAAATGTTTGTCATAACTCTATATTGTTTGTATGTGAATACTTTCTATTAATTTATCTGATTTATAAAAATATCAAATATTAGCTGTTTATTGTAAAACAGAGTTATTATAGGGTTATAATCCGCTGAAAATTTGAAGCTGGAAAATCAAGGAAAAAGAAACTATAATAGAAAAATATATGTTAACCAAGTGCACCAAGTGATATTGGCAACCTGTTAAGTCTAAAATATACTTTCAAGAGACTATAACCAGTAACCACCTATGTGAAATTATTTTAGCACCAAAGAATGTGTAAAGGAAGTCTTTCATTGAACATCACTTTTATGAGAACTCCGTAAGCACTCGTTGATATGACCCTCCCATGAAAAGTCCGAACTGTTAATCTTGATTCACATGCCGATGATAGTCTAAGAACAAGAAATTAGGTTTTTTTTTTCATTTTTCTATTCATCATGTTGTTAGTTGAGTAGAGAATTTTCAGTCATACAATTTTATGGTGTCGTAAATCATAAACAAATGAACTTCAGATAACTTTATTTACACCCTTCTGCTACTGTTGCTGCTGATTTCAGGTGTGGGAGCAAACAGATAGTTTGTGGAAAACAATAGAGTGAACTTGTTGACCTTTACCTACGTGTTGACTTGTTTCTTGCCGCTGCCGCGAACCTGTATAAAGTTCGATACACCGGGATGGATCCCAGTGACGAACTTTTCGACGCTCTTGTCAGTAATTTCAAAGATTAAAAAAGAGCTTTATGTAGAAAAAGGTTGATTACCTTGTTACGGTGGGAGGAGAGGGCATTTATAGTCGCTTTAGGGACCCGTTTCGAGATAAGGATAAATCTCTACTTTTCGGTGTTGATGGATAAGTTGGGGAGTTTAAACTCGTTTCCTGATAAGAAGTGGTTAAAACTGCCTTTTAGGGATAATCACGAATTTGAATTACTCTTTATCCTTTTGAATTGGTTTGTAATGGGTTGGTACCTGTATCCTATAGGACATATCCGTTTATAGGTTAGTGGGCTTTTAAGAAGAGACCCAGTTCCTATTTCGGACCCGTTTGTAGGTGAAATTACTGTTTTACCTCTGAGAGCTTTAAGATTCGTACCCAATTTGAACGGTTCCAATTTAATCCAATTTTTAGCCATATCACAAGCCCCCCACTCCTAAAGACTGTGTTTTACAGTCTTTGGGGAGTAATTTTACTGTTTCAATGGCGTACGAGACTTTATCGGAGTTCTTAAGGGAGTTTAGATCTTGCTCGAGGTGTAACAGTGTTTTTCTGAGCTAGCAAAATGTCCAAAATTATTCTTAGATTTTTCTGGATTTTTTGTGATTTTTCCAAAATTTTAAACTAATTTTCAAATTATTTATTTAATTTTGCAAAATAACAATCTAGTTTCAAAAAGCACAAATTAATTATTCTAATCAATAATTATTTTTCCACAAGCTCAAAATATTTTTCCGAATTTATAATTATTTTTCAGAATTTTTAATTAATTTTTTGAAATTTTAATTATTTTTCGCATTTTTTTAAATTATTAATTTGAATTAATAAATAAATAAAAGGATTAATCAGCTAATTATCGACATGGCACGATCTGGAGCATCCATCGGAGCTCTGGCACGATTTCCTGGGCGATCTAACGGTAGATCTGTCGCCTAATGACATGGCGCAATCTGAGCGTTCCGATCATGAGTGCGCATCGGGAGGCAAGCAATTTTCCACCATTTGGGGTCGGTTGCCAGAGCGCTCAGCACCCGTTGCCGAAGTCCAGGAGAGCAACACGTGGCGCATTGACTGTTGACTAGTCAATGCCTTTTTCTCGCGTTTGGACATCGGTGGTAAGAGCACTCGGCACCCGTTGCCGAAGTCCAAGAGAGCGACACGTGGCGCGTTGACTGTTGACCATTGACCGGTCAACTCATTTTCTCGCATTTGGACGTCGGTGACAAGAGTGCTCGGCACAGGTTGCCGAAGCCCAAGAGAATTTTTTCTTGCATTTGGACGTCGGTGGCAAGAGCGCTCGGCACAGGTAGCTGAAGTCCAGGAGAATTGTTCCCACATTTGGATGTCGGTGGCAAGAGTGCTCGGCACAGGTTGCTGAAGTCCGGAAGAATTTTTTCTCGCATTTGAACGTCAGTGGCAAGAGTGCTCGACACAGGTTGCCGAAGTCCAGGAGATTTTTTTCTCGCATTTGGATGTTGGTGGCAAGAGTGCTCGGCACAGGTTGCCGATGTCTAGGAGAATTTTTTCTCGCATTTGGACGTCGGTGGCAAGAGTGCTCGGCACACGTTGCCGATGTTCGGGAGAATTTTTTCTCGCATTTGGATGTCGGTGGCAAGAGTGTTCGGCACACGTTGCCGATGTCCAGGAGAATGACACGTGGTGCGTTGAGCATTGACCGTTGACCGTTGACCAGTCAAAGGTCTGTTGAGTTTTCCATTTTTTCTGTCATTTTGCGGTAAATGGGCCGGGCCTTCGCGCTTTTAAGGGCCTTTTAGTCTCGGTTAATGTGCCCCTCTATAAAACTCCACCCTCTTCTCATTTGCTCACTCTCTAGTTTTTTACTCAGGTGAATTTTTTCTCTTACTGGAGCTTCAGGCGAGAATCTTCTTCTTCCGGCGATCTTTTCCGACCGTTATTGTCAAATCAAGGTAATTTCATACTTAGTTTATTTTTAGAGAATGTCTAGCATTCCTTCGAGGCGGGAGACCTCCCCTACTCTCGCCCATGAGCCGATCTCGAGCCAAGTTCCTCCAATCGACAAAGGCAAGGCTGTGGTAGGGCCCTCTTCGGTCGTAGTGGATACCGTGGTTGAGAGCCAATGGAGAATGGGGGAGTTCGGCAGACTGCCAGGGGAGCTAACCGGGCTCCAGAGGGTTCGGGACCTTCCGGACGAACAGGTCGAGCGCATTATGTACGGCATGGGGCAGAGCTTCGAGGAGAATGCCACCAGAGAGACCTCGGAGGTCGATGAGACGATCTCCATACTTAACGAGACGGATCTGGCATCGATTCAGGTATGTTTTCAGATCTCGAAAGAGTACGACCTGATGTTGCCTGGGCTCGGAGTGAGGGCCAATTCTTTGATGCCAGTGGACATGCGCTTCTGGTCTGTCGACGCCTTCATAGCCGGTGCACGGCTCCCTCTTCATTCCTTCGTCATCGAAGTATTACGATGGTTTCGGATCAGCCCAGTCCAGTACATGCCGAACGTGTGGAGGCTGATCAACCGGTTCATCCTTCACTGCCAGGTGGCGGGGGCCGCGGGGCTCAAGCCAGAGTTGAGGGTGCTGCGGACCGTATATCGAGTTCATCAACAACAGAAGTCGAAGTTTAGGTTCTACCTGGCTCCGAGGCATGGCGCCAAGCTTGTCAGCTGTCCCGATTCGATAAAGCATTGGAAGGACAAGTACTTCTTTGTCCGGAGTCGAGAGCCATGGGTCATCCGGACGTCTTGGGTCGAAGAAGTCTCGAGGAGGGTGAAAGAGAGCCCGGTGCTCAGCCCTGATGAAGACGAGATGGTTCGGACGCTCCTCGATCAGCCAAAGTTTGATTGGAGGGACCTGACCGAGGATGTGCTCTTCAGGGGGGGTCTCTGTAGAACCCCGTATTTTCAAATATTATTTTTATATTTGAAAATGAATTTAAATTTATTTTTGGGAGATTTAATGAATATTTTCAGAAAATTTATCTTTTGGTACATGTGCAAAACATGTGCAAATACTTTTTGAGAAGTTGGGAAATTAAGTTTTCTTTATGAAAAATCATTATTTAATATTTGACATTTATTTAGTATTTTTCCAGATTTTTCTGAAATTTATTGGAACTATTTGCAATTTTTGAGAAAAGAAGGACTTTTTTGCAAATTTGACATTTTTAGGGGTTAAAGTGCAAGATGTATATTCTGGACGTTTTGAACAGTATTAATTGAGATTTAGAATGAATATTTTCTTTTAAATCCAAATTTAAATGAGTTTTGATGGAATTTCCAAAGAATGATCTATATATGTAAATTGTATTTTGGAAAGGATTGTTTTGCAAAGTGTGGGTAAAACCCTAATATTCAATCCGGCATATTTAAGAGATTTTTCTCCCAGCCGTCATTGTTGATAAAACACAGAATTTTGGAGATTTATTTTTGGTGGAGGAGTCTTTGGATCTAGCAAGAGGGAGAACTTTTCGTGGATTTTTCTCAATTCAAGGTGAGAGATATGAAAATTGTTTTGTTGTTTGGTTCTTGTGAGATATATAGAAATTGTTTGTTGTTTGATTCATGTGAGTGACCTTGTTTTGTTTGTTTGATTTTGTGAGTATTATAATTCGTCTTGTTGATTGATCTATGCGTGCAAGTATCATGATGTAATGATTGGATGTTGTGAACAATATAAATATTGTATTGTGGTATGAATCATGTGAAATATTGTGAATAAAATAGTAGATCTTTATTATTGAAATTGTGTTGCTAAAAACATGTTGAGATTGAGCACGAACATCTGGGCATTAGTTTCTGAATCAGATTTTTATGTAGATTAGGGAAAGAAACTGAGATCTTGTAAAACCCTAATGAAAGGATTTGTGATTTAGAACATGAGAACCTAAATTTTGACATATTGATGTTTTGGGTGATATATATACACATATACCTGATGAAGATTCGTTGAGATTTATTATTTTCCTGAATACGAACTATTTTCATAGACATTGATCATTAGAAAGCTTCAGATTTTGATTTTGTAATCAGACCAAATTTTGAAATCTGTGGGCCGACAGTCGACTTGTCTACTGTGCAGCCGACTGGTACGAGCCTGACACTTTATTTTAGAATTGTTGGAAAAGTCTTTCTGGACAGTCGACCTAGCTCGTAGGCAGTCAACTGGTCCACTGAAGAAATTATTTTTGTAAAAATTATTACTCCTTTCTGGACAGTCGACCTATAATCCTTTAAGTCGACTTATATACTTAGAATAATTTTGAGAAGATTATTGGAAATTACCTCGGGCAAGTCGACTGATCTCTTCTTAAGTCGACTGTTATATGACTTAGTTTATTTTCGTAAAATTTTGGAATTCATCCTCTGG
The DNA here is from genome assembly GCA_017893485.1 of Hemerocallis citrina. NCBI lineage: Eukaryota > Viridiplantae > Streptophyta > Magnoliopsida > Asparagales > Asphodelaceae > Hemerocallis > Hemerocallis citrina. Next base: position 46,722,188 of record CM030367.1, read on the forward strand.
GCAGTCGACTTACTACAGTATAAGTCGACTGGTACTGAAGGATCTTTGTAAACTCAGTGCTATTTCGAATGGTTGGTTCTTCAGATAATTTAGTATACGCTTGACATTCAGTTCAGTATATGATTAAGCATTTGACTTTGAGATATTCAGATAAGTATTTCATTTGAGACATTTAGTTGAGCCACTTGGTTCAGTGGAACCTTGTTTGGATATTTGAGTTGAGTCTCTAGAGGCGTATGACCCTAGTGTACCGGTGTTGAGTATTCTGTTGAGGCCCATTGAGGCATTTCAGTTATTGAGTTTTTAATTTTAGGCCGGTAGGGTATACCACTCTAGGAGATTCGTTAAGTAATTAATTAACCCAAAGTGATAAGGACAGGCACTAGTGGTGATATGATGAACGGAAACATGAGTCAAGAACCTCAGTATGGCTTTCGGTGTGGGATTTAATCTCCGGAATTATCACAGTAGATTATTAGTGGTGTGGGATATGTCTCCGGAATTATCACAGTCTTGTGGTGTGGGACAATCTCCTGAATTATCACGGTAACTATTGTGGTGTGGGATTGATCTCCGGAATTATCGGGGTCGAGGTGAAGCACATGTGGTATTTGTGTGGTGACGTGTCAATGTTTTGGTGTGGGATTTGATCTCCGGAATTATCACAGTAGATTATTAGTGGTGTGGGATATGTCTCCGGAATTATCACAGTCTTGTGGTGTGGGACAATCTCCGGAATTATCACGGTAACTACTTGTGGTGTGGGGTTGATCTCCGCAATTATCGGGCATGTGATACTATCCATAGTTTATCTTTATCTCGTAGTAGTTATCGTGTTAGAATTAGTTCATAACGCGGGGATTGAACCCTAAGAAGTGAAGACGTTAAGGGCTTGCACCGAACCTATGTAGAATGGGATGCATAGACTTCGACAAGTACGCATTAGAGAGTCTGCATATAGAACTTGTGTTTTCTTGGCTTGGTTTTATGCATGTGGTTTTCTTGTTTTCTACACATGACACTTAGCTTAGTATCACTGGATGTTTTATGTTATCTGTCATTTCGTACTTTCCATAATCATTTAGTACTTGTTGCTTAAGAATTTATGAGGTATGATCGTTTATGTTGTTTGTTTATTTTTATATTTCTCACACCATTTATGGCTAACCCCTTAGTTTGGGGGTTAGGAATCGTCTCTAGCCTCACATGTTGCAGGTAGTTGCTTAGTGATGGAGATTTGGATGCTAGAAGCATATTTGAGATAAATTGATTCTTAAGTGCTTTGTGTAAAATTGTAATATCAGTTTTGAGATAAATTTGTATTGTAAATAAAGAAAATATTGAGTTGAATTTGTTGTGAATTCCGCTGTGACTTGTAAAAGATTTGTTGTAATAAATGTTGAAAATTTTAGTGGTGTTGGTTATGTTTAATATGGTATTGAAGTGGATCACTGGGAATGTGCCACGTATTTTCTATGTTATTAATCTAGAAATTCGGGGCGCTACAGTCTCAGCCTTATAAACCCTAGTATGCTTTTTATTTTTAGCCTCGCGTTCCTCTTCTTCTTTAGTCTGGCTTTACTTGTGCTTAAACCTTTGTTTTTTTTTGTTGGAGAAGCCATGGACTTTGAGGACATGCTGGCGCAGCGTGGGGTCTTGGGCAGCAAGGCCCCGAGGAAGAGGAAGAGGGTGGTATCCAAGGTATTCTCGCCGAGGGTGAGGATTGTTGCTGTTGCCGTAGAGCAAGCAGTGGTGCAGGCCGCAGTTGTTCAGCGGCCGCCGACCCTCGCAGCGACGTCAGCTTCGGCTGAGATTGGGGCCCTCCCCTTAGCAGCGGCCTTGGGTTTGGAGGTTCCGCCGTTGACGGCCGAGGCCGAGGTGTTCCTAACCGAGGAGCACAAGAAGATTTTTGTTCCGGACTGGCAAGTCCGCAAGCTTGACGGGTTTCTTGGTGACTCGTCGTCCTGCATGCAAGCCATTCAGCACCTCGCTACGCCGAAGGACAAGGCCGCCATGGACGCCGGCGGCGTTGGTGACGACGGACTCGAGATCGCACGAGCGGCGGTGTCGGTAAGTCTAGTATTGACTTGTGGTTTTCACCTTTTATAAACTACTCTTTCCAAGTTTGTCATGGTGCTCCGCCTTTCTTTTCGCAGATAACTTGCTACTTCGGTCATCTGATGGACAAGATGACCGAACTAGAGAAAGATCTAAAGCAGGAGACTGACTGTGCCCGGGCAGAAAAGGCTCGGATTGTCAAGGACCTCGGACAGTTGAGGGTTGAAACCGAGGCAAAGGCTTCAAGGTTGGAGCATCTCGAGAATAATGTGGCGAAGCTCGAGGCTGACAACGCTCTGCTGCTCCAACAAAAAGAGCTGGCGGCGAAGGACATGGACGATGCCGTTGCCGCCGCTAGGGTCACCGCGGCTAAGGAGGCCGAGGCCGAAGCGATGGAGAGGGCGAAAGGGTACCTTGCCGTCAATATGGCAAAGGCATATGCTCGCTCAATCGAGCAGGTAAAGGAGGCATACCCGGAGGTAGACTGCGCCGGATGGCGCCTATTCCCCGACCCTGTCCCTGTGATTGACGACGCCTCTGAGGTTGAGGTGGTCGATTTAGGGGTCGACGAGGCATAGGTAGAGGCCGATGCGGAGGCCAAGCCCCTAGCGATCGTCGCCGCCACACACGGATCGGAGCCTTTGGCGACCGGGGATCACTATAAAGAGGTCCGCCCTTGACCTTGTTGTACTTCATACTTCTGCTTTGAATGTTATGAACTGTAGCCTAATTGCGGACTGGCCACCGCTTCTTGTACTCGTTGATTTTTAATGAAAAGCTTTTCTTCTCCGCCCCCTTTTTTGACAAGTGTTGTGAGACTTCGAAACTTTTGTGGGTTTGTTCTACTTCCGAGCTGTCTCAGTAGCTTTGGTTAGGTGCAGTATTGTCATGTTGGTTCTTTGGACTTAAAAATTCACGCTTTTTTTTGTTCAACTTCTTAGGTTGGTGAAGCGCTACGTCTCTGTTCTGAGCTGGGCATCGTCAAGTTGGGGCTAGCTCGGTCGAGGTTACTCTATAGAGCAGAACGGGAGGTGAGTCATTTGAGATTGACCCTGGCTCGTCGAGACATCGAGCTGAGGCGTCTTGAGGAGAGAACTCGTGAAGCGGCACCCGAAGGCAAGGAGTCCTTCCCCTCAATGGCTGTCAGCCAAGGCTTGAGACTCAAATTTCTTCGTCACTCTTTGTTCGAGGTGAGATCCGAGAGAGGAAATGAAGAACGTGGTGCTCGAGAAGAGTCTGGAGGCGGCGCACCTTCGGAGGACTATCTCCGAGGCTTCTCGTGGGGGCTATTCGAGCCGAATGCCTCGCTTGAAGATCAAAGTGACAGACGACTCACTGAAGGAGCGGATCGTGGAGCTAGAGGTGGACAACCTTCATCTACGATGGCTTTCTGAGGGGAGTAACATCAGAAGCACTTCCTGTCCTCGTGGTGAGTATGCCCAAGGAAGGTCGTTCTACGAGTTAGCGCTTCGTTCGACCCCCGTCTTGAGACACCCTGGAAACGTGCAAAGCGGAGTGGCCGGCTCGTCCAGCGGAGCATCTGTCGGGGCGACTGTTAGGCTCCTAGGTGCTGATGACGCTACTCGGCTTGCCGGCATGGAGACTTCTACGGAAATAAGGCGACAGCAACATAGCGCTTGCCGACCCCGCTAATCTCTTAATAGAAGCATCCCGTTCCTTAGGAGGGGCTAGGGCGAAATTTTGTAATCTTGTAGTTTTCGTTTCATATGAGTCTTGCATCTCAAATCTTGATGAAATAATGAGTTTTTGGTCTGGAATTAGACTTGTACCTCAAATTTTGATCAAATAATATATCCCATTTCTCAAGCTTCTTATGAGAATTTGTGTTTCGCTAATGTTAGCAGGAGTATCAACAGTTGTGGGAACAATTCCGAATGGTGAGCTACTTTGTACTCGCTCGTTCGCAAGTAGCTAAAGCGGCATCGAACCAAGTGTTGGACTCCGAACTTGTTGTTAAGAGAGTTTCAACAGTTGTAGGAGCAATTCCGAATGGTGAGCTACTTAGTACTCGCTCGTTCGCAAGTAGCTAAAGCGGCATCAAACCAAGTGTTGGACTCCGAACTTGTTGTTAAGAGAGTTTCAACAGTTGTAGGAGCAATTCCGAATGGTGAGCTACTTAGTACTCGCTCGTTCGCAAGTAGCTAAAGCAGCATCGAACCAAGTGTTGGACTCCGAATTTGTTGTTAAGAGAGTATCAACAGTTGTGGGAGCAATTCCGAATGGTGAGCTACTTAGTACTCGTTCGTTCGCAAGTAGTAAAAGCGGCATCCAACCAAGTATTGAACTCCGAACTTGTCGTTAAGAGAGTTTCAACAGTTGCAGGAGCAATTCCGAATGGAAAGTTACTTAGTACTCGCTCGTTCGCAAGTAGCTAAAGCGGCATCAAACCAAGTGTTGGACTCCGAACTTGTTGTTTAATGTATTTTTTTTGTAAGCCCCTAAGGTAGGACAACCAGAATACTGAGAATAGAGAATTCCCAGGGGGCAGATCACTTTTATTGAAAACAAGTAGGCGGCTGCTTCTAAGTTGCGAGCCATTATTACACTAAATAAAGAAAAGAAACAAGCTTCAAAATGTTTTAAGAAGAACGCTCTAGGAGAAGTTGCTTGGAGCGGTGTTCAAACACCCTCTTTGTACTTCAACAAGTGCTCTGCGTTCTATGTCCTCAGCACTCTCTTGCCCCCCGGGTCTTCAAGTTGATAAGCGCCTGGGCGGACAACTTTGGAGATCCTATTTGGTCCTTCCCAATTGGGTGCCAACTTGCCTTTCTTGTTGGGGAAAGAAATTAATAGCTTTCTGAGCACCAGATCTCCTTCTTTGAGATTAGCAGGACAAACTCTCTTGTTGTAAGATTGCTCGATCCTACGCCGATAGATTTCTTGTCGGATGGAGGATCTCTCACGGATCTCATCGATGAGGTCCAAGTTACCGCGAAGCTCGTTCGCATTTTGCTCTTCGTTGTAGGCTATTAAGCGGGGGAAGGTAGACCCACCTCCAGAGGGATAACGGCTTCGGAGCCGTAAGCGAGATTGAAAGGAGATTCTCCCATGGGGGTTCTCTTTGTAGTGCGATAGCTCTAGAGCACATTGGGGAGCTGCTCTACTCATAGCCCTTTAGCCGACCTGCTCAGTCTTCAGGCCGGAGAGAATTTGCCGATTGGCGTTTTCTGGCTGACCATTGGACTGTGGGTGGGAGACCGAGGAGAATCGTTGCTGAATGCCCAGATCTGCACAAAAAGTGCAGAAGGCCGCCCTCGTGAACTGGGTCCCATTGTCCGTTACCAAGATTCGAGGAACTCCGAATCTGCAGACAACGTTTTTCCAAAAGAAACGCTGCATTCTATTCTCTGTGATCGTCGCTAGGGGCTCAGTCTCGATCCATTTTGAGAAATAGTCGATCGCCACAACAAGGAACTTCAGCTGGCCCGGTGCTGGAGGAAACGGCCCGAGCAGGTCCATTCCCCACAATGCAAAAGGGGTTGGACTGGATAGAGAGGAGAGCTGAGCTTGCGGTAGGCGGCGGATTGTTGAGAATTTTTGGCAAGGGTTGCATTGACGAACGTGTTGTTCGGTATTGCGAAGGAGAGTAGGCCAGAGGTATATCCATAGTTCAAGATTTTGCGGGCGAGGGACCTTGCTCCTAAGTGAGTGCCACACATCCCTTCATGTACTTCTTTCAAAGCATACTGGGCTTCGTCGGGGGAGAGACATCTCAAGTAGGGTCTGCCGTCTACTTCGGTGTAGGAGCGTTTGTAAAAGACTCCCTCGATGAGTGTGTACTGCTCGGTTGGGCCTCAGTAGAACTTCTATTAAGACAGTTTGTTCGAGCCCTTGGAGGGAAGAGGAAGCTAGCTTTGAGAGGGTGTCCGCCTGTGCATTCTCTTCTCGGGGAATTCACTGGAGCTGTGCGTCCTCGAAAGAGACCATCAGTTCCTTGATTTTGGCCAAGTACTTGGCCATGCGACTATCTCGCTCTTCGTATTTCCCTGATACCTGGTTCACCACCAGCTGCGAGTCGCTAAATATCTTGACACGTTTGGCCCCGGCCTTGCGAGCCATGCACAGGCTGGTTATAAAGGCTTTATACTCAGCCTCGTTGTTGGACGCTCGAAAGTTGATACAGAGTGAGTATTGGAGGATGAAATCATCTGGACCAGCTAGTATGACTTCTGCTCCACTCCCATCGGCGCACGAGGAGCCATCAACATACACTGTCCATAACGGGGGTTCCTTTATTACTTTGCTCGCCTCAAGAATTGTGCTCTCTACTATAAACTCCGCTAGGGCATGAGCCTTGATAGCGGTTCGAGGCTGGTAGTTGATATCATGCTGGCTTAGCTCGATGGACCACTTCATGAGTCACCTCGAGGTCTCGTGCTTGTGGAGGACTTGTTTGAGCGGTTCGTCGGTAAGAACGACCACCGAGACTGGAAGTAGGGGCGGAGCTTTCGGGCCGCCATGACCCAAGCTTCGGATAACGGAGTTCAGCGTCTCTGAGGACTTTACTCACGTAGTAGATAGGCCTCTGCGTCTTGTCTTCTTCTCTTACTAAAACAACGCTGAGGGTCTGCTCAGAAGCGACGAGGTATAAGTAGAGGACTTCCTGGGTTTTGGCTTGCTCAAGAGTGGGGGGTTGACTAAGTAGGCCTTGAGCTGGTCAAAGGACTCTTGTTGCTGTTGCCCCCACTCAAAGCCTTTAGCTCCCCTGAGGGCCTTGAAGAACAGGAGGCATTTTTCTCCGAATTTGGAAAGAAAACGCCCTATTGCCGCGAGGCACCCGGTGAGTCTCTGCACATCTTTAACACTGGAGGGGGGAGCCATGTTGAGTATGATCCGAATCTTCTCGGGGTTGGCCTCTATGCCCCTTTGGCTGACCATGAACCCCTAGGAATTTGCCGGACGAGACGCCGAACGCACACTTGTTCGGGTTCAGTCTCATATCGGTCTCTTCAACACGTCAAAAGCTTCCTAGAGATCAGAGACATGATCCAACCTGCTGACGCTCTTCACCAACATGTCGTCTACATAGACTTCCATATTCTGCCCATTTTGTTCCTTGAAGACCTTGTTAACAAGGCGTTGATAGGTGACACCGGCGTTCTTAAGCCCGAAGGGCATGACTCGGTTGCAATATAGGCTCTGGTAGGTGACGAAAGAGGTCTTCGGAATGTCGGGAGGGAACATTCTTATCTGATTGTACCCAGAGAACACATCCATGAAGCTGAAGAGTTCGTAGCCTGAGGTTGCATCAATCAGGGTGTCAATGCTCGGGAGCAGGAATGGATCTTTGGGGCAAGCTTTGTTTAGATCCGTGAAGTCAATGCAGATCCTCCAGTTTCCGTTGGCTTTCTTGACCATCACGACATTGGACAGCCATTCCGGATAGTTGACCTCCTGTATGAACCGAGCCCTAAGGAGTTTCTCAACCTCCTCCTTGATAGCCTGCTGGCGCTCGGGGGCGAGCTTGCATTGCTTTTGCTGAACAGGTCTGGCCCCCAAAGCGACACTAAGGCGATGCATGAGGAGCTCCTTGGAGATTCTCGGCATGTCAGTCGCAGCCCAGGCGAAGAGGTCTCGATTTCCCCTTATACACCGGATAATGTCGGAGCGAACGGGAGGGGGAAGGACTTTGCTAATCTGGAAATTCCAGGTCGGATCTCCTTCTGAGAAGGCCACCTCTTCCAGCTCATCGATCAGTTTCGATATAGGTGGGCTAGTCCCTTGGGGGAGCTCAAGAGCTTCAAGGGAGAGGACCGGTCCTCCTACCGAGGTCATGTAGCATTTGCGAGCCGCCTCCTGACTCCCTCTGACTTCTCCCATGCCCGCTGTGGTGGGGAATTTCATCTTCATGTGGTAGGCCAAGAGTATGGCCTAGAGAGCAGCTAGGCTTGGTCGGCCCAGGATGACGTTGTAAGCGGCCTTCACATCTACCACCATGAAGTCCATCGGCTCGGTTCGGGTGATTGGAGTTTTGCCAGCGGTTACGTCGAGAGTTATGACACCTTCGATCGTCACTGGCATTCCTGTGAACCTTTAAAGAGTGTAGCCGGCGAGCTTGAGTCGATCCCTGGACAGCTTAAGACCCTGAAAGGCCTCAAGAAATAGAATGTTGACCGAACTGCCGTTGTCGACTAGGACCCGGCGCACGTCAAAATTGTCCATGTGGACGTTTATTACCAACACGTCACAATGGGGCGTTCGGATGCCCTCTAGATCTCTATCTGAAAAAGTGACAGGGACCCCAAGGCCCTTGGGGGGAGGACGGTTCTGCACAGAATTCACTTCCGGACGAAGGCTTTTCGGGAGTTGGAACCCCCCCCCCCCCATTAGGCCTCCGTGGATGAGATGCAGGACGACCTCTGGTTCGGAGTCCGGGGTCTCCGCATGTCGTTCGGGTCGCTTATTAGCCCCCCTGGGGGGCGGAGGAGGATCCGCCCTATCCTTCCTCACGAACCTAGAGAGTTGCCCTCTCTGAATAAGGACCTCGATCTCGTCTTTTAGGGTCCGACAGTCATCCTTGTCGTGGCTGTGGTCCTTGTGGAAGCGGCACCACTTGTCCCTTGTTCCTTTTCTTACCCGGAGTGTTCATCTTCGGAGGTGGCGGGAGAAGACCCTCCTTCCCAACCTCCATCAGGATGGCTGAGACACTCGCGTTGAGCGGAGTGAACTTCTCGAAGCGGGAAGGAGGGCAATGCTGGCCCTGTTGTCTTTCTGGAACTTCTTAGCTCCTTCAGTGCTCTTCCGTTTGTTCCCAGAGGACGATCCCTCAAGAGCGGGGCGGAAAAGAGCTTCTTCCGCTCGGATGTATTTCTCACTCCTGAGCAGGAGTTCTAAGAAATCCCGAGGCTTCTTGGCAAGGGATGCTCTGAGGCTATCATTAGCGACATTGGATTGGAAGGCGGCAGAGGCCACGGACTGGTCCAAGGAAGCAATGGATCTGGCCTCCGCGGTGAAACGTTTGACATAGTCTCTTACCGCTCGCCCTTCCTTTGACGAAGCAATAGCAGAGAGGTGCTCGTTTTTTCAGCTCGGCGGCTACTCACGAAGTGAGTCATGAAGAGGCCTTCGAGCTGATCGAAGGAGAAGATGGAGGCCGGGGCTAGACGTGGGTACCATTCCATTGCAGGCCCCTTCAGCGTGACTGAAAAAGTTTTGCAGAGAAGCGCGTCCGACGCCTGGTGTATCTTCATGAGAGTTTTAAAACTCTCGATGTGGTTAGCAGGGTTAGACTCTCCGTTGTATGATTCAAAATAAGAGGCTTGAAGTTATCTGGGATCGGTGCCTCCATTATAGTCTGGGAGAATGGAGGCCTGTTGTGGCGGAAATTCCTCGCCCGTTGCTCTTCTTCTTTGTCTAGCCGGCCAAGGCGCCTTTCTATCTCGTGGAGACGGTGGTAGACCGAATCTTCTCTCCGGTCATACCTTGCTGAGGCTCGGGATTCGTCCTCGCACTGAAGGAAACTAGGAGTGCGACGACGATAGCTCGGGGCAAGTTGAGGACTGGGCGTACGACGCCTATGGTCTGGGGCAGGTTGAGGACTGAGCGCCCGCTGACCGTAGTTGGGGGCAACATTGAGGGCCTTCAGGACTGCCTCTTGAAATTGCTGGAACTCTGCCCTCGTGGCAGGGGCCTCCTGCTCTCGGTGGTCCCGAGGGGCGGGTCGGTCGACTAGAGAGCGGCTTCTCCTTTGACGACGCTGGGGCGACTCCCTTCGCCTCCTGGGAGAGTTGGACCTTCTGCGATCTGGCCTGCGGGGGGGACCGGGCTCTAGGGGACCGGATCGTTGGACCCCATTGATGTTCTCGGCGGGGTATCCCGTCATGGGTCCGCCTTTCATCTAAGCGGGTCCGAAGATCTACCCCATACTGTCTGTTGATGATGTTCCAGAGATCCTTCGGCGTAGGAGGACTGTGCGAGGCCATGGAGTCGGACGAGGGGTTGTGTATCGACACATGGTCGCGATGAGGAGGTTGCCCTTGTCGACTTCGGCGGGAGGGTCCCGCGGCAGCCTCTTGTGGCCCTTGAGGAGCCTGCTGCGGCTGAGGTTGTTGAGGAAGGGGCCGTCCAGGCTGCGGTTGCTGGACGGGTTGAGGGAGAGGCTGTCCAGGCTGCTGGACTTGTTGAGTGGGTTGAGGGGGGGAATCTCCTGGACTGGAGGAGGAGAGGAGCGGGAGTGGCCCTGCGATTAGAGAACGTCGTCTTTCTCTTCTTGGGAGGCATGACTTGAAACTAGTTTGGCTGATGAGATAGGGCTGGATCGCTGTTTCTGTTTCCCATAGACGACGCCAATCTGTTGTTGCTGATTTCGGGTGTGGGAGCAAACAGATGAATTTTTGGGTTCTTTGAGGAAAACAATAGAGCGAACCTGTTGACCATCACCTACGTGTTGACTTGTTTCTTGCCGCCGCCGCGAACCTGCACAAAGTTCGATACACTGGGATGGATCCCGGCGACGAACCCTCCGACGCTCTTGTTAGTAATCTCAAAGATTAAGAAAGAGCTTTAGGTAGAAAAAGGTTGATTATCTTGTTACGGTCGGAGGAGAGGGGCATTTATAGTCGCCTTAGGGATCCGTTTCGAGATAAGGATAAATCTCTACTTTCGGTGTTGATGGATAAGTTGGGGAGTTTAAACTCGTTTCCTGATAAGAAGTGGTTAAAACCGCCTCTTAGAGATAATCATGAATTTGAATTACTCTTTATCCTTCTGAATTGGTTTGTAGCGGGTTGGTACCCAAATCCTATAGGACAGATCTGTTTATGGGTTATTGGGCTTTGAAGAAGAGACTCAGTTCCCATTTCGGACCCGTTTGTAGGTGAAATTATCGTTTTACCTCTGAGAGCTTTAAGATTCGTGCCCGATTTGAACGGTCCCGATTTAATCCTATTTTTTGCCATATTAGCTACCATAGGCATGCGGAACATGGTGAACGGTTCAGATATTTCGGCGGCGGGGGGGGGGGGGGGGGCGAATTCCAGAATACGGAAATCCGTAGCACTATAGGATCTTTACTTTACTTCGTATAATTTTACAAGGAATTTAAAACTTTTTCATACAACACTGTTCTTTTACATTAACGCAGTGGAATAAATAATTACAACATGATAAATACACTTCAATGTCAACAACTAAAATATGAAAGCAATCTTTAGCACCAATTCATCTTTGTGTTCCTTCTTTTTTTGTCAATCCAAGCACTGCACTGAAAAATGTGGGCACGTCAGTTGCTTACAACCAACGCAATATTATAAAATGGTGATCCTCACTATGCCGTAATATAACGATTCTTTATACTTTAACAACCACAAACACAACTTGAATGTAAAACAAAGTGTAAAAGTAACTATCCTAAACATGTTAGTGTATGATATACCTTAGATGCCTAATGCAGATGTTATATTACGATGCACTAATGCATAATTGTTCGGATTCTATGCATCCCATACTACATAGGTCCGAGGGCAAGCTCTTATCGTACTCCACATTATAGGGTTTACATCGTACGCCATGCAACCTAACCCAATAAATATACTCCAACGCGTAGTCACCGAGGAGTCGCACCCCCAGGATATTGGACCATACCGGCCTAACCTTAGCCCACCTCAGTGGATTTACCGGACGTATCCTCTGCCACGAACCCTAGCAAGTCGATCTCTCGCAATTACGAACCAGGCCTACCCCCTAGCCCACCTCAGTGGATTTACCAGGGCGTATCATGTCCGTCCCGAACATTCCTAGAAACTGCAGTCTTTTTACCGGCCTTTTCAGTGATAGACAAACATATCCGTAGCCCACACTGTGGATTTACCGGGTGTATCCTCAGTCGTAAAAGTCCTTTACCGACCATTTTATCGACCTCACCGGTCTACCCGTAGCCCACACATGTAGATTTATCGAGCGTATTCCTCGATCTGGAACCCCTAGGAGCTGCACATTCTTTACCAGACATGTTCGTCGTTGTTTCTATCATATCTTCTTCTAGTGTCTATCTTTAAGTTTTAGTTTTAGAAGAATCATCACAACCTAGAGCTAGCTTACCCTATGGGACTTAAATCAATGCGAGAGAAAGACAACCCAAACTGGCTACTTCTCAGGAGATACTTGACCCATACTGGTTAGTTCTCAAATTCTTATTAATCACAAATGCCGGTTACCAAGGGTCTCACCTAGCCTCTAGATTCCAACAACCATCTCACTCTAGAGATCAAATAAGTTATATCCAACCTCAACATAAACATCTTTATCATCATTTCTTCTTTATCACATTTGAATTCTTATTCATTAAACTTCTTTTATTCAATCTTTTGCCAAAACATTCCATCTCTTATATTCACATTCTATATTAATTTCCAAATCAATTTCTCATAAACAATATACTCTTTAATTAATCAATCAACTAATCACTTTCATGATACTAGATCTACACAATTTTTTCTCATATTAGGCTTCAATCTTATTAAATTTCTTCGATTAAAATCATCACTTTTTAATCCACGATTTACTTCAACAATTTATTCCTAAATTTCCTTCATTCTCAACTCACATCGGCTGCTAGCTTTTTCCTCTACTCTAACTATCTTTCTCTTTTGCTCTACTACTATTTGGTCTCTAACCGCGTGCAATTTCTGCATACTGTAGCGCTTATACTCTAAATCTCTACAGAACTATGTAACTACGTCACTCAATACTTTTTCTGTTGCCTATTCTCGCATCATATCTCCTATTCTTGTTTCATAATGTACGAGTATTGTACAGACTACGTTTCTTCTTACATACTTTATGCCTTATCACAGTGTTTATTTCGCACTTAGGACCTTACTCGTTATAAATTGGCTTCTTTAACAATTTCCATTGATTAACTAATCACTTATTTTTTTTAAAAATTTGTTTTGCATGTCTGCTAGTACTCTTTACTTACACATACTCTTCACCTCAAACATATCACTCATTCACTCGTCTGAAAATAAGAAAGGAAAGACACTACTTTTTAATCTCGCACATATTCATTTCTTTTGTACATAGTCTTCATATTTACTGTCTTAATATTATGCTCAAATATATTCTAGAGTCTTACACTTTATTTCTACACTTTTTATATTAACATGTCTACACTAGTATTTTTTACTGCTATAAGCTTGGTCACTTCCAGCACAGTCAATTTGCTCACTTACTCTCTTGCATCTTATTTCCGAACATTTCTACAATATACTTTTTTTGCGTTTGAGCCGCAGGACTCTACACTACTTCTTTTATCTCTTTCATAATATGCTACTGTTATCACTCTTTGCTTCTCAATACATATAGTGCTTAGTACTCGAGTGACATTTCTTCTTGCTTTGCACATCATATGCATTGCTTATCAAACATTCACACTAACTCAGCACTCTACATCGCAACACATGCTTCTTTATATTCTAACTCTTTACACTATTCTCTTGCGAACATTATTCTTATTTGCTTGTTTTTAGTATCTTTTACGCTTCTTAGCCATATATACTAAAGGTTGTCTCACTACTAGCATCTGAATTCTGCCATTCTAAACTTAGAACTCTTTTTTTTTATCACTGCTACTTTGTAACTATCACATTATTGATCTACTCTCACTTATTTGTCTGCTTAGATACAAGCACGTTTTTCCATTCAATAATTGCTTGAAATTGTAGATTTCCTACCACATGCATCATATCAAAGAATTGAGTATAAACTAAGCAAAATTTCATCTACCATTGTAATATAAATCACATAAACATACATTGGGAATACAAATTAGAAAGTAGATTGAAACACCCACCTTATAGAAGAGTACTAGTAGCAAAATCCCCTTACAAAATCACTCCAAGAATCCCCAAAAGCCAAGCCAAAAATCCTCAGCCAGCAAAACCGAATGCCTTTCTGCCTATCATCTTTTGATTTGATTTTTGATTAATAGTGTTGTGAATGGTTTGATTTAGGTTAGTGGGTAATTATAGGTTAGTGGGTAGTTATTTTATAGGCTTAATTAATTAGTTTAATATCTAATTAACCCACTAATACCAACCACTAACCCACTTCTTTCCCCCACTTCTCCCATGCACAGCCGGCTGGTTCTTTTTGAGGTGTGCACATTGCACGTGCACGTGCTTTGTGTACACTTCTCATATATTTTTATTACTTGCTTTTATTAAATTAAATGTGTGTGTTACACATGTCAAGTTGTGTAGGCTCTCATTTAAATAATTTTTGTGGGTTTTTAAAAGCAATTTTGGGCCCATGGGTTTTTATAAAAATAATACAAAATGTAATAAATAAAGTGCGAAGAAAAATGTGCATCACTTCTTAGAAAATTTTAGAGACAACCATGCATATTAAATTTTACGTGCAAATGCATGTGCATAAATATAAAAATTTATTTTGAAAATGAATACATCTAACACGTGCACTGCAAACACGTGCGTCGCACGTAAAAATATTAAAATACGAAATAGATTTTTTCGACGGATAAATGTTTATGAACAATCGAAATACAACATACGAAAATATATTTCGTTATACATATACCATAATGAAATCAACACGTACATAGAAAACACGTGCACCGCACGTATAAAATATTCTAATCAAAATAGGAGAAAATGAATTTCCGTTTATAAAACGAATTCGAACCAGTCATAAAATAAATAATTGTAATACATAGAAAATATTATACGTAATTGACACGTGCATCGATAACACGTGCAATGCACGTAAAAACACAAAAAATGAGAATTAATATTTGAGTTGTCTCAAATAGAATAAAAATGGATTTTGAGAGAACGGAAAATGCATAAATGGTCGAAATACAAAATACGTATTGAATTACATTACGGATATTACCCATAACGGTACAAAATACATGTGCGTAACACACGAATGACACAATTGTCATTACTCAATTCTGCGGGGTGTTACAGGGGGCATGTCAAGGGATCTCACATAGTACTTATAAAAGTGGTGCTCAATGGAAGATTACCTTATATATATATATATATAGAGAGAGAGAGAGAGAGAGAGTCCCCTTCCGTTGTGCACTAGGTCGTCGTGTGCACTTGGCCTTCTCGCCTTCGTATTGACAATCCGAACCATTCACATTGATCTACACATCTAAATTAGCCTAAATATGTAAAATCAAATCATTTGAAATTCATTTGCCCATCCATTGAAGTGTTATAAAATTGTTTGGCTGAAAATTATTGTTTTTTATAGTCACATGATGGATGGGCAAATGAATTTCAAATGATCTGATTTTACATATTTAGACTAATTTAGATGTGTATATCAATATGAACGGTTCAGATCGTCAATACGAAGGCGGGAAGGCCGAGTGCATTCGAGTGCACACGGAGGCCTAATGCACAACAGAAGAGGATTCTCTCTCTCTCGCTATATATATATATATATATATATATATATATATATATATTTGTTATTATTTTGTAGCTACAAGATAATTACTGTTTACAATGGAAAACTCTCAAGAAGTAATACCTGTCAATGGAGGAACTATTGATATTATAGAGATCTAGAAACCCTAGGTTGTACTCTTGATTCTCCACCATTGGATAAGTCTGAAGAAATAGCCATGTGATAGTTGTAAGATATAACTTGGAGAACAAATTAGGCTAAAAAAGACCCCAAAGTTTTAGCCCATATGCTGTTAGCCGCCACTTGCCGCCGATTGCCCAAAGTGGCAATCAACTGCATCCAAGTTGAGAGCATCTAGGAGGGTTGCAGTTGACTGCGACAAGTTACCGTTGACTGCAACTATCTTGTAACCAATTAAATTCCCTTTTCTTGCCATTTTGGCTTCCATGCTTCTTCTCACCAAACATGCCAGTGTTGACCACTGAACATCGGGCCAAGGTATTGAGGTTTACTCAAAGTTGAGGATATTTGTTCCTTAATGAAAATTTTGCATATGAGCCAATCCTAATCAGGAAAAGAACACAATGCTTTCTCTGATTAGTGGATTACTTCAAATTGAACTCTCAGGTGAACTGCAGAAGATGTGCAAACACAGATTTAATAATAATGTCTAGAATTGATGGTCTAGTTAAAAGAGATGATTCTCAAGTATTTATAAATCACCCTATCGGGTGAATAAATTGATGTGCCGAAATTAAAAAAAACATATAAATAAAAAGCTGAAATTAGAAATAGAAAGTTTAGAGAAAGCAAATGCAACCAAGATGCGAGACACCACAACTTATAGTGGTTGGGCCCCATACTTAATCCACTTTCCCTTCTTGCAGCAATTCTCCGCCGCATGAGTTTCACTATACTTAAACCCGGTACAATGATATGGATTTAGGCCAAGTCCCTATACCCCATGACTCCTTAATCAACCTCGGAACGTGCTTCAAATTTGAGGCAAAAAGTTGTAAAATACCATGACTCCATAATCAACCTCGAAACGCGCTTCAAATTTGAAGCAAAAAGTTGTAAAATAAGATCATAGTTGTCTTGATAAGAAAACAATAAAATCCTGCTTAATATCTCCCTTGATCTTAGCAAGTGATGGTTCAGGAAATATGTCAAAAGAGATGTATCAACAGAGTTAGAAAATATAACTTTATTTCCCCTCCTTTTATAGAGATCCAATAATTCTTTCCAAATATTAAAAAAAAAATAGAATTTTTAGATATTTAAGGAAATGAAATTGTACCTTCCAAATATATCACCTGTCACCTTGTTAGATCTTTTACATGATTTTCTCACATAGAAATGAAAAGAATTATTGTATGCATCTTCTCACATAGAAATAAATGAAAAGAATTCTTGCATGCATCAATTTGATATCTTCACTTGGTACTTTTTATTCTTCAATATTGATATTTGAGTCTATTCTTGGATCTTGCCAAATGAGTCTTTCAGTGTAGTCGAAGGCGTAAGGCACAACGCAATTTTACTACCCCGTACACAGTCTGAGGCGCAAGGCGCAATTTGAGGCGTAAGCCTCACTTAACCGAGGCACACTATTACTTTTTGGGGTTTTTAAATATTATAAATAAGATTATATAAACAAGGTCACATCATAGCAATAAAATTTATCATAAAATGACCAAGATAACTGTGTAAGTTATCATTTTTGTAAAACTACAATGTGTTCCCCTATAATGTATAACTATAATGTGTTTCTTGCCCCAAAGAAGTGATACAATTTGTTCCTCTGAAAAACTACAATAATATCATGTTAACCTTCAATTCGTAGTTTTATATAGTAATAAGCAAACAGTATTACAGTAATACAGTAATGAAGATACTTAGCATACAACATACAATATTACAATATTCACTGTTTTAAATTTCTCTGATACGGCCGAAATTTCTTTTCGGCTAGCTTGCCGATACGAAATCATATATTTTATACTCTATATCGTTTTGGACCGAAATGTGTGGATTTCAGCCGAAATTGGCGAAATATCGGCCGACATATTGCCGAAATTGGCGAAATATCAGCCGAAATAGACACATGCTATTGTGAATATATTTAAAAATTTTGTTTTACTTTTTGCATGTCTTTCAGTATAGGACCTTAAGCTAAATAATGTGAGGTTTTCGTATCCCTATTGTTTGTATATATGCAAAGTCAAGTAAGTTTATTAACTAATACATTTTTTCTAATCAATGCAAATTCAATTTAGTTATATACTTATATTACATTCTCTTCTATATTTCTTGTTAAATTATGCGAAGATTTACCGCAATTGATTCATGTCATTAGTTACATTATACAATATTTTATATGATACAGGACATGTAGGACATATAATATCTTATTTAGTAACAAAAAATATTTATTGAGTATAGGAAATGAACATCCGAAATGATCACATTTCTCCGAGATCTCCTCCGATATCTCCGATCCGAGACGAAACACCCCTTACCGAGATGAGTCCGAAATTCGAGATTTAAAACCATGACAGTATTTCAGTCTAAGTAAATGGTAAGGTATTTTGAAATATTACAACAATAACATAAAGTTAGCCGACCATAAAATTTGGTCATGCCCTACAATGAGATAAGATGCAATTGTTTGAATAAGGCATGGTTTCATGATTATAGTAAATTATGGAATGAACTAGATTCACAATTTTATTTCAAAGTAACTTGCAAAAACATCATAAGCAAAGATAAACGAACATCCAAGAAAGAAACCATAAAAGTGTAAAATCAGAAAAGAAAGAAACTAGAATAGGAGTAGAGTCTGGAGACCAAGGAGTAGGAGTGTCGTCGGCACAGATGATCAGCTTCTGATGTAGCTGCCGATCTGCTGTATGCTGTCGTGTTGCCGCCGAGCTACATCATTGTTGCCGCCGATGCTGTTGAGAGGGGGATGAAGAGGAGTGCAGATTGAGGAGATAGAGCATCCACAACCGTTGTAGGTAAAATATGCATATATGCATATTTGGAAATAGCATTTCGGTGTTTTGCTGTAGTGGGAAAAAGGCAAAATATAGCAATCTTAATCTTGTAGACGGACGAAACATCAAAAAAAAATTTGGATTTTTTCGGAATTTTTTAAAGGTTTTTTTTTAAAGATATTTTTTTCGCGTGGGACCCACATGAGTTGTTTCATCCCAGTGGTTTTTAGGTTAATTAAGTGATGTAAAACTAACCCGAAATATGTTGATTCTTGATTTTGATGATCACAACACAGTGCAACATGTGTTTATATTATACAGCTAACAATGCAGTGTTCATATCAAAAGACAATTCTAGCTGAACAAATGCACAAGCTCTCAAGGATACAGCTCAAGACAAGGATCAAGATTTTACTCAAAGCAAGGATCAAAGATTCAACTCAAGACCCAAAGCTCAAATGTGTTATATTGTTGTGTCTTGTAAAAATTGTAGTGTACTTCCTGTTTAGTCTGATGTAAAGCCTTGTCAACACACACACACACACTCAACAATTTCATAATGTGTGTCTCTAAAAAACCCCCAAAATAAGTCAAAACAGTTTGAAGAATTTTAGCTTTTAAGTACCAGTCGACTTAAGCCTATGCCAGTCGACTGATAAGTACGAAACTGTTTAAAATTATTCAAACTCTGATCAGTCGACTCATATGGCAACCCAGTCGACTGATCGAGAGCTTTTTGACCGTTTTCTGATTTTCAAAAACGAACTTTTTCAAATTTAAACGGTTTGATCCGTTGGTTGACAGTTATGTAACTGCTTTCCAACGTTCAGAAGTACAAAACTCTTTATATAGAGTTTCTTCTCAAACAGAAACACTCACTTGATTCACTTGACTTGACTACTTGATTTTCTGACATAAAACACCCGAGCACTCTTGAGAAAAATCTAAGTGATTTTCTGTGAAGAACAAAAGCTTTCAAGTTCACATACTTTGGTTCTCTACACTCAGTCCAGTATAGCATTGAATTCGCTTTGGACTGAGTATAGAAGTCAACCTATTGTTTTAGCCACGTGCATCAACACATACAACAACAAGGCTATAGGTTGATTGTAAAATTCCTCTTGTACTCTTGCTCTCGGTTGGAGAGTGTTTTTGACTCTTGGTTGTAGAGTCGGTGTCTTTTCACTCTTGGTTGAAGAGTGGGTCTGCTTTCTCTGGTTGAGAGAAAGGACTACGGGTTAGACAAGGTTGTTGTCTTGAACGCCGTAGGGTATTCTTGTATTTATTTTTCAAGAATAGTGGAAATCTCAAGTGGGTTGCTTGGGGACTGGATGTAGGTCGGGAGGACCGAACCAGGATATATCTTGTGTACTCTGTGATTGGTTGTCTTGTGATTGCATTTACTTTTGATAAATTATACTCTGCAAAACTAGTCTGACCAGTCGACTCAGCTTCGTATCAGTCGACTGATCAGTCTCGTATTAGTTATTCTCTTTGTCTCATCAGTCGCCTGTATTATCTATCAGTCGACTGTTTCGAGAGGTTAAATTTATTTTGATTTTGGCTATATCAGTCGACTGGTTCCCCACTGAGTCGACTGTGCCGAGAGAAATTTCTTATTCCGCAATTTAATATTATAAACACTATTCACCCCCCCTCTAGTGTTTGTTCCATCAAATAGTGGTGGTCGTTGTGTAGATTGTCCTTCATGGTACTGATTAGTATTTGATGTAGTTGCCATTGCCTGTAACCTCGCTCTGATACCAAGTGTTGGATCCTGTAGGCTAAGCAACAAACACTAGAGGGGGGGTGAATAGTGTTTATAATATTAAATTGCGGAATAAGAAATTTCTCTCGGCACAGTCGACTCAGTGGGGAACCAGTCGACTGATATAGCCAAAATCAAAATAAATTTAACCTCTCGAAACAGTCGACTGATAGATAATACAGGCGACTGATGAGACAAAGAGAATAACTAATACGAGACTGATCAGTCGACTGATACGAAGCTGAGTCGACTGGTCAGACTAGTTTTGCAGAGTATAATTTATCAAAAGTAAATGCAATCACAAGACAACCAATCACAGAGTACACAAGATATATCCTGGTTCGGTCCTCCCGACCTACATCCAGTCCCCAAGCAACCCACTTGAGATTTCCACTATTCTTGAAAAATAAATACAAGAATACCCTACGGCGTTCAAGACAACAACCTTGTCTAACCCGTAGTCCTTTCTCTCAACCAGAGAAAGCAGACCCACTCTTCAACCAAGAGTGAAAAGACACCGACTCTACAACCAAGAGTCAAAAACACTCTCCAACCGAGAGCAAGAGTACAAGAGGAATTTTACAATCAACCTATAGCCTTGTTGTTGTATGTGTTGATGCACGTGGCTAAAACAATAGGTTGACTTCTATACTCAGTCCAAAGCGAATTCAATGCTATACTGGACTGAGTGTAGAGAACCAAAGTATGTGAACTTGAAAGCTTTTGTTCTTCACAGAAAATCACTTAGATTTTTCTCAAGAGTGCTCGGGTGTTTTATGTCAGAAAATCAAGTAGTCAAGTCAAGTGAATCAAGTGAGTGTTTCTGTTTGAGAAGAAACTCTATATAAAGAGTTTTGTACTTCTGAACGTTGGAAAGCAGTTACATAACTGTCAACCAACGGATCAAACCGTTTAAATTTGAAAAAGTTCGTTTTTGAAAATCAGAAAACGGTCAAAAAGCTCTCGATCAGTCGACTGGGTTGCCATATGAGTCGACTGATCAGAGTTTGAATAATTTTAAACAGTTTCGTACTTATCAGTCGACTGGCATAGGCTTAAGTCGACTGGTACTTAAAAGCTAAAATTCTTCAAACTGTTTTGACTTATTTTGGGGGTTTTTTAGAGACACACATTATGAAATTGTTGAGTGTGTGTGTGTGTGTTGACAAGGCTTTACATCAGACTAAACAGGAAGTACACTACAATTTTTACAAGACACAACAATATAACACATTTGAGCTTTGGGTCTTGAGTTGAATCTTTGATCCTTGCTTTGAGTAAAATCTTGATCCTTGTCTTGAGCTGTATCCTTGAGAGCTTGTGCATTTGTTCAGCTAGAATTGTCTTTTGATATGAACACTGCATTGTTAGCTGTATAATATAAACACATGTTGCACTGTGTTGTGATCATCAAAATCAAGAATCAACATTCTCCCCCTTTTTGATGATGACAACACAATAGCTGATATTAACAGATAATATGTATATAGGCACAGTAAGGATATGCTCCCCCTATTAAAAACACAGAAATGCATTTTCTTAAAACAAGTATCAGTCGACTGTTTCAACTGGCAGGCGACTGAGCACACAGTTTATATAAAAAAAAAAAAAAACTAAGTACAGATACAGTAGCAGAAGTTTAGTAGCAGTTGACTTAAATCTTTGAAGTAGTCGACTGACCAGATATTTTCAACAGCCAAGAATAACACAGATAATAACGATAAAATCACAAAACACAGATAATATAAGCAAGCATAAACATAACTCAGAGATCTCTCCCCCTTTGTAATCATCAAAAAACACATAAGAACCATCTTGTTCATAAAAAAAAAACTAATAGAAAGTTGCATACATAAATAAGTCCATGAAAGAGTACATATAAAAATTAGAAAAATCTTCAATCGTCTTCATCCGAGTCTTCATCGTCACCATGAGAAGGAGGATGAAATTGAGAGGTGAAGAGATTGGTGAGGTTGTCAATCTTGGAATCAATGTGGTGGAGTTGAGAATCAAAAGAATCAAGTCTGGAATCAAGGGCGTGAATATGTGTATCCACAGTCTGTGAATGTTTCATAAGGTAGTTGACACATTCATACATGGTACGTGGATCATCATAGTTAGCTGTGGGAAGAGATGAACTAGACGAGGCAGAAGGTCTAGCAGAAGAACCTAAAGGAGCTTGGGTCATAGGAGGAGATCGAGGGGGTGATCGAGTAGGGGCATCAATGAGTTTCATGCGTGCCAAACTAGCACGATCGAAACAATCATATCGAGAGACAACATGTGTCTCAGACTCAAGATCAATTCCAAAAGAGAGAAAGACTCTAGTAAGGAAACCTCCAAAGGGTAGAAAATGAGTGTGGTCTTGAGAAAGTTTGGAAAATATAACCTGACCCCAATCAATAGCTATTCTACCAAAAATTGCATAAATAGCTTTTTGTAATTCAATAGAATATTGATCATAACTTCCCTTTTTAGGAAGGATGTTATAAGCTAATATTCTACCGACAAGCTTTGCAATTGGTTTTAGATTTCTACTAGACATAGGAAGTTGAGAATTTGGTATGAGAATTCTAGATAATATTGAGGCATCATCTAGAATTACATCATCAAGATGCAGTCCACCATCATCTATACCCAACATAGCATTAATCCTAGTCGGTGTTAAAGTCATTTTTTGATTTTTCACAGACGACCGGATTAAAACTTCCCCATTTGGTTTTTGAACAATTTTCATATTTGTATAAAACAAATATATGAGTTGTGGGTAGTAATTGGGTTGGTTGGAAAGAGATAGGAATTCATAAAGGCTGCAGTTTTGAAAGAGAGGAGTAAGATTAAAACGATCTAAATCATTAAAATTGACAAATCTTCCAGGGAAGATTTGAATGGTGCAAAATAGATACCAACGATCAAGTAGATCGGGGCTCAAAAGGTATTGAGTGTACTCCTGTGAAGAGGAAGAACCCTCATGAGATCTTTTTGATCGTTTGGGAGCCATTAGGGTTTTGAAAAGGAAACAAGAAGAGGAGATGTTACCAAATTGAAGAGAGATAGATACAAAAACAGCAGTCGACTTGTCGGATTAGAGCCTCTTCTTCTTCTTCTTGCGTTAGGGTTTCCAATTTGGGGGTAAAAGTGAAAAAGAGATCGGTAAGAATATGAAAGGGGGGGCAGGTAAAGGGGTTTTTAACAGAGAAAGGACGGCTCAGATTAAAGGGAAATGAAATCAACGATCAGATAGGGTTGTCACGGGTGAGATAGAGAAAAGCTTTTATCTCAAAAGTTGTGATGATAAGTCGCTGAAGACAGATTGATCTCGCGACAGTCGACTGGTAGGATATATCAGTCGACTGAGTCGAGAAGAAAGTAACATCTTATATCTGCTGACCAGTCGACTGGATTGATAATCAGTCGACTTAGTCGAGAACAAAATATGTATATATAACAATTCAATATAGTCGACTGATTCAAAAGACAGTCGACTTTACAGAGTGATTTTCAACAAATATCAATAAAATCACAAATTCCAAGTTCTCTTCTTAACTTGATAAAAGTTTCTTCTTTAAGGGGCTTGGTAAATATATCTGCTACTTGTTGATCAGTAGAGATAAATTCTAAAGATATATCTCCTTTTAAAACATGATCACGTAGAAAATGATGTCGAATATCAATATGTTTCGTACGTGAATGTTGAATCGGATTTTTAGATAGATTAATTGCACTGGTATTATCACACATAATTGAGGGTTTCTCAAATGAAATACCATAATCTAACAAAGTTTGTTTCATCCATAAAATTTGAGCGCATGCTAAACTTGCAGCAATATATTCAGCTTCTGTGGTTGATAGGGATACAGAATTTTGCTTTTTACTGCACCAAGATACTAGGGAATGTCCCAAAAAGTGACATGTACCACTAGTACTCTTGCGATCAGTTTTGCTTCCAGCAAAATCGGCATCGCTATAAGACAAAAGTTGAAAAATATTGGTGCGTGGATAAAATAAACCATATTCAGATGTGCCTTTAATATATCTTAAAATTCGTTTCACTGCTTTTAAATGAGATTCTTTAGGACTTGATTGATATCTAGCACATAAACATACGCTGAACATAATGTCTGGTCTACTTGCAGTAATATATAAGAGTGAACCAATCATACCTCGATAGAGTTTTTGATCAACACTCTTACCTAATAAATCTTTGTCAAGATTAGTAGCAGTAGCCATAGGTGTGGATTTACTACTAGTACTATCCATGTGAAAACGTTTGAGTAATTCCTTTGCATATTTGCCTTGATTGATAAATATGCCATTTGAAGATTGTTTAATTTGCAATCCAAGGAAATAATTGAGTTCACCCATGTGACTCATCTCAAATTCATTTTTCATGGTATTAGCAAATTCTTGACATAGATTATTATTAGTAGAACCAAAAATTATATCATCAACATATATTTGTATGATTAAGATATCATTCTTAACTCTTTTGATAAACAAGGTAGTGTCTACTTTACCTATTTCAAATCCTGTTTCTAAAAGAAAAGTTTTCAGACGATCATACCAAGCACGAGGTGCTTGTTTAAGACCGTATAAAGCCTTTTTCAATTTATAAACATGATCTGGAAATTGTTCATGTTCAAAACCTGGTGGTTGTTTAACATAAACATTTTCCTTAATGAACCAATTAAGAAAGGCACTTTTCACATCCATTTGATAAAGTATAAAATTCATAAAACAGGCAAAGGATAATAAAATACGAATAGATTCTAGTCTAGCAACAGGAGCATATGTTTCATCAAAATCTATACCTTCTTCTTGATTATATCCTTGGGCAACTAATCTAGCCTTGTTCCTTACAACTTGTCCTGATTCATCTAATTTATTCTTTAAAACATTTGGTTGTAAGTATTTTATTCTAAACACAAAAGATAATCTAGACAAATTTGATCCTAGATCTAATGAGGGTATCTTTTTAGGATACTCAAATAGGAGTTAAGCATATAGAATTTTCAATAAGTCTACTATGACCATTGAAGAATCAATGCATGTTACATTCGATGAATCCCTACCTTCATCAACATTAAATAAGGATGATGAAACTGATTTATCACCTTTAGATAATGTGATTACATCCTTAGAGCAAACTAATCTATCTGATAAGTCGACTGATAAAGTCTCCAAGTCGACTGACTTAAACCAGTCGACTGAAGAACAAGTCAAGTCGACTGATCCGATTGTGATATCTTCAACTTTACCAAAGTCATTTGTTGAAGTTAAAGATCATCCTCATGACTTAATAATTGGTGACATCTCCTATGGTATTCAGACACGTTCACATATTAATATGATCTCTCATACAGCATTCTTGTCAGATTTTTGATTTTGATGATCACAACACAGTGCAACATGTGTTTATATTATACAGCTAACAATGCAGTGTTCATATCAAAAGACAATTCTAGCTGAACAAATGCACAAGCTCTCAAGGATACAGCTCAAGACAAGGATCAAGATTTTACTCAAAGCAAGGATCAAAGATTCAACTCAAGACCCAAAGCTCAAATGTGTTATATTGTTGTGTCTTGTAAAAATTGTAGTGTACTTCCTGTTTAGTCTGATGTAAAGCCTTGTCAACACACACACACACACTCAACAATTTCATAATGTGTGTCTCTAAAAAACCCCCAAAATAAGTCAAAACAGTTTGAAGAATTTTAGCTTTTAAGTACCAGTCGACTTAAGCCTATGCCAGTCGACTGATAAGTACGAAACTGTTTAAAATTATTCAAACTCTGATCAGTCGACTCATATGGCAACCCAGTCGACTGATCGAGAGCTTTTTGACCGTTTTCTGATTTTCAAAAACGAACTTTTTCAAATTTAAACGGTTTGATCCGTTGGTTGACAGTTATGTAACTGCTTTCCAACGTTCAGAAGTACAAAACTCTTTATATAGAGTTTCTTCTCAAACAGAAACACTCACTTGATTCACTTGACTTGACTACTTGATTTTCTGACATAAAACACCCGAGCACTCTTGAGAAAAATCTAAGTGATTTTCTGTGAAGAACAAAAGCTTTCAAGTTCACATACTTTGGTTCTCTACACTCAGTCCAGTATAGCATTGAATTCGCTTTGGACTGAGTATAGAAGTCAACCTATTGTTTTAGCCACGTGCATCAACACATACAACAACAAGGCTATAGGTTGATTGTAAAATTCCTCTTGTACTCTTGCTCTCGGTTGGAGAGTGTTTTTGACTCTTGGTTGTAGAGTCGGTGTCTTTTCACTCTTGGTTGAAGAGTGGGTCTGCTTTCTCTGGTTGAGAGAAAGGACTACGGGTTAGACAAGGTTGTTGTCTTGAACGCCGTAGGGTATTCTTGTATTTATTTTTCAAGAATAGTGGAAATCTCAAGTGGGTTGCTTGGGGACTGGATGTAGGTCGGGAGGACCGAACCAGGATATATCTTGTGTACTCTGTGATTGGTTGTCTTGTGATTGCATTTACTTTTGATAAATTATACTCTGCAAAACTAGTCTGACCAGTCGACTCAGCTTCGTATCAGTCGACTGATCAGTCTCGTATTAGTTATTCTCTTTGTCTCATCAGTCGCTTGTATTATCTATCAGTCGACTGTTTCGAGAGGTTAAATTTATTTTGATTTTGGCTATATCAGTCGACTGGTTCCCCACTGAGTCGACTGTGCCGAGAGAAATTTCTTATTCCGCAATTTAATATTATAAACACTATTCACCCCCCCTCTAGTGTTTGTTGCTTAGCCTACAGGATCCAACAAAATAGAGAATTTCCAAGATTCTTAATGGATTAATTTTGTCGACACGTAGTGCGGATCAAAGTTAGAAATTTTAAACAGTTAATCGGTTTGATGGATTTTCAAGAAGTGTATCACGTTTAACAATCCTAATTAATAATTCAATTCTAACAATCAATAATTAAATCCCTAAGTGTTCTTAGCAAGTAAAAGATTTAATATTGAATTATTGATTCGTACTGTAATCAAGCAAGTGGAATACTCAATCTCAATTGTTTTTGTAGACGACAGGCAAATCAGATAATATGATAGAGATGATAATTGATAAAGCAGTGTAACACAAATATTTGTAAATTGGAAAGAATATACCGAGGGTTCGAAGAACTCAGCGTAAATCTCGGATTTAACAGCAACGCGGAATGCAGCAAATAAGCAACAATAGTCAGATAGAAACACAGCAACTGCAGCAAGAGGGAGAGGGAAGGTGTGGCCAGAGGCAGCGGCGCGCTGGCGAATCTGGGCTGGCTTCGCTGGCGTCGCTGTCTTCGGTCGGTGCGATGGAAACAGAGACGGAGCGGGAGACCACGGGGAGAGATGGAGAGACGGAGACAGGGAGAGGTGCTCGGGGTGTCGATGTGGGTGTAGGGTGAGGTGATCGGCTGGTGGTGGTCGGGGTGAGCAATGGGTTCGGGAGTTAGGGCTGTCGATGGTGTAAAGTGAAGCAGGGAGTAGGGATGCAAGGTGGAGTGGGTTTGGGATTTTGGAGGTGCAGTCAGGTGGTAGAAGACGGGGGAAGTGCGGAGGTGACGAGGTCGGGATGGGGATGCAGGGAGGTGGTTTCGATGGGAGCTAGAGTTTCGGCGGTTTGTGTTGAAGAGGATTAGGGGTTGGGTTGATTTTATTTGGGATTTTGAATTTGGGAGTAGATTTTAGAGTTAATCACTAATCCTAAAATTGTATTAGGATTTATCACAAACCCTAATAATTGGATCTCAATTGTATCACACAAAGGAGAGAAGAATAGCAAAACTCAACACAATAATTTTTAATCAAGAATGGAATATCTTTCTCATTAATCTCAGGGCCTATAAATACGCTCAAAACAAATCTTGATACAAATCTCAAAAGATTCTAAAAATCTCAAAATATTCTAATGCAAAAAGAAAGATTGCATATGGCTATAATTGCCAAGAAAACAAATATGGTACTGAAATAAAATACTAAATTAAATAGAATTGATGTCCTCATCATTAAGTTTTTAATTATGTTATTAATTAACTAAACTTAATTAATTAACTAATTATTTACTAAAAGTTTAATTAAAATACATACCAAACTAATTAACTAACTAAATTAAGAGCTTAAGATTTAATTTTTTTTATTCGGGATTTCATCGAACGACACGTCATGTTTCGTCCGATCCCAAAAAATAAAATAAATATGACGGAGGAAACATGATGTTTCGTCCGATGATTTTAAAAAATATTAAAAAATTACAGACGAAATATGATGTTTCGTCTCTTATAATATGCATATTGCTATATCCATATGCATATTTGCCTTTTTTCT
Organism: Hemerocallis citrina; assembly: GCA_017893485.1. Lineage (NCBI taxonomy): Eukaryota > Viridiplantae > Streptophyta > Magnoliopsida > Asparagales > Asphodelaceae > Hemerocallis > Hemerocallis citrina. Next base: position 46,750,759 of record CM030367.1, read on the forward strand.
GTAGCGAAAAAGGCAAAAATATGGCTAAATGCCTAACGACTGCAGGGGATTTTTTGCCAAAATATGCATAAAATGGATAAATGCCTAACGACTGTGGATGCTCTTATGGAGGTGGAGATTGAGGTTAGAGTTTGAAATTGGGGATGAAAATGTGAGAGAATTGGAGGAGTTACGGGATTTGAGAAGGGTTGAAAATGGGTCGGATTGTAAAGACGGGTCGGGTCGGGTCTGTTATGTTCAGGCGCACCTTTTACTTAAGGCGCAAGCCTCGAGCCTTTGCTAAGGCGCGTCCAGGCGTAAGCCTGAGTGAAGCTTCAAACAAAGGGGCTCGCTTCAAACAAAGGTGAGAGTTGAGGCTCAAACTGCTGTTAAGCCTGAGGCGAGCCTTCAACTACATTGGAGTCTTTGATACTTTCTTCAATCGAACATTGCATTTGTGATTTGACATTAAAGATCCTGCTTGTCTTGATTTTTCATCATTCATTTGAATTTGGATTTCACCAATCATTCCACATTTGTCAGCACATACAAAATCAAGGATTAGAACAATATGCACGCGTTTTGTCAATTCCGAACTTATGATGAACATTATTGAATATTTTAAAGGACGAAAAACGATATCAGTTTCAAGGTAAATATTGAGGTTCTCTTCTTAGTTGTGCCTAAGAAGCACTTTGAAACGTAAGTGGTTATGAGATTGTGGAGCATTTGAGAACAAACGACAAGATTTATCAAGTGAGTGTGATGCGGAAATCATCCACATCACACGATCAGATGCGAAGTGGTTATGACTTGTTCCTAAAAAATAAATAGATAAAAAGAGGACCGCATGTGCAAATAACAAGATTTCACACAAAAACAAGATCTCACGAAAACACAAGAATAAGACGATATGCAAAGGTAGCCAACACTTCTTACTCAAAAAGTATAAAGGTAAAAGATTTTCCTCAAGACATTCTATCCAAAACCTTTCAAAACAAATTGAGAACTCTCTCTCTCTCTCTCTCTCTATTGATTGCTGGAAATGTGTTTCTTCCATTTTTTTTATCACAGTAAAAGACCTTAGAATTTACATATATTTATATACCCTAAGTAAATTCTTAAAAATATTCAAAGAAAATCTGACCTTCAACTTAAAACCTAGTAATACAAACCAATCTCTATCTACTATTTTAATGGGAGAGTTTGTCACCAAACAAACTACATTTGTAACCAAACAAACACATGCATTGTAACCAAACAAACATGTGCAATGCATATGTATAACTAATATAAAGGAGTTCTTAGGTTCAATGCCAGACAACATCGATTTTTAAAAAAATATATGTATATTTATAAAGACGTACATTGCATGTGTAAATTACTAGTTATTGTAATTAGAGAGTTGGAGTTGTGTAATTTGAACCAACTTGAAGTAATCTCAACTACATGATATTAAGTTGGAGTTATATTAACCATTCTCGCAATGTCAATCGACAATCACCCAATAGTTCTTTATCACACTTAACCTCTCACCTGCATTGAAAGCACTAAGTAACTGGTACACTAAATGTTTAAATATACTCTAGAATTAATAATTCATTGAATTTTGATGTTTTTCACCTAAAGTAAAACAGAACACAACTGCCTTTTTCTTTTGCAATATCATATTCAACACCTTGGTTTGACAAAATTTTCATTTAGGCCCCCCACTTTGTGTATAGATCCAAAAATCCCAATAATCTCTCACTTGGGGACAATACACAGCTTTAAAAAATGGTACATTTTCTTAATTCTTACACATTACCTTTGCTAGCCTCACACTCCTCGCGACAGACTGAGTACCCCTTATTCACATAAAGAGCACCCCACACCCCTCCACAACGTGGAGGACACAAACAACCCTCACCAACTCTTGAAGGACAGACCCCACAATCCATGGGACGTGCATAATGGAGAAACTCTCTCATTTTCATAGTGTTGGATACCGTATTGCTAGATTCCCCGACTCGCAAACTCTGCACCAACACTGGACATTGTACAAAACCCTTTAAGGCTAAAGAACTCTATATTCGAAGCCTCCGCGAACGACACCTTCACAATACCGCACACTGCGAAACACCACTCACAACCCTATTACGACCACCTCGCCATACACCAACATCTCCCCGCATAGCAATATCAATGCTCGCAGCCTTGATTTAAGAACTTGTTTCGTGTTTCAGTTTTCCGCTAGTTAGTTTCAATAAGTATCGCTAGAGTCGTTCCGAGTTTCGATTTTAGATTTTAGACAAATTTTATCCATATATTTGTATATATACATATCAAAATACACAAAATAATAGTTTTCCTTTTAATTTCGTAAAGTTTCATGTTTTTAAGTGAATGGGTTTTTGGATCGGGTTTGAATTAGTACAAATCTGACCCGTTCCAACTTAAAAGTCTTTATTATTTAGCTGGATCGGGTCAGATTTGAACTAGATTTGACCCGCTACCCCTTTTTGCTATATCTAACCCTAGTACCTTCATCTAACACTTGCCACCTCACCTATTTCTCCATCTCAGAACGATCAGAAAAACAAAAGCATGAAAAAAGAAGGATGGACGAAGAAGATGTGATTAAGAGTTCGAAACATAAAAAAGCTGAGTTTTCTTACACTTCACCTTTACCTTTCCCTATTCTTCCATCTTCCATCTCCTGGTTTCTTTTTCTTAAACTTTTTGTTTCCTTTTTCTGCTGGTTTCAGCTGATAACGGGTTTTTCTTGGCTGTGTCGGACCAGATCCCTTCAAAATTTATTCAAAACGGCCGAAACCGAAATGGGTCAGTTGAAACCTAGAACCATGCTCTTAACATCACAAGAGCAACTCAAAGTTTTTATCATATCACGAAGAATCCTCGCCCAACAAACCTAATATACACTTTCTCTTTCCACATTCTTATATTTTTTTGTTTCTATAATTTTTTCAAGTTTTATAGATGTTAATCAATTTATCGTGCACCAAGCCATGCGCACTTGGTGCACAACCAATTTCCACTAGTTTTAAAAACCCGCTTAAACTCGGTTTCCCATGTTAACACACCAAATAGAGTTAACAGTCGTTAGCTTCTTTTGTCAGGTGACTCTCATGTGACTACTTTATGACGAAAATATTCATTTCAAAGTCTCTCGTTTCTTTGGAAGGCTCAAGTTTTCTACTTCCCTTTGAGAGTAGACTTTGAGATACGCATCTACTTAATTGGCCTTTGATGAATAGCTGGATTTTGGACCCAGTACGACGAAACATCCAAATTAATTGCTACGGCCATGCAATTCGTAATTGTACTCGCTATTATCACATCACATCAACAAATCAAATCCAATCATTATTTTTTTATTCCCTCTCTTTCTCTCTTTCATTATCAAGGTGCCCTAAAAACGACTCCTTTTTCTTCATCTCAATTGCGAATTAGGGCTTCAACTCTCCCTCCTTTTTTCTACAATATCCAGCCTTCAATTCAATGTTTGAGATACGTGTCTAACAAGGACTGTTTTCTTGTGTCCTAGATCGTCGGTGACCCCAATGAGATCGAATTTTTAGAGGTTTGCATTATCACTTCTTTCTTGTTAATTTGTTATTATCTACATTATAGCAAATTCTGCAATTTCAAGTTTCACCTTGTTCATGCATTGACTAGTTTTTGTTTCTTATTTTAGTAATTTTTCTCTCTTATTTAAATCAACACTTTCCATTAATGGAATCTCGAAACTTTGGAGGGTTCACCATTGTTACACATTGGATGCATTTTCTTCAATTTGATGACGAAAATTAATGATGCAACAAAACAATTTAGTGTCATGTGCTGAGAGAGGCTAGTTAGAGCAATATATTGCTGTAAAAGAAACTAGGCATGGAAATGTTACTATGTGTGCATTGAGATTGATATAAATTATTATGCATTGACACGGCGAATGGTGTCTGTAATTTCAAATTTTCGAGACTTATTACGCATAGCAGGTGCAATGTTTTTTGAACTGTGGCTCTTTCTCTAGTTATATTGTAGTATAAGGGACTGTGTTAGAATGCAAATCTCTTCATATTTTTTTTAGATTTCTTGTCCCCAAAATACTTAACGACCAAGTTTTGTAGTGTTTGGAAAGACAAATGAAGCAAAAGAAATGAGATTACTATAACTAGCTTTTTATTATTTGGATGGAAATCCCCCATTAGAAAACTCAATTACACAGCTAAGGTGAACATAAGATTATACACCTCCATTACATATGCATACACCATGATTTGCATAATGCCAAGATTTCATAGACAACATCAAGTTGATTGAATCAAGGGCTCCAAATTCATTCAAGAAATAATTCAAGCCATTTCATAATATTCTAACTTGACCTTTTTCAATTGAAACCATACGAGTGATTTGAATCATATTTTTGTGTAGAACTCTGGGTTGATAAGAAAACGTGTTTTGATCCACTTACTTTGAGATCTTAGATGGGAAATGGCTGCTATGGTTGTGTGGTGGAATATAGGAGATAAAGGGATGGAGGTTAGGGTTAGGATTTTAAGAATAATGTAAAAGAGATATATAGAAAAAGGAGTGAGAATTGGAGAAGATGATGAAATAAGGTAGTGATGATGATGATGAAGGTTCTTGGAGTAGGCAATGATCGAGGCTGTGGATTGGGGAGAAGGGAAGCAGCAAACAAGAAGAAGAAAGGAAGAAAGCCAGGATTTTGAATATGTGTTTATGATTTATTTTTCTTTTTTCTATTATGTATTTTTTATGTTAAGATATGGATGACAACACTACTTGGAAGATGACATTACATTAACTATGTAACCTATTCGGCTATTCCTGAGATGAGCTGGTGCAGTTCATGAGATGTTTCTAAATTCTGATTTTTAAAAAAAATATAAATAATTCTCTCCTTAATTTATCTTGCTTGTAATGAGCTTTTCGTCTTTCAGAATTGTAGAAGCATCTGTAGTCATCTTTATTTCAATGCTAGCTTTTGTTATTACATGGGTCAATTATAAATTGAGACTTGAGGCATTATTGCTTTTTTTCCCAGAAAAATATTACTATGATGAATAATCATTGGATAGACTTACCTGATGGGTATGATGCGGTAGATATTAACCAACAGAGTGGAACACCCTTCAGAGATGATGAAGCCGATCTAAATTTGCAAAGTGGAACCTCATTTAGTGATTCAGGTGAAGCAACACCAAGTTCCATTGACAATTTGCTGAGGCTAAATGATTCATATTTTCGAGAAGATGACAATTGTGATGGGTGAGGACTTTTGATTATTTCAGAAATTACAATAAGTAGTCCTTGCTAACAATCATGATCTATTTTTCTTTTATATTCAGTATTGCAGAGAAAAAGAAAAAGACCTCAAGGATCATAGGATGGGGGCTACGTCGCTTCAGTACGATAGGTCAGGATAATGAGCAATATAAGAATTGTATTTTTAAATCTTTTGTAACTACTAACAGCACAAGACTTTGACGATTTTTTTTCCATACCGACCCACCTTTTGAAAATATTGAGCGATCTGACCCACTTTCGAAAATATTTACCCAACTGATCCAGTTTTGGACACGTTAGCATTAACCATTATTGAAATAACGGCATAGGTTAATACCATGCCGTTCTTCCAAAAAGCGGCTTTAGTTTTAAATTTTTTTAGCATGCCGCTGTTTGAAAAAATGGTATCGGCACATTTCTTATACAAGTGTAAACCTTCTGAGTTGGAGTTGGGAAAAATTTTAAGTGCTGAAACAACTTATAAATAATGTCATTATCCCCAAAAACGACATTAGCATTACTGATGCTGTTGTTGGAGATAATGACATCAGTTATAATACTCATTAAACTCTTCCTCCATAATCGTTTTTCCAAACAACGATATAAGATTACTGTTGCCGTTCTTAGAAACAGCGGTAACAATTCATAGAAATTTATTTAACCAAGTATAAGTAATAAAATGAACTGTTGCTGATTTTCCAAACAACGGCATCAATTATCCCAAACAATGAATATTATAACTGATGCCGCTATTCCTAACAACAACATTTTCATACTTGCTTTTTTTCAAAGTCAGAGAAAAGTGCACGATTGAGAATAAGTTAACTGATGTCGTTACTCCAAATAGCGGCATGCGAATTTTTTTTAACAGCTGTCCAATAACGGTTAATGCTGACGTGTCCAAAACTGGGTCAGTTGGGTAAATATTTTTGAAAGTGGGTCAGATCGCTTAATATTTTCAAAAAGTGGGTCTATCCGGCAAAAAATTCGACTTTGACGTAGTTCATCATTCTAATTCCAATATTATCTTATGAAATTGTCCACTTTTAAAAATGACCAGCATATTGTAGGGATTTATGCGAATAAGTTATAACAATTAGTTTATATTAATTTTTTTTGTTGTTGACATAATTTGATGGAGTTCAGGAGAACTCCAACTTGTTAACAATATATTTATATATAATAAAACCAAGTCTGAAAAAACTAGAGTAAACTAAGTACAACAACCCAAAACTAGCCAATAACAAAATTTAGGCTTGAACAAAATATATACAGACCCATAAACTTCAGAGGCAGTCTAAACAAAATGTAGAATAAAGAACAAAAGAAAACAACAACTTGAGTAATGCTCCCAAAAAGTCATCAAAAGAAGACTAATAGTTGAAATCGAAAGAACTCATCAGTCATCCATCTAGCACAATGATCTCTGCATGAAACAAATACACTAGATACAAGTTTAACTGTTAGAAGAATAATCTAAAAGGTTAAGTCAGTGAAGATACCATGTAAATTCAGCCTATCTCTTTTATGACTAGGAATTAGCTCAGCCCAGCGATGAATGAAATAAAGAGAATTATCAGAATGCAAAGAAATATCATTAAAAGTCTTAGTAAAAATTCTGCTGTTTCTTTCTTTCCATATAATCCAAATAATGACCATCATAGCTAAATCCTAACCCAACCTTTTTGAAACTTTAGTTCTAGCTTTCCTCCAAGTGCTCCACCAAGTTTCATAGAACCATGTTTCCCCTTGATATTCCAAGCACATTTACAAATGAACCATAATGGTTGAACAAAACTACAATGGATAAACAAATGATTAGCAGTTTCTTCATGAGAACCACATAAAACACATTTTTGCCCAAATGCTATACTCCGTTTGTGTAAATTATCAACAATATTAATAGCTTGTTATGCACAACCAACCAAACAAGAATTCTGACTTTGAGTGGAGCTATTTTGCCAAATGATTTTATAAAACAGTGAAAAAACTCCTCTAGAATTAAGAAAAGTGTTGAATGATTTGACAGTGAAAGCACATATCTTAGACAATTTCCAAACAGTATCATCCCTAACATGATATTGATAAGAATCTAAAAGCACTGACAATCTAATATATGTGGAATGTTGTTCCGTGGACAAATTTCTTCGAAAAGGAATGTTCAAAACTTTTTCATTATTATGAATAGAAAACAATGAAGCCACTGTTGCAAATGGATTGGTAGCCACATAATAAAGGGTGGGAAAAAGAACATGAAGTTTATTATTGCCATTCCGAAAGTTATTCCAAAATCTGATTGTTGAGCCATCACCACATATTTTTTGAATACCACATTTAAAAGGTTCGACAGCTTTTCAAATGCCTTTCCAAAATGAAGAATTAATAGAAATCAAATGAGGATGTAAATCCCAAATTTAAAATCTTTTATGATATTTGTTTTTCACTAGTCTAATCCAACAAAGATTATCATGTTTAAGTGCCTTCCAAATCCACTTACTAAGTAAAGCAATATTTTGACATCTCAAATTAATAACACCTAAGCCACCTTTGTTTCCTTTATACACTTCCATTTGCAAATATTTTTTCCAATAGACAGAGGACTTCCAGACCAAAAACAAGTTTCTACGATTTTTTTCAACTCTTTTAATGACCCAAGATTGAACATAAAAGTAAGACATCTTATAAAGAGGCATGACAGATAAAACAGAATTAACTAAAATAAGTCTGCCATCTCTTGAAAGTTGTTTACAAACCCAAGGGTTAAGCCTAGCTTCAATTCTATCAATCATGGGGTACCAATCAAAAGCATGGAGTTTGTCTCCTCTAAGTGGAATACCCAAATAATTGAGAGGAAATGAAGTTTTGCAATTAAAAAAGTGAGCCACCTCATATTGTCTACCATAATCACCACCCAACCGAATAACAGAAGTTTTTGAAAAGTTAATTTTCCATACCAAAAGCATTTTCAAAAAAATAAAGGAGTTTAAGATTATGCAACATGTGACCATTGTCCTTAGAAAATAAAATTGTGTCATCAACATATTGCAAATTAAGAACCCCTTGAAAACCATCAAAACCACAAAGTCCTTCAATCAGATTATTATTCCACGCTTTCTTTAGCATTTTACTAAAAACATTAGCTGCTAACACAAAAGAGGAAATGAGATCTCCTTGTCGAAGACCCTTTTTACACTAAAACTTATTGCCATCTTCACCATTAATAATAACTGAAGAAGTTCCATCAAACAAACTCATTTTACTCGAAGATATCCATCCAGGCCCAAACCCTCCAGCGTGAAGAATTTTCAAACAAAAATTGCCAATGAACCATATCATAGGCTTTCTCAAAATCAATTTTTAAGTTAAATTACCTTCTGTTTTTTGTCTATGGCAAAAAATAATAATTTCTTAAGCACAAGCCATGAATATATATCTATTCTTAACAAAACCAGATTGAGCATATCAATTAAATGTGAAATAACAAGGGTCAAGCTAGTAGCAAGAACCTTCATAATGACTTGAAAATAACATTTAAAAGACTAATGGGATGAAAAGAGGATACTATGTTAGCACCCATCATTTTTGGAATAAGAACAGTAGAGCATAATTAATTCTATCAAAGAAAAATTACCCAAGTAAAGATGATTGAATATATCAACAGATGACTCAAAAAGTCCCAAAACTTTTGAAAGAAAAGAGTAGAAAATCCATCAGGACCTGGGGAAGAATCACGTTGCATATAAAAAACAACAGTTTGTATTTTTATCAAAAGTGAATGGTAATTCAAAATTAAGATAAATAATGATGGTTAGAACCGTAAAGAACATTCCAGTTAATATGAATTGGTCTAGAAGAGGTAGTACCCATTAAAGCTTTATAAAGGGCCAGAAAAGAAGAATGCAAATCAGAATGAAGGGAAACAAGATTACCATCAATCTCTAAAGAGCTAATACGGTTAATCCTTTGTCTATGAGAAGACGAATTATGAAAGTATGAAGTATTTCCATCACCCTTTTTGAGCCATTTCACCTGCCCAATTACTATGATAATCATTGAGAAGTTTAAGGTAATCCTTATATAAATCATTCTGTTTATTTCTATCAGCCAAAGAAATATGACCAACTTGCTCTAATATGTCAATATAAGCAATAGTGTCCAAGAAAAATCTCTTTTGGTATAAACTATAACCAACCCTAACTTTACTCCACGTTTTACAACCACTCTTGACAATGTGAAGTTTAAGATTCTAGATAGACCAAAAGAAGTAGTAACAGAATTAAGACACCTAATGGTCATGTTGACAAAAATGTGATCCTCAAGACAAAACTTCTCAAATATGAATTTATGAGCCTTAAAGAAAGAAGCATGAGAATATAAACATAACTGTGGAAAAGAAGAAGCTGGACTGGCAAGAGTATTAATAGAAAACTATGGGAAAGATGAAGCTCAATCAGAAGAAACTAAAAAATCTATCAAGTTTAGCAAGAGAATGATCAATTATATAATTAGACCAAGAAAAAAGTTTGCGACCAATAGGGTAGTCATTGAGCTCTAAATCTCAAATACAGTCATTAAAAGTAAAAGAATCAGAATTGTTATTGGGGTTACCTTTTCTCCCATGAGAATCTAGTAACATTAAAATCTACACAAAACAACCACTAACCATCAATCATACCCACAAAAGATTTAAACTCATCCCAAATTTCACTTCTCAGAGTGCTAGTAGAAGGTCCATATACTGAAACAATATGAAGATTGCAACTGTACTATACCAATCAAGAACCACTATCATAAAATATTTAAGTCTGTGGACAAAGATAAGCTTACATAAAGAACTATTAAAACCTAACAAAATGCCACGACAAGACCCTATAGATACAAGAGCAACCCACCCAGTTTAAAGAGAACCTCCTAGTTTTCTCGTCATAGTAGAGTTCAAACATGAAAGTTTAGATTCTTGAAGGAATATAAAATGACAATTGTTACCTTTAATGATATCAATAACATTTTTTTGTTTATCAATACCACCCAAAGCCCTAATATTCCATAAGATTATTATCATGATGAAAAATAATTAACACCAGCTCTTTTTAGAGACTCAAGTTATTAACAAAAGAATCAGGGACTTTAATACCCGTATCAGAAGCTAAAGTAGCAATAAATCATCAAATGGAATTTTATAAATAGAACCAATTTCATTATCTGAATCTAGAATGTCAGAAAGAGGAGGAATCTCTAAATTTCTAGCCCAAGCCACAGAAGAAGCTCTATCAGGAATTGAAAGAGAAGAAGACTGCTCTGCCTTAAGTCTTGCACTGGATCTAATGAATGCAGAGAGTGATACTTCTTTTTAAAAGTCATTTTAGGCACAAAATTAGGAGATATAGTAGCCAAAAGAGAGACATCCATAGGAGATTCAGGATTGGTAGTATTATCAACAACAAAACCATCATTAGAGTCAGGATTAGCATAAAAAATAGGAACAAGAGCTAAGTTCTCAGAAGGATTGTTGTCCATAGATCGTTCTGGTAGTTAGACTGTGGAATTTCTAACAATATATTTATCATGAAACTGTGCCAAATCGGACCCTTTCATGGAGATAGGAAGAGACTGATGAACTTTATAAGAATTCTGATTAGGAGTATATAGATAAACATAATTAACAAATAAGGAAGGAGAAATACCAATACTCATCGAAGGAATGAAAAACAAATTAACAACAGAAGAGGAGATAAGCAACTTACTATCCAAATTAGTGAATGTCAATTCCTGAGAATAAAGGTTATCACCATATTTTTTTCTCAATTTCACTTTCCTTTAATCCCAACAAATCATCAGACTCCAACCATGAATTGTCACAATTAAATACCTTTTGTGACTTAAGATCATCATCAAATTTTCCCTCAAATTCACCTATCTCCAATCCCAATGAATTTTTAGACTCAGACCAAGAGTTATTCAGAGTAAGCTTCTCCTTCAGAGGTGGAGAAAGAACAACTTTGCCAGATTTGATGGCCATTTTCTTCTTAAAAAAATTCAAAGCCCAGTTAAGATTATTAGAGTTGTTCCAGACTCTCCAACCAAAGCACATTAACTTCCTCTTTATACTCAGAATTAGGCAACAACATCCCAATCAGAAGTTGCTAAAGGTAAAAAAGGATTGACATTAGGGAGTTGAGACAAAGGAGGCTTCAGACATAACAGTAGAAATCAAAGGTGCAATAGACATAACAGTAGTGGAAGAGGAGACTTTCTCTTTAATCTTCGCCTGAGAAACAATATCAAACCTATTCCAATGGAGATGTTTAGATTTAGGAGGATTATAACCATCTCTAATAGAAGTATTTTGCTTAACACAACCTCTACCACGACCACCCCTCTTGATTAAAAAATCTCTACCTTCCATACTACCAGATCTTCCACTAGAATTATTTTGGTTGGCACTATGGGCACCACCACTACCAATAGGAAACTTTCCAAAACTGAACTGAGCTATTTACAGAATTATCATAGGACACAGAAACTGAAAAGAGAGTTTCCAAACCATAGTTTATACTCATGAATGAGCTCACTCTTCTTAGGTCATAAAAAATCAGCAATTACTAGCAGTTACTCGAATACATCTTGAAGAAAGCTTAACAGTAGATGAAATACCAATAAGATCAGCCAAATTCTTGGTCATAGCAAATAACATCTTAGGAGAATCACAGTATGGAGGCAGACCGTTAATGATCACCTTGACTATTTTGCAGTCACCCGAGATATTAGTCTTACAAAAAAAGGCCCATCTTTTAATAGAGAATTTGCAATCGACAATACAGTGAGTGGAGATAGAAATAAGCTTATCTAAACAGCTAGGGGAGGGACATTGGATAATAAGATCTCCATTAAGAGCACAAATTTAATCCGTATTCCCAACCAGAAATACCACAAAGCTTATTGAAATAATCATGAAGAACTAGAGAACTAGAATACCAATCGACTCCTGAACCCAAGTGAGTAATCCAAAGGACAACAATAGCTCTTTCTTATGCTCAATATCCAAAGAGGAATCACAAAAAACAGAAAATCGATTAGAGAAAGAAGATCTTACAATCTTGGTAGGAGGCTTAGCAACCACAGAAGACGATGAAGATTGCGGACGAGGATGTTTGCCTGGAATAGGGAGAAAAAGGTTTGTGATCACTGTCAGAAGAGACATTCCCTAATTTCTTCTTAAGCTCCACAAAATCTAAGTTCTTGATGATAAGATATGGAATAGTTTACCATTAGGAAGTCCCAAAAGATTTTGAAGAGTAAATCAGTGCGAACGCCAATGTCCAATATGATCACAAAATAAGCACTTCATTGCGTTTCTGCAATCTCTTCGGAAATGACCCTTAGACAAGCACCGAAAACAAGCCAAATTAGGATCTTTGAGAGAAAATGCAGGAGGATGACGGAGTTTTTTTTCGATAGCAAAGGAATGTGAGGCGGCGATCTAGAGTTTTTGAGATTATACCCCAAACATGGTTTCTTAACCGTCTTCTTTTTAACAACTACAACCCAAGAAAATTTCATGATAAAGAAAGGCTCAAAGCCCACCAACAAATAGGAGATTCTAATAAATTGATTAGAACAAACTACACCAGAAAATATTTTCAAAATCAAGATGAAAACAACCAAAAGAATTAACCGAATTGATCTCAACCGATCAAAATATAAGAAAAGATTAATCAAGAACAAAATATGGATACTTACCGACGAATTAGAGATCTCAAAAAGTAAATCTGATCGAATACCACTCAAACAAAATTAGATGAATATAGACAAAATAACAACAACATACCAGAGTCCAAAGTCAAATCTAAACAAACCAAATCTCAATATGTTGATACTTGAATCCAAATCAATTCCGAACAAACAAATTATGGACCAAAACCTACAACATAAACACAATTCGAACTCAGAAACTAAAATCGAGCATAAATCTCAAAAAGTTCTTGAAAAAGACCTCAAAACTAGAAGAGGGATCGTGACATGATCAAATAGATCGCTCGATCTCCACAAAAGGGAACGGTAGAGATCAAAGAATGAGAGACCAAGAAGAAGATGAAGAATCTAGGAGAAAAGTTAGCCCAAAAAATCAAGAATTCAAGAAGAATTTTGAAAATTTTGAGTTTCCCAACAATCGCCTATGATAACGTCACTCCAAAGAATCCTGAAGTCTGTTTCTCACATATATTACCATTTATATTAATTTGTTGATGTTGTACAAGTTATTGATCAGCATAATTTGCCAGATTGCTTAGTATGACAATGTTTATTGAAATAATGATAATGGATCATATTTGGTAACTCACATCACATCATCTTTTTTTCAGTTTGCAGGAAGGTCCAGGCAAAGGGAAGAACGACATATAATGAGGTGAGGTATAGTGTTATCTCGCACTCGCATATACTCATGGGCATGTTTGTGGCCTCAGTTATAACTATACTATGCAAGATGATTAGCACATGTAATAAATGTGTTTATAGTATGTCAATCATTGTATGCCTTATTTGTTCTTTCAAAGCATAAGAATTAGCACCAATTTTCATTTGTTTAAAAGACATATTTAGTACACATTAGAGTTCAATCACACACACCCTACTCACATTATATATGAGTTCAATCGTGCCAGGACATATTTATTTTTAGTTACGATTGGAGTATTTTTTAGTACTGTAAGCGGTAAGCGGTAAGCGGTAAGCGGTTAAATGTTGTGGTGTGACTTTTTTGGGAACCTTTTTTTAATTCGATAAGATTTTTTGAAGTTAAGCTGTCAAGAACTATTCTTATAAGATCATAGAAAATTGATATTGGAGTTTTTTTCTCATTGAAGAGTGGTGTTCTTTGTTTATATGTATGTATATACGGTTGGTCCAATCGATAAAGGCACGATTGGAACAGCCCAAGAAGGCACGATTGGGTTTGTTCGCTAAGGCACACGGATAGGCCTAAACACATGGGTTCATGTCCAGACAATATTATCTCTGCGTGTGGCCACAGTTATATCTATAATATACTAGATTTTTAGCATGTATAATATATGTGTTTATATTTTAATTATGTAAATCATTGGATGCCTTATTTGTTCTTTCAAAGCATAAGAATTAGAACAATTTTCATTTGTTTAAAAGACATACACACACACCCTTCTCACATTATTTATTGTTACATATTAGAGATAGACTAGTGAAATGCACACGTGCAAATGCACGAAAAAAACACATGACCAAAATGCACATGTAATGCATGTTAAAATTAAAATATGGAAAACTGAATTTGAATTATTACTGCACACAATATTATGCTTTGTATAAGTAACCAATCACTGAACAAAAAAAGTATCCGATGGTTCTTTATGAATTAGAGGAAAAAATCCTTGAATTTGATGATTCATACTTATGATGGTAATTACATAATACTGATTTTGTTGCCATCACTGTAAGAGTAATCTATGGTATTCAAAGTAAGTTAACATCAACATTTTTTTAATCACACAATATTTTACAGTAATAAATTTGTTCCTCCAAATTTCGGCCGATCATGGAATATCGGTGGTGAAAGATGATCTCAAGGCAATGCACTCTTGGAACCCCATCAACTACATGTTTCATACTTTAGATAATCAATTCTCACCTCATCATACTTTCAGATTATTAAGTCCCAAATCAAAAAAGAACTTAAAGACAGTATTATATCAGAAAACCAAGAGACAGAACTTCATCAAAAAATCTTAGTATCTTTTTGGAGTTAAAAATATATATATTAGACAGTTCTAATGATTTACCTGAGAAGCAAAAAAATTGAGCATTTTTCTCTTTCTAGATGTGATTATGTTTCTTAGTTTCCTATGTTTGGAACTACAAATAATAGATAAAAATTTGTTTGATTTATAAATGAACTATCAACAACAACAATTCAACAGGCTCAGACCTATGTATTGCAAGTTGCAACAACAACTTAACCCTTAATTTAGTATCGGCTGATAAATTAGCTGATAAAAACCAAAAAGGAATATTAAATTAGTGCATAGTATACACATATCCTGCATTAGAATAAATCCCAAGTTTAAGCCTGTGAACAAAACATACAAGAGCTCTCATTCCTGATAGAAGTGTCGACTTTCGAGGAAGAATAAACATCTTACGCCCAAATTTTATGTATAAAATTCACAGTTAAGAAGAATAAAAATCACTTCATCCTGGTCATGTAAACAATTTATTAGAATCCAAATCCAAGAGAGCTGAAGAAATGCTTACAATTGTTATAGATGAAATTCTTATAGCCTTGGTCAATGGCATCCCTGATCTCAACAACAAAAAAGATATCTTTATTATACAAATATAAAAAGATTCTACATCTAAAAACAATGAACATTAGTAAATCAAGGAGGAGGATGATAAAATAGAGAAGCCTTTACTACAATAATGTAAGGTCATATTCAATCAAAAAAATAATGTAAGATCATATATGTTCCTTTCTGAGAGGGTACCAATATTTGATCAAAATGAAAAAAGTACACAATTCTTGCAGGATAAAAATAAATTAAATTTATATAGATAGATATACTAAGTTATTATGTTGTGCGTTACTTCTTACCCTTTTTTGGTGATTTAATAATGTGTTGCCTCTTCTTTACTTGCGGCAGCAGCAAGGATGGAGAAATGGGTGGTGAAGGCGAAGGGATGGAGTTTTTGGGAACCTGGTAAAGACCAAGATTTTGGGAATTGATGAACGTTAAAATGGAATGTAGAGATATTTTAAATTTTGGTTTATGGAGAGCAACCTGCCATATAATTTAGAGTTTTTAACATGTATACCCCTAACAAATATGTGAATATCACATATACCCCTCACAAATGTGTCCTCACATTTACCCCTAACAATGTGTGTTTCATCTCTAGTTACCCCTCTACTCAAAACTACTCAACAGATAGGGCTGCAAACGAATCGAGCTATTCGCGAGCTATTCGGCTCGAGCTCGGTCAAAGCTCGGCTCGAACCGAGCTCGAGCTCAAAACTGAGCTCGTTTCGTAAACGAGCCGAGCTCGAGCTTGAATTTTTTTTTTAGGCTAAGCTCGCGAGCTATTCGGCTCGAATACGGTCAAAGCTCGGTCAAAGCTCAGCTCGAACCAAGCTCGAGCTCAAAAATGAACTCGTTTTGTAAACGAGCCGAGCTCGAGCCTGAAGGTATTCGGCTCGACTCGGCTCGATTGCAGCCCTATTAACAGACAACAATAGAATAGAGAATATTCTTTTTTTTATAAACTTGATGGAAAATGATTGAAATACCCTTTCTCTACCGTTCTAGCTTCATCTTCTTACTTCTTGTAATCTCAGTCATTTGTAGACTATGAAGCACGGATACTCTGCGAGGGGTCGCGTACCAAGTATCCTGAACGTATCGGACACGATACGCGTACGACTATGAAGCACGGATACGGGTACGGGGTGCGGATATGACACGATACGGGTACGGAAATACGTGATTTAACAAAAAAGTAGGATACGGGTGCGTTGGTGGGTATGTTTAATATAAGATAATTCATATTATATTTATAGGTATAAAAAGATTTTTCTTGTTAAAAATGCAAACATTTAAACAATTTCATAGAACTGTAATTATTACATTATAATTATGAGCATTTTGGAAAAAATAAATGATAATCTAACTATCAAATCTTTGTGTAGACTTGTCCTGTATTTGAGCATAATTGTAAACAACAAACTTTTGAAATTATTCTAGGACCCCATAAATTTATTTAAATATAATTGTGTCTAAAAATTGCGAAAATACATTAAAAAATTGGATGCTCCTTGGGTACGCACCCGGGAGTACCCAAGGAGTATCGGCACCCGATACGCACCCGACACGGGTACATCGGCCATTTGGAAGTATCAGTGCATCCTAGGCATACGATACTCTCCCGATACGTATCGGATACGTATCGGGAGTAATTAAAAATAAAAAATTAAAAAAAATATCCGATACTCTCCCGATACGCTAGGATACGCAGCCGATACGGCGGGATACGCCGCGGATACATTTTTTTGTTTTTCTTGTTTTTTTTCTTTTTCGACCCGGCCCAAGCCCAAGCCCATTTTTCTCTCTTTTTCTCACCCAGTCACCCGATCTCCCTCTCAGTCTCTCTATCTCCTCTCATCCCAATCTACCGCTCTTCTCTCTGTCTCCCTCTCTCACCCCAATCGATCCAAAGTCCAAACCCTACCGCTCTTCTCTCTGTCTCTCTCTCACCCCAATCGATCCAAACCCTAGCCTCTTCTCTCTCTCACCCCGATCCTCCTCTCTCTCTCACCCCGTCCGATCGAAAATCGAAACCCTAGCATTGACCCTCTCTCTCCCAATCGAAAATCGAAAATCGAAAATCGAAAATCGAAAATTGAAATCTCCTTTCTCTCCCTCACACCCTCAGATAAAGGTACTTTCAATTTTTAATTTTTCAGTTCTTTATTTATTTGTTCTTTATTTATTATTGTCGGTTTCAGTTCTTTATGTATTATGTTTCATTTGTTGTAAGATTTGATATGTTCTTGGTCTGAAATATCCTTTCAAATATGTGCATATTGTTTTTTGAGCAATGGGTATCATTTCTCTTTGGTTGGAGATTATTATTTCTCTTTGGTTTTCTGAGTAATGGGTTATCAGCTAGGGAAAATTCTGAGTAATGCTTCTAGGCTTTCTGGTGCTAATGCTTCACAGTGAATGAATGCAACTAATACTCTCTTGGTCCATCCTTTTCAGTTTCAATTGCTCCTTGAAAAGGTGTGGTTTCTAATACTTGAAGGAAATCATGTGGGATTTTTTTTTATTGCCTAGAGTATCTTACATTTGGTTTTGTTAAGCGTTCAGTGTAATAGGACAGTTCTAGCTACTGAATCTCTATTTAGTTCATTATCTTTAGTTTCATATTGAGTTTGATATGCTTGGAGGAACTAAGTAAAGCTTTGATAATATTTACAGATTATGAATTGTTACTTGTTACTTAGTTTATATCATATTTAATAATTAACGATGTTTTTGAGGTGTCACGAGAGGGATTCTCATTTCTCACATACATGCCACTTTAAGAAAATATTACAATAACAAAATAACATTACATAATTGTTATAAATTTAACAAATGGTATTCATGAACTCCTTGTAAGTTATCCCTGTATTGGCTTCTTTCTTTTTGTCCTGCTTGCAAGTTCAACCTGTTTAACATAGGAAAATTGGATGAGAAAAAATAGTTTAAATACTTGCATAAGATAGAAAAAATTAGTTTAACTGTTTAAGTATATAAAAGTGTAAAACATAATTGCTTACAACCTTACATTGTTCAAATATTGAAAAGGACAGATAAGAAGTATCTCACTCAGGTATGTATATTTTTATTAATGCAATTTTATACTGTCTATATCTAACTTAAGGAATTCAATTTTTATTTATATATATATTATTAATTATTTTTTTATTTATTTTATTTAAGCGTATCCTCACGTACCCGTATCCTAGTTTTTGAGAAATCGCCGTATCCCGTATCCGTGCTTCATAGTTTGTAGACCCAACTAAAACACATTCACTCTTCACATGTTTTCTTCAATTTTCTTTTAAAATGGATAAATTTACAGTGTATCGTTGTAACTTCATCTTCTTCCTCACGTTTGCTACCAAATTTTCCATTGACCTTATGAATTTCAAATATACCTAGTTTGATGCAACTTTTAGGGGTAAATAAGAAATGCGGCTCAAATTTTTTGGGCAAATGTCAAAATACATTTTTTAAAGCGGCATATGTGATATTAGCATGTGCTAGGGAATTTATCACACTGATATGGTCTTTTGAGCTTTCCCTTTATGGTCCAGGGAATTTAAATATTTGGTGTTAATTATTCATTTCCTTTTTATGTATTTGAATTATATATACAACCCTCATTTGCTTATGGTCTGCACAAGATGTCCCTAATATTTTTTGGATGAATATTTTATTTATTTCCATTTATAAATTGGATTTGTCTTTTTACTAGGATTGCCCGTGGGACGTGCCTACGGCACGTATTCGGGACTGCATATAAATTTCTAAAAAAATTAAAACAAAAAAGGTGGGTGTAAACAAAAAAGGTGGGTGTTTAAAATGTTTTTCTAATACGACGTCTTTAAAATGTTTCATACGGCATGTTATCGCGACGTCTTAACTTTCTTTAAAATATTTAGTAAAAATTTCGATGGAATATCTCATGAAATATTATTCCTTTGGCTCTGGGAAATATATATTAGGCTCTGGGAAAAAAAAAACTTTGTCGTAAACAATTTTCCTTCCTAATCCAATCCAAGTCACATTACACAGTCATAATATATATTAGGCTCTAGGAAAAAAAAACTTCATATGACTAAAGCTATAGTTTGGAATCATAATAGATTTTAGGAAATTTTCTGAAAATTTTGACAGTCAAGAAATTCTGAATTGCATCTTCCTCTTGCTTTAACTTTGTCGTAAACAATTTGAACAAAGAAGCATAGAGTTATCCAGCACATCTTGCTAACGGAATTCTGCTAACAATTAAATATATGACATCACACGCAATAAATATCAATCCTCCCCAGGCTCAACCGAGCAACATCACACAGGCAACATATATATAGGCTCTGGGGGAAAAAATCAGAATATAATGCAAGATACAAAATAAAAACCAAAAATTCGTTTGAAAATGTAATAATTTTTTTGAAAAACCTTCGAAAAACCTTTAAAAAACCAAACACAGAACCCAATACTCCACAAAATTGCGGGTACGGGTATTAACATAACTATATTATATCATTATTATATACAGTTACTTACATCATCTCCAAAAATGCTAAATATTACAATTATTACAACTATTACATCCTCCACCATACTAAACACCAACCAACTGAATGAAAAAAAAAATTACATGGTTGTAGGAGAACACAATGGTTGAAGTCTTCAAAATAGGACCAAACAGTGAGCCTAAAAAAATAGTTAGAGTTTTGAATCAAATAGTAAGAGTTTACAATAAACAATTAAAACAATAGTAATAGTTTTGAAACCATTACCTTTCAAATAGAACAATGGCTTCAACCAAACATGTTCCTCATCACCCTACAAAAAGTTAAACTGTCAATATGTACATGACGGTTTTGAGTGTGGACGACAATCTGGGAAAAAAAGAAGAAACATTAAATTAGCAGCAATTAACGGTTAACATAGGGTGTAGTTGTAGTAAATAGAAATTTACCTTATTGCAACCCCAATTTATCAATGTAGTTGCATTTATAAATTTGAGGTCCATGTCAGCTGCTTCCCAGTTCTATTAAAGTTCAAAAGTAAAACAACAATGAAAATAAGTTTTAGTAAGGTAAATCTATCATATATAAATCTATCATATACAATTCATCTTGTTTCATTAAAGAAAAAATAATAAGTTAATAGACGACCCTCTTTCTATTTTTTTCTTCTTATATATGGTGTCAATATTTCATTACTGAAAAGTTAATTGATTTGAAGAGTTTGCTGGCTCATTATTGATTTCTTACTTGAAATAGAAAGAGGGTCGTCTATTATATGGTGTCAATATTTCTTACTTGAAAAGTTTTCACCTTTAACAACAGATAACTTGGAAATTTGAGCATAGTCCTTTAAACTATATAAAGTTAACTGGGCAATTAAAAAAGAATTATCAAGCACATTATAGTGTCTTAGCCAGGATTTATTTATTTTGTTTATTGCCAGAACTTAGCAACAATGTAGAGAAATTCTTCTTTTTCTTAGTGTCTTATTAGGTAGTATTAGTATCGGAAAGTCTACTTTTGCACCATCTAATATTGCAATTATGAATCTCCCCACATAATTAAAGAAAGCTTCCTAGAGCACAACACAAACATTTTCTCCTTCTGCGAAATCATAAGGACCTCAATTCCACTGAGAAGTTCCTACATCATACTAACAAATCTGCATACTAATGATTCTGACCAAAATGTAACCTAAGAACATGAAGAGGGTAAACAAAAGATAACAAATTACATAAAATGCAAGAAATTTGAAGTTCATACCACAATAAGTTTCCCCTTATTCTCTGGCAACCTTGCAAGCTGAAGTGCTGCAATGGTATTGGCTCCAGAGGATATTCCCACCTACAAACAGCATTACGTAACACTTATGGTAGAATTGAGGTCATCTTTTATAATAGTTTATACCATCAGTTCAAAATTGCTCAAATGCATCTTATTCTTTATGCAATTATGTATTTACCAGAAGCCCCTCTTTTGTTGCCAATTCTCTTGCCTTTTTCACAGCATCATCACTTTTCACCTGATCAGTTTGAATATTCAGAACAGGTGAATACTTGCAATTATTATATCAAAAATTATTAGGAAAAAAATAATTTACCTCAATTACTTTCTCCATTATATCCATATTCAAAATATCAGGTTTGAAGCCTACACCATTACCAGTAATCAGATGAGGACCTAGCCAAGATGAATTAGTTGTAAGCTTATCAACCGGATGGTATAATGGCGGTAGCATATGCTTGACAAATATCAATATCAATGCCAATAGGAGGAGTGTTTTGAGACTGTGATTGTCAATCAGTGCGACTCTCTGGACACGATTTCCGGCCACCATGTGCGACTAATATAGTCGATGCTTCACCTGCAGTGTGGGAGGCATTGGGTATATCAGAATCGGAAGTCGGGGATCTTGATGTTTCTTGCTCTGATGCCTGATCTTGAAAACTTCTAGCTATGTAATTCTATTTGTCAGAGGAATCCCCACATGTAGTAGTAGTGAAAAGAATATATGTTGTTGTGATACCAAATTTGCAAACAATCCTTTCAAAAGCCGAATACATTTAGGTCCCTTTATGCTTTCTCTTTTCCTGGTTCATAATACATTCCGAACTATTACACACTGAAGAAAAGCATATATTCAGATCATAATATATTTGGGATGAATGCTTGAAAACATTCATAAAATAGTGTAATGTATAGAACCAGGTCTCAAGTCTGCAACCAAAAAGAAAAGTGCTATGCATACAAAGAACTGGAAAACTGCAGCAAAATTTAACCAAATATAACATGCATGCTTCACTGAAAGGCAGTATGAAGGAAGTCATCCATAGCTCGCAACGAAGACCCATCACCCTTCACATCCTCTCTCAATGCCCTTCTCATCGTCTCCTTAATCTCGCCTGCCTTCCTCCTCATCTCATCGCCTTTCCTCGTATATATGATCATTAAGATCAAGTAATAAAGTTTTTCATGCGGGTGATAGAAAAGATATTGTATATCCTACTATTTAGTCTACATCGATTTAGTATAATGCATTTTCCGATTCACGTACTTCGCTTGGTATGAAACAGTGACATTACGGGTCACTGCATGTGCAAGTTGGACAGTCGCTTAAGCTCCTTTTTCTCTTTTTAAGTAATGCACATGAAACTAAAAGAATCTGAATAAAGCATTCAAAATGAAAAAGCTCAATGCATAAGTACCTGGTTTCCCTCCATTTAATATATTGCTTTCAGCAGGTTCAACTCCATATCTATAAAAATTAAGTTAAATGTGTTCAGTGTATTCAATATTTCAAATGACAAAGAAAGAAATTATTATTTGATGGTCTGAAGGTCAGTGTCATTATTAACCAGGGAAAAAAAATATATGATTAATGAACAACTGAATGAGGGGTATAAATGAACACAACTTATAGAATGCAAAAAATTAGAGATTATCGATTAGATTTAATCCCTTGCAAACTTATAGAACACAACTTATAGAATACAACTTATATAATGTTTGTTATTGCAAATATAATGTTTGGTGACCATCTTGAAAGCATTGATACTGCAAATGACTTTCCTAAAGAAAAAGGCATGTAGCTATAAAAAGTGTAATGGAAATTAATCCCTTGATACATACAGAGAGGCAATTTTGTCAATACGATTGTTAATTACACATGCTAATTACACATTGTGTTCATGTTAAATAGGAGACATGCCCTATCAGATTGTTAATTACACATGCAAAACCCTCATCTACTATGGACAATATTTTTTCAATATGATTTGGCAATTTTTAGGTCTTCATATATGGTGCATTTTTTCTAGCTTCATATATGGTGCATTTTTTCTAGCTTCATATATGCTGCATTTAGGTCTTCATATATAGCCTAGGCTCAAACCAAACAGAAGTATACTGTTTTAACTAATACTCTTTTTGAAACAAAAATAGACCTTATAGTAGTTTTTTTTAATCATATACATTACGCCTATAATCAATCTCTATCAGTCCATTCACTCATTTCTCAGGAATTCTTTTATCGAACGGGATATGATATCCCATCCGATATTTGCTCATGCAGGAAAATGATCTCCCGTCCATATATTAAAAGCCAAATTTTGGGTTTAGACGACTACAACTCTTTCATATATTTTCTATTCCTATATGCCAAATACACATATTCTGGGTTCAGACGACTACAGATGCTCTTGAGCAATAATCAATAACCTCCACATTTCCTATAAATATAAGTTGTCTTAGGAAACCTACAATTTCTTGACCACAACAAATTTTTTAACCAATCTCCCCCCTTTGCAGGCTTAGGTGTCATATTATCCTTCATATTCAAAAAATGATCAATCAACTCCGCTATCTTTGAAACTATAACTATCTAACTCAGTTAATTTCCTTTCTCGCTCCTACACCTTATCCTTCAAAATAACATTTATCTGAAGATCGCAAAGGAAATTGGATACCTTGTTTTTCCTGTACTGATGTAAGATCTCTCTACACTCTCTATGGTAAGAACTTAGATGCATGTTATGGAGCTTGTTTGAAGGGTACTGCAATTAAAGTATTATGGAGGGATTACACCTTTTCTTTCTCTTCTCCTTTCAGTCTATGCAACATAATACTTCTATCATGGAACAACGAAACTTAAATGGACACACCTTAGACCATCCAACACTCAATATATAATTAATTTCGGACACTTCTTTGACATTTACTGGACACTTTTTGAGCACATAAGTAACACTATTCAATTATTTTGTCATATTCCCATGGTTTTAAATCTCGGATTTCGGACTCGTCTCAGCAAGGGGTGTTTCGTCTCGGATCAAAGATATCGGAGATCTCGGAAAAATGTGATCATATCGGATGTTCATTTTCTATACTCAATAAATATTTTTTTTGGTTACTAAATAAGATATTATGTCCTACATATCATTTATCAAATAAAATACTGTATAATGCAATTAATGACATGAATCAATCACGGTAAATATTCACAGAATTTAGCAACAATATAAAAGAGAATGTAATCTAAATATATAACTAAATTGACTTTGCATAAATACAAACAATAGCGAGACAAAAACCTCACATTATCTTAGTTTAAGGTCATAATTGAAAGACATGCAAAAAGTAAAACAATTTTTTTTATATATATTCACAATAACATTTCTGTCTATTTCGGCTAATTTAAATGGTTCATCCAGGGGATGAAGTCGGGAAGTAAAACAGAAAGACAAACCGATTCGGCAATATTTTTCGCTAATTTCGGCAATATTTCGGCCAATATTTCGGCAATTTCGGTCGAAATCTTCACATTTCGGTCCAAAATGATATAAAGTATAAAATATGTGATTTCGTATCGGCAAGCTAGCCCAACGAAATTTCGGCTGTATCGGAGAAAATTTAAAACAGTGCATATTCCATGAATTTGTTTACACTTTATGAGCTATCACTTTCATATATATCATTCAGCTTCATGTAATTTTGTAATCTTGTATGTACAATGGACTATTAATTAGTTTGGCATGCGTCACAGGCTGTTATTTATATTAAGTACCTCAAGAAATACAGTTGGATCATGGATGTCATCTAGATTAAAAATAAAAACTCACTTCAATATGTCAAAACAATGTGTAAACCTACAGACACAACAATAGGCATATATATTTGGAGGAAAATACAGATTTTGAAATAACAAATCTAATGCCCCCCTAAGTTAATAAACATATAGATGGAAGAGTTAAATTCAAATTTTAATTCAAGTAATTTTTGGAACGAAAATACATGTTCTTACTTTCTTGTTGAAAAGTGAGGGAAACTCTACGCTGACATGATGACCTGAAAAAATAACAATAACAAAATTATTTCACCAATTAAAATTAGAATAAACGACAAAATCTAAAAGATCATATAGCATGCACCGCACCAAATAATCTTTAGTCAAAAATAACCCATCGACACTATAATTGGACCAAAAATTTAAAGCACATAGCTAGATTCATGTAGTTAACTTCCAACCACCGCCATTTATAACATTAAACTAATGAAAAAAGGATCAAATTAAACACAAATAGTATAGTGAGAACATGGATACATATGAAGATATTCTAACACCAAAATGATGCAGGAAATAAACCAATGATAAAAAATTGATACATTTCATCCTAAGCGCGCATAACATAGCCTATAAAAAAAACCTTAAAAGTATTTAACTTCAAAACTAAAGTACAACACATGAACCT
This sequence comes from Hemerocallis citrina, assembly GCA_017893485.1. Classification (NCBI taxonomy): domain Eukaryota; kingdom Viridiplantae; phylum Streptophyta; class Magnoliopsida; order Asparagales; family Asphodelaceae; genus Hemerocallis; species Hemerocallis citrina. The sequence continues at coordinate 46,776,631 of CM030367.1, forward strand.
CAAAAGAATAAGGCACATGTGCAATCCCCAATAAACCTTATGCAAAGCACACCAAATGAATTAAGTCGATGAACATCATCAAACGTAGACCAAGTAATTATGCAAACAATCGAAGGGCAAAGAAGATTATTTGACAGAGTTCCTTATATTCGTTTGTAGTTAATTTGGAGAAACTTTTATCTATATGAATAAAGTTCGCAAAATATACCTTATAAATCTTGTGATAGAAGACTTCAAGCAATCTTAGTTCAGCATTGGGAAGAGACAGCTCTACCTATTTCAAAATGTCCAAAACCCAAAAAAAGCTTAGTTAGCTGAATCATGAAAACGGAAAGAAAAAGTTAATCAACTATTATCAATAGAATTGAAATCATGGATCATATAGCAGGTAATTGCATTCTAGAAAGGAACATAGAGCTGAATAGTTAGTTGAATCATACAGCAACATAGAGCTGAAATAATAGCAGGTAATTGCATTCTAGAAAGCCAGAACAGAAACTAAACTCATCCTTTGTAGCATGATGGAGTGCTACTTTAAGAGTTTTCAAACATTGAAGTTCAGGAAGAGGAATGTCCAATACTTCGTAATATAATATGTCAGGAACCTGCCAAATAACATCACATCAACCACATAGGATTCTTCGCGTGAATAACTAATGTGATTGCTATATAAGACGCTACTACATCTTAGATTTTGATGAATTTCTCGCTGTGGCATTTTGTCGAATAGTTGGCAAGCAAAATTTCAAGAATTGTAAAACCCATCAAAATTTTGACAGTAAAATAAAAATTCTGTTAGGGTTTAACATCCAACACCCCCCCCTTCTCTCAAATTTCTCAAATAGTAAAACGAATGCAATACCTGGCATGTAGAGACTGTGAAATCGGTGGTCCGGATCAACTCAAATGGGCACAAACCAGTCATTGGTCGGGAAGAAGGTGAAGCTTCGGTGGGGTTCGGTGCTTCGGTGGTCGGTGAAATTGGTGGTGCGGATCGACGGCGGGAGCGACAACGACGGGCGGCGCGAAGTCGGGAGGGGACATAGGCCAAGAGGGGGTTGCGCTGTGGCTGTGGTTGCTGTTGTCGACGGAAGGGGAAGGGGAGGAGCGGGGCGTGCTGTCGTGGCTGGCGTCATGGAGGGAGGACGACAGTGGGGGTTGCGAGCAGGCATCGGAGACGGGGTCATCGACGTCGATCGGGGTTCGGAGCTTGGATTTTGAAATGGACTTGCAGGCGAAGAGGAGGGAGGAGTCTTCGGCGTCGGTGGCAAGGTAGGTGACGCCGAACTCACCGCGGTTGAGCTCGCGACCGAGGGAGTAGTGGTGGTGGAAGTGGCGGCCGGTGGGGGCCGTGAGGACGGTGGGTTGGGGTTTGGGTGATTGGAATTAGGGTTGGGGGTTTTCCTTGGTCTTCTTTTTCTTCTTGAGAGCGGGGAGACAGAGAGAGCAGTAAAGAGAGAGAGAGAGACGGAGTGAGAAAGACAGGTTTTTGGGAGAGAGAGAGTGTGTGTGTGAGTAGGTTTGAATTTGTGGAGTTTGAAATTTGGGCGGGAAAATATGTTTTGTGAGAGTAGATCTGATCCATTGATTTTGGGATAGATTTAATGTGAGCCACTTGATAGCTTTCTTTGTGTTTTATTATATAGATTTCCATGTGCATATTTGTATTTATTTGTTTGTTTCTATGTTTAACTTTGACAAATATAGAAAATAGGGTTGTCAGATCTTTTATGGCATTATAATCTTTGTATTTATTCTCTTTCTGGTTTTCTGGTTTATCTTTTTTGGTAGTATAATCTTTTTTGTTGGTCATATTCTTTTATTTTTATCAGGCTGTCAAATATAGATCTCTATTTATGGCAATACTCTTTTGATTTTAAATATTTTTATTATTATAAATTGACAGAATAATCTTTTTTTGTTCATTATTTCTAGTTTTTTTTAATTATTATGAAATGAATGGTTAGGATTTTCTTAATTATTATGAAACCCTAGCATCAATCGGTCTCGTAGAGTTTCGGCCGAAACTGGATGAAACTTTACAATACGGGTAACTAAATTATTTTTTTAAAAAAGTTTTCAGATTTGAAGAAGAAAAAAGAATAAAACGTAGAGAAAATTCTGATCTTTAAACAAAATAATGAGGAAAGGAGGGAGAGTGACCACTTTGAATGATTGTGAAAGAAAAAGATTGCGAGAGAGGTTCACAAGAGAAAGAAATAGAAGATTGAGAGAGGGTGTATATTTTCACGCTAGAGATGGAATTGGATCTGGTTTTTGTAAGGTGCAGAAGTTAAAGTTTAGGGTTTGTATGGTATGGAGACTTGGATTGGGTCGGGCCTAAGGGGTTAGATCAGGTCGACATAATAATAGGGTCTGGATTGGGTCTGCTTTGGTCCGGGTTTTCCTTTATTAAGGAATGATTTGGTAAGGCTCAATTGACTCAACTACAGTATGGCTAGAATTGTGGTTTTAGTTTCTGAGGGTGTGGGTCAGATGTAGTCCAGTTTGGTTTTGGTATAAATTGGATCTAGTTTTCACACTCAGTTCTGTACAACTGTGTATAATATTGACGAAAGTACCGAAACTGGTATTAGGAATGGAACTGAATGAAACTAACAAAACCTACCGAAACGTATCATTTTTTGAAATTGCTAAATCGATACTGAAACCGAGTTCTCAAATCTCGGATGTGACGACCCCAAAATTCCAACCTCATAAACTTGGGATCGCGGATGCAAAATCCAATTTCCCAAAATCACATGCTTTCTGTGTACAACAATTATCTTACCAAATGCAGTTAATAAGCAAGTTGTTCCAACTCTGAATTTCACTAATTAATGCCAATAATCAATTACTTCCACTCCGAAAATCAAATACTTCTCATAATTCATAAAACTACTAAAATCCAATCAAAGATATGTAGTCTCCAAACATCTTTCAATTGTTTAATACAACTTTATTAATCCAAAGCAAAATTTAAGACTTTATCATTTCTTGCCAACGACCATTTTATTGAAAATAGTAAATCTAACACTTCGAATGCCAACTCCAAAAAAACAATACAAAAGCTCCAAGCAACTGTACGTGTCAATTTTTGTGTGGGTGATGCAGGTGTTAGGCGTTATCGTCTTCTCTATCCTTGCATCCTCCCAAGGTTTTCCTCTTTGTTTTCTTTTTGGCAAGGTGGAGAAAGAATCTAAAGTCTAATTCTCCTAATTGAATAGGGTGTCCAATTATTATTTCCTAAAAACAAATAAGGCATGGTTTTTAAGAGTTCAAAACTTTCTGTGTCATGAACATTGTTTTAAATTCCGGCAAAAATTTTCTTTTGGCTAGCTTGCCGATACGAAATCACTGATTTTATACACCATATCGTTTTGGGCCGAAATGTGTAGGTTTCGGCCGAAATTGCAAAAATATCGGCCAAAATATTACCGAAATTGCCGAAATATCGGCCGAAATCGACACATTAATGTTATTGTGAATACATAATTTTTTTTGTTTTACTTTTTGCATATAAGTCTTTCAATATTGGACCTTAAACTAAGATAATGTAAGAATTTTGTCTTTCTATTGTTTGTGTATATGCAAAGTCAAGTAAGTCTATTAACTAATGCATTTTTTTCTAATCAATGTAAATTCAATTTAGTTATATATTTATATTACATTCTTTTTTATAGTGTTAAAGTCTGCGAATATTTGCCATGATTGATTTATGTCATTAGTTATATTATACAATATTTTATATGATAAATGACATGTAGAACATATAATATCTTGTTTAGTAACAAAAAAAATATGTTTATTGAGTGTGCGAAATGAATATCCGAGATGATCACATTTCCATTTCCCCGAGATCTCCTCCGATATGTCTGATCCGAGACGAAACACCCCTTGCCGAGATGAGTCCGAAATCCGAGATTTAAAACCTTGGTCATGAAACCAAAGTTGAAATTTATTCTAATCAATAATAATAGGTATTATTTACCATACTCGTATAATCACAATTATATCATTTATGCAAACAAAATTTCAAGAAATTACAGCAGATCCTTGTGTTGGTAATGGTGAAGCACTGACTAGCACTTTAAGAAGTGTATCTATTGCATGAGTCAGAATATGTTGAGAGAATCAAATTCAGTAATATCGTTGACAGAAAATGTGTTTATCTGAAACTATTTGGTGAATACACTTCGAATGGAGTGACAACTGAGGATTGGCATGCCCAAAACTAATTGCTATTTTTCCAACTGGAATCTGCATGACCAAAAGGATGCGTGTTTGCCGATACTTATGCAAATTTCAACACCCTTATAAGAACCAGTTTACGGCCTAGAACCCTATTAAGAGATATATGTAGATTATTCTAGAGGTCTAAGCCCATGCTCCTCCCACCACATTTTCATAATTTTATTATTGTGTCTAATTGAAAGTTATTAAAGTGCCACACCACCTTCACTTATATGGGACTAACATAATGGCACAATCAGAAACAGTTTCACTGTCTTAGATTGGTGACTACTCTGACTGAGCTATTGCCTTGAATGTAATGGTGTTTTATGTTAGCAAACAGTAAATTAAATACATATTTATCGAGTTAAATTGGTTTCATGTTGCAGGTTGCAGATGAAATCATAGCAGAATTGGCATCTGGGGTAAGAGATAGTGCAAACTATTTGGTTTTACCATCATTGTTTAGAAATTTTTGATTTTATTATTGTTATTTTAGGGTGAGTAGCAAATAATGTATTTGAACCTGTTTTTTCTACATGAGCAGTTTGATGAGAAGAATATTCGAAGAAGAGTATACGATGCGTTTAATGTTCTCATTGCAATTGATGTTATAGCAAAAGAGAAAAAAGAGATAAGATGGATAGGATTTCCTACTACAAGGACTGAAGCGTCAAGACAACTACAGGCATGTTTTAAGTGACGAAGTTGATATCATTATTTTATTAGTTTCAGATACTTCCAAGTTCCTGCAGTTCACTGTTCTTGTATTTTATAACTGTAATTAATGCCCTTTGACTATTCTAAGTTGTTTTGGTACCCAGTTTTCTTATTGTTTTAATCCGAATTCATCTGTACTTTTTATAGGAAGTACACCTGAATATGAGGAATAGGATACAGGCGAAAGTAAATCACCTAAAAGAACTAGAACAGCAAGTAAGTCATTTCTGACAATTTCAATTGTTCTTTATCCATGCTATAATAGTTGCTTATTATTACCTCTCGTTTAATTACATTTTGCTTTAATTGTTGTATCAAACTTCATTGTCTCAGCTCGATGATATGTTTTTTATGTTGCAAAAGGTTTTGGATTTACGAAAACTTATGTTGCGGAACCAGAGACTGTGTGAACCAGAAAATGTTTCTTCTGAAGGCATTCATCTGCCATTGGTGTTGGTTCAGGTAGGTTTTTCCGTATACGTTGTTTGTACTGTGGAAATAGTCCTCAAGTTTAAATTCATTTTCAATGCTTGTTTTTCTGTTTCCCATATTACATGGTTAATCCTGTTTCGGGGTATAGATAAAGTTCATGCTTATGAGTAGAAGCAGTGCAGGTATTCTAACATATGTTCCAACTCTGAAAAACTACCAATTTTTGGAGTCTGATCCAGCATATTTTCAAAATGTAATCTGCATAATATCTGCAATGATCAGAGTATCGGTCTATGTTAGCATTATTTAGTCTTTTTTCTGTCTGCATATCTGTTTTGTTTACTATCGAAGTATCAGACACCAAATTAAACACTCTAATGTAGTATAGAACTATAGATTATAACTATTGTTTGCTGGCCATATTCCAGACATATGTCTGGTCAACTATCTGATGTTACTAGAAAAAAATAATGAGGTGGCCTACTATACATGAGTTTTCTGGTATGGGCAGGGTCAGTTAGCAGTCTTATGGGTGTTTCCTTCCATTCTATCAAAACTAGCCTCCTCCTATGAAATATCAAAAATCAATTCAAGGCATAACTTATGACACAGTTGTTAAAGATTAACAAGGACTTCTGTGTGTTAATAATCCAGACACGTGTATATGTATATATGTTACATATAATATAAGATGATCAGGTGTCGAGCAGGCTGAATACCTTAACATACATAATGGATGGGTTCAACTACTTAATTGCTACTGTAGTACCTTACGAATCTGAAGATTCCTTTAATTTGAGTTGTGTACAAAATTTCTTCTTTGTAATAATGATTCATCGATCTCTCAAGTCTCAACAACTAGTGGTCTTGCTGCACCAGCTGGTTCCTGACATTGATGCCTCAATTTCTTCAAGGGTTCTCCATAGCCTGTTGAAAAGTTTTTATAATTTAAGTATTATGGGTAGGGTAGGGTAGCAGTAGCTATACATATCAGTAGTATTAGTAGTGTTAGCTGCTGGTAGCAGTACTTGTTGTAAAAGTAGTTGTTGTGGGACGATAAATTAGATTAGTATTATTAATAGTTGCAGCAGTAGTTATACAGGTATGAATATTGGTTGCAGTAGCTCTACAAACTGGTATTGATGATAGATACCTATGGCTACCATTTTCTATCAATCTCTACCATTGACTCCATTGCTGCTAGCAACCACATACTCATTCTACATTGAGAAACAAAAAATCAAATTTTGAGATCACTGTAGATATGCTATGGTACATTAGTTATTGAATTAACATCATGAAACAAGCTTGGAAAATGACATTCGGTAGCTGATGCAATGAATGAGATGCTACTTTCAGATGTTGAGCGTGAATTTCAATTAGTTTACAAGATCTTCCTAAATACAATTATAACATGAAAATTGTCATTTTGCATTGATGAAACGAGCCCCTTAACCTTTTTTTTCAGTCATCATCTTTTTATTTAATATGAAAATTTTCTTTTGCATCTTTCAGATTCGCAATTTTTTTTGCATCTTCCGCATGAAGTTTATCAATTAGTTTCTCTTTTTAGTTATATGTCGCTGCAAGTCTGCAACTTACGTAATAATTTTATTATTAAATCCATCCATTTGGAATATATTGGAAAAGCTTTAATTTCTTGGATCGGTTCTAATACAAAATTATTGTGGTGAATAGCTTCTTTTGAGTTTCAGCTAATTCTGTGCATCTGCTTAGTCCTTTGGATAAGGGAGAAAATATTCAAGTTTGATGACGAAAGGAGAGAACTGTTGACAAAATCAAAGTTTTTGAAGAATCTATCCAATTTTGAAAAATATTATTTATGACTAATAAATAAGGTCGGGTAGTCATTCCATAATGTAAGATGGACAATTTTTGTATGATGGGTATATTTTGAAAGTTCCTTTACACTAATTGGAAACTCAAACTCAAGAAGTTGCCTTACAGGCTCACACTCTTGAATGACACATGCTACTTGAAACTAGTGTTACTAGGTTCACAATACGTTCTGGTTCATGGTACAGTCATATAGGTATGGTATGCTACCTATTGCAATACGCGGTACAAAGGGGGTAGGATGAGTTTGGGCATTTAATATATATATATATTAAATGCCCAAACTCATGTAACAGCCCAGCTCAGCTGTGCACGCGACTACGCGTGCGCGCACGCGAAAAACAAATCCTAGTCCACGGCCCAACACAACACTGCCTCACAAAAGGTGCTATAGCTAATTGGTACCTCTTGATTATCGGCTATGCTATTTATACTCTTCTATCTCTTATCAAACCTCCAATGTGGGACAACTTCATCCCCACTCACTCTCATTTTCACGTGCAAACCCTCCTTCACTTCATTCGCATGCCTGCATGAACCATGCAGCCATGTATGCAACCGGGCCCCACTTCACACAGCCCAGTTCACTTCGAATTCATGGCCCATTTTAATAACTCCATACACCAAGCCCATAATCCATATTCTATAGGCCCACCTAATTAATATTATATATATATACACTCAAGAATATGGGGTATTACATACAATCTAATACAAAATCTCCTTTCTAGTCGATGTGGAGTAGGAATACCCTGATTCTGCTAGCGTACATTTCTCTAGTCTATTTCGCCCAGTGCACGATTCTCTAGCTCTATCTCAAGCATATATGTCACGCACTATCGGTGTCGAAAGTCGGCTCTGATACCATTTGTAACGCCCCGAGTCCGGCACGCGACTACGCGTGCACGCACACAAAAAATAAGTCCTAACAATGGCTCACCCCAGACTTGTCTCACAAAAGGTGCTATAGTTATAGGTACCTCTTGATCATTGACTTAATCTATATACTCACTCAATTTCTCACTTAATGGCCGATGTGGGACATTTGGATCCAAATCATTTCCACACAAACACACTTCACCCTCACGTGAGGAGCATGCTCACATGCAACACCCGGCCCAACAACACCATGCACAGTCCTTTTCATATGGCACACACACACACACACACACATATATATATATATATATATATTAATCCAATAATTAATATTAGGCCCAAATCTCACATATATATATTTATACACTACTACTCAAATACGGGGTATTACAAACATATGTATATATGTGTAGAAATAAAGACAAAAATAGAAAATTAGATTATAAATGCATCACTTACAATGCAAAAATGTAAGAGTAGCAATCAAATTATACTCTGCAATGAATTGAGGAGAGTTTGAGGAGAAATTAATGAATTAATGCAAAAAGGTATTTATTTGTATGTGGGTCGCTAGTTTAAGAGACCCAGATCGAGAACCCACTAAAAATCGGATTGCAAGATCCGGATCGAGGTTGGTGGGGTGGGGCGGGAGAACCCGGTAACGCTGCTTGAAACAGTCTTTCAGCCAAGCGATTATTTTTGACGCATTGATGTATATACATATATAAAGTAATAATAATATACTGTATACACTTCAGTAACGTATTTTCATGCATATATAAAGTGATAATAATATACAGTATACACTTCAGTAACGTATTCCAGTACATACTTTTCTATACACTTGTTTCAAATTGGTATATCCAATTAACTTTAAATATCATCCATCTGAATTTCCATTGTTTAGGTTTTGTTTCTAAATCATATTTTTGTTACTTGGCATACTTGCATAACCAATCTTCATTTGCAAGTTTAAACTGGCCTCCAGTTAAGTTCTTCAATGCCAGAGACCCAGAACAGTCAAGGGTATGAGCTCACAACATATTATGATGCTTAACATGGATGAAGGCACAGCCTTAAATTCATGATATGATATACATTTTAAATTTCTTTGAAACAACACAAACAATTCATTATGCTTCATGAGAACCCCGATCTTATTTTCTACCCAAGTATAATTTCATGGAAGAAGGAAATGCGTTAATCTGTGGCCTGCATTTGCCTGTTCTAGGAAGTGAGAACGCAGTTTTGAGCTTATGAAGAACGGTTGGGTAAGGTTTCTAGGATTAACAACTTCTGCTACATATGTTAGGGATTGGGCTGGAGTCACCCAAGTATAATTTATTGTGTTCTTTGAACAAGTCATCCTCGATGCTTACAAACTATGATATATTTTCTGTATTATTGAATGGACTGGTATCTTCACTTTCAATCTGTTGCAACTATGTAATGTTTGCGTCAAGAGAAGATGATGATATATCTACTAATGCTCGTAACCTAGTACTAGTATTTTTTCATCTATACATATATAATCTACTTTATTGGGGATGAACTCTCTTTTTTAGTTATATTTTGCCTAGGAATGTTGGCTGACCTTTTTCCATCTTATGTGAAACAGACATGTCCAAAGGCTACTGTGGAGATTGAGATATCTGATGATATGCACTTGGTGCATTTTGACTTCAATGAGTAACTATGGCTTCTACTCTATTAACTTTTACATTTAAGGTGGTATTTGGTACACAGTAATGTGGATGGCACAGGTTACTGTGTTTGGTATAATTCTTGTGAATTCTAAGTAATAAATATACTACCATGAGAATCAGATTCTGGGGACTTCCATTCACATTGTTCAGATTATACCATTTTTTACGTACAAATGCTAATTGATTGCCAAATTTCTTTTGCTACGTTCCTGTGCTGGTAAACGTATGTTTGTTAATGTGTAATTTAATAGAAGATGATTGAGATTACTACATTCTGCCTTCCAGGGAATGTAGCGTACAGCTTAAAATCTGATGAACCGCATGATTCCTAAATGTTTCAGACTATACTAAACAAAGAAGACAGGATTCTATAAATCATTTTAGAATATTACATTCCACGTTCCAAATACCACCTCAAAAACCTTTCTCAATTTCCTTTGTTTTTAGTATTTACCTTCTGTAAAACTTTTTTGATGCCTTTGCTTCCCTTCTTTTCAGGACACCATACAGCTTGCATGATCATTTAGCTATCCTGAAGATGTTGAGATGCCCTCAACCGATGGAGACAGGACATGCAGCCAGGAGTGCAGCAGATGACATCGTAATAACTGATCAAAATGGGATGGAGACAGGACATGCAGCCAGGAGTGCAGCAGATGACATCGTAATAACTGATCAAAATGGGAGACCGTTAAAGCCATCATCATTCTCATGGAACTCTGAGAACATGAACCTGTAATTATCAGGTGAAGGTGGCTATTTTTGCTTACTTGAACCTAGCATATTTGTCAGGAATCAGTAACTAGGTCACTAATGCTCACTCTAGATAAGCTTCTTGTATATGTTAGAATATAAGTTAGCCAGATTAACTGTACCTGTACATGCTTATATGGAGTATGTCATCTCTCTCTCCATTCAAGACAGGAAGAAAATAGATTGACAACCCTTCAGGGGGAGGAGGGGATCGTTGCAGGTCATTAGCCATTGTTGGCCCTCCCCCTCCTTCCCCACCATATACACCGTCAAATCCAAAATAAGCTTTTGGGTGTGGATCTTGATTCTTTTGGGTTGGATCTCATTAAGCTCTCGAAGGTGGTCGGAGCCCGTCGGTGCCATTTGGTCCAGTGAAGTGGAAAACACTCAATGTGACTTGCTTGGTCGAGATCGGGACACGAAATCCAGGATCTCATCAAACATGGTTTGTTTGGGTTGGTTCTGATATTTCGGTTGGGTACAAGGAGGCTGAGGACAGTGTTTGACAGTAGCTGGTTCAATGTTTGGTAGCTGGAAGGTTATGTTTGATTGGATTCAATAGTGACAGAGGTCTGAGTTTTTTTTTTTTGAAGGAAAAAGTGGAAGATAGTCATCCTGTTTCATTAATCAGAAATTAACAAAACATGCAACCGACCAACATGAAGCAACATGACCCGTACAAACAACAAATTTCTCTAACAACCCTGGAGGGTGGGCCGACAAACAAGCTCGGTCCAGCAAAATTGTATGTACGTTACTGCCTCCACGGCACCTGCACATCCACCTGAAACTAGTCTGTCCGGATTTTATCACCCGCCGAGCCCTGTCTTCTTCTTGCTGGGAGATCCCATCTTTGGGCCCAAGCCCCGTAGGCAGAATTTTGACAACTGCCGAGTTTGGTCTAGGCGCTGGGGGACCCAATCTTTGGGCTGAGGTCAGAGTTGATGGAGTTCAAAGCTTGGAGGAAGATGGAGGGTTGGTGTGGACCCACGTGGTGGCTATAGGTGTTTGGTGACTGGTGAGTGTTTCAAAATTCAAAATCAAATATATTTGAATTGGGATGTGGGTCATGGCTCATGGGTGAGCATTTTAAATTCACTAGAATAGAAAGCGTATTGAGCCTGTTAACTCAAGTGGCTCTGTGATTATCGTTGATTCAAATGATCATCTTTTGGGGTTCATTTTGGTGGATACTAGTTTTGATCAAGATGTTGGTTAATTCAAGTTAGTTTGAAGGAGGTTCAAATGATCATCTTTTGGGGTTCATTTAGGTGGATACTAGTTTTGATCAAGATGTTGGTTAATTCAAGTTAGTTTGAAGGAGCTTAGAATAGATAATTTCTGGCACAAATGGTTGTGGATCCTAGAGGGATGGTGAGATGTGATCTACTAAGGTTAATCCTTGTAAGAAGGGGGCTTGAGGGACGTGTCTGGTGGTAGATTTTGGAAAGTTCCATGCCCAACTATGGTGGTTATTTGCTTCTTTGATCGGGATCCAACTCAAAAGATTGAGGATGACAAAGGTGCGTGATTATGATGATTTACATATTTTGGCTGTGAGAGTGGCAGGGAAGTATTCATATTGCTTTTGCGATATTAAGAAATATTACAGAACAGACCACACTTGGAACCATACAATTGATCATCATCAGGGCTCTACTGAGGTTATCTGACATCTAAAATAGTAGGCGAAAAAGCCTTGATAGGAGACGTTGTCTCTTGTATTGAGGAAGCAAGTACCAATTTTGCCCAAATCAAATAGTTTCGCATATTGGTGAGATTATCGGTGGTAATCTTAAAATTATGATGAAAAAGAAGACGTAGTTGTTGCAGTGGTCACCAGATTAGTGTTGGTAGGCGTGTTGGAACCCAGAGCCACAAACCAATTAGGTGCAAGACACAGATCTGAACAAGAACGCCAAAAAAACAAAGAACAAGAGTGTAGGTGATGCAAGATATGGATATGTAAACCTTACGCCTATGTGAGACAACTAAAAAAACGAGACTTGATAAAATTTATGTATAAAAAAAAACTTGGTTCTCCATTAAGAAGTGGGCAAGGGATATCATCATTCGAAGCAGAAAAAAACGAGGCTGTTTTTTTTTTGTAGGGGAAGAAACGAGGAGGGTGAGAGAATAGTAGCGGTGGTGGGAGAGAGAAAGAGAGAAGAATAGAACAGAAGGTTTAGGGTTTAGATCTCTATTCCTGCTCTGCTTACCATGTAAAAGGCAAAAGAGGGGAATATATTTTATTAAAGAAAACACTTATATAGGGTTAATATATATTGCCCTCACCCCAAATATGAAAATAATATTTACCAAACCAAAATAGAGAAAGTAAGTAAATATCGGAGATATGAATTCTGATAGATCGAACCGTCTGGAACATAATAGGTAGACTGATCATGATGAACGGTTGAGTGAATATGAACCAGAAAATTGTCTTCTAAAACTGGATGTGGGATTTGGAAATATTTGATTGATCTTTTGCATGTCATTTTATATATATATATATATATATATATATATATGAGTAAAAGGGATATGAGCAACTTGCTCATTTAGTAAATGAGCAATTGATTATGTGACATGCATGTGATACATTTGACAACTAACTTTTTAAAGGATTTTCCAATTATATGTATGCCACATTATCAATTGCTTATTTATTAAATGTGCAAGTTGCTCATATCCCTTTTACCCATTTATATATATATATATATATATATATATATATATATATATATATATAGAGTCATGCTATTATGAGATGGTGAGATGGAGTGTTTTTTTGTGAGATGAGCGATTTGAATCATTCAAATCTCGATCACACCGTTCACATCATTGTACATGTCATGTAGATGGTGTGTATAAAATTTTAAGCTATTTGGAGACCTCTGGCTTTTGCATCAAAGCGCTCAACACATCATGAAGATGATGTGAAATACATATATATGCATTTATTTGAACGCTTTGATGCATAGGCCGGAGGTCTCCAAATCGCTTGAAATTTTGTACACATCAACTAGATGATATGTAGAATGATGTGAACGGTGTGATCGAGATTTGGATCATTCAAATTGCTCATCTCACAAAATACATCTTCATCTCACCCATCTGACCATCTCATTTTAGCAAACCCATCTCCATCTTTTCGAAAACCTCATCACTTCCGCAGATCTCAATCATCAAATCCCCAAACCCCCAATGCCCCTCTCCCGGCTCCATCTCGAAATCCCTAAACATCTACAGCGCCTCTCCTCTCTCCATCTCGAAATCCCTAAACCACACTGATATCCATCCCCATCACCACCTTTGAAAACCCCATTCGAAAACCCCACCATTCTCCCGATGCCGCTGTCCATTCTCCTTGTCGAGTAAACCCCTCTTCACCCCAACGCAACGATGACACCACCCTAGCTTCCCTCAGCTCCCCCTAACCGCCACCCTTGCTTGAGTCGCAACCTCCCGACGAACACCTGCGAAAAGTTGGATAGAGGTAAAATTTATTTGTTCTATATTTGTGGTTATGAATGGAAAAGTTGAATGGTAATGAATTTTGCTCAAATATTTTGGTTGCTCGTTTGATTCATAATTAGAGATTAGAGATAAGTTAGTTACTTGTTCTTTTAGTTCCTTTATGAAGGTGATTATGATGTTTTGCAAAATGCACTGATGATTATGATGATCGGAGATTTTTTTCCTCGAACACGAGCTTCCAGTGGACGACGATAGTCACGATAGACCAATGCGTGCAATGCAAATGCTCAATCAAGGCTTTGCAAGTCAAGTGATGGGAGGATGGCCAAAATGAAGACAGTTAGATGTGAGAGATGCTCACATCGGCATCGATTTGACTTGTGGGTGAATTTGCTGGATTAAGTTGTATATATCGAAGGTGGTTGATTGTATATTCAGTAACTTTTAGTAGATGCTGGATGCTAGCTCATATGATATTTTGTACAAACATGCTTTTGCAGTAACACTGGTTGATTGTATATTCATCTCGTAACACTGATTGTATGTGAACTCAGGAATATATATGGGCTTATTAATTTATCATTTGTCTTGAGAAATGATGGTAAATCTGAATATATGTGAACACTGATTATCTCATAACACTGATTGTATGTGAACTCAGGAATACCATGTGTAAATGAGGTTAAATCTGAATGTGATTAGTCATGCTCAAGGGACACAATTTCGAAGAAGCTGATGCGTAAATGAGGTTAAATCTGAATGTTTGGGAACAATCTTTTGATTGAGTTTACCTACAAAAGAAGTACTCTTTTAAGTCTACCATTCTATGAAGAGTTGGTCTGTACTTGTAAAGAACAAGAGAATTGTATTCATATTGTAGCAGACTCTCGCATAGTTCCAAAATGGGATTTAGTATTTGATATTCCCTTCAGATGTCAAATGCTTCAGTTTTTGTTCTTGTTTACTACTTCTTTGTAATTTAAGAGACTTCTTTATCTCTTCCGCTTATCTATATACACATGTTTTGGGTTATATTTGAACTTGTGAGTACATGCTTCGAAGGATATAGGTGTCATGATTGGATTATCATTTGCTTTCAAGGATTAGCCTTCATGAGTTGGATTATCATTTGCTTCCAAGTCCATTGAGTAGGAGCTGGAAGTGTGAAATAATCCCAATCGATCGCCTAGAATATACTCCTTGAATAACCATCAGTAGCTTGTGATTCTCCTGAGTAAACAAACACCCAAGAATTACATAAATTAGATCATTATAATCTATTCCATAACCAACAAACACTCTATTCCTCTATTCCATAAATTAGCTCATTATAAACAAACACCCAGTTTACATGCTGTTGTAATCCTCTATTCCATAACCAACTAACACTCTTCTAAATGGCCAAATAATTTTCTTTTCCCAGTTGCTAAACAGCAATAAAATGACATCAATTTTCTTTTCCCAAAGAGAACAATTTCCATCAAATTTATTATAAAGGGAATGAAGGAATTTATACAAGTCTAATACAAATGACTGTAGTGGTTTGAACTTTGAATCAAAGAATTTCAGACTTATTGCTTTCATGTACAAGGAATGTAAAGAAATACACTATCTTTCGATGTGGATTCATCTGAGTCTGCACTCTCGCAGAAGGCCTTGAGGAAAACGCTTTACATCAGTGCAATAGTTGTATATCATGTACTTCCTCTATACCCATCTCATTCTCCAATAGCTCATTCAGTCCAATTCTGGGCTTTACCATGTGTTTACACTTGTTCATAGGACGACTAGGAGAGCAACTATATCCAGTTGAAGCTGACCAAACACAAGCATTAGAATCACTATGTTGGAGATGCCTGAAAACCATATCCAGATGCAGTGAAGGGAGTCTGATTGAATCTGATTGAATCACTATGTTGGAGATGCCTGAAAACACAACCAATATTAAAACAAAATACACAATCAACATACCTATATGAAAATTGGAGTAAAATAAAATTTAAATCTTAAAACAAAGAAAATGGTATGCGATAGAGCACATGAATCTTATAACTAAATTGTAGGCTCAGAACAATTTTCAGTCAAAATAAGGGCTGCAAAACATTCAGGTGAATCAAGTATTAGTGCATGTCTTGCATAAATTTGAGTGACACTAGGGCTGCAGTTAATGCCATGTCTACTAGTTCCACCCTCATTTATGCACCCCCACCTCTTCTAATCAAAAAATGCATATCTGAGAGAGGGAGAGATAGAAAAGAGGCCAAGAATTGAAGATGAGGGCAGGGTAAATGACAAAAATAGCCCTTTCATGAAGCTATAAGATCAGACAGCTGAAAGAAGAATTCGCTGATCAGGTGCGAAACAGTTCCATCTCACGAAGAGTGCACACAGTAGTTGACACCAAATGAATGACTAAAAAGGAACCCAGTATACAAAAAAACATGATTGGGTGACTTGACTTTTTGGGGGGGGGGGGGGGGGGGGGCAGGGGGGCACATAAAAATACTTGTTGCTTTCGATTTGTCATCACTACCCACACAAAAAATTCAAAGGGACGCAAAACTCAAAAAATTTAGACAAAACTAAATACTTCCCTCAATTCATATTATCGGAAGTATCATCCTCACTGTCTCCAGTGGAGCAATCCACCTCTTAAGCATAAGATTCACTAAACAAATAACAATATAGATGAAATTAGTCAAGATCAATATTTAAAACAAATGACAATAAATGAGAACATAAAATTGGTTGACAATAAAATTGGTTGGTAAATAACCTTTCTACTTTTTTTGGGCAATTTCTCGAATCATGCAAAACTTTTTTCATTCCGCACGCATTACATGTTCTTGGTCGACCTTTGTATTGTTCTCGTGTTGGCTTCCATATCTTTCCACTAGGTCTTCCTTTAGTTTTAGCATGAAGAGGCTCTAGCACCTTGATTTTTGACGGTTTCATCCCTTTCTCACCTTCTTCTGGATTTTTTTCATTTAAATCTTCACTTTGCTTTCGTTTCAAACAATGAATCTCTTGAATAGTCTTGCACAAGTTACTGCAGGCCAGTTCATAATTTCATCATTAGTGACTCCTTCATCGGCAACTTGATTGGCTAAATGAGTTAACTCGGCAAAGCGAGAAGCAAACTTTGGGCAATCCACCTCCTCATTACATTTATCACCTTCAACAACACATTTTCTTTTCACATCTCGGCACCATCGGCTTACAACATATTGCTCCGGCAACATACTTTGATTAATGTATTTAAGAAATGCAAGAAGATGTTTACAAGGAATCCCTTTGAACTCGAACATAAGGCACGAGCAACTTGCCATTTGATTAAGTTTGTAGTACTTAACAAATTTATTAGATTCGGCCTTTCCACACAATTTAACACAATAAATTTCTTCACTACCATTATCTTCAACCAACACTACGTTGCATAACATACTTGAGCAAAGTTCCTCCTGAAATAAGAAAAAAATCTTCAATGTGTACACTTGGGACATTTGCTTCTCCATCGGAAATAAGGTCTTCAATTTTGGTTGCAACTCTAGAGTTCGATGATCTTCTTTGAGTTCCTCCTCTCTCTGTCTTGCCAATACTCTTTCAAATTGAAAGACAAACTCATGCAAAGAAGTTTTCTTAGCCGTATGCTTCTTAAGAAAAGAATTCATGCCCTCACTTCTTTGGCTACTTAACATACCCGCCCAAAAATGAGTATTATTATAAATAGGAACCCATTTTTCACGCAAGCCATAAATCTCATTCAACCATTTATCATCTCCTAAATCATACTTATTAAGGATTGCTTTCCACTCTGCCGCAAAATCATTAATACTTTCGGCATCATAAATATTTCCATAGAAACGTTTATTAAATTCTTTGTCGAAAGACTTTCCCTTCAATTTCTTTGGTACCTTATCTAAAATGTGCCAAATGCAATATCTATGATGCATTTGAGGGAAAACAATTTTGATTGTACCACCAATTCCAAGATCTTGATCTGTCACCATACCTAAAGGGGGATGACCAATTACTTCTAACCATCTCTCAAATATCCATACAAAAGATTTTGTTTTCTCATTAGGAATCAACCCACATCCAAGAAATACCGACTGCCAATGATAATTATTCCCGACAAAAGCTACAAATGCCAACCCATGACGATTTGTATTGTGTGTTGCATCAAAAGACACCACATCACCAAAGTGTTTAGCATTTAGCCTACCAATGGCATCCAACCAAAAGCAATGAGTTAAACGATCATTCTCATCGGTCTCATATTTATAGAAGAATGAGGGATTTTTGTATTGTTGCAATGCAAAATAATCTATCAACATTTGCGCATCAAAACCCCGCAACTCTTCTCTCAAGTCTCTCTCAACATTACGAATGTCCCTTTCTGTGCATCCAATTTTATTAAATCCTCCACTACAACTTTCAAAGAATGTCATTTGCTTATGTGTAGGAATATTTATATTGTTAAATTGATTTATTAGTACCTTCTTTGATTTAGAAACAATACGATTTCCCGACAACAAGTGCTTCCTTCTTGGTGAAGTAAGTCCGTGATTATGAACTTCATTAAATTTTGAAATAACCCATACACCTCTTTCCTTGTGTAATTTCAACAAAATTAATGCAATGCAATTCGTTCTAACACTACCTCCCCTCCTAATTTTCTAGATGTCACATCTACAAACTGTAGTATTTGAGTTTGTGCAAATTATTTCCAAACGGAGTTTACTTGAAACTGTGATTCCTGATTTCCAAATTTATATTTTCGACATTGTATTTATATTTCAAATTATTACCTTCGCTTTTATGAACATGAATTTTATTTCTTCCTTTTTAATCAAAAATTGCATGTTAAATATCTGACAAATAATTTAAAAGAAATGATTCTATGTGTACCAATTCTGTTGCATAAAAAATTCATTTTTTATCATAAGGGAAAATCTCAACAAGTGTTCCCACCATTATATATTTTTACATCTGTGAATTAACATGCGTATATGGCCATAACTCATTATCTCTTTTTCTTACTTGTAATTAACCTGTTAATAACAAAATTTTACTACTATTCATAGTACAAACAATGGCATGGATTTGTTATCTTTCTTTTTCTCATTTTCAACCAACATGATGACTATAACAAAATCTCTACAATTCATAAATAACATGGATTTGTTCTCTTATTATCACATCAACTTTATCTTTACTACTCATGTAATATATTAGCATGTAAAATATCTACATTAATGCAATCCATGTTATAATTTAAACATATAGAAAATATTACACGTAGGAGTGAAATACATAATTGATACGTGCATCAAAAACACGTAAAAAGCACGTAAAAAGACAGAGATTGAGATATTATATTTTTTTTAACTCAAAATATGGTAAAATCAATATGGGAAATGCATAAATAGTCGGTAATCAAAATACGTAGTGAAAACACGTTACAAAATACACGTGCGTAACACACAAGGGCAAAATTGTTATTTTCAATTTTGCGGGGTGTTACACTTTTGAATTGCGTAATAAAATTTCTATTTATAATTGAGAATATTCTAAATTTTGAGATTTTTCTAAATAAAGAAACTATTTTGTAAATACTTTGAAAGAAAAGAGTTTTTGTGCAAAATGTCGACTGAGGGTAAAAACTATTTATCTACATTAAGCATGAGTAGTAAAGATAAAGTTGATGTGATAAAGTTGATGTGCAAAATGTAGAAACTATTTATCTACATTAAGCATGAGTAGTAAAGATAAAGTTGATGTGATAAAGTTGATGCATTAGTGTCATCTTAGTATAAAATATCTACATTAATGCAATCCATGTTATAATTTAAACATATAAAAAATATTACACGTAGCGGTGAAATACATAATCGATACGTGCATCAAAAACACATAAAAAGCACGTAAAAAGACAGAGATTGAGATATTATATTTTTTTTGACTCAAAATAGGGTAAAATCAATATGGGAAATGCATACATAGTCGGTAATAAAAATACGTAGTGAAAACACGTTACAAAATACAAGTGCGTAACACACAAGGGCAAAATTGTTATTTTCAATTTTGCGGGGTGTTACACTTTTGAATTGCATAATAAAATTCCTATTTATAATTGAGAATATTCTAAATTTTGAGATTTTTCTGAATAAAGAAACTATTTTTGTAAATACTTTGAAAGAAAAAAGTTTTTGTGCAAAATGTCGATTGCGGGTAAAATTAGCATTTAAATTTTGTAGTATTGTTTTGGTAGGCCGGTCTGGTAGTGGGGAGATTGGGGGAGAGATTTTATCCCTCTAATTTAAATTGATTTGATTTTATTGAGTATATATATATATCTATCTACGCAATTTTGAGATTGTTGGGGACTTTATTGAAAATATTCTTACTGGAGAATTAAAAAATCACAAAACTTATTTGGAAAATGTAATTTTTATTGGTAGATAAAAATTCTAATTTTTTTGTATTTTTCTGAACAAAGGAAACTACTTTTGTAAATTTTCGAAAGAAGAGAGGTTTTTTGTTGTAAAAAGTCATTTGGAGGTGAAATTTGAACAAAAAATTAATGGACTGCATTTAGGGTCGGCTATTCATTATAAGGCTCTAATAAATTAGATTCTATATTTGGTTGATTTGAATTGATTTAATTAAATAAATATGTATTTATGCAATTTTGGAATTATTGGAGGATAAATCGCAAAATTTGCGATAAAACCCTAGGTGTACAGCCGACCTATAATAGAAAGCAACCATCCCTCTATTTGGAACACAAAATAAAAATATCATCTTCTTTAATATTATTATCCATATTTTCTTGGAGTTGGATGCTTGGATTCTTGGATTTTCGCAAGGAGGAGGAAGACTTTTCTTCTTGATATTGTTCTTCATAAATCTCCTTTGAGGTGGGTAGTACTTCTCATCTCTTAATTTGTTATATGCTTGTATAATATGATGATAATTGATCAAGTATGATATATCGTGTATGATTATAAAACTTGATGGTAGATCTATTAGAGGATAAATCATAATGAAAAAGTAGTCAAATAACATCTTCATAATTAAGAACCCTAACTGAGAAGTGCTTACCATTTATAAATTATTTATTGATGTTAGAGATTAGTGATGCATGAAAAAACTTGTTTTAATTTACAAAAAAAATACTTGTATGATCATGGAGTTTATAATAGTAGATGGGTATTTTTTATGATAATTTATAGACCATTAAATACACACAAATTCATTGCTTGATTGGTTAAAAAGTTACAATTTTTATAAGGGAATTCGTTGTTTTAATTAGAATTAATTTCATGTTTTAGATTCTAGAGTTTTGATGGTATGATGATGGATTGTGTATTAAATATTAGGTTTTAATATTTTAACTTAGAGATTATCATGAACATTCAAATACAAATTTTCAATTGATAAAGATTTAGTTTGGGATCTATAAAATTTATTGATGATCAAGGATTTAACTTGTAGATGATGGAGATTTGTAGAGACAATTAGAATTTATTGTATGCTCTTAAATTCATGTTTGATTGATTTTAAATATTGAGATTTTCCAGATTTTTCATTGTTTTTGATCATTAGAAATTCAAGATTATATTAGGGTTTGGAAAATTGTTGAATTGGAGTATGTTGGATTCAGGTTCACTGTTCGCGAGGTGAACAATAACCCAAGATGCTGTGTTAGGGTTTGGAGTTATAGGGTTTCGGGTTTGTATAGGACCTGGGGTCTATACAAGGCTTTGAATTATATTTATTTTAGCATACAGTTATGATAGTAAGTGGACTTGGGAAGTTGGCTATGATGGAACTGCGATGAATCCCAGGAACACGGATTGGTGTGCGTATCGATCATAAAACTTTAACAGATTTAATACGTGATCCAACCCTTTATAGCGGAATCTAGGGTTCACGAATTATACCTGCGATGAGAAGAAGACGATAGTTTCTAGCAACTTCAAGCCGTCTGCGACCCCAAGATCTTCTGCACGTATTCCTTCCTCGGGTTGGACGTCGTGTGGACGACGGTCTACCAACCTTTCTTCTCCTTGGCTGACATCTCTTTCTCTCCTTACGTGAATCATGAATTTAGAGAAAACTTCTTATCTCTGATGATGATAATGACGGCCAGAGAATAGAGGATATATATAAGGCTACGGCATGGACCATGAGGAGAAATTAGGGTTAGGTCTCCTAACGAATCTGGGTATCCCGTGTTCAGCCCGAACACACAACCCAGGCCCATTAACAATAGCTCGGTCCACTAAGGAGCTATTGTTGCACTACCTTCCTAATCCCAAATTATATTTATGGGCTCCTTTTATTATATGCTCGTTCAGCTCCCCATGTTAAAATATCGAATGTCCGTCGATCAAATTAAGTTACTGACAACTATATTGATCAACATCTTTTATCCTTAAGTAGTACCACTCAACTTTATTTGTCATGTCGGATGTAATCCACCTACAAGGTTTACATGACAATCCTTATGAGCTCCTTAAGGGGACATCATCAACCCGACGTATCGGGACATGGATTCCTTTTACAATCAATAGCCCATCATACATACAATGCTATTACCCAATTCATAAAGGTTGTTGATCCATAATGAATCTCACTCTTTTATGAGTCAAAGTAATGCACACTGCATATACATGTCTGTTATTATATCTGGATTAAGAGCATAAGCATCCATAATAACAGAGGTGTTTGTTCTCTTTTGTAGTCAGTACAAAGAGAACAACCTCAAGTGGTCATGTTCAATACACACAAAGTGTACTAGTGTTAACCTATAGTCAAGATAGACTAATACCAGATTACACTACAACCTTTCCAATGGATTATCCAAGTCCGTCTAGGTTGTGAACTATTTATATATTCCATAAGGAACTGATAATATGATCTTCTATGTGTCACCTCACACCATATTATCAACCTTATAGAATATCAGATACTTGCATTAATATTATAATAACACAATATGCAAACATATGCCCATATGATTCTCATTCAAAAAAATAAGGAAATAAAGTTAATACAAAAGTGATGCTTTCAGTATATAACCCTAACAATCTTCCACTTATACTCAAAGCATTGCTTTTCAGTATACCTGTTACAAATCTCCCACTTATACTTAAAGCCATGCTGGTACGCATCTGACTCCCATTCCCTCAACATGACTATCAAAAGCCTTAGCTGGTAAGCTCTTAGTGAAGGGATCAGCTAGGTTGTCTGCTGATGCTATCTTGATCACAACAACTTTTCCTTTCTTTACGAAATCTCATATCAGGTGGTACTTACGCTCAATGTGTTTACCTGTCTTATGGGCTCGTGGTTCCTTCGAATTTGCAACTGCACCACTATTATCACAATAAAGTGTAATAGTCTTAGGCAAATTAGGTACCACATCCAAGTCCAATAGGAAGTTTCTGAGCCAAACCGCTTCTTTGGCTGCCTCAGAGGCTGCCACATACTCGGCTTCCATGGTAGAATCAGCAATACATTTTTGCTTGATACTCCTCCATATAGTGGCTCCACCTCTCAAAGTAAATACATAACCTGAGGTTGATTTCCTGGAATCCCTATCTGACTGAAAATCTGAGTCTGTATACCCCAAGGCAACTAAACTATCTGCCTGGTAAACTAGCATGTAATCTTTAGTCCTTTTCGGGTACTTCAAAATATGCTTTACGGCAGTCCAGTGCTCTTGTCCCGGGTTAGACTGATATCTGCTAACCATGCCAACGGCAAAGCAGATATCTGGTCTCGTACATAGCATTGCATACATTAAGCTTCCTACTACTGAAGCATAAGGAACTGCTTTCATGTTCTCTATCTCTTTAGGTGTCCTCGGACACTGCTCCTTTGATAGGGCAATTCCATGCCTAAAAGGTAAGAAACCTTTCTTAGAATTTTGCATGCTAAAACGAGTTAGTATAGTATCGATATAGGAAGCTTGGGACAAGCCCAACATCCTTTTCTTGCGATCTCGTAGAACTTTGATCCCAAGGATGTGACCTACTTCTCCCAAGTCCTTCATATCAAACTGTTTGGATAACCATACCCTTACGTTAGATAATACCTTCACATTGTTTCCAATGAGCAAGATGTCATCCACGTAAAGTACTAGGAATACCACTACGTTTCCGTCACACTCTTTGTATACACACGATTCATCTTGACATTGATCAAATCCATAGGATTTTATCACCTGATCAAAACATATGTTCCAAGATCTGGAAGCTTGCTTAAGTCCATAAATGGACTTCTTGAGCTTACAAATTAGATGCTCTTGGCCCTTTTCAATGAACCCGTCTGGTTACTTCATATAGATGTCTTCCTTAAGACTTCCATTAAGGAAAGCTGTCTTGACATCCATTTGCCAAATCTCATAATCAAGATGAGCTGCAATAGATAAAAGAATCCGGATAGACTTAAGCATGGCTACTGGCGAAAAAGTTTCCTCATAATCGATACCCTCTCTTTGAGTAAAACCTTTTGCAACAAGCCGAGCTTTAAAGGTTTCAACCTTACCGTCTGATCCTCTTTTTCTCTTATAGACCCACTTGCATCCAATGGCTTTTACACCAATAGGTGGTTCTACAAGCTCCCAGACTTGATTAGAATCCATAGATTCTATTTCAGATATCATTGCTTTTTGCCAAGACTTTGCATCTTTATCTTGGAGTGCTTCATTGTAGGTACAGGGATCATAATCTTGTTCCTCAGGGACAAAGTCTGACGACTCTCCCAAGAACATATATCTATCAGGTTGTATCACAACCCTCCCACTACGACGAGGCACTATCAGTTGTGGTGTAACATTTGTGACACATTGTGCAGTTACTGGTGGTACATCCTGTTGTACTGTTGGTACTGAAGTATTTGGTGTCTCACTTCTCAGTTCTTCTAGAACAGCTCTACTTATGGGTTTATGGTTCATGACATAGTCTTCCTCTAAGAATCGAGCATTGGTGCTAACAATGACCTTCTGATCCTTAGGACTATAAAATAAACTTCCTTTCATTCCTCTTGGATAGCCTACAAACAAGCGTACTTCTGTACGAGATTCCAGCTTATCGGCTTTCCCATTCAGCACGTGTGCTGGACTACCCCAAATCCGAACATGTTTCAAACTAGGCTTACGCCCAGTCCACAGTTCTGTGGGAGTAATTGGTACTGACTTAGAAGGAACCAAGTTCAAATTATAAGCTGCAGTTTCTAAGGCATATCCCCAAAACGAATCTGGTAAATCTGAATAACTCATCATTGATCTAACCATCTCCATAAGAGTCCTATTCCTTCTTTCTGCTACATCATTCTGTTGGGGTGTTCCAGGTGCTGATAATTGGGATGTAATCCCAGCCTCTGACAAATAGTCCCTAAACTCCCCAAAGAGATACTCGCCACCACGATCTGAACGTAATGACTTGATACATTTTCCATGACGTTTCTCCGTTTCTGCCTTGTACTCTTTGAATTTCTCAAAGCACTCAGACTTACGGCGCATCAAATAAATATATCCATACCTTGAATAATCATCAGTAAATGTGACAAAATATTCAAAGCCACCTCTAGCCTGGACAGTCATGGGCCCACACAAATCAGAATGAACCAATTCCAACACATCTTTGGCCCTATACCCCTTTGCCTTGAAAGGCCTTTTGGTCATTTTACCTACCAAGCAGGATTCATAGATTGGTAGTGCCTCCACTTCCAATGAACTCAAAGGTCCATCTTTAACCAGTCTTTGAATCCTTCTTAGGTTAACATGCCCCAATCGCAAGTACCAAAGATATGTTTGGTTCATACAAGAAGGTTCTTTTCTCTTATTTATGTTAGAAGACATATTATTCATTTCCATAAGTTGCATCATGGGCGAAATAGGATTAATGACATATAGATTCTCAACCAATGCACCAGAACAGATAAAATGCTTATTTTTTCTAATAACAATATTGTCATTAAAATAAACTGGATATCCATCCTCAACTAGCATGGAAACAGAAATTAAATTCCTTCTAAGTGAAGGTGCATAAAGACAATCTCTCAATGTCAAAGACTTATTTCTACCAAAAGATAAAATAACATCTCCTATTGCAACGGTTGCTACTCTTGTAGCGTCACCCATAAACAAGTATATCTCTCCATCACTGAGCCGTCTGGTTTCCTGGAACCCCTGCAATGTATTGCAGACATGATTAGTGGCTCCTGTATCTACACACCAGGTGCCGGTAGATAACACCGCTAAACATGTTTCAACAACTAGTAAATGAGATATACCTTCTTTGTTCTTTTGTTTGAGAAGTGGACAGTCAGTCTTCCAATGTCCTGACCCTTTGCACTTGAAACACTTGCCTTTTGGCTTTTTCACAGCGCCTTGAGGTCCCATGCCCTTCTTTGCTGAGTTTACTTGTTTCTGAACTTTCTTCTTCTTACCACCTTTCGGCTTAGAAGTAGAGTCCTTTTCAGTCACATAAACATGGGCATTCTGCTTGAAGAGAGCTTCAGCATCCTGTAGTTCTTTTGCAAGTTCTGCCAAAGTATACAACCTTTTGTTCATGTTGTAATTAAGGCAAAACGAGTCAAAACTTTTAGGCAGAGTCCCGAGAATGATATCGACCTGGGTTTCCCCATCGATTTCAGCACCAAGGATCTCCATCTCATTTAGATGACCCATCATCTTGAGAGCATGATCCCTTACTGGTGTCCCCTCAGCCATAGATGCTCTCATCAAACTCTTCATAGCAAATTGCCTAGCTGCTCTACTCTGATGTCTGAAGAGTTCCTTAAGGTTGTACATCATATCATAAGTTGTGGGCATGGCCTGATGCTGATGCTGCAGTACATTTGACATAGATGCCAAAATGTAACACCGCGCCATCTCATCTGCCTTATTCCACTTCTTATAAGCCTCTTTGACCTCTTCATCAGAGTTAGCATCAGGCTTAGGTGGGCATACTTCATTGAGTACAAATTTGTACTCTTCAGCAGTTAAGACAATGTCCAAGTTACGTTTCCAGTCAATATAATTAGGTCCAGTAAGTTTGTTTTCTTTAAGAATCACCATAAGTTGACTGAAAGAACCCATTTTTGAAATCCTGAGAATCACATAAAAAAAATTATGTAGGGCAAAACTTTTTGAATTAATTAAATATTGATTCCCCCAAAACAATAAAAAAAAATTCACCAACACCTTAAACACCATGAATTTAGCATGCCACGATAGTGTGGACATATACAAATTCAATATTTGTTCAAGTAGGTTTTTCCTATTAATTTTACTATCATGTCAACACAACTTTATGACAAATAAAATTAATCTGTTGGTCTTGCTCTGGTCCTACAAATAATAGCAGTGACTCCGATGGGGAGGATACCATTATTTGTATCAGTGTATACCATTGCTTAATACTAAGTCCATTATCTTGTATTGAGTTCCTTCAGACGGAGAAGTGAACACATACTAGGTAACTTTCTACAATTATCCCTAAGGAAGTTTGTACTGGTGATCCATAATTATACTCATCCGATATGGAGGAAAGCACTAAAGCCAACACGCAAGTATAATTATATCACCTACAAACCAGCAATGGAGATCGTGGGATTCATGTTAAATGAATTCCCTCTCCCACTTAGTTATTTAACAATGAGGGTTTTTCTACTAGTTAATTTATGTCCATGTTGTCCATTATTAATGTGATCCTAGTTTTTCAAAAAAAAATCACAAAATAATAAACATGCATAATCAGAATAAGCAATAATGGCAATAAATTTGAAAATAAATATCCAACTATTATGACCATCTTTGCTGATTCTTCCCCGACTGCGCGAATCCCAAATCTGACCCTGCGCAAAGTTATACGGGGTTCGGGGCAGCGCCCCGAATTTTTTTTTAAAGGTTTGGCTGCCCGATTTTTCATCGAAAACCATCTGTAGATCTCCGGACTGCCTAAAAACAGCATCTCCTCCGGCATCAGAAACAGCCACCACCGCCATCACGATCGATCGAAAAAAAATAAAAATAAAATAAAATAAAATTACATCAATCCTATGCCTCCCGAAGGAGTTCACACATAATCTAGATTGAAAAATTAAAATTATAAGCACGATCAACCCTCGTGATATTAATTACATCCACAAAACAACAACAACACAATAATTACATCCACAAAACAACAACAACACAAACAAAACATGCATTGGACCATAATAGTTGGATCTAAGATGCCTGCAAAACCGAGTTAGAACAGATCTACATCTACCGACTATCATACAACACAAGTTTTATTGGACAACATGGATGTAACAATCAATACGCAGATCCAATACCGGCTCTGATACCAATTGATGGAACTGCGATGAATTCCAGGAACACGGATTGGTGTGCGTATCGATCATAAAAGTTTAACAGATTTAATACGTGATATAACCCTTTATAGCGGAATCTAGGGTTCACGAATTATACCTGCAATGAGAAGAAGACGATAGTTTCTAGCAACTTCAAGCCGTCTGCGACCCCAAGATCTTCTGTACGTATTCCTTCCTCGGGTTGGACGTCGTGTGGGCGACGGTCTACCAACCTTTCTTCTCCTTGGCTGACCTCTCTTTCTCTCCTTACGTGAATCACGAATTTAGAGAAAACTTCTTATCTCTGATGATGATAATGACGGCCAGAGAATAAAGGATATATATAAGGCTACGGCAGGGACTATGATGAGAAATTAGGGTTAGGTCTCCTAACGAATCTGGGTATCCCGTGTTCAGCCCGAACACACATCCCAGGCCCATTAACAATAGCTCGGTCCACTAAAGAGCTATTGTTGCACTACCTTCCTAATCCCAAATTATATTTATGGGCTCCTTTTATTATATGCTCGTTCAGCTCCCCATGTTAAGATATCGAATGTCCGTCGATCAAATTAAGTTACTGACAACTATATTGATCAACATCTTTTATCCTTAAGTAGTACCACTCAACTTTATTTGTCATGTCGGATGTAATCCACCTGCAGGGTTTACATGACAATCCTTATGAGCTCCTTAAGGGGACATCATCAACCCGACGTATCGGGACATGGATTCCTTTTACAATCAACAGCCCATCATACATACAATGCTATTACCCAATTCATAGAGGTTGTTGATCCATAATGAATCTCACTCTTTTATGAGTCAAAGTAATGCACACTGCATATACATGTCTGTTATTATATCTGGATTAAGAGCATAAGCATCCATAATAACAGAGGTGTTTGTTCTATTTTGTAGTCAGTACAAAGAGAACAACCTCAAGTGGTCCTGTTCAATACACACAAAGTGTACTAGTGTAAACCTATAGTCAAGATAGACTAATACCAGATTACACTACAACCTTTCCAATGGATTATCCAAGTCCGTCTAGATTGTGAACTATTTATATATTCCATAGGGAACTGATAATATGATCTTCTGTGTGTCACCTCCCACCATATTATCAACCTTATAGAATATCAGATACTTGCATTAATATTATAATAAACACAATATGCAAACATATGCCCATATGATTCTCATTCAAAAAAATAAGGAAATAAAGTTAATACAAAGCCTACAGCGATTTGGGCTTTGTGGTCCTCTGGCTGGGTCGCACGGGTTCAAACTCGGATAGGCCATGTTTTGTTTTGTTTTTTTTTTTGTGCTTTTTGAGTTTTGACGTTTAAAGCTTCTGCTGTTTTTTTTCTTCTTGTTTCCTCTGTCGATTTTTTAAAAGCTTTTGCTTTGTTTTTTTTCTTCTGTTGTTGTTTTTTTCTTCTGTTGTTGTTTTTTTTTTCTGTTGAGTTTTTTGAGTTTTAAACTTTTAAAATAAAAAGGAAAAAAAATGTGTTGGGTGAAAAATTAATTTAATGAATTTCAATATTATAGATTATTGATTCTAAGACTTCAATTTTTGAGAATTTAATTTCAGATTTTAGGCAAAAGAATTTCATAATTTTGGGCTTGTTTCAGTTGAATTGAACAAATTTCTAGTAGAATCGATTGAACTTTATGAATGAATGAAAATGGGTAATTAAAAGTTGATTTTAAGGAATTTTCGTAAGTTGGATATGTATCTATATATGAAAGTCTTTTTTGGCAATCGCGGTTGATTTAAGCAATGTGATTAATAAAGAGTATTTTTGTATAATTATTAAACCAAGTTGGGTTTAGATTTGAGGCTTAGGATTATGATGTGGACCCTAGAATGATTATTGATAATATTTTGAGTTATAAGACTCTAGAAGTTGAGTGAGACCTAGCATGCCGACAAATGAGATTTTGTGAAATTTTGGCCAGTGGGGCTTTTGGTTATTCATTGAGTAGAGTTAAGTCCGGTAGGGTACTGTCACGCCCCGCTTTCCAAAAATACGGAACACAAGTACGTGACATTGGCCCAGTGAATGACTTGCGTCATCCATAAGCAGTTTACCCATTCAACTCAACAATAATAACAATACAAAATAATTGCGCAGACAATAAGAATAACCACATGAACAATAATACTTGGATTAAGTCAATATGAAATAACCAAATACGATAATCCAACATCTAAAAATAAATAACAATATTTGGGTCATAAGCCCAATACAATAATTAATCCAAACACAATGATAATAAGTTTCAATACAATAAGTCCAATGAAATAACAATCAACTAGAAAGCAATAAATCTTTAGAAAGCTTGTTCTCCAATTCCTGCAGGTAATTCTCCTCGATCACCTGTGAACACTTTATCTAAAAAGGGGAGAAAAATTGTCCTTAGAGCAAGTCATGGATAGCAAGTAGAGAAAGTTAGGAAACAATGGAATAACAATATAATAATGAATTCAATGGATCAATAGCAATCACTAATAATGGACGATAGCAATAGTCAATATCAATGATAGTCAATGAGATGGGTATAAACAATAATTCAATATTCGATGTCAATGTTCAATGGTCGATATCAATAACACCTAGGCAGTGTTTGATATCAATAGAAATGATGATGTTCAGTATGCAATGTCGATATTGTGTCAATTCTTATGTTTATTAATTTTTAGCCTAACTAATGCACGTACTACTGCATCCCATACTACAGGTTTGATGCATACAAACAATGTCGTTTAGACTCTAGTGGTGAATTTTATAAATCATGTGTCGATATGATAATCACTGATACGATAGCAACTTAGTTGTACAATACACTATAATGATACACTGAAAAGATACACGAAAGATTGGGGTGCTGTAGTCAGCGATCCAACAATCAATCGATAAAATACTGGCCGACACAGTCTCTATATTGTTCACTACTCAAGTCAATCCCTTAAACTCCGGCTTCTTAATTATTTTATCGATGCAACAATACATTATGCAATTTAGAGAGATTAGATGAACGATAGTTACAATTGAAGAACATAGGATGATAACTTTGGATGAGACAAATAGAATGATGATATTAGCACATTAGGATCGTGCAATGAAATTCATACACTTCAATTCATGCAATACAATGATATATGTATAATTATATTAGGAAAATCTGGAAAACACAATTTTGGATAGCAAGATGTCACTGTACAAAAATCAATTTTTTCGCTGCTACAGAAATCAAAAATTGAAACCGTCAGAAGTTCTGGAAACTAGACTTCCAAACGATTCTAACGCATATTTAAAATACAAAATCCTAAAACAGTAGCTAGGTTAAATACAATATTCTTTACAGATTACATGTTCTGACTGAAAATCGACATCAAGTTGTTACATTTTTAGAATAAGAGAAAACTCAATTATAAATTCATCAAAAATATTCAATAGACTCATAATCATGTTAACTATCATTCTGAAAAATATCAGAGTATTATTCTAACATTAATTTAGCTTTTTAATAGTTTAAACATGAAAACATACATGAATCTGAAATTCTGGAAATAAAACGTAGCAGTAGTAAAATCATCATAACTTTTGCAATACAACTCGGAATTTAAATATCTTAGATGTTCTGGAAACTAGAGACATAGTGCTACAACTCTTGTTCAGAAAATTATTAATTTTGATGTCAAATACTGGGTCGAAACATCTCACAAATTCCAGACAGACAGTAAACATACAGATTTTCAATATATTTTATGAAATAAAGCGGTCTAACATGATGGGTTTCAATTCAATTAGTCAATAAATCTTTTAATCAGCATGATGGGTAAAATAGCATGGTAAACATAATTAAGAATACACACATACGCTAGTTCAACGACAACAAAACATCAATCGATCATTCAAGCACACAACCTAGCAATGAATTTTACGATAGTTTATTTGTGTAATGTTTGTATGAATAACCCCTACTATCAATACTACATGAGTGCATGAAAGATTCAATTTTTAGAGTCAACAAAGGCACGAAGTCGAGGATATTTGGGTTAGCTCGTGTAAACCCTCAATATACTCAACGAAGGATAAACAATAGTATACGATACGATGAACGATTATGATCTACTTGCAAGAATTTCAATGAAAATATGAATTTGATACAATATTCAATTCAAGAGGAAAGTGACTTGCCTTATTGAAGATTAGTTTGAATACCAAAGAATAACGGGATGAGAATTCCGGAACAACGAACTCGAACCCACAAAGAAAACGTGCACACTACGTGCACAAGAGACCAAAATAGTAAGAGCATAATCTCAACAATAGAAGAGCGGCAACAAGGGAACAGCAAGGCAAGGGGCTTGCTGCTGGTGACGGCTGATGGCGAGGAAGGGAGGACGCTGGCGTCAATTGGCTGGATTGGACGGCGTCGAGCATCGGCGGCTGATGTGGAAAGGTGGTCTGGCATCGATTACTGTAGTCGGGAGGAGAGAGGAACAGCGAAGGGTTAGGGCGTCGATGGAGGGCGGCTCTCGGGATTGGGTCACCGGAGGGAGATGGGTTTGGCGGGAAGATGAGGTTGAAATGGGGGTCGGTCAGCTGACGGTGAGAGAGGAGAGAGAGAAAAAGAAAGACGGCTAGTTTTAGGGTTGTGTTTTTAGTGTTTGCACAAGGGTAGTACTTATAGAATACAATTAGGTTGTTGGGTTATTGGGCAAGGATCCAAAAATAATGGGTTTGGGTCTAGAAATAATTGCAATTGGGTTTTGGGTTCAATAAGAGATGGGTTTTGAAGACAATATGGATCAAATAAAACAATCACAATCCAACAAAATAAAATTTACAAGATAGATAGCCCAACAAGAAGAAAAGAATAGCTCATGAACAAAAATTTATTTGAGATGATCATGGAAAAGTATAGAGAATTTTATTTAAATTGCAAATAAAGATTACAATGGATGGAAAAAGGAAAAGAACGAAAATGGTAATTACAGGTACACTAACTCTAGGGGGACTGTGATTTAATTTAATTGATAATAATTAATATAAGGACAGACACTAGTGGAGATGTGATAGATCTTGGAAAACGTAAGTAGGGGGGGTCTTGTATAGTCGACGGTTGGGATTCGTGACTATAGTCATAGTTGGGCAGTTTGATTCCGAAGGCTGCGATTATCATGACATCTCTCGGGTTCGCACGTCGAGAGTCTTTTACAGTTGGGCGGTTTTATTCCAAAAGTTGGGACGTATTCGTGGAATTTTGGGCATGGAATGTTCAGGGCGATGCTTATATAATGCTTGCGCATTGATGGTGCTAGTCTGGCAGGTAGATACCAGGACGTAGGCCTATTTGTGGAGTATTTGGATATTGTTTATGTCACCGAATTGGTTAGTTGCATAACGTGGGATTGAACCCAAATAAAGTGGAGAACGATAAGGGCTTGCACCCGACCTATATAGTATGGGATGCATAGAATCCGACAAGTATGCATTAGAAATTATTATATGCATTTGTGTTTGTTGACTTGTTTTATGTATGCTTGCTTTCTGTTTTTATCTCATACACTTGACACTTAGCCTAGCTTCACTTGTTGTTTTACACTTCTTTTATTTTTGTTCTATGTTTCATTTATTATTGTTTATGCATCATTTATTATTGCTATAATAATATGCATCAAGTTTGTGGTTGTGAGATCTAGAAGTATTACTATTACGATAGTTGACGTCAATTGCCTTCAACTGATGTGCCCACTCTTCAGTTTATTTCGCAGAATTTGCAAATGAGTTGCCCAAGTAAAGTGGAAGCCTGGATTTAAGATGATTAATGTTTAAGTGTTGGGTTGCGTTGTAATGAATGTATTAAATTTTTCGCTATGCAAATGTAAGAAAGAACAGTTGTAATAAAAAGTTTTAATTTTTCCTGTATTTATGATTGCAATTGAAGTTGATTCTGAAATTTGTGCCACTAATTTCTAATTTTATTTATTGAAAATCCGGGGTGCTATAGTTAGAGCTTCGGAGAGTAGATCTAGATCATTGATTGAACACCGTTATCTAAATCCGATGGTTACTAACGCAGTTGATGGACCTGCAAAAATCCTGAAACACCAGGGGTGGCCCCGACGACAGATCCACCAACGCTCAAGTCAAAAGCAAAAAGAGAAAGAGAGCGAATTACCTTCTGACTGAGGAGGTGAGAGGGTATTTATAGGTGTCATGCCCCGCTTCCAAAAAAGAATATGGAATACGAGTACGAGACAAAAGCCCAGCGAACGATTTTTATCATCCATAAGCTGTTCAAGAATCTTTACAACATATCACAATATAATCAGAGTCGAAAGCCAGAAAAGTCAACCACATACACATATGAACCAAATACCAACAAGAATACTTGAAATAAAATATATTAATCTCAAATAGTCATGATCTGAATAACAAAATTAATCCTAGGTCACATTGCCCAAATAAAAGAATAAGTCCAAATACATGAATACAATTATTTTTCAAGCAACTACAAGAAATAATAATAACAAGATCCAACACCTAGTACATCATGTCACCAATACCGTTTGGAACCTATTCTCCAAAATCTGCAATTCAACGAATGCAGGAAAGAGGAAAAGAGAAAAACAAGTACCCGTCAATTGCAAGTTACGGGCCACTTATAATGTAGGATACAAGCACATGGGAAAACTAACTAGCAACATGGTATAAGCATGATGTCAAAATAAACAACTAGCATGGCAAAGTGAACAAGTGTAAATGGCATGAATCAAGTGTTAAGTAATCAAGTAAACAGGTAAACATGTAACAGGTATCAGGTAACAGGTATACAGGTAAACATGTAATCATGTAACATGTATCAAGTATCAAATCTCATGTATCATGTAGTCAAGTATCAAGTGGGCATGTATCATGTGATTAAGTAGCATGTTCAGGTCTCATGTGTCAAGTCTTGTAGTTATTACTATCTAGGTAGCACTTCATGCATCCATCCTTTTACTACATGGTTGCTACAGTCAAAGCAATTTCATTTTAGATTTCATAGTGGACCATAGAGGGCAGTGTACTCAGGAATCAGAACAGAAACATGTAACAGGTTCATGAAGCAACAGGTACACAAATCATCCGATTCATGCAGCAACAGGTTCATGAAGCAACAGGTACACGACCAACAGGTCCGTGCAGCAACAAGTAACAGGTACATGAACCAACAGGTCCATGCAGCAACATGTAACAGGTACATGAACCAATAGGTCCATGCATCAACATGAATTAAAATGGAAAACACGGGCCCCCTTCCGAGTACACCTTTCTGAATTATCCACTATTCGATCTTTTCCTTAAACCTCGACTTGGTTATTTATTATTAATGTCATCAAACATGCATGAATGTGTACGAAATAGTGTCAAACTAACATGGTATAGTTAGTACTAAGTTTCGGAAAATAAATAAACATGCATAGATGAGATACAGTCACATAAACGAGCAAAACAGTGTATGTTCATATTCAGGACAGCATGGCAGTACAGTACTAAAATAGTGATTCCTGCTACTACAAACATCCAAATCTGGATCCGTCAATGGATCTGGAAAGTAGGCTTCCACACGAATCCAGCGAGTATAAATAAGTCATATAGTAATTCACAACATCATAACTCAAAATAGCTTTGAAAACAGAAAATATGTTCAGTCAGAAATCAGGAAAACGAATTCATAGTCAGGAAAACTGCATCAAAACATCTCAAATAAATTCAGGAGAAATCTGAGGTATTCCTCTATATGTCTAGAATAAAAATATAAAGTTTCATACTATTCCAGTAAAATGAGTTTAGTCAATCAAAATTAAGAAAATATCAAGAACGACACTTTGGAAAATCTAGAAGTCCCAACACTGCTGTACGAAAACTGAAGTATCTCGCAACCAGTGAAACAAAATCCAAATCTGTCAAAGGAAGATGAAAATAGATAGAATAAACTAACTTTCATATTTCACAAATATTTTTCATACAGTAAAAGGAATCATAGTGAAAATAGGGTTCTTTACAGATCAGCGAGCAAAATACAGCAAATATAAATTTCATAAACGAGCATGAAATAACACATTAAACTCATCAATAAAATTCACCAAAATTCTGGGTAATCTCTAGATATGTATAAAAAGACTGACCAAAGTTTCGGATCAAAATAATATATGTAGAATAGTTCTTTAAAATAATTTATCATCAAAATTACCGAAAAACAGAATCTGGAAAAGGTCGACACTTCTGTACTAAAACAGCCATAACTCAGTCATACGAAATCAAAATCAAGCAAAGTTAGAGGGGTTTGAAAATAGACGAAATTATCTAAAACTCATATTTTATACCGAAATTAAGATACTGACTTCAAAACAGTCCAAAACAGCAAACAAAACCTATCAGCGTCAAAATACAAATTTTTTCCTTAAAAACAAAATCGTCATAGATTCAAGAAAATTGATCCAAACACACCCAAACATGAAATCGAGTCTACCAAGTATCTAAACATCATGAAGTAGGGTATCTAGCATGTCCACACCCATTATAACACATGGGTCTCAACCAAATCACGAATTCTCGCAACTAGTCTCACATACATGAACAAAATCAAGAACGGGTAAACCTAAGTAAAATTCATGTCAAGATTTGTGTCGTGAGTCATCTATGATCAAGTTTTCACAATAGAGACGAAACCCATCAAGGAAATCACAAACAAGAGTCGTCTCTAGACCCAACTACACTATAGGTGAACTTTTTGACTTGTACCAAACAAATGAATTGGAGTACAAGTTACTTGCCTTAAATCGGGATAAAGAACGATGAACTCAAAAGTAGGAGCAAAATCCACGAACGAAAATTCAAGAACTCACGAACGATCTACACGCGCACTTGAGCACGCGCAAGAAACCCCAAGAGCAAGAGAGCGCGAGACGGCAGATGGAGAGAAAACGGGAGAGATGAAACACGGGTTAGGGCGCAATGGTTTGGGAAAAATATGCAGCATGCGGATTGTAAAAATATTTTATATATATATATATATATATATATATATATATATATATATATATATATATTAGGGTTTGAATAAAGGGAGGGTGTACAACAAGCTAACGACTATAGGAAAAAGGAAATGGGTCGGGTATGGTTTTTGGTGCAACCGAGTAGTATTAGGTCTAGGATTATAGGAAGTGGGTATTAGGATTAGGTCCGGTTATAAGGGTTTTGGGGATATGTAGGAAGTAGGTATGAAAGATTTAATAGTTGATTAGTTAAAAGGGTATATGGTTTTAATAAACAGGAAGTGGGTGGATTGTATAATAGGTAGGATTTTATAATGGATAGTTACTGATGGTTAATAGTTAATGGGTATTAGAATTTAAATAAAAATGGAGTTTTAAAATCCAATGGGAAAATAAACTAATCAATAACATAAAATAATATTTATAACAAAATGTAGTTTGCATTAAAACACAGAATTTATTTAATAGATACAAATACAATTGGCACATACAAATGGATTTTCAATAACCGGCCAAAATTAATAGTAATAATATCAATAATAAGATTTGTATAAAAATTATAGGAAATGGTTACAAATAAGATTATTTATCGAAAATAGATTTTTAATAGAAGATTCAAAAATACATTTTGACAAAAGAATTTGAAAACCGGAAAAATAATTTGCGAAAATTTTTAAAATACAAGAAATACACAAAAATACATTTTTGGAAAAACAGGGGTTACAATAGGCCTGAGAAACAGTTTAGTAGATTGATATGCATCCGTTAGATTAGAATGAATCCCTTATCCCCTATTGATTCCACCCCCCCCCCCCCCCCCCCCCCCCCCCCCCCCCCCCCCACACACACACACACCACACCACCCACCCACCCACCTACCCAAGAGATAAGACCCTTCTTTCTGGGATAAGAGATTTGACTTACAACCATCATTGGCTGGGTGTCTTTTCTGGTTCACCTAGTCACTTTTAATGGGCTTGAAAGTGCCACATGTCTTGTAGAGAAGCCTAATGAAGGCCCGAACCTGTTACAAAGGCCCCATATGACTAATATAACTATAGATGCTTTAGGATCTGTGCTGGAATCCTTCGGCCCTAATTTGCTGCAATTTTTACCATTATCACTTCTCCATTAATCCTCGAACAAGTTCCCCCAATGCAAGCTCCCTATCAAACTGCTTCGAGTACCATGTGTACCATTGCAACACCTTGCTATCGAGGGGAAGTGCTGCCAGTCGAACCCTTCTCTCTCTCTCTCTCTCTCTCGGAATCTCATAGTACTCCAAGAACTGTTTTGCTCGATTTAGCCAATAGGTGGGGTCATCTCTCTTGAAGATGGGAAAGTCAAGTTTGAATGCATTTCACGGTTGGTTGAACTGGGGTTAGGAGCCTGACGATCGCCAAGGGGTGGTAGCCCTCCTCCACCTGCTACGAAGTCTCTAAATTGGGCCACCAAAATCTAGAGTTAATCTGAACCGCCACCAGTTGTTGGCTCATTTCTGGGTTTTCTTCGCCATTGTCGATTACAGGACTGACGTTTGCTCATGTGCCTTCAGCCATCACCTGCTCATATACCGAGATGTTAGTGGTAGAGTTTTGAGGATCAGATTTGTAAGGGTTAACTTGAGGAAGAGAGGAACTGTGGAATGTTGTTGGGTTTGTGGGTATTGGGATATGGGTTTTGGGTATTTGTAGAGCCAGTATGTATCTCTTTATTGAAAGAGGAAAATGATAGGGAAGGCTTTCGAGTCACCGCCTGAACTCCCAAGAGAAGAGATTGAAGATGAGGAGGAAGAAGAAGAAGTCAGAAAGTAATTTTCATTCATGACCTAATTCTTATTACAACTTCAATTTCAATATATATAGAGAGGAAGGGAATCCCTACCCTCATACATAATGTTTGCTAAGGACATTTTTGCTTCATACAAACAAACTACTTGCTTAAAATTATTTTTAAGACAACAAACAAAATGCAGACACGTGGCATAGATCCAATGGTCATTTAATTATTGGGTGGAAACAGTGGATGCCTAGTTGTTCCTCCTTTGTTTTCATGCACCACCTATATTTCAAATGTTGGAACCCCTTTCTGAATGGGGTTATAGCCTAGGTCCACATATATGGATGCAAATTGGACACGAAATTATCCAATTTGATTAGTATCTGAATCCATAATTAATTCAGAGTTGGATAGTTTAAATCCTGACCCGTTAGATTCAGATCCGGATCCAGTCAAATTCGGATCAGGACCCAAATAGTAAAAATCAACTTTTCTCGGATACATATACAGATTATGGTCCACCCAAAAATATCGGATACGGATATACATAGTATTTAAGCATATATATTTTATGTTGAACATATTGGCTACTCTTAGTTGGTCCTCCCGTAATGTTGCCACCTATGATGGCTGGGATTCGAATCATATCGCCCTCCCTACCCTTTTATTTGTTTTTTTAAAACCATTTTATTTGTTTTTTTCTGCTTAAAATTAAAGCTAAGGGAAAATTTATATTAGCCCCTTATATTGACCACAATGTTTTTTAATTCCAACTTTTAAAAAAAAATTATTCATATTTATATATACTAATTTTCATTTAATCATTAAACTTTTTTATATCCCACTTTAAATTAGAAATTGATTGTCAACCCTTTTTATACTCATATTCTACATTAAATCACAATGATCAATAAATTTTTTAATATCTAAACTATCCTATATTTTCTTGGTGATTAATATAATTAAGTTAGAAAAATTCATATTATGTGTCTTTTCTTTTTCTACATTTATGTTTATAATATTAAATTGATATCCAAATTCGTATTTGTATTCGATACACTGTATTCAATTTGCATCTGTATTTCAAATTTACAAATTCGGGTATGATTCGTACTCGTATTAAATCCACCGTATTCTATTTGCATCTATATCAGAACCGGAAGCATCCCTACTGTTACTGCTAAATCTGGTGTGGGGGTAAACAGATAGTATTTGTGGATTCGTGAAAAACCTGAATAGCAAACCTCTAACCTGTTCCGCCGGAGATTGACCGTTGACTCTCGCCGTTAACCTGCAAAAAGTGCGAGACACCGGGGTTGATCCCGGCGACGCACCCTCCGACGCTCAAGTCAGTAATCAGAAATGATTAAGAAAGAGCGTAAATTGAGAAAATACTGATTATCTCTTAATAGAGACGGATGGGGGGTATTTATAGGCATCTTCGGGACTGGATTAGGAATGTAATTCCCGTGATTAGATAAGCAATATTCTCCTAGTAATCAGATAAGGAATGTAATCCCTAATTCCCAGTGAAAGGATAGATGTGAATCAGGGCCGTTGATTAAGATCTAATCAGGGACCTTGATTGTATCTTGCTGGATCAGGTGTGCAGCGGGTTGGAACCCGTATCCAGTTGACGTGGATCCGTTCATGGGTTATTGGGCTTTGAATAAAGACCCAGTTCCCATTTCAGACCCGTTTGTAGGTGAAATTACCGTTTTATCCCTGAGCTTTAAGATTCATGTTCGATGTGAACGGTCCCGATTTAATCCTATTTTTAGCCATATCACGAGCTCCCCACTCCCGAAGACTGAGTTTGATCAGCCTTTGAGGAGTAGTTTTACTGTTCTAATGGCGTACGGGATTTTATCGGTGTTCTTAAGGGAGTTTGGATCTTGTTCGGGGGTGTAACGGTGTTATTCTGGGCTTGTAAAATACCCAAAAATATCCTCAGAATTTTCTGGATTTTTGGTGATTTTTCCAGATTTTTCTGAATTTTTTCTCATTTTTTTGAATTTTTTATTCATTTTCCGAATTAAATAATTAATTATCGAAAATATTAAATAATTATTCTAATTAAATAATTATATTTTTCAGAATTTTAAAATAATTTTTCTGAATTTATACTTATTTTTAGAATTTTTTTTAATTTTTTTCGATTTTTAAATATTTTTTCAGATTTTTTAAATAATTAAAACAAATAAATAAATAAATAAATAAATAAAACCTTACCTGGACACGTGGCGCGATCGTGTGCGTTGATCACGATCAAGCGAGCGCGCATCGGGAGGAGGAAGAAGAAGCCATTTTTTGGGCGTAACAAGGTCGGTTCCGAGAACGCTCGGAAAAGGTGGCCGAAGTCCACGTGGACGACACGTGGCAGTCAAAGTTTGACTTTTTCTCTTTTTTTTTTCTTCTTCTTCGTTCCCTTCTCTCCCGCTCTCTGCTTCTCCATCCTACCCCCGTTCTCTCTCGTCTCCCTTCGACTCCTTCTTCGAGCTTGGTATCGGCGAGGTCGAGCTCTGTGGCGGAGTGAGGGAGGAGAGATGCTGAGTTTTTGGGAGGTGGCGAGGCCGTGGCTGTCGAGTTGGCAAAGGAGAACTCGAGCTTGACTGGGCTTC
Organism: Hemerocallis citrina; assembly: GCA_017893485.1. Classification (NCBI taxonomy): domain Eukaryota; kingdom Viridiplantae; phylum Streptophyta; class Magnoliopsida; order Asparagales; family Asphodelaceae; genus Hemerocallis; species Hemerocallis citrina. Next base: position 46,818,528 of record CM030367.1, read on the forward strand.
GTCGCCGCGGAGGTTGGCGAGGTTGACGAAGGAGGGAGCTCACGAGGTTGGAGCTCAGTGAGGGGAAGCTCGACAATGAAGGAGGTGAAGTCGCAGGGAATGAAGCTCGAATTTGAAGGGAGCTCGACAGCGGAGCGATGGGGACGAAGCTTGCGTAGTTCGGAGCTCGTCGAGGCAGTGACGGAGCTCGATTGTGGGAGAGCTCGACGCGGTGGTGAGCTCGACGAGGATGGAAGCTTCGGTGAAGATGGAGCTCGTCGACGCCATGGCGATGTGTTCGAGCTCGACTGGGCTTCGGCTGAAGTGGCTCGAGCTCGGCGTCGGTGAACTCGACGAGGAGGAAGTGGAGCTCTGTGGCGGAGCTCGATTGTGGGAGAGCTCGAGGCGGTGGTGAGCTCGACGAGGATGGAAGCTTCGGTGAAGACGGAGCTCGTCGATGCCATGGCGATGTGTTCGAGCTCGGCGTCGGAGGCAGTCGGCGACGGAGGGGGGAGCTCCTTAATGGTGAGGTTGAGCTCGCGAGAAGGTGGGTTCGGAGCTCGACGGCGAAGTGAGCTCGTTGGAAGTGGAGCTCGTCATGTTGGAGCTCGGTGAAGTTGTTCGGTGTAGAGCTTTGTGATGACGGAGCTCGACGACGGAGTGAGCTCGTCGGAATTGGAGCTCGACATGTTGGAGCTCGGCGACGGCGTAAAGCTTGGAGGTGACGAACTGTGTTTTTGGAGAACTCGAGCTCGACGGAGAACTCGAGCTTCGTTGATGGGTTGGCGACGACACGGTGGTGTCGAGGTTGGGGAGGACTCGGTTGCAGATGTTTGGCTACGGCGGAGCTCGCTCGAGGTGGGAGCTTTGGTGAAGATGGAGCTCGTCGACGCCATGGTGATGGGTTCGAGCTCGACTGAGCTTTGGCTGCTCGTGCGCTCACGGCGAGGAGAAGAGGCGAGCTCGGAGTTCGGGGCTCATCTAGAGGAAAAGGTGGCGAGGACCTCTCCGATGAAGGTGGCGAAGGATTTTGGCAACTCGATGACGGAGCTAGAAGGCGGAAGAGGCTCGTCGGAAGTTGGCGACGAAGGGGTGAGTTCGGCATTGACGATGGCCACGGCGGAGCTCGCTCAAGGCGGGAGCTCGACGGAGCTTGGCTGCGATCGGAGCTCGCGCCGTGGTGGAGACCGGTTATGGCGAGGTCGAGCTTGCGCGAAGGTGGGTTCGGCGGAGCTCGACGTTTGAAGGAGGCGGCTTCGTTTTTTGGTTTTTGCTTGGGTTTTGGCGCCAAAATGGCTGAAGAAGAAGGGGGGTTGAAGGTTCGGGTCCTCATCGGATCCATACCCGACCCGTTTACCCTCTTTCCCTTTTTATTCTCTTTTTTTTTGTGTGGTCTGTGGGTCGGTGCGGTGAGCGTTCGGCAGCTGGTGCCGAACTCGATTTTTCCCCCGTAACGAGGTCGGTTCCGAGAACGCTCGGCAGCTGGTGCCGAACTCGATTTCCCCCCCGTAACGAGGTCGGTTCCGAGAACGCTCGGTAGCTGGTGCCGAACTCGATTTTTCCCCCGTAACGGGGTCGGTTCCGAGAACGCTCGGCAGCTGATGCCGAACTCGATTTTTCTCCCGTAACGAGGTCGGTTCCGAGAACGCTCGGCAGCTGATGCCGAACTCGATTTTTTCCCCGTAACGAGGCCGGTTCCGAGAACGCTCGGCAGCTGGTGCCGAACTCGATTTTTCCCTCGTAACGAGGTCGGTTCCGAGAACGCTCGGCAGTTGGTGCCGAACTCGATTTTTCCCTCGTAACGAGGTCGGTTTCGAGAACGCTCGACAGCTTGTGCTGAGCTCGATTTTTCTCCCGTAACGGGGTTGGTGTCAAGAACGCACGGCAGCTGGTGCCGAACTCAAAATTTTCCCTTCAAAGTTCTTCTTGATGTTCCCGGTGCTACGTAGGTCGGCTCGGGGCGTACGACCCCTTGTTTCGAAGCTAATCCGAAGATCTACAACTTCTCTTCAGGAGTGAGATGAAGATTCACCCTCCTTCATGGTCAAAATAGCCAGAGAATATCCTTGTATACATGAGGTTGAGGAGAGTTTTCGATGTTCCCGGTGCTACGGAGGTCGGCTCGGGGCGTGCGACCCCTTGTTTCGAAGCTAATTCGAAGATCTACAACTTCTCTTTAGGAGTGAGACGAGGATTCACCCTCCTTCATGGTCAAAATAGCCCCGCAACATCCTTGTCTTCATGAAGTTGAGGAGTATTTTGGTCGTGGGGATTTTGGAAGAGGAGCTCCACTCCTAGGGGCGGAGAAGCTGTGCTGGGAAAAACCTTGTGCCAGGAAGACCCTTGTAAGGGTCGTGGGAAGACCCATCCTTTGAGGTGAGCAAAACGAAGATCTTGGCTTTAGGAGAGAGCCATTTGGAAGACAAGTTTGAGGAGCAACTCTAGGAGAGAGTTGTGAGCTCCGATCTTGTTGAGAAGAGGTCCGCTTCGGAGGCGAGCGGAGTGAAGAGCTCGACTCTGGGAGAGAGCCCTTTGTGAGATGAGTGTGAGGAGCAACTCTAGGAGAGAGTGGTGAGCTCCGATCTTGTTGAGAAGAGGTCCGCTTCGGAGGCGAGCGGAGTGAAGAGCTCGACTCTGGGAGAGAGCCCTTTGTGAGACGAGTGTGAGGAGCAACTCTAGGAGAGAGTGGTGAGCTCCGAACTCGTTGAGAAGGGGTCCGCTTTTGGAGGCGAGCGGAGCAAAGAGCTTGACTCTGGGAGAGAGCCATTTGTGAGACGAGCTTGAGGAGCGACCCAAGGAGAGAGTGGTGAGCTCCGAACTCGTTGAGAAGAGGTCCGCTTTTGGAGGCGAGCGGAGCGAGGAGCTTGGCTCTAGGAGAGTGCCATTTGTGAGACGAGTTTGAGGAGCAACTCTAGGAGAAAGTGGTGAGCTCCGAACTCGTTATTTAAGTGAGGGAATCAACGGTTGTGGGAGCAATTCCTAATGGCGAACCACTTATAGCTCGCTTAACAGCGAACTTGCGAAGTAGAATCGAGCCAAGTGTTGGACTCCGGAACCATCGTTAGAAAGGTTCAACGGCTGTGGGAGCAATTCCGAATGGCGAACTACTTCCAGTCCGCTTAGAAGCGAACTTGCGAAGTAGAATCGAACCAAGTGTTGGACTCCGGAACCATCGGTAGAATTGTTCAACGGTTGTGGGAACAATTCCGAATGGCAAACCACTTCTAACCTGCTTAAGAGCAAGTTATTCGAAGCAGAATCGAACCAAGTGTTGGACTCCGGAACCATCGTTAGAATTGTTCAACGGTTGTGGGAGCAATTCCGAATGGCGAACCACTTCTAACCCGCTTAAGAGCAAGTTATTCGAAGCAGAATCGAACCATGTGTTGGACTCCGGAACCATTGTTAGAGTTTAGTGAGTTGCGGGAGGAGCCATGTAGAAGAAGCTGGACTCCGAAATCACCATTTAACGAGTCGTGACTCGAAGAGATTGAGATGAAGCAAGAGCAACAATTTCCAATGAAAAAATGTAAAGTTTTATTGAAATAAACTAAGTGGCTGCTTCAATAGGGCGAGCCATTATTACATGCTATTGGCCGGGTTACAAGCATCGACCTTATTGAAAATCAAAATCCTACTTCTACGATAAGGTAAGGACCTCTTGGGAGGAGCTGAGAGGTTCTGAGTCTTGAAGCTCGCCGGGCCCTTCGGTTCGTTTGTTGGCTCCTCAGAGGGGAAGCTCGGCCCCCTCTTTTTGGATGAACTTGGTCAGGTGTCCCCGCTGTACGAGTTCTTCGATCTCCTCCTTGAGAGCCCGACAATCATCCGTGTCGTGGCCGTGGTCCCTGTGAAAGCGGTACCACTTATCTTTGTCCCTCTTCTTGCCAGGGGTATTCATTCTAGGGGGAGCGCGGAGTAGTCCTTCCTTGTCCACCTCCATAAGGACTTCTGATATATTAGCAATGAGGGGGGTGAACTTCTCAAAACGTGGAGTCGAACGGCGCTGGCCATTACTGTCCTTCTGGGATTTTTGAGACCCCTCTTCACTTGTGTCCTTCCGTTTGTTCCCGGAAGATGTCTCCTCCAGAGCAAGGGGGTCGAGGGCTTCTTCGGCCCGAATGTACTTTTCACACCTGAGAAGGAGGTCGGCAAAGTTCTGTGGAGGCTTCTTAGCAAGAGAGGAACGGAGGCTGGAATTGAAGACATTGGATTGGAAGGCGGCCGTTGCGACGGATTGGTCGAGGGAAGCTATAGACCTGGCTTCAGCTGTGAACCTCTTCACATAGTCTCTCAACTTCTCACCCTTCTTCTGGTTAAGGTAGAGTAGCGAAATGCTGGTCTTTTCAGTTCGGCGACTACTCACGAAGTGGGTGACGAAGAGGGTCTCGAACTGTTCGAATGAGAATATCGAGGATGGGGCAAGGCGAGAGTACCATTCTCGAGCCAGACCCTTGAGAGTTGCGGGGAAGGTCTTGCATAGCAGGGCATCGGAAGCTTGATGGATGAGCATGAGAGTCTTGAAGCTCTCAATGTGGTCAACGGGGTCAGTTTCCCCGGAGTAGGTCTCGAATTGAGAAGTTTTAAAGCCGATTGGCACTGGCGCATCCATTATGGTTCGGGAAAAAGGAGGTCGGCTTGGACAGAGGGTCCTGCCCCTCTGTTCCTCTCCCCGGTTGATCCGGCCAATGCGCCTCTCCATCTCGTGGAGACGGCGGTAGAGGGCATCGTCCCTCCGACTGTAGTCGAACGAGCCTCTGGACTCATGTTCGTAGGAGGGGGAGCGAGGACTGTGGCGATGGTAACCCTGGGAACGGCGAGGGCTAGGAGTATGCTGCCGGTGGTGAGGACTCTGGACCCGCGGGGGTGTAGGATCCCGTTGGGCATTGTAGTTATGAGGACGGAGGTTGAGAGCCTGTTGTACCATTGCTTGGAATTGTTGGAACTCGGCACGGGTGATGGGTGCCTCATCGTTCCTTGGGTGTTGCCGATCGGCAGGGGAACGATGTCTTCTTCTGTAGTGCTCGGGGGATTCCTTCCTTCCCCTTCGGACATGGGACCTTTTGTAATCTCGGCGGTGTGGGGATCGCTCACCCAGACGTTGCTGGCGGGAGGCTCCCTTTCGGGACCGCTTCTCGTCCAGACGGTGGCGTAAGTCCTCCACCTTCTGCCGGTTTTGAGGATTGTGAGAGGCCATGGAATCCGTAGAGGCTTTGTGTATGGAGACGCGGTCTAGGTGGAGAGGTTGCTTCATGCGGGAGCCCCCCGCACCGGCGTTCTGAGGACCGGTGGGACCCTTGGGGGGTTGCTGATTCTGAAGAGGAGGCTGATCTTGTTGAAAAGGGTCCTCCACTTGAAGCGGGGGTTGTCCCTGCTGCGGAGCGTGTTGGACGGGGACTACCTCTTGCTGATCGGCGGGGTTGGGCCCGCGGTTGGACCCTCTGGACCTGACTTTTCTCGGAGGCATGGCTGGAGAAAATCGGACCAGCGGGAAGAGGGGCTGCTATTCGTTTGGTTTTCCCACAGACGGCGCCAATCTGTTACCGCTAAATCTGGTGTGGGGGTAAACAGATAGTATTTGTGGATTAGTGAAAAACCTGAATAACAAACCTCTAACTTGTTCCGCCGGAGATTGACCGTTGACTCCCGCCGTTAACCTGCAAAAAGTGTGAGACACCGGGGTTGATCCCGGCGACGCACCCTCCGACGCTCAAGTCAGTAATTAGAAATGATTAAGAAAGAGCGTAAATTGAGAAAATACTGATTACCTCTTAATGGAGACGGATTGGGGGGTATTTATAAGCGTCTTGGGGACTGGATTAGGAATGTAAGCCCGTGATTAGATAAGGAATATTCTCCTAGTAATCAGATAAGGAATGTAATCCCTAATTCCCAGTGAAAGGATAGATGTGAATCAGGGCCGTTGATTAAGATCTAATCAGGGACCTTGATTGTATCTTGCTGGATCGGGTGTGCAGCGGGTTGGAACCTGTACCCAGTTGACGTGGATCCGTTCATGGGTTATTGGGCTTTGAATAAAGACCCAGTTCCCATTTCAGACCCGTTTGTAGGTGAAATTACCGTTTTACCCCTGAGCTTTAAGATTCATGTCCGATGTGAACGGTCCCGATTTAATCCTATTTTTAGTCATATCACCTACCCATGGAGCCTACTGAATCGGGCTGAGTCTAGGCTTCTTGAGATGGGCCTACACTTATCCAGATGAAGGTTAGATTGTGTGTTCCCATCTTCTCCATCTTCATCCCTTCTCTCCAATCATCCTCTTCTTTCCCATGCCAACGCCTGCTATCACGCCCCGCTTCCTGTTATACGGAAACACGGGCACGCAACTGAGGCCCAGTGAATGATATAAGTATACCAACTCATGTCATCCATAAGCTATACAATACCAGCAAGCTCAACAATACAATAACAATCACAGGAACAAGGATGTAATACAAATAACCAATATCTGAGATATAAGAACTTACAGTAAGTCTGAGAATACACAATGCAATAGTAGTCTGTCGATTTCTTCCAGTAACTCATCGTCTATACCTGTATAATATTTACTCAAAAGAAAGATAGATAGTAACCCGTTAGAGCGAGTTACGGGCCGCAAGTAGTAACAAGCAAAATAGGAACAGGAAAACAAGGCACAAAAGGGAAAGCAATGAAAATTGGGAGTTCAAATACAGAACAAACATGATAACGAGAAACAAAATACATAACAAGAAGAGAACAAGAACTGAACAAGTCTCAAAATATAACTAATCGAGAATGAATCATGTAACGGGAAACATGTCGTATAAATAAGAATCTTGTAACTTGTAAACCGGAATCATATAACTTGTAAACATGATTCATGCACGTGTTCAGTGTTAATCTCAAGTCTAGTAGTCTTTTATAAGTCCTAACTAATGAACGCAATTCTGCGTCGCAAACCACAGGTTCGGGTACATACAATCAAGTTAATGTTTGACTCTAGTGGTGAATTCTATAGATCATGTACTTGGAAAATCATATAAACAGGAAACAAGATTCAGTATTCAGTTATTTAGTTATTCAGTATACTGTATCAATGTTCAATGAACAATATACAATGTTCAGTCATTCAATTATTCAGTCATTCAGCCATTCAGTTATTCAGTAATGGTAGGGAAACCACGAGCTCCCTTCCAAGTACAGTCCCCTATATTATCCACTAATAGGTCGTACCCTTATTACCCCGGCTTGTCATTTTTAAATGTGATTCAGTCGTGTACATGTAATCGGTATACAGACAGTCGGTATAATCAGTGAAATAGTTGCAATAATAAACCATGCAGTACATGATATAAAGTCATTCGATCTATCTACTCTATCAATTCAATTATTAAATACGAAAATAACATGTTTATATTTTAAAAACATCTATATAATAAAACACAAAGAAAGCTATCAAGTGGCTCTCCTTCAATTCCCCCAAAATCAAAGGCCCAGATCTAACCTTACAAAACACATCCCCCCCTTCCAAATTTTTTTTCCCCCCAAAACTCAAATTCAAATCCCCAAAACAACTACTTTATTTATTTAATTATTTCTTTCTCTCTCTCTCTCTCTCTCCCTCTCTCTCTCTCTCTCTCTCTCTCTCTCTCTCTCTATATATATATATATATATATATATATATATATATATATATAATTATTTTTCTATCCCAATTTATAATTATTTTTCAACACATACTAATGAAAACATGGACTTTTATTTACAACTAATTATTGTCATGATATTCAAACTTGAGCTATATAATTGTTGATTTACTGTTTACAAGTCCTTTCATATGCTGTATCGTTCTGAAGACGTGCCGTAGGCACGTGTCCACGGGCAAATCTAGTCTATATAATAAAACACAAAGAAAGCTATCAAATGGCTCTCCTTCAATCCCCCAAAAATCAAAGGCCCAGATCTAACCTCACAAAACACATTTTTCCCTCCCTCCCCCCCCCCCCACCCACAAAAGTTCCCCCCCAAAACTCAAATTCAAATCCCCCCACCCAAAACAACTCATTTATTTGTTTAATTGTTTCTCTCTCTCTCTCTCTCTCCTATTCAAAATGTTAAGAAAATAAAAATCTGAAATTTTTTTAAAAATTTAAAAACTAAAAAACTAATAACATTTAAAATTTACAACTTTAAAAATAATTCAAAAAAATCAAAAAATTATAAAAAAATATAAATTTTTTTTAAAAAATAATTTAAAAAATTAAAAAATTAAAAAAATAAAACAATTTAAAAAAAACTAAAAAAATTAAAACTTTAAAAACTATAAAAATAATTCAAAAAAAACCATAAACTTATAAAAAAATTAAAATTTTTGTTATAAATTAATATATTTTTTAAGATCTAAAATTTTAAAAATTAAAAAAAATTAAAATTTAAAAAAAAGTGAAATTTTAATATATATATATATTATTATATATTATTATTATTATTATTATTATTATTCTAATATATATTATTATTATTATATATTAGTATTATATATTATGAAATATATTATTATATAATTTATTATTATTATAATAAATTACTTAAAATATTATTATAATATATTATTATTACATATATATTATTATAATTATTATATGTTATTATATATATGCATATAATTAAATATGTTTATTATAATAAATTATTTTATATTATTATATAATATACAATTATTATAATGTATTATATTATAATTATATATATTATTATTATATATATTATTTTATTTATACAATTTTATATATACTATTATTATATTATATTATTATTATATATATTATTATTTTAAATATACTACTTTATATATACTATTATTATATTATATGATTATTATATATATTATTAATATATATTAATATTATTATATATAACTATAGTATATTATTATATATATTAATATATAATATATTACTATTATATATTATTATATGTATTATTATATAATATACAATTATTATAATATATTGTTATATACATATTTATAATATATTATTGTAACATATGTTTTATTATCATTATTATTATTATTATTATTATTACTATTATTATTATTATTATTATTATTATTATTATTATTATTATTATTATTATTATATTATTATTTTATAATTTTATTTTTTAATATATATATATATATATATATATATATATATATATATATATATATATATATATATATATATATATATATATATATATATATATATATATATTATTATTATTATTATTATTCTAATATATATTATTATTATTATATATTAGTATTATATAGTATTAAATATATTATTATATAATTTATTATTATTATAATAAATTACTTAATATATTATTATAATATATTATTATTACATATATATTATTATAATTATTATATGTTATTATATATACTATGTTTGCCCGTTGACACGTGCCTACGGCACGTCTTTGGAACGGTGTACCTGGTTTGATTATATAAAATAGTTTTGGAGGTTCAGCAAATTGATCGAAGTAGCAAACATATTATATGAGGAAGCATTATATCCCCCTTTAAGCTCAATCATCGCCTTCTTGATCATTAGCTTGAACTTACCTGGAATGCATATAGTTTGTTAGAAACAGTGCATAGATTTTTTTTTTTATAACTCCAGCATCACTTTTAGATGCTTGTAATCGTTATGCATGGACATTATCATATAGGTTTTATAGAGTTTACTATAATCTCATAACCACTATGAGCATGTCTAAATACAATGATAATGCAAGTGCAGGTGTGTGAAGGTATCTACAATACCAATAATCCAAATATTTGTTTGTCTGAAACTCAGTTTGCAATTAAAATAGCTCTTATTATTATTTCAACCAAAATGAAATACACGAAGTTCTTAAAACTCTAATCCAAGCTAATCATTTCTTTAATCTTCACTTTGTCTCCCCATTGCACCTTTATAAAAAAAATCAAAATGGATAAATAACAAATTAATTTACTTTAACTGTCTTTTTTGAGTGGAAAGTTTGCACCCTTCATTGGTAAACTCCAGTCATCTCAACCCTATATATCCAAACATACACTAAAAGCTCTTATATGTTATGTTATCCATGGTTTCTAATAACCAGTGAAGGGAATACTTCACGATAGTATTTTCTCTTGTAGTAAAGAAATTAATATTGCATATTTGCCAAGTTATTTTAAGTTGCTGGTCAGCTTACCTGTCCTGCGACAGTTTGGAAGCCCAAATTGAAGCCACCAAATAATCCATCTCTCACTTGCCTACACCTTAAATCAAAACCAACAAAAAATCATCAAATAAATCACCAAATTAAAATTTTTTAAACTTAAAAATAAAATAATCATACCTCTCTGAACTTAGATCCCATGCACACACAAATTTCGAGTCAGCAAAAAACTGAGCAATCCCCTACACACACAAAGTTAAAAATTAGAATGTGAATTCGGTTAATGAGATGAAATTAGAGTCATCGCATCGCATATAGAGGCTCTTGATTCGATGGAGGGGAGTCGCCGATACGGAGTCGCTTGATATTCATGCTCGAATTAGTGGAGGGGAGTCACCGATACAGAATCAGCAGCAGATCAGATATCGGCGACGACCTCTTGATTGGGGTTCGACATTTGATTTGGATTTGTTTTGAGATTTTCAAAATTTCAAAATTTCAAAATTTCAAAATTTTTTAATTTATTTTTTTAAAAAAAATTGAAATCTTTTCAAAATTGTTAATTTTTTTAATTTTAAATTTTTGAAATTTTATTTATTTTTAAAATTTTTGATTTTTTTGAATTATTTTAAAGGTTTTTTAATTTTTATTATTTTTTAAAAATTTTTAAAATTTTTATTTTCTTAATTTTATGAGAGAAAGAGAAAAATAAATAAATAAATAAATAAGTTGTTTTGGGTGGGGGGATTTGAATTTGAGTTTTGGAAGAAACTTTTTGTTGGGGAATGTGTTTTGTAAGGTTAGATCTGGGCCTTTGATTTTGAGGGGATTCAAGGAGAACCACTTGATAGCTTTCTTTGTGTTTTATTATATAGATGTATATAATTAAATATGTTTATTATAATAAATTATTTTATATTATTATATAATATACAATTATTATAATGTATTATTATTTTATATATACTATTTTATATATACTATTATTATTATTATTATATTATAATTATATATATTATTATTATATATATTATTTTATTTATACTATTATTATATTATATTATTATTATATATATTATTATTTTAAATATACCTACGTTATATATACTATTATTATATTATATGATTATTATATATATTATTATATATATATTATTATTATTATATATTACAATAATATATTATTATATATATTAATATATAATATATTACTATTATATATTATTATATAATATACAATTATTACAATGTATTGTTATATACATATTTATAATATATTATTGTTACATATATTATTATATTATTATTATTATTATTATTATTATTTTTATAATTTTTATTTTTTAATATATATATATATATATATATATATATATATATATATATATATATATATATATATATACTATTATTATAATGTATATTATAACTATTATATGTTATTATATATATTTTTATAATTAAATATGTTTACGATAATAAATTATTTCATTTTATTATATAATATACAATTATTATAATATATTATTATTTTATATATACTATTTTATATATACTATTATTATATTATATTATTATTATATATATTATTATTTTATATATTCTATTTTATATATACTATTTTATATATACTATTATTGTCACGTCCCGCTTCCCAAAAATACGGAATACGAGTATGTAACTAAAGCCCAGCGAATGATTTTCATCATCCATAAGCTGTTTCAGAAATCTTTGCAACACATCACAGAATTTATCAAATTCGGAAGCAAAAGGCACAACCATTCACGAATACTTGAAACAATTTACCAACAGAAATTTATTTGAAATCAAATACAATATTCCCAAATAAAACAGAGTCTGGAGAAAAACAATATTCTGGGTCACATCGCCCAATACAAATAATATTCATGTCTCAAAATACCAGAATAATACAAGTCTCACTAATACAAATATTGTTCTAGCACGATACAAGAAATAATAATAATCAAAAACAACTAATACTTCAAGTCTCCAATACCATCTTGAACCTGTTCGCCATAATCTGCAATTCATCGAATGTAGGAAAGAGGAAAAGAGAAAACACAAGTACTCGTTAATTGCAAGTCCGGGTCACAAATAGAGTAGGATACAAGCACATGAAAAAACTAACTAATAACAGGTCATAATGCATCGACAGTAATATCTAACATGGTATCCTAACAGTACAGTTGTTTCATGTCTAAGGCAGTGTCATAAGATAACTAACAGTCTCTAGTAACAGTATCTCAGTATATCAGTGAATCAGGATAACAGTATATCAGTTTCAGGTTAACAGTGTGTCAGTATCAGTGTACAGTCTCAGTATATCAGTCTTAGTCTAACAGTAATCAGTGCATGTGCCATCTTTTTATCACATGGTTGCTATAGTCAAAACAGTTGCGTATGTAGATTTCGTAGGGGATATTATAGGGCAGTGTACTTAGGTATCAGTAACAGCAACAGTAGCAGTAACAGTTCGAACCTAGTGGCTCCGCCTCCGAGTACACCTTCCTATAGGGAAGTGTGCAGTCAGGTAATCAGTAACAGTAACAGTAACAGTTCGAACCTAGGGGTCCGCCTCCGAGTACACCTTCCTATAGGAAAGCATGTAGTCAGGTAATCAGTAACAGACAGTTTGAACCTATTGGTCCACCTCCAAGTACACATTTCTATGCTTTCCCTCTACTAGATCTTTCCCATAAATTCCCGGCTTGATTAATTTTATTTATTGTTATTAAACAGACATGAATGTGCGTTAAATGGTGTCAAACTAACATAATATAATCAGGTTTAGTTTCAGGTAATCACATCAGCAAGTATAGGTGATATAGAGTCACATAAACAAGCAAAATAGGGTATGTTTGTAATCTGGACAGCACGACCAGTCAGTACTAAAACAGAGATTCAAAGAGCTACAGACATGCAAATCAAGATCCGTCAAAGGATCTGGAAACTAGACATCTACACGATTCCAACGCATATAAATAAGTTACATACTAGTTCACAACATCTCAACTCAAAACTGATTTGAATACGGATTTTATGTTCAGCCAGAAAACAAGGGAACGCCTTCAAAAGCATGAAAGCAGCACGAAAACATGTCAAATAATCCACAAAAAATCTGGGGTAATCCCCTATAGATATAGACTCAAAATAATAAGTTTCATAATATTCCAGTAAGTATAAATAAGCCATCAAAAATAAGAAGTAACACAAAATCGTAGTTTGACGAATATGGAATTTCTCAACACTGCTGTACGAAAACAAGCATATCTCGCAATCAGTGAATCGAAATCCAATTCTGCTAAAACGGCGTGAAAATAAATAAAATTTTCCAACTTTCATATCTCACAAATAATTTTCATAAAACATAAGAAAATAGGGTGAAAACTGGGTTCAACATAGAATAACACGCAATTTACAGCAAAAGTAGCTTTTAGAAAAGGATATGAAACATTGCTCAAAACTTATCTTTAAAATACGCCAAAAATCTGGAAAGTCCCTAACATCATGAGGAAACACTGAGAAAAATATTATTGCAAGATATTGTGTATAGTCTAGATCTTGAAAATAAATAGTTCACAAAATCGACACAAAACTGAATCTGAAAACTACCGACACGTCTGTACCATAATTATCATATCTCAGTCATATGAACTCCAAACGCAGTAAAACTGGTGGGGTTTGAAAATAGACACAATTATCTAAAATTCACTTTAAATTTTGGAATTAAGATTCGGACTGTAGCATGGGTGAAAACAGTAATCAAAACAGAACAAGCAGCAATTACAGATTTCACACCTCTAACAAAAAACATCATAACTTCCACAATATTGATCCAAACTAAACCAAACTTGAAACACAGCCTACCAATCATCTAAATATCATATCTAAGGGTTTCTAATATGTCAAAACCTAATAATTCTCATATGGGCAATCAATCAAACACCTAGCATGTAATTCATCACATACATGAACAAAATCAAATTTGGGCGAAACCTAGGGCATAAACCTATCAATTCTCATGTCATAAGTCATCTATGGCCTGGTTTACATAATAGAGACAAAACCCATAAATAAAAATACAATTTTTGGCCGTCTCTAGTCTCAACTACTCTAGGTGTGAACTTTTTGACTTGTATCAACCTAAGGAATTTTTGTACAAGTTACTTGCCTCTAATGGAGTGAATTCGATGCCAACGAGCCTTAGGAAGAAAACCCACGAGCGAAAAGTCTCCATGCGCGATTTCAAGCGAACCCACGAACACGAAAAGCTCCTACGATCGAACTCCTTAATGCACGAACCAAAGTGGATGATACCCACTTCAAAAACACCCCAAAGAGAAGGTCTTGTACTGATTTGAAAGTGGATGGTGCTGTTTTGGGGTGGTCGGCCACAAGGAGGGAGTTTTAGGGTTGTAGGGTTGTAGTAGATTGAAGTATGGATGGATGTAGGGGATGTTGATGCAATGGGGGGCTCGGTTTTGGGAGTTGGATGCACAGGTCGGGTAGGGGGAAAGCAAGAGCAGCCGGGATTTGAGAAGGAAGGGGAGGCCGGGATTCAATTAGAGTAGAAAAGAGATTAGGGTTAGGGTTAAGGAGGTGTTAGGGTATATTCATATGGGTTAATTGTGGGTTAATGGGTAGTGGGTATGAATATGAATTAATAGGTATACAAATGGGTAATGGGTATTGGGTAGGTTTCAAATGGGGATACAATATATAGAGAATTCTATGGCTCCTAAAAATCTCCTCAAGGGTCAAAAATCACAATTTGGTTAAATCACCCCCAAAAATCCATCTCAACACCAAAATAAATAATAATCATGAACGAGGCCAAGAAAAATGAGAAAAAGAACTCGAAACAGTGAAAACGAACAAAAACGACGAACAACAACTCACGGAGTTCAAAAATGAAAGAAAAGAATATATATATTGAAAATAACCCAATATACGGTTCCGAAAAATACAAGGGATATAAAAATACACGAAAATAAAAAATACACTCCAAAATACATAAAATGAAAAACAGGGGTTACAATTATTATATTATATTATTATTATATATACTATTATTATATTATATTATTATTTTATATATACTATTATTTCATATATACTATTTTATATATACTATAATAATAATCTATTATTATTATAATATATATTATTAATATTATTATTATTATTATTATTATATATTACTATTATACATTATTATATATATTATTATAAAATTTATTATTAATATTATAAATTGTTTAATATATAATTTGAATATATTATTATAACATATATATTATTATAATTATTATATATTATTATATGTATGTATATTATTAAATATGTTTATTATAATAAAATATTTTATATTATTATATATCGGTATGTATGTATATGTATACAACCTGTATGTATCAGAGTATATATACTGTATACAGTATATACATACAACCAAACCTATACATACATTATAATCTCATTTTCAAAAAAAGAATTTCATAAATCATTTTTAGAAAACTGTTTTCAGAAAACTATTTTCAGAAAACTGTTTTCAAAACAACAAATCAAACGCAACCTAATATTTTTAAAAATTAAAATTTTAAAACAATAAAAATTTTAAAATTTTTAAAATTTTAAAATTCAATTTTTTAAAGCATTTTAAAAAAACTTTAAAATTTTAAAATTGAATTTTTTTAAATTTTAATTTTTTTAAAAAATTAAAAATTAAAAATTTAAAATTTAAAATTTAAAAATTTAAAATTTAAAATTTTAAAATTAAAAAAAATTTCAAATTTAAAAATTTAAAAATTTGAAAATTTGAAAATTTGAAAATTTGAAAATTTGAAAATTTGAAAATTTGAAAATTTGAAAATTTGAAAATCTCAAAGCAAATCCAATGTCGAACCCCAACCAAGAGGTCGTCGCCGATATCTGATCCGCTGCTGATACCGTATCGGTGACTCCCCTCCATGAAATTGAATGCGAATATCTAGCGACTCCGTATCAGCGACTCCCCTCCATCGAATCGAGAGCCTCTATATACGATGCGAAGACTCTAATTTCATCTCATTAACCGAATTTTTATTCTAATTTTAATTTTGTATGTGCAGGGGATTACTCATTTTTTGCTGACTCGAATTTTGTATGTGCATGGGATCTAAGTTTATAGAGGTATGATTGTTTTATTTTTGGGTTTTTAAAAAAATTAATTTGGTGATTTATTTGATGAGTTTTTTATTGGTTTTGGTTTAAGGTGTACGCATGTAAGCCCTATTTTCAGATTTTACAATATTTTATTTTCTTTTGATTATTGTATTTGGATTCCTTTATTATAGTATATTTTGACTTTTCTTGGATTCTTTTATTCCCTCTTGATCGATCTGTGTTCTTTGGTTGGATTCTATTCTTTTTTGCAAATTTTGCCCTTTCTATTTTGAGTCTGATTTGTTCTCCTTTATGTTCGTCTCATTTCATTGCATTCATTTTTCTCTTTTGGAGCCAAAACCGATACCCAAAATCCACAAAATCTTAACCCAAAACCCTAATTCTTAATCCCCTATATATACCCTATTAAATAACCCTATTCCACTCTTTCTCTCTCTCCGCCGTTTTCCCTCTCCCCGATCCCAAACTCTCTCTTTCCCTCTCTCTGTTTCGCTGCACCCAAACCCAATCGAACCCCTACACCCCCTGTTGCCAACTCCGATCGCCTTCCACCACCATCACCATCATCGTCTCCATCACCATCTGTCACGCCCCGCTTCCCACTATACGGAAATACAGGCACGCAACTGAGGCCCAGCGAATGATATACATCATCCATAAACTGTACAATTATAAACTCAATAAGATCTTTATAACACATTCACGCAGGCAAATATAATAATCACATGAGCTGAAAATAGAATAACCATCATTTGGATAATACATCAACATCGGGTCAAGATGTCCGGGAGTACAAGGTGCCAGAATTAAAATAATATGATAAGCAGTTCGCTATAACAACTAGATAAAATAGCGACTGAAAGAAAAATAACATGAAGTAGTAAGGAAGCAGCAACAATCGTCTAAAGAGTCTGCTCGTCGGGTCCATCAGTACCTGTATAATTATTAACTCAAAGAAAAATAGAAAAGTTTCCGTTAGAGCAAGTTTCGGGCAGCAAGTAGCAACAAGCAGAAAAAGGGGTAATATAACAAGATATAATATGGAAGAAACAAGAAGTAGAAATACAAATACAATATGGAAGTAAGCAAGGAACAAGGACAATATGATCATGTAAGTAATTACTGTAACTAGTATATTCTAGACTTCAAGGTATAAGCAAATGATAACCTAGGCTCAGTTAATCGATAGTCATGTAATCAAGGGTCATGTAATCAAGAATCATGTAATCAAGAATCAAGAGTCATGTAACGAAGAGTCATGTAATCAAGAATCATGCTTAGTGAAAATCTCGAGTTTATCTGTTTTATTAACTTATCTAATGCACGTAATCCTGTGTCCCATACCACAAGTTTGGTGCATATCAATCATGTGATGTTTAGACTTAAGTAGTGAATTCTATAGGATTATGTTCTCGGGTCTTCCAGTGATAGTATCAAGAAATGTAATCATGAATCATGTAATCGAGAATTATGTAATCAAGAATCAAGAATCAACAATCACTATTTCGGGAAACACGGGCCACCTTCCGAGTATACTCCTCTATATTATCCACTATTAAGTCGTACCCTTATAACCCCGGCTTGTTATTCTTTTATAATTAATTATGAACATGTAGTTGGTACGACTAGTGGAACGATATAATCAAATAATTTAGTCAAGAAAAATATCAAGGGCAGTAATCATGGACATGAGACGTAGAACGAGTACATGTATCGAGAGTAGTTATTATAAATTATCAAGTAGTATAAAACGCATTCTATCAACCTATTATATCTATACAAGTTATTATTACAAGAACAATAATACACTTAATTCGTTAATTATGAAAAATAATGGGTTTATATGCAAAAACATAGAGATGAATTTTTAGACAACTTGACATGTCTGCATTCAAATTCACTTTTCCGTTGTTACAGAAAAGCAAATCCAATTCCGTCAGAGATTCTAGAAAGTAGACTCTCTTCCGGTTCCAACGCATATTTACACGATACATTCTAGAGACAGTAGCTATGTGTACAAATTTATTTTTCGCTGGTTTCGATGTTTCGCGCGCATTCTGAAAATTCAGAGTTACAATACTAGAACTACGGTATCTCACAATCTATACATCAGATTGAGAAACTGTAGGATGTACCGGATATCTAGACTCGAAGGGCTACGATTTTCATGTAGAAAGTTTTTCGATCCAGTGTCGGGAACATGGTCGAATTCTCAGTACAAGATACCAGTTAGTAATCCCGTGCAGGTTCAGAAATTCACGATATTCCAGTACTAAAATTGCGATATCTCACAATCTATACATCCAATTGAGAAACCGTAATATGTTTCGGATATCTAGACTCAAAGGGCTACGATTTTCATGTAGAATTTTTTTCGATCCAGTGTCGGGAACATAGTCGAATTCTCAGTACAAGATACCGGTTAGTAATCCCGTGCAGGTTCAGAAATTCACGATATGCCAGTACTAAAATCGCGATATCTCACAATCTATACATCCAATTGAGAAACTGTAAAATGTTCTGGATTCGGGACTCGATAGGCTACGATTTCCACGTAGAAAATCTTCAATCCAGTATCGGAAACATGGTCTAATTCTTAGTGCAAGGTCAAGAAATTTTAGAGATAGTAAGGTTGAATATTCGATATTCGATAACACGATTCGAAATGTGTTAACGGTTCACTCTTGAGTTGATATAGCATGAAACCAGTGACTAGAACGGAGTTTGACAATAAAACATGATGATAACTAGACTACTTGTCACGAGTCCAAGGAAAATGCTTGTACGAGAACAAAAAGAGTGTACAAGGTACTTGCCTTATAATGTGACGATTTTGGTGGTGGTGTTAAGCACGGAAAGAAGAAGCGACGTCGAAAACGGACGGCAGCACAACGGCGGTAAGAATGGTGGTAAGACGGCAACAAGTGAACAACGGTAGCAACGGTGAGTGACAACAACAACAAGGTGACGCGGCGTAGGGTTGTTTTTTGGGGTTCACGGAATCGTAAAAGTGGAGTCGTTGGCTCGAAGATGGAAGGTAAAGTGGAGTTCGGATGTTGCTTGAGCTCTCGGGTGTGAAGAAGGCAGAGGAAGAGAAGGAGAAGGGCTCTCGGGTGTGAAGAAGGCAAAGGAAGAGAAGAAGGGAATGAGGTGGTCTGCATGCTTGTGTGTGTATATATAGAAAGGAAAGGAGATGGACAGCATGGTGCATGTAAGGTGTATGTATGCATGGTGTGTGTATAAAATAAAGGGAGAAAGAGATGGATGTAGAAAAATTAGGCATATGTGTGGAAAAATGAGAAGGAGTTAGGCGTAGAATGAGAAAAATGAGGGGGGGGAGGGTTGGCGTATGCAGAAATGGAGAAGTAGGGAGGGAGAAAATAAGGTGTAGGGAGGAAGAAAATAAGGTGTAGGAATTAGGTTAGCTGTTGATTAGGTTTAGGATTAGGATTAGTATTAATCAGGGTTAAAGTTTGTATTTAAACTCCGGTCGAAAAATCACAAAGTTATAGAATTGATCTGAAAAATATTCTGGTTTTAGATAAAGAGTCCAAAGAAAAAAATAAAACTGATCCGAAAATTAAAATACAAAAATTCACATAATAAAATACGTACAACTGGGACAGGGAGTTACACCATCCCCTCGCCCTATCACCCTAGCCCCGTCCTTGTCGCCTTCATCCAACCCATCGCCATCTCACCGTAACCCATTGCCTGTCGCTTTGCCGCCGCCATTCCTCTATCTCCGTGCCCCCAGTGCCTTCACCGTCCCTCACCGCTCACCCTTGCATCCACCGAAGATCCCCTAGCGCTGTCTTCATCGCCGTCTAAGCCCCGACGTCGTCTTCCTCTGTTTTCGAGCGAAAACAGAGTTCCTTCGTGTCGTCTTGGCCGTTGCCATCGCTTCCCGACCACACCGCCGTCGTGGTCATCGTCGACCTTGCCGCAGTCGTTGCCGTCGTCCAGAGCCTCGCTGCCAGTCTCGTCCTGCTCTCTCTCTCTCTCTCTGCCGAGGGTTGAAGACGGGAACCCATTGGGTGATTTCGCTGTTCTGTGTTTTGGCACAGCAGATTCAAGATCGCTGTTTGCTGTTTTGGGCCGATCCGGTGTGGGCTTTTCCCGAGAGCTGCAGTTGCTTGCTGGTTGATTCTTTGCACGTATTTCACACGTGCTCTTTTGGGATTTTTGCCTAGGATTCCGATCCCGTTATTCTTATTATTTGAATCTGCAAATTAACAGGCAAGTCTCTTCTTGAACTAGCATTTTATTCCGTTCAACATTATTTGATCTCTGCAAGTAGATCCAGTCCCATTTGTTATCATACTGCTTTGACAATTCCTTTAGGTTTATCGAGGGTTTACACGAGCTAACTCGACGTACTCTTAATATCGTGCCGTCTCTTTGATCTAAAATCTAGTCCCTATTGTTTCATGCATATAATTAACTAGATTCATGCATGCATAGGACTACTTGATAAGTTGGACATGTTAAATTGTATGTGCTAGATTGAAGTTGATTGATGAATTGATACCATGCCTGTCATAATTGTATCTTAAACTTAGAAATTTGTATGTTGATACCTAGGATCACTTTGATTACCAATTTGCATGCTACATGTGATCGTATGATTTATTTATTGCCCTTTTATGCTAAAACAATTTCTGGACTGCTAGTTGTTTCATTTTAAATCAGATTTTCAACCACATTAATGTCATAAATTGAAATAACTTGCTGAACATAAATTGTAGCCCCGGATGTCTAGTTCACTTTCCCTTTTTGCAGATTTGAATTCCGATGTGTGGTTTGCTAGATATCATCATTTTAGTACAACCATGTTAGAAATTCCAGATTCACAAATGCATGCGTACCCTACTGTTTCTTAATTTAATTGACCATGCTAATAGTAAAAGAAAAATATGAAATAAATCTAGTTGAATCTAGACACCTGTAGGAATTTTTATAGATTTTATTAATGAGTTCTCTGACCTGAAATAATTAGTTGAACACAACTTACTGCATGCTGCCTGAACATAAAACCTGAATAGAACAGAGTTTTCATCCTAGTTCTTGTATCTTTTATATTCCTTAACTATATTCGCTGGAAACGTATTGAAGTCTACTTTCTAGACCTTTCGACGGATTCAGATTTGCTATTTTGAAGTGGCTGCAATCAATATTTTAGTACAGCAAGGTCATGCTGTCCTGATTGTGTGAATTATGCTTATATGATGTGTTCGCTTCATGTTTTGTCTGTAACGCGTAGAATTAGACACACTTAGTATCATACAATATTGACACCCTCTTGCATGCTCACATAGGATGAAAATAAATTAATAACAAGCCGGGATATTATGGATAGACTTGGTAGTGAATGATCGGGAAATGTACTCGATAAATGCCTTCTCGCTCGTATGAACACTTGACATGGAAGGAGGAGTATTGATTGCAGTGAATAATTGTTGATTCTTGCATGTAAATTATTGTTATCAATACCGAGTACACTATCCGTGAATTCACCATCGGTCTAAAACGATCACTGTGCTTGCACCGAACCTGTGGAATGGGACCTAGTAGGACGTGCACTAGATAGATTAATAAAATACTTAATAACATGCATCTCAGGCTTGATCTTGACTTGATATCACTCATTACATGTGTGATTATTGTAGAACTTTGATATTATTGCTTGTCTTTGCTTTGCTCTATGTCTTTGATCCTGTCCCTTTTTCCTTTGATATACATGTTTCCTTTACCCTCTGTTTTCTCTAATTGCTGCCCACGACTTACTCTAAAGGCACTTTTTTCTCTCTTTTTAGATCAAGATTTTACAGGTGTTGAAGGATCGATCCCCGAAGGAAATGGTGAGCAACGTTTCTAAAGATGGAACCAGATTGCACTGCTTAAATTTATTTGCTGCTAGATTTATTTCTCGAATATTGTTATGACTTGTACTTTGTTTTGGGCTTTATGACCCGGAGTTTGTTTTGATCCCAATGTTGGCTATTTATATTGTTAGATTATTTCATTTATTATTGGAATTTATCTTTGACTCATGTGGTTATATTTCTTGTGTGGTTGTACTTTGTTGTTCATATTGCTGAGTTAGTCTGGTACAGCTTATGGATGGTATTTACATCATTCGCTGGGCCTACGTTACGTACTCGTATTCCGTATTTTCGGAAGTGGGGCGTGACAACGCAAGTGAGAGATGGATTATTTGGTGGCCTCAATTTAGGCTTCCAAACTATAGCAGGACAGGTAAGCTGACCAGCAACCTAAAATAATTTGGCAAATTTGCAACATTAACTTCTTTACTACAAGAGAAAATACTATCGTAAAATGTTCCCTTCACTGGTTATTAGGAACCATGGATAACATAACATATAAGAAATTTTAGTATATATTTGGATATATAGGATTGGGATGATTGGAGTTAACCAGTGAAGGGTTCAAACTCTCCACTCAAGAAAGACAGCTAAAATAAATTTCTTATTTATCCGTTTTGATTTTTTTTATAAAGATGCAATGGGGAGACAAAGTGGAGATAAAATAAATGATTAGCTTGGATTAGAGTTTTAAGAACTTCATGTATTTTATTTTGGTTGAAATAATAATAAGAGGTATTTCAATTGCAAACTGAGTCTCAGACAAAAAAATGTTTAGATTATTGGTATTGTAGATACCTTCACACCTGCACTTGCGTTACCATTGTATTTAGACATGTTCATAGTGGTTATGAGATTAAAGTAAGCTCTATAAAACCTATATGATAATGTCCTTGCATAACTATTACAAGCATCTAAAAGTGATGCTGAAGTTAAAAAAACTTTATGCAGTGTTTCTAACAAACTATATGCATTCCAGGTAAATTCAAGCTAATGATTAAGAAGGTGATGGTTGAACTTAAAGGTAGATATACTGCTTCCTCATATAATATGTTTGCTACTTCAATTAATTTGCTGGAGCTCCAAAACTATTTTATAATCAAACTAGGTGCACCGTTCCGAAGACATGCCTTAGACACGTGTCAATGGGCAAACCTAGTAAATATACAATTCTGGACAGCAAAACTTTGTTGTACAAAAACTAACTTTTCCGTTGCTACGGAAAAACGGAATCAGTTCCGTCAGGAGTTCTAGAAACTAGACTCCCTGCGGTTCCGACGCATATTCGCACAATACATTGTAAATACAATATCTATGTTAACTAGACAGTTCTTTACTGGACTACTGTTTAGGCAGCAGCTCAGGATTAAATTCTTATATGTAAAAATTAACCTTCAATTCATTTTAAAATCTTACAAAAATTATAAACATAATCATGTTTAGTAACATTCCGGTCAATATCATATCATTATTAACCTATAAACATGACATTTTAATTTGTGAAACATGTCGATGTGCTATAAGTAAGAATCTGGAATGTATAGACCTAGCAGTACAAAAAACATGATAACTCATTATCTACAACTCAGAATTTGAATCCTTCGAATGTTCCGGAACAAAATTCATAGGGCTACGAATCTCGTGCAAAAAGCTCTAATTAGTTTGAACAGTAGCTAGGTTAAAATCTAGCACAAGTTACAGCAACAGCAAGACAGCAACTTGCCAATTCAAATTGTAATGGTTCTTACTTGCAAACATACTGTTTCAAATTCGTGTTGATGCAGTGAATGTGACAATAGAAAACTGCGATCTTTTGATGGCATCGAATCATGGAGGCAAAAGAATTGATTCGATTTAATATAACGACTAATCTGGATATGGGAACATCACAAAACATGAATACTACAAGAATAACTGATTTCCAATGCAATGATCTAATTACTAATTGTGGGAGATCAAACAATATATTTGTACGAAACAATATAATGTACAAGGTACTTGACTTTCTTACGATTATTCTGAATGTTAATGAAGGTGATATCACCAATCCCAACAGCGGCAAAACACGTACAAACGACGGAACGGCGAGAGCATGTGTAACGACGAAAACAACACGTGCCAAAGCAACTACAGCAACAACAGTGGAAGCAACTGCAGCAACATGCGGAAGCATGTGAAAGCGAAGGAACAACGGCATCACTTGGACTTCGACGGACGATGGCTGGCTACAGCAAGGGCGGAGGCAGGGAAGTAGCGGGAGTTAGCTGCGGTGGGAGGCAACAGTGGCTGGCGGTGGATGCAGGAGGTTTGATGCTGTCGAGAGGAGCTGCGAGGAGGAGGCAGACGGGGCAAAGACGTCGAGATGCAGTCGGTTGTCAGTTGCAGGGTGCAGGTGCGGAGGAGGTGCTAGCTGGCGTTGGTGGTCTGGGGGCAGGCGAGTGGAGATAGGGGTGGCACTGGGACAAAGTGCAGCGATGGAGGGGTGTTGTCGGTGGTCGAGGAGCAGGAGTGAAAGGGGTGAGGGTGCTGGTGATGACGATAGTGGTGAGGTTGATGCTGGGTTGGTTGCGGGTGGTGTTTGGGGCTGCCGATGGAATTGCGACTTCGAGGAGGCAGTAGGTGAAGAGGTGAGGGACTGGTTGCCGTGATTACAGTCGAGGTGAGGCAGTGGAGCAGAGGGACAAAGCACGGTGGCCGGTGCGGTGGAGGCCGATGAAGAGGAGGTCAGGCAACGGTTGATAGGTGATGAAAGCGGTGCATCGGGTGGCTGCCGATGAGACTGTGGTGGAGATGGGTAGCTCGGGTACTGCAATGGGTGTGGAGGGCTTCGGCTGTGGTGATTGCGTAGCTTTGGAGGATTCACGGTAAAGGAGGCAGTCGAGATGGTCGGTTGTTGGAGCTCGGGATTCCTAGGTAATGAGCTGCAATTTCGAGAGAGAGAAAGCAGGGGAAGGAGAAGGTCAGAGAGAGAGAGAGAGAGAGAGAGAGAGAGAGAGATCTGATGATTAATTGGTGGGTGATTGGGTTAATGAGGAGTAGTTAGTGGGCAATTAAGAGATTAAGGGGGTAGTGGAGAGATCTGAAGAGATTTGTATGCTGATAGTTCAATTTGGGTAGGGTAGGACTAATGGGTTAACGGCTTTGGGTATACAAATGTGGGTTTGGGTTTTGGGTTTATATTAAATTGGATCTGGGCTTAACTTATACAACAAATAATAAATTAGTATTATTATAGAATGGTTGGAAAACTGAGGCTTTGAGTGGATTTAAAATATTTACCGAGTATAAAAAGTAACCATAGATTAAATAATCAAGTAGTAACATTAATTAGATAATCAAATACAAAACGAATATCATAGAATGGGTTAAGATAGAACTTTTTACAAAATAATCAAATAATGATGAAACACTTGGTTTAGGGCTTCTAAAAATAATAAATTAATTAGTAGAATATAGTATGAACTATAAATTGGGATTAGATTTTTTGTACAAAAATAAAGATAAAAATAATCAATCAATTAGGAATAGAAAATAAACTTATAAACTGGAATAAGGTTTGTGTTACAATATACAATAATTCAAAATAAATATAATTGTTGATAAGAAAATATTTTAACATTGGTTTGAATATTCTAGTTTTGTACAATTGGGTTCAAAAGAGCATAAGAATTGTAAATAATCGAAATACAAGAATACAAAAGAGAAAAGAAAATGAAATCCGTACAATCAGGAACGGAGGTTACAATCCTACCCACCTTACAACAAAATTTCATTCTCGAAATTTGCTTAGGCGGTACATAGGATATAACCAAAGCAGAGCTGAAAAGGTAATGAAGCAGGAAGTTAGAGGGAGGGAAACAGAGTGGTGGCAATAACAAAATAAGGAAGAACCTGGATTAGATTGATGTCAAATAATGAATCAATGGATGATGACAAATGGAATTCATGGAAGGAAGTAAATGGTATCAGAAGGAAAGAAACAACACAAGACTTGTAAGATAACGCAGCAAAAAGATGAAGGAGTAGCTAGAATTGGAATCGAAGGGAGAATGGATAGGAAAGAATTGAACCAAACTGTAACACCCCAAATTTTTTTTTCCAATTCTATAACTCCAAATTCAATTCTTTCAATTTCTATGTCACTTTAAACATAAATTAAGATAGTTATATTTCCAAAAAAAATGGCAGAGTTTCCCATGAAATTTCTGCTCCGAAACACAAAAAGCTTACGGAATTCTGCTCTAAATTCCGTAGGTCACAACACAAGCAATATTTTCACGGGCTACCTAGGCCAAAATGAGCAGTATCACACAGGCAATATATATATCATGCTCTGAGGAGCCAAACTCATAATAGAATATTAAATATCAAATAAAAACCATAAATTTTTTCGAAAACGTAGCAAAATTTTTAGAAAAATATTTGTAAAACATACCACATGACCCAGTACTCCACAACGAGATGTGTACGAGTCAAAAACATATCATACTACCCCACACTATGTTCATCATCGCCATCTACATACTTATAAATCCCAAAATACAATTTAAACCATAAACTTCACTATTCATATCCCTAAACTATACAAAAACTTAAAAAGACAAGAATCCACGCCTCACCTCTGCAATACTGAGGACCTGTAACAGTAGGGGGTCTAGGGTAGTCCTGGGACTCCACTAACCCCCCAAACACTAGGGGTTAGCCATTTCTGGTTTGACTATAATCTACTAGTAATAAATTGAACTATATAAAGAAAATGTAATGAACTTACGGATATCATGAAAAATAAAGTCAACCTGAAATTTGAATGCAAAAACATAAAAAAGGGACTTCATACTAAAGTACTCCTTTAAATCTTCAATCCATCAGCATATCATCTCATACTATATTTATTTTATTGCATAACATCACACACATTCAATCTTATAACATATTCATATTTATTTTCATCACATAACTTCTCATTCATTCATTATCATCACATATCATCGCATTCATTCATTATCATCACATTTATTCAGTCTCACAATCTCACAATCTCACAATCTTATAATATCACGTTCATCCAATCTCATAATATCACATTTATCCCTATCTTATAACACATCTCATAACATCTCGTAATACATTAGCCATCATTCTCATTTTATATATTACAATTTATCTTCTTTTCATTCCAATTTCATCATATAGTTTATTGAAAAGCTCATTCTCATTTTATCATATATTTTACTTTATAATTCAATTTTTTTATCTCATCATACAACTCAAGTTACTTCTCATCTTATCAATAATATATCTTACTTTCATTTTCATTTACATCTCATATTACAATTTTACTTTAACTTTCATACTTATCAGATTATACTCCGCACCCCAAACATAGTTTTGTTAATACCACACTGCACCCAAAGCCAATAGCTTGGAATATTACTTTACCTTATTTCCATTTTCATCTTACAATTTTTTTTACTTCCATTTTCATCTCGCAATAAAACAATCATATCAACAACTCGCCAATTCACCCTGGGAGTAGTGTTAAGGCAGGTAGTTCCCACTATCCACATGAAAATAGCGGGCGAGTAGTTCCTCGACATAATTCAAAGGCATCAACTCGCATCACACATATCTTTAGTTTTGAAATCATTGACCCATTCCATCACTTAACACACATCACTATATGCATCATACTAATATCACATATAACTTTACTTTATTCACATCATATTATCTCATACATACACACTTTCTTTACTTCTTTTACTCTTTTCCAATCCACAATTTCTTCGAGTTATTCACATAAATTTAATTCCTTCGCTGTTGTACTCATATTCATAACATCATATTAATTCTTATATATATATAATTCCTTCATTTTTCATAATCAAATACATAACACAAACTAATTCACGTGTTTAATTCCCTCATTTTTTATATTTAATCCCATAACACAAACGTTCCTCTTTTCATAATTATCTACATATCGCCATTTCTATGTTTTCATTTATAATTACATGATGCAATTTCCTCATTTTTCACACTTATTTAACCACATACCTCTTTTACCATTCGTTTCAGTCGCATACTCGTGAATCATATTCTTTCATACTCATCTTCATATATATACATTTTCTTTCACTCTACTTATTCGTTTCCACTCAGGTACTTACTCAACTTTCTCATTTCCACTTTACATCAGATACTTTCTTATCTTTCTCAATCTCATATCAAATTATATGATTTCTTTACTTTCTCATTTTTCTTTTTATTTCAAAATTATTTGTTTTATAAATTTGTCGACCAGTGAGCCACAATATCCCAATATATTGAAATCTGATAGCCCAGTAAAGACACAGACCTCTGCCCCCCGGGATCTTACGTGTCCGAGGCTACATCTTCCTCCTAGCCTATGCCAGCGAGGGAAACACCGAACCCCAGCGAAGCTGGGTACTTCCTCATGGCAAAGCCAACGAGGGAAAGGAACACAACACCGAGCGAGGCGGGATACTTCCTCATGGAAAAGCCAACGAGGGAAAGAAAACACCATACCCCAGTGAAGCTGGAAACTTCCTCACGACATCTGTCATCGAGGGAATATCACCGCACCCCAGACAAGCTGGGTAATACCAGGGCCTCAAGCCAATAGCTTGGGCGATAAAAACACCGCACCCTTAACATAGTTTGGGTAATAAACACCGCACCCCCAGCCGGTCCTTGGGTGTTAGGAGGTCTAGCCCAAACCCCCAAGATTTCTATAGGTACTGGTCAACAAAATTTATCTGTTATTATCATTTTCATTTCATCTTTCTATCTTATTTCGCCACCATACAACATCTAATCTTTTACTTCAATAATTTGCCACATCTTTGACTTTAACCATGCGATTTATTATCACATTATCTCACATACTCACATACATCGGATTATTTCATTTATAAGATTATTTCCTCATATTATTCCATATCATAAATGCACCAAAGTATTTATTCGCTCACATTATAATATCTTATGAACATGCCAAATTAAGTAGATGATTATATCATATTACCGTCCATTAGTTTCAATTTAAACAATCACTAAATTATAAATATACTCACTCATTAATTTCATCGATTATGTTATCATAACTCATTATCACCCATGTATATGACAAACATATACCAAATAGGTCAATACATCATAACACCATATATATATGTCATTTTTGTTAATCTACCGTATATTATACTTATAACAACCCCATATACTTCATCTTATCATACATATAACCAGTTCAACACCCATAACACTAAATATTAAAAATCACACAAATTCTCCATATAACACAATTTCAACATATAAAAAATTTGTATTTCGGTTAAATCTTCATTTAGCTAAAACTCACAAAAATTCACTTCGAAACCACATAAAATTCTGACACAACATAATATATACCTAGTAGTCATACTCACCTGAGAAAATGCGACGACCGATTGTGTAAACTCTCCGCTATTTCCCCCGAAGTCGCCTCTTCTTCCAATTATCATATTTTAACACTAATTAGGACTAAAAATACTCAATCTCTCATAAGTAGCAGTTGAAATCATTCTAATCTCTCACAGGTATTTCATCGAACGCCTGGACGTGCATTATACATATGCACACACTCACATATCTATTAATTAGGTTTTAGGCCTATACATTTCTCCAAAAATTATTCTAAATTGTTTTTCATAATTTACACCAATTTCTATTGCCAATCTCTAATTAATTTAAGACATAAACTCTTTTAATTTCAAATCCAAAACCCTAACTCTTTTCAATTTTACTCCTACCATATCCAATAAAGAATTTATTATTTCTAACATGGAGATTATCTCCTAATCTCCCTACTAACCTAATTATCTTGCCACAAATTGAAAAATACCCCCTATACAATTTAATGAAATAAATTTTCACCTTCCAAGAAATCAATCCAAGAAACCGATGACGGGATGTTGGAGAGCACCATCAAATTAACCAAATCCCCATAAAAATTACTGAGAATGACTCGAATTTTGTGAGATTTAAAAATCCGAAAATAAGGCAAAAGATGGGTTTTGGTCGGGCATAGGCTTCGATTTGCAGAAAATGAGGAAGAAGGGAGGATTAGTTTTTCTGTAAATATCTTGGAAAATTACTTATATGCCCATAATTGACTCCCCACTTATTTTTAGGCCCTTATAGTTCTAATTTTTATAATAAAATTCAATAAAACCTGCTCCACCAATTAAATAAATAACTTAAAGAATATATATATAATAAAATTGCATATTAATACATAATAATAACAATAACACTAATATCTAATCACACTAAAAGAAATACAAACGACTATTTTGAAATTATAAAATAATGGGGTGTTAAATTATACACACCTCAAAAGAAGCTCGTCTTCGAGCTATGAATGCTGAGGAACAAAGTAATCATTTAACAACCACTCACATATTCATACCAAGCCATCAAAAGCCCTTTTGAGGTCTCACTATATCCAGTTTGAGTTGTCATATCTATCGCCTGCCGTCGTAAGAAAATACCTAACCTATCATTATCAACCTTCGCTTTCATCAATTATCTATTATCATCATCAGGAATATGCAGAGGATGTTCATGAATATCATTCGAAATCTGGCCATGTACCATCACCTTTTGCTAGGATGAAATCATTCTAACTCAAGCTTTCCAATATTTTCCACTCCTAACACATCGGAACTAATATCTATTTCATGTTTTAAGGCATACCCACCTCAAAAGAGGCTTATCCATTCTCGCCTGATAACTAATATCCATCTTCGTTCCAGGCCCCTAAAATTTCCTTTTAAAATCTCGATACATCTTCATGCCACCGAGATAAACAATATACTTAGTATAATGAACAATCTCTATCACTCGCTACCATAAACCATCCACATTAGGAACACCAAATCTGCGATGATAACGAGGACTTCCCTCACTGCCTACTAACCGATCTGTATGATATTCATTAATCTCATCCAGAAGTAGATCATACATCATCTGTAACATGCAAAAATTTTGAATCTAAGTTCGAATGATCAGCTGTAGAATAGACGGCTGTACTGATAAACTTCCCACATATAAGGTCATGTCACCCTCTGTTACTGAAGTAAGATCAATATTTCTAATACTGTCCACTCCTAGGACATAATAAAAACCAATATCCTTCTTCTTACCTAAAACATCCGCCACCATATTTGCTTTTCTGGGTGGTATTTTATTTCAACCTCAAGCTACTAAAGAATTTGAGCCACCTTTGTCACCTCCTGCTAAGCTCCGTTTACGAAAACAAGTACTTCAAACTCTTCTAATTTGTGAAAAGCCGAAACTGCTCCCCAACAAATAATGTCTTCACATCTTCATTGCAGACACTGCTGCCACCAATTCTAAAGCTGAGTAGGATAAATCACTCCATATGACTGCAACGGCCTAGATATATAAGCCACAAACCTGCCTTCCTGCGTTGGAACTGCCCCTAAACCTGTACAACATGCATCAGTATATACTTGGAGAGTGTCACGCCCCGCTTCCAAAAATACGGGAACACGAGCGCGTAACAAGGGCCCAGCGAATGATTATACATCATCCATAAGCTGTACTAGTCTAACTCAACAATATACAAGAGAAACAACCATGCATTCAAAGAATATAATCACATAAACAATAAATAAACTCAAAAATAATCATGAAATAAATTTACTAAATAATAATCTAACATCTGGGATAAAACAAACTTCGGGTCATAAAGCCCAAGAATACAAAGTATGATAAAAAGAAATACGATAAGCAAATAAGAAAAGATAGCTAAGTAATCTAAAGTCCAGCTCCAATCTTCAGAGACTTCGCTCACCAAGTTCTTCTTGTATTGCTCCTTCGGTACCTGTTAATACTGGATCTAAAAAGAAAGAAAAAAGAGCCCTTAGAGCAAGTCATGGGCAGCAAGTAGAGAAAACAGAGGATAAAGGAAACTTGAATATCAAAGGAAATAGGACATGGTCAAAAACAAAGAACAAAATAAAGACAGGCGGTAATATCAAAGGGTTTCAATAATCACACATGAAATGCGTGATGACAAGTCAATTTCAATACAGGATCAAGTATGCAGGTTATTAGTCATTTTATTAGCCTGTTTAGTGCATGTACTACTGTATTCCATACTACAGATTCCGTGCAAGCACAGTGATCGTTTTAGACTGATGGTGAATTCACGGAGCGTGTACTCGGCGTCGATGACGATAGTTTTACAATCAATAATTAACAATCAATAATTGCAATCAATACTTCTTCTAATCAATACTTCTCCTTCCAATCAATATTTCTCCTCGTTCCAATCAATATAACAATAAAGCCCTGCCAATTACATTTTCTGATCGTTCACTATCAAGTCCTACTCATAATACTCCGGCTTGTTATTAAGTCATTTTCATCCTATGTGAGCATGCAAGAGGGTGTCAATGTTGTATAGTACTAAGTGTGTCTAATTCTATACGTTATAGATAAATCATGAGGCAAACAGGTCAAATCAATACACATCGCATGATCAGGACAGCATGACCCTGCTGTACTAAAACATGGATTATGGTCACTACACAATAGAAAAACTGAATCTGCCAGAAGATCTGGAAAATAGACTTCCACACGGTTTCAGTGAGTATAATTAAGGCATATAAAAGACATAGGAACTAGGGTGAAAACTCTAATCTAATCAGGTTTTATATTCAGTCAGCATGCAGTAGGTCATGTTCAACTAATTATTTCGGGTCAGAGAATCATTAATAAAATCTACAAAAATTCAGAGAAGTAGCTATACATGTCTAGGTCCAGCGTAATTTATTTCAAATTTTTCCTTTACTATTAACCGGGTCAAATAAAATAAACAACAACATGATACGCATGAAATTATGAGTCTGAAATTACTAACACAGTTGCAGTAAAGTGATGATATCTAACAGATGACAAATTGAAATTTAAATCCAGACCAGACAAAAATTATCTAAATAACAAGGGCTACATTTTATGTTCAGTAAGTTTTCTCAAATTATGTCATTAACATGGCTAAAAATTTGATTCAAAGTGAAACTACAGCAGTCCAGAAATCAACTTAACATGAGAAGATAACAAATAATTCACACGATCATATATAGCATGCAAATTGGTAATCGAAGCAATCCTATGTGTCAACATGCATATTTCTAAGGGTTAAGATACATTTATCACAGTCATGGTGTCAATTTATCAAGCAACTTCAATTTAACAATTTCAATGTCCAATTTATTAAGCAGTCCTTTGCATGAATCTAGTTGTTTAATGTGCAAATGCATGAACATTAGGGACTAGGTTTAGATCGAAGAGAAAGCATGATGTTAAGAGTATGTCGGGTTAGCTCGTGTAAACCCTCGATAATCTTAACGCAATTGTCAAAAGCAGTTTTGATAGTGAAAAGGACAGGATCTACTTGCAGGAGATCAAACAATCTTGAACACAAATAATAAAAAGGGTTCAAGAAGAGACTTGCCTGTTACTACAGATATAATTAAATAGGAATAACGGAATCAGAATCCCGGGCAAAATCTCCCAAAATATGCACAAAGAATTAACAGCAATAGCAAGATCCAAGAGCAATTCCTCACACCGAATCCACTCCAAAACAGGGAACAGCAAGAGCGGATCTGGCGCACCAAAACATGGGACAACAAATGTGAGCAATCAGCAACCACCTACACAGCAGTTTGGGGGCAACCACGGGACAGTGGGATCGGATCTGCTATGGCCGAACACGAAACAGCGGAATCACCCAATGGGGATTCGTCTTCTACCTTCGGTGGAGAGAGAGAGAGAGACTGCGCGGCGCGACGACGAAGATGGGTAATGGGTTCGGTGAAGGGTTCGACCGGGTTGATGCAGGCGAGGACGGGGGTGACTTGGAGCGATGAGGAAAGGGGCTAGGGTGATGAGGAGACGGTGACAATGAGGGCGATGGAGGAGGAAGGTGGACGGAGTCGATGGGAGTTGGGCTCTGCGGTGGATTAACAGGGAGAGGGAGAGCGGGGGTTTTGGAGAGGGAGGGTTAGGGATGAACAGGATCGGGTGTAGGGGAATGCACAGTAAACTAGGCTTAGGGTTAATGACGGCTAGGTTATTAGTTAGGGTTAAGGAAAATAGATGATTAGAGTATTTATAGGGGGAAGTAGGATATTGGGTATTGTGCAATTGGGTATTAGATCCAACAATTAAAATAAATTGTATAGAATACAATAGATCAATATAAACCCAAACACCGAGAATAAGATATCTGATAAAATTTGCATTACATAAATTATTTGAAATAATTAAAAATACTGACGATAAAAATACTAACATTAATAATAGAATCCTCAGGATATTGTCAATATATAAAAATAGGAATTTTGTTAAAACAGTCGAAATAGCAACAATAACTTGGAGGGTCAAAATGCAAATAGTTGATCAAGTAGGAACTTTAAACAAAGTTTATTTGAAATAGTTATAACTATTGTTTAGAAAATATTTTCGAAACAAATTTATCAATAACAATTTTATAAATCTCGAAATACAGAAAAATACTCAGAAAATACGTATTTCCGGAAATAGGGGTTACAGAGAGGCACTCCCTCCTCGGAGGTAATCAAAGCAAAACTCTTGAAATGCCTTTCAAACTGCTCGGGCCATAGAAACGGTACATTCTTCCTGGTAAGCTATGTCAGCGATGTAGCAATAATAGAAAATCGAGAAATGAACCTCCGACAGTGGCCAGCCAAACCCAGGGAAATCAGAATCTCTGTCAGATTTGTGGGCTATTCCCAATCTTTTCACCGCTGTAACTTTCTCCAGATCCACAGATATGCCATCAACATACACAATGTGCCCCAAAAATCACACTTCTCGCTCCCAAAAATGACAATTTGAAGACTTATCATACCACTTCTGGTCCCAAGGTGTCTACACACAGTTCTGAGGTGCCATCTATGCTCCTCGATGCTGCTAAAATACACTAAATTATCCTTAATAACCACAATCACGAACCTATCGATATAAGGAAGGGCGGTCCGATTCATCAAATCCATGAAAAATGCAGGGGCATTCGGCTACCCCTAAGGCATTACCAAATATTCATACAGTTCATACCGGGTGCAAAAAGTAGTCTTAGGGATACTTCCCTCTTCGATGCTCGTCTGATGGTACCCAGTCTGCAAATCTAGCTATGAAAACATTGTCGCTCCCCGCAACTAATCCAGCAAACCATCTCTTCTCGGCAATGGATACTTATTCTTAATAGTCACCTTATTCAGTACACCTTCTCAGTGAACCATCCTCTAATATATCAGAAAGTTTACAAGCCACATCAATAATTTCAATCTTCACCTTAGGTATTTCCACCGAACCCAACGGACATACTTACATCATCCCAGACATTACATACAATTAGAAACTAGGCTTCGTCGGGCTTTCTTACCCGAATCCTCCTTGCATTACACTCCAACTATGAATAAGGCCTTCACAACCAATCCATCTCCTAGTATAAAATAATAATCACTACCACACATCACCCCACAGTTTACAGGACACACACAGCATCCCAAAGGAGATTTCACCTCTCGGCACACATCAATCAATATAATAGAACTATCCGATGATATACTAACTCTCACCAGTACTTCTAAGGAAGACATAAGAATACCATGGTGCGAAACATATGCACAGGCCATAAAAGGTAATATCAACCCAAGGTCAAACAAAAGTCTAAAAGGGGCACCATTCAATAATAGAACCGCTACATAGCAAAACACCCACAAAACATAAAACGAACTTCATATTCCCGACTTAGCAAGAACCCATACACACATGACAGGATCACTAGAATTAACAAGAAATTTCTAGTTACCCTAAGCTCTGATACCAAACTGTAACACCCCAAACTTTTTTTTTTCCAATTCTATAACTCCAAATTCAATTCTTTAAATTTTTATGTCACTTTAAACATAAATTAAGATAGTTATATTTCAAATAAAATTTTGACAGAGTCTTCCCTAAAATTTCTGCTCCGAAACATAAAAAGCTTACAGAGATTTGCTCTAAATTCCGTAGCTCACAGCACAGGCAATATTTTCACGGGCTCCCCAGGCCAAAATGAGCAGAATCACACAGGCAACTTATATATCATGCTCTGGGGGCCAAACTCATAATAGAATATTAAATATCAAATAAAAATCAAAAATTTCTTCGAAAACGTTGCAAAAGTTTTAGAAAAACCTTTGTAAAACTTACCACAGGACCCAGTACTCCACAACGAGATGGGTACGGGTCAAAAACATATCACACTACCCCACAGTATCTTCATCATCACCATCTACATACTTATACATCCCAAAATACAATTTAAACCATCAACTCCACTATTCATATACCTAAACTATACAAAAATTTAAAAAGACAAGAATCCACTCAAAACCAAAATCCATGCCTCACCTCTGCACTACTAAGGACCTGTAATAGTAGAGGGTCTAGGGTAGTCCTGGGACTCCACTAACCCCCTAAATACTAGGGGTTAACCATTTCTGGTGTGAGTATAATCTACTAGTAAAAAATTAAACTATATAAAGAAAAGGTAATGAACTTACGGATATCATGATAAATAAGTCAACCTGATATTTGAATGTAAAAACATCATAAAGGGACTTCATACTAAAGTACTCCTTTAAATCTTCAATCCATCAGCATATCATCTCATACTATATTTATTTTATTGCATAACATCACACTCATTCAATCTTATAACATATTCATATTTATTCTCATCACATAATTTCTCATTAATTCATTATCATCACATATCATCACATTCATTAATTATCATCACATTCCTTCAGTCTCACAATCTCACATTCGTTCAATCTTATAATATCACGTTCATCCAATCTCATAATATCACATTTCTCCCTATCTTATAACACATCTCATAACACCTCGTAATACATTAGCCATCATTCTCATTTTATATAATATAATTTATCTTCTTTTCATTCCAATTTCATCATATACTTATTGAAAAGCCCATTCTCATTTTATCATATATTTTACTTTATAATTCATTTTTTTATCTCATCATACAACTCAAGTTACTTCTCATTCTTATTAGTAATATATCTTACTTTCATTTTCATTTACATCTCATATTAAAATTTTACTTTTAGTTTCATACTTATCAAATTATACTCAGCACCCTAAACATAGTTTGGGTAATATCACACCGCACCCCAAAGTCGATAGCTTGGAATATTACTTTACTTTATTTCCATTTTCATCTTACAATTTTCTTTACTTCCATTTCCATCTCACAATAAAAAAATCATATCAACAACCTGCCAATTCACCTTAGGAGTTGTGTCAAGGCAGGTAGTTCCCACAATTCCCATGGAAATAGCGGGCGAGTACTTCCTCGACACAATTCCAAGGCATCAACTCGCATCACACTTATATTTAGTTTTGAACTCATTCCCATATCCATCACTTAACACACATCACTATATGCATCATACTAATATCATATATAACTTTACTTTATTCATATCATATTATCTCATACATACACACTTTCTTTACTTCTTTTACTCTTTTCCAATCCACAATTTCTTCGGGTTATTCACAAAAATTTTAC
This sequence comes from Hemerocallis citrina, assembly GCA_017893485.1. Taxonomy (NCBI): domain Eukaryota; kingdom Viridiplantae; phylum Streptophyta; class Magnoliopsida; order Asparagales; family Asphodelaceae; genus Hemerocallis; species Hemerocallis citrina. The sequence continues at coordinate 46,856,467 of CM030367.1, forward strand.
ATACATAATTCCTTCACTGTTATACTCATATTCATAACATCATATTAATTCTTATATATAATTTCTTCATTTTTCATAATCAAATACATAACACCAAACTAATTCACGTGTTTAATTCCCTCACTCTTATATTTAATCCCATAACACAAATGTTCCTCTTTTCATAATTATCTACATATCGCCATTTCTATATTTTCATATATAATTAAATGATGCAATTTCCTCGTTTTACACACTTATTTAACTACATACTTCTTTTACCATTTATTTCATTTGCATACTCGTGAATCATATTCTTTCATACTCATCTTCATATATATACATTTTTTTCACTCTACTTATTCGTTTCCACTCAGGTACTTACTCCACTTTCTCATTTCCACATTGCATCATTTCCACTTTACATCAACTACTTTCTTTTCTTTCTCAATATCATATCACATTTGCCACGCCCCGCTTCCTAAAAAGGAGATACAGAATAGGGGTACGTGACTAAGTCCAGCGAATGATTTTCATCATCCATCAGCTGTTAGGATATTTACAACAAGTACAAGTATAAACAAGAGAGATACAAGAAGAAATAGTCAACCACACATGCATAACTGAATCAATATAGTCAACAAGATTACTTGAAAAGAAACAAGAATACTAAATTTCAAATAATCATGTCTGGAAAAAAACACGTCTAGGACACAGCCCAATACAAAATAATCCATAACCAAGTACAATTATTCAAGATAAGCAACAAGAAATAAATAGATATAGCAAGAGCTCCAGCCAACTAGAATCTTAGGTCACCTACTCCATCGGGCAGCTGATCACCATAATCTGCAATTTAACAAATTGCAGGAAAAAGAAAAGAGAAAAAAAAATGTCCGTCAATGCAAGTTACGGGTCGCTTGTAGTGCAGGCAACAAGTACAGGAAAGATAAACAAGAATAGAGTGACAGCGGAAGCAAGTATAGAATAGAAAGGATGTAACAACAAGATAGAGGACTAAATCTACATCAAGAACGGAAACAACTAGCATGACAAGATGAATGAATGCAAGTGGAATGTAACAAGTGTCAAGTAAACAAGTATCATGTAAACGAGTAACAAGTAGCAAATGTCAAGAATCGAGTACAAGTAGCAAGTAGCAAGTAGCAAGTGTCAAGTGATCATGCTATTTTCAAGTTTTGTATATAGTCCTATTTAGGTGGCACTTCATGCGTCCTATTTTTTACCACATGGTTGCTACATTCAAACAATTATGTTTTTAGATTTCATAGTGGATCATAGAGGGCAGTGTACTCAGGGACAAATATCAAGTTATCAAGTATCAAGTATCAAGTATCAAGCATCAAGCTCCAAGTACCAAGTATCACGTGTCAAGTGTGCAAGTTTCAAGTAATCACGTGTCAAGCTCTAAGTATCATGTATCAAGTAATCACGTAGGATCTATAGATCACCTTCTGAGTACACGTTTCTGTATTTTCCACTATTAGATCTTTCCCTTTAAACCCCGGCTTAGTTTCTTATTATCATTATTCAAGCAAGAATGGACGTGCACAAACAAGTCAAGAAAAATGAAGAGACAACAAGGGACAAGTACAAGTTGTATAAAGAACACGAACAGATGATGAATGACTCAAAATAGACTAAGACAACGAAAATTCTAGTTTAGGACAGCCAGACAGTACTGTACCAAATCAGGGATTCCCGTTGCCACGGACATGCAAATCTGGATCTGTCAGAAGATCTAGAAAATAGACTCCCGGTCGAATCTAGCAAATATATATAATTCATATAGTATTTCACAAAAACAGGACTCAAAACAGAATTGTATCCAGAAAACGTGTTCAGCCAGAAATCAGAAGTTTGTATTCATAAGAAGGAAAATGGCATAAAAACTTACTGATTAAATCCAAGAAAAACCTGGGGCATTCCCTAGTATGTTTCATATCAGAAGATAAAGTTTCATAATTTTCCAACATATATAGTTTAGTCAAATAAAATCAGAAGACAACAAGATGCAGCAATTTTGTAAATCTGAAATCATAAATACAGCAGTACTAAAACAGCAATAGATTACAAATAAAAACCAAAATCCAGATCCATCAAAAGGGTGATAAAATAGATACAGTAGGCTACAATTCATATTCACAGAGTTTTTATAAACATCAAATAGAATCAGGTTGAAATTAAGGTTCTTTACTGAACCGCATGATAATTCTGCAAGTATAGTAGTTGTTTGCAAGTATAGAATAGTTTGTAAAAGTTATCAATTAAATCTACAAAAATTAGGGGTTAATCCCAATCAAGTCTAGTTGTACTCAGCAAAATATTGGATCAAAATATTATCTTTAACATCCGTATAAAAATAAATAACCATACAGAATTCATATAAGACTGAATCTGGAATTTTCTACATTTCTGTAGTAAAACAACAATAACTTGCAACTCACAAATCGAAACTGAGATTTGTTTGAAATTCTGGAAAGTAGACAGAATTATTTATAATTCATGTTCATAAATAATTTTTATATACTGACCATAATATGGTTTAAAATACTGAACATAACTGGGTCACGACAAAAACAGAAATTCTCTTTATGCATAAAATCAACCAGTTTATGTGACACACATCCAAATCATAACAAAATGCGAAATATAGTCTACTAGATGTCCAAGCAATATGGTATAGGGTATTTAACACGTCTACAACAAGTTGTACTACTACTAACACACCAAGCATACGAAATCATACAACACCTCATAAGTCACGAACAACATGCATGTATACATCAAGAATCTATTATATCTAAGTTATTTCATGTCGTGTGTGTGATGTGACAACTACGGGCGGATCAACACATAGAGACAAGATTTAACAAGGGATTTCATAGGATAGATCTTGAAGCAACTACACTACAGGCGATATTTAGTACTTATATTACACAACAAAAAGAGTACAAGTTACTTGCCTTATAGACGACGAAGAAAACAACGAAGCAAGATAAAGAATAACGGGAACGAGTTCCCGACACGATCTCAACGAATGACGAATGACGAACGAGCAACCCACGACACAACTCGAGATCACCCACTCACACAAAATCAATCCCGCACACACGAGAGGGCAGCAGAGGAGATTGCACGTGACGAGAGAACGACGGACAACAAGCGAAGTTATTTCTTGATGTTGCTGCGCTGTTGGAGTCGCGTCGCGACAGGGAGAGCTGAGGCAGGGACCAGCGGCGCTGCAGGAGGCAGGGGGTCACGATCTAGAGCGTCGGGAGGTGCTGGTGCTGGCACTGCAGGACTGGTCACAGGGGGGATGATTGGGATGCTAGGGAGGTGCACAGGGGAGTGGCTAGAGGATGACAGAATGGGGGATGGGGTATCACTGCAGTCGGGAGGAGGCTGAAGATGTCGAGAGAGGGTGCAGGGTGGCGCCGGAGGGTCTGGGTGAGAGGTCGGGGAGCAAGAGGATCAGAAGTAGGGTTTTAGAAGAGCAGGAGGTAGGGGATGAGTGTTATAAGGGTTTGCGGCTGTAGGGTTAGATGGTGAAAGGAAACAGTATATATAGATAGTTGGGTATTAGGGTTTATGTGGGGGGTAACGGGTAGGCATAGAGTAAATGGATATTGAGTTTTAAACCCAATAAGAATAAAGCAATAAAGGGTTTGGAGCTTTAAATGGGTTTTAGGGTATTTGGTTCAAAATTAGGATTCAATAATAGATATAGGAACAAAAGAATAAATAATATAGGACATGACAATTAATGAGAATAAAAAATAAGAGCTCGATCAATAGGGATGAAAGAATAGACGAACAATGGAATCAAGGAGATAAATTAATAGATGAAAAATTCAATAGATGAATATATAGATAATGAAGATCCAATACACGGTCCAAAACGGAATACAAGCTGAATAAATACTCAAAAAGAAAAAAAAATGCATAAAAAAAATACATAAAATGAAAAACAGGGGTTACAAATCCTACCCACCTAACAAGAAGAATTTCGTCCTCAAAATTCAAACAAGAAGTACATAGGGTAACCCCGTGTCACGCCCCACTTCTCAAAAAGAATACGGAATACGAATACGTAACAAAAGCCCAACGAATAATTTTCATCATCCATAAGCTGTTCAAGAATCTTTACAACATACCACAGGAATAATCAGAGTCGGAAGCAAAAGATACAACCAGACATGCATAATTGAAACAAGATACCAACAGAAATTACTTGAAACCAAATATAATAATCTCAAATAATCAGGTTCTGAACAAGTAAAATATCCTAGGTCACATCGCCCAAATACAAAATAAATATCCAAGTCATCAAGTACAATTTATTCAAATTCAAGCAACAAGTAATAATAATAATAAGGCATAAGAATCCAGCACTAATACATCATCTTGCCAATACCATCTGGTAGTCGTCCATCCTAATCTGCAATTAGTAAATTTGCAGGAGAAGGAAAGAGAAAACAAGTACCCGTCAATTGCAAGTTACAGGCCACTTATAATGTAGGATACAAGTACAGGGGTTAGATAATTCTAAGTAACAGGCCTAGCATGGTATAAGTGTGTCAACAGAAATATAATATCTAACATGAATCAAGAAAATAAAAGTAGAAAGGTTTACTAACAGGTACAGGTAACATGTCTCAAGTGTCAAGTAAATAGGTAAACAGGTAAATATGCATCAGGTGTACAAGTAACAGGTATGCAGGTAACAGGTAAACCGGTAATCATGTATACAGGTATACAGGTAACAGGTACAAGTACAGGTAATCATGTAATCATGTAACATGATAATCAGATTTACGTCATATCAAGTCTTGTTATATAACTATCTAGGTAGCACTTCATGCGCCCCAAAAACATAACACATGGTTGCTACAACAAACAGTTTCGCTTTAGATTTCATAGTGGAGTCCATAGGGCAGTGTACTTAGGTACAGGAAACAGGAATAACAGGAACAGGTAGAACCTAGTGGTTCTCTTCCGAGTACACCTTCCAAAGGAAAGTATGCAGAGTCAGGTACAGGAAACAGGCATAACCTAGTGGTTATCTTCCGAGTACATCTTCCTATAAGGAAGCATGCAATCAGGTACAGGTAACAAGATCGTGAATCATGTAGTCATGAACACGAAATAGGCAGGCAGGACACAGGTCCTCTTCTAAGTACACGTTTCTATATTTTTCACTACTAGATCTTTCCCTTAACCCCGGCTTGGTCATATATTATTATAATCAGGCATGCATATATGTGTCGCAAAACAAAGCGAGAATAACAGGGTATAAACATGTATCAGGTTCAGGGTGCAAGATAAACAAGTACAGGTACAAGATAATACATAACAGGTTAAAACAACTAGTTTTCTAATTCAGAACAGTAAGACAGTGTTGTACTAAAATAGTGATTCCCGCTACTACAAACATCCAAATCTAGATCCGTCGAAGGATCTGGAAAATAAACTTCCATACGAATCCAGCGAGTATAAATAAGTCATATAGTGGTTCACAACATCTTAACTCAAATCAAGTTTGAAAATAGAAAACATGTTTAGTCAGAAATTAGGAAAACGAATTCTCAGTCAGGAAAACTACATCAGAACCTCATAATTAAATTCAGGAGAAATCTGGGGTATTCCCCTATATGTCTAGCATCAAAATATAAAGTTTCATAATATTCTAGTAAAATTAGTTTAGTCAACAAAATTAAGAAAACATCAAGAAACGACACTTTGGAAAATCTGGAATTTCCAACACTGCTGTACAAAAACTGAAGTATCTCGCAATCAGTGAAACAAAATCCAAATCCGTCAAAGAGAGGTTAACATAGATAAAATATATTAACTTTCATATTTCACAAGCATTTTTCATAAAGTAAAAGGAGTCATAGTGAAAATAAGGTTCTTTACAGATCAGCGAGCAAAATACAGCAAGTATAGATTTCATAAGCGAGCATGAAACAACACATAAATCTCATCAATAAATTTCACCAAAATTCTGGGTAATCCCTAATTAGATAAAGAAACACTGACCAAAGTTTTGGATCAAAATAACATATGTAGCATAGTTCTTTAAAATGATTTGTCATCAAAATTACCGAGAAACAGAATCTGGAAACGATCGACACCTCTGTACTAAAACAGTCATAACTCACTCATACAAAATCAAAATCAAGTAAGGTCAGAGGGGTTTGAAAATAGATGGAATTATCTAAAACTCATGTTTTATACCGAAATTAAGATACAGAATTTAAAATAGTCCAAAACAACAACCAAAACAGAACAGCGACAAACTACAGATTTTTCCCTTGAAAACAAAATCGACATAGATTCAAGAAAATTGATCCAGACACGCACAAACATGAAACCGAATCTACCAAGTGTCTAAACATCATGAATTGGGGTGTCTAACATGTCCACACTAAGTATTTCACATGGGTCTCAACCAAAACACGAATTCTTGCACAAGTCTCACATACATGATCAAAATCAAGAACGGGCAAATCGTAAGTTAATTCATGTCAAGATTGTGTCGTGAGGCAACTATGGTTAAGTTTTCACAATAGAGACAAAATCCATCACGAAAAACACAAACAAGAGTTGTCTCTAGACCCAACTACACTATAGGTGAACTTTGGACTTGTATCAAACAAATGAATTGGAGTACAAGTTACTTGCCTTAACCGACGACGAAAAACGGCGATGAGCAAGAATAATGGGAACATATTCCCGGGGCATGAATGCAACACACGAATGGATCACAAACAAGAATCACGAACCAAACAATCACACGAACCAAAGCGAGCAAACGAACTCAAACGAATCAACGAGAACACACCCCACAATCACCCAAGATCCAACACACAATCCACGAACCAATAACCACGCACACGATCGCGATTGAAATCACGAAACTAAGTGCGGATCTCGATGATCAAGAGATCCAATGGTCGAGATCACACTTGATCGAAACACGTTCAAAACAGCAAGCACACAAGAAGAGGTGGCCGGGGTCAGATGTGTGTGCTGCGGGAAGGACATTGGCCGACAGCGATGGCAGGAGGAGTACACGGCAGTCAGAAGTGGCCGCCGCAGTCACTGCATGCGAGGAAGTGGCGGCCCGGGGCAAGGCAGCGCAGCGAGGGACGGTGTAGGGACGACGGGGAAGTGCACCGTGCAGCGGTCGGCACAGGAGGTGCGAGGAGGCGCGACTTGCTGTCGTGCTGCTGCGGCATCGGGAGAGAACAGCTCAGAGGGCTCGATGGGCTGCTGGACGGTGCCACGATGAAAGGAGGGGAGAGGGGAGGCGCTGCGGGCTGGCGAGAAGAAGTCGAAGAGAGAGGGCAGAGCGGACGGGTGAGAGAAGGAGGTAGGGGGGCGATGGGTTTATCGGAAGTAGCATGGGGAAGGTGAAGAGTCGGGAGAGAAGCAAACGGCTGGGTGGGTTTGCATGGGTTTATATAGGAGTAGGAGGAATCTAAGGTTGGGGAGAGAGAGGCGGTACAATAAGGGGTACTAACGGGTCGGGTAATATAGGAAACGGGTTAAATAGGTATTGGGTAGGGATGCTAAGCGGGTTTGGGTGTTTATTTAAAATGGGTATAGGTTCAAATGGGTTTTGGGGAAATGGGTTAATGGGTATTAAAAATCCATTAGGGTTTCAATAAAATTAATTCAAAAATATAATTAGATTAATATTAAAAGTAAATAATTTATTCAATAGAAAATATCTAATTAGAAATATCATAGTACAATAAATCAAATAGTATACACTGAGTTAATACTCAAATACTAGCAAATACAATATGATTTTTAATATACAATCAAAATAAAATAACAGTAATAATAATAGTAAGATTTGTATTAAAATATAAAATCATAAAAAATAGTCACAAATATAATTATTGATCGAAAATAGATTTTAATAGGAGATCCAATAGTAAAATTCGACAAAAGAAATTGAAAGCGGTAAAAATAATTTACGGAAATTTTAAATACAGAAAATACACTAAATTACAATTTTGGGAAAACAGGAGTTACACCCGGAAAGAAAAGAAAGAACGAAACAAAAAGCTACTCAAACAGATGAGGAAACTTCTGCTTAATCTCCTCCAACTCCCAAGTCGGCTCACCCGGCGAGTGACGATTCCTAGAAATACAAACCAGCTTGATGACCTTGTTCTCAAGTACTTTCTCCCGCCGATCCACAATAGCAACTACCGAAATCTCACAAGTCAAATTCGGCCGCACGGTCAACTCAGAATAGTTGATCACGTGACTCTCATCGCGGATATATCTCCTGAGTTGCGAGACATGGAAAACATCGTGCACTCCTGCTAAAGCTGATGGCAATGCATGACGATAGGCCACCTTGCCTACTAGCTCCACAATGTCAAACGGTCCAATAAACCTAGGGCTGAGCTTGCCCCCACCACCAAACCGAATGATACCTTGCCATGGCGATACCTTTAAGAAAACATGGTCACCAACCTCAAACTCCAAAGCTCTCTGATGGACATCAGCCCATCACCTCTGCCTATCCTGAGCTGCTTGCAAGTGCTTCCTGATCTGAGTCACCGCATCAACTATCCTAGTGATAAACTCCAGACCCAACAACTTTCTTTCACCAATGTCATCCCAGCACACTGGTGATATGCACTTCCGCCCATACAGTGCCTCGAATGGTGCAGCTTTAAGACTGGCTTGAAAGCTGTTATTGAATGAGAACTCTACGAGATGCAAATGGTCCTCCCATGATCCACTGAACTGCAGCATACATGATCTCAACATGTCCTCTAGAATCTGGATGGTCCTCTTTGACTGTCCATCTGTCTGGGGATGAAAAATTGTACTGTACTTCAGTTTACTCCTCAAACTACTCTGAAGACTATCCCAAAACTGAGACCTGAATCTCGTATCCCTGTCGGATACAATACTAACTTGAACCCCATGAATCCTAACGTTCTCTTGCATGTACTTCTCAGCTAGGCTCTCAGTAGACTGTCTGACTCAGAAGGGAATGAAGTGAGCACTCTTCGTCAATCAATCGACAATCACCCAAATCGCATTGTGACCCTTAGGACTCCTCGGCAAAGCGGTCACAAAATCCATTGTGATGTGTTCCCACTTTCACTTCGGAATGGGAAGCGGTTGAAGAAGTCTGGCGGTTCTCTGATGCTCTTCCTTCACCTGCAGGCAGACCAAACACTGAGACACAAGCCGAGCCATAGCCCACTTCATACCATGCCACTAGAAATGAAGCTTCAAATCTCGGTACATCTTAGTACCTCCAGGATGAATAGAATACGATGACTGGTGGGCTTCCTCAAGCAACCTCTGATGAACTTCACCCTTCGGAACACACAACCATGACCCAAAACAATGTGATCCATCAGCATGAATAACTATATCCATTCGGGAACAAGACTCAACCTCTGCTCTGAAACCCTGTAACTTCTCATCACCAGCCTGAGCCTCTTTGATCTGATCAACAAGAGAAGACTGAAGCTGAAGCACCAAACAACTCTGATCAGAACTCGGCAACAACACATCCAACTTCAACCTCCGCATCTGCTCAACCAAATCCCTCTACTGAGTCAGGAACATAGCTGCCGGTCTCCTGCTCAAAGCATCTGACACCAAGTTCACTCTACCAATGTGGTAATGAAAACTGATGTCATAATCGGCCATAAGCTCCAACCAACGTCTTTGCCTCATGTTCAACTTCTTCTGGGTGAAGACATACTTGAGACTTTTGTGGTCTGTAAATATCTCCACTCGGTCCCTAAGTAAATAGTGTCTCCACAGCTTCAAAGCAAAGATCACTACCACCAACTCCAAGTCATGAGTCTGATAGTTCTTCTCATGCAGCCTCTACTGCCTCGATGCATAAGCAACGACTCGGCCCTTCTGGATCCGAATTGCCCCAAGACCCTTACCCGAAGCATCACAGTGAACTACAAATCTGCCTGAACCATTTGGAATAGTCAACATTGGCGCTGATGTCAACCTGTTCTTCAACTCAGCAAAAGCCCCACAGCAAACCTCAGACTAACAGAACTTCTAATCCTTCCCAGTCAGCTTAGTCAATGGTCCTGCTATCTTTGAAAAATCTTGGACGAATTTTCGATAATAGCCAGCTAGACCAAGAAAACTCCTTACCTCAGAAACTGACTTGGGAAACTGGCTAATCCTTCACAGCTTCAACCTTGGACGGATCCACTGAAATACCATCTCCCGAGAAAATGTGCCCCAGGAAGGTAACTCTGTCGAGCCAAAACTCACACTTGCTGAGTTTTCCATAGAGCCGATGCTCCCTCCAAGTCTGCAGAACCAACCTAAGATGCTTATCATGATCCTTCCTGGTTCCGAGAATACAGCAGAATGTCATCAATGAAGACCACCACAAGTCTGTCCAGGAACTGGAAAAGACCCTATTCATAAGACTCATAAATACAACTGGCACATTTGTGACTCCGAATGGCATCACAAGATACTCATAGTACCCATATCTGGTCCTGAATGCAGTCTTCTGTACATCAGTTGCCTTCACCTTGACCTGATGATACCCAGAACGAAGATCCAACTTCGAGAATAAATAAAATAGGATATGAACAATTAATGAGAATAAAAAATAAGAGTTCGATCAACAAGGATGAATGAATAAAAGGACAATGGAATCAATAAAATAAATTAAAAGATGACAAATCCAATAGATGAACATATAGATAATGAAGACCCAATACACGGTCCTAAAAGGAATACAAGTTGAATAAATACTCAAAAAGAAGAAAAAAAATGCATCAACAAAAAAAAATATAAAATGAAAAACAGGGGTTACAACATTATATGCTTTCTTTACTTTCTCATTTTCCTTTTCATTTCACAATTATTCATTTTATTAATTTGTCGACCAGTGAGCCACAGTATCCCAATATACTGAAAGTCGACAGCCCAATAAACACGAGGACCTCTGCCCCCTCGGGTCTTAAGCGTCCGAGGCTACGTCTTCCTCCCAACCTATGCCAGCGAGGAAAACACTGCACCCCAGTGAAGCTGGGTACTTCCTCATGGCAAAGCCAACGAGGGAAAGGAAACACCGCACCCCAGCGAAGCAGGGTACTTCCTTATGGAAAAGACAACGAGGGAAGGAAAACACTGCACCCCAATGAAGCTGGGTACTTTCTCATGACATCTATCATCGACGAAATATCACCGCACCCCAGACAAGCTGGGTAATAACCGGGCCTCAAGCCGATAGCTTGGGTGCTAAAAACACCGCACACCAAGCATATTTTGGGTAATAAACACCGCACCTCAAGCCGGTCCTTGGGTGTTAAGAGGTCTAGCCCAAACCCCCAGGATTTCTGTAGGTACTGGTCAACAGAATTTATCTGTTATTATCATTTTCATTTCATCTTTTTATCTCATTTCACCACCACACAACATCTCATCTTCTACTTCAATAATTCGCCACATCTTTGACTTTAACCATACGATTTATTATCACATTATCTCACATACTCACAGAAATCTAGTTATTTCATTTATAAGATTATTTTCTCATATTATTTCGTATCATAAATGCATCAAAGTATTTATACGCTCACATTATAGTATCTTATGAACATGCCAAATTAAGTAGATGATTATATCATATTACCGCCCATTAGTTTCACTTTAAACAATCACTAAATTATAAATATACTCACTCATTAATTTCATCGATTATGCTATCATAACTCATTATCACCCATGTAAATCACAAATATATACCAAATAGGTCAATACATTATAACACCATATTTAGATTTGTTATTTTTGTTTATCTATCATATATTATACGTATAACAACCCCAATATACTTCATCTTATCATACATATACCCAGTACATCACCCATAACACTAAATATTCAAAATCACACAAATTCTCCGTATAACACAATTTCAACTCATAAAAAATTCCATATTTCGGTTAAATCTTCATTTAGCTAAAACTCACAAAAATTCACTTCAAAACTGCATAAAATTCTCACACAACATAATATATACCTAGTACAATTATACTCACCTGAGAAAATGCGAAGACCGACTGTGTAAACTCTCCGCTATTTTCCCTAAACTCTTCTCTTCTTCCTATTATCATATTTTAACACTAATTAGGACCAAAGATACTCAATCTCTCACAAATAGCTGTTAAAATCATTCTAATCTCTCACAGGAGTTTCATCGAACGCCTGGTATGCATTATAGTATGCACACACTCACAATTTTGTTAATTAGGTTTTAGGCCTATAAATTTTTTCCAAAAATTATTCTAAATTGTTTCTCATAATTTACACCAATTTATATTGCCAATCTCTAATTAATTTAAGACATAAACTCTTTTAATTTCAAATTCAAAACCATAACTCTTTTCAATTTTACTCCTAGCATATCCAATAAAGAATTTATCACTTCTAACATGGAGATTATCTCCTAATCTCCCTACTAACCTAATTCTCTTGCAAAAAATTGAAAATATACACCCCTATACAATTTAATGAAATAAATTCTCACATTCTAAGAAATCAATCCAAGAAACCGATGGTGGGATGTTGGAGAGCACCATCAAATTAACCCAATCCTCATACATATTGCTGAGAATGGCTCAAATTTTTTGAGATTTAAAAATCCAAAAATAAGGAAAAAGATGAGTTTCGGTCGGGCATAGGTTTTGATCTGCAGAAAATGAGGAAGATGGGAGGAGTAGTTTTTTTGAAAATATCTTGGAAAATTACTTATAAATCCACAATTGACTCCCCACTTATTTTTAGGCCCTTATAGTTCTACCTTTTATAATAAAATTCAATAAAACCCGCTCTACCAATTAAATAAATAACTTAAAGAATATATATAAAATAAAATTGCGTAATAATAACAATAACACTAATATCTAATCACACTAAAAGAAATACAAACAACTATTTTGAAATTATAAAATAATGGGGTGTTACACAAACAATGAGCTGATGGATGATTATGGATGCAAGGAATAGAAGGAAGCAAACAATGTAATGAAGGAGAAGCAACATGAGGATCCTGAGACCTGTGGGTTTTGGTCCCACCACGCTTTCGCTGCGCCACTCTGATCGGAAAGACTCTGTCATCATCGTCAATTAACTCCAGTAATTTGCCTCGTGGCTCACCATAACTTGGCACATCCAAACAACATATCTCTAGCATGAAATTCGAAGTCCTTGCGACTGGGGATTCTGAATACTATCTGGGATTCTGGGACTCTACATGCATACCTTGGAGCAAACGACAACACTTCATCTCGTGGTGATGATCCAAGCTGCTGACATGCTGAAAAGGATCAAGTGAAGCAGATTGACGAAACGAGAAGAAAATAGAAGGGAATAAGAAGTATCCAGATTCAAGATGGTTATTTCATGTTCATGTGATCAATGTAGTATGTATATTGTTGAATTTAACTTGGTCCGAACCTGGCTAGTGTCTAACCGGTTAGGGCCAAAACCCAACATGGCTAACACATTAGCCTAACCTGGGCTCTGATACCACTAAAAACTCGATCACGCCCTTACTTCCCGTTATACGAAAATACGGGCACGGAACTGAGGCTCAGCGAGTGATATAAGTATATGAACTCATATCATTCATAAGCTGTACAATACCAGCAAGCTCAACAATACAATAATAATCACTGGAATAAGGATGTAATACATATCTAATATCTGAAGTGCAAGAACTTACAATAAGTTCGAGAATACACAAAGCAATAGCAGTCTGTCAAGTTCTTCCAGTAACTCATCATCTGTACCTGTATAATATTTACTCAAAAAAAGATAGATGGTAACCTGTTAGAGCAAGTTATAGCCTGCAAGTAGTAACAAGCAAAATAGAAACAGAAAAATAAGGCATAACAACGAAAGCAATGAGAACTGGAAGTTCAAATACGGAACAAACATTATAACGAGAAATAATATACATAACAAAAAGAAAACAAAAACTGAACAAGTCTCAAAACATAACCAATTGGGAACAATGAATCATGTAACGGGAAACATGTCGTATAAACAAGAATCTTGTAACTTGTAAACCTGAATCATGTTATCTTGTAACATGTAACATGTAACTTCTAAACCAGAATCATATAACTTGTAAACATGAGTCATGTATGTGTTCAGTGTGAATCTCAAATCTAGCAGTCATTTAAAAGTCCTAACTAATGCATGCAATCCTGCGTTCCATACCACTGGTTCGGGTGCATACAATCAAGTTAACGTTTTGACTCTAGTGGTGAATTCTATAGATCATGTATTCAAAAAATCATATAAACAGGAAACATGATTCAGTTATTCAGTTTTTCAGTCATTCAGTATTCTGTATCAATGTTCAATGAACAATATACAATGTTCAGTAATTCAGTTATTCAGTTATTCGGTCATTCAGTTTTTCAGTAATGGTAAGGAAACCAAAAGCTCCCTTCCGAGTACAGTCCCCTATATTATCCACTACTAGGTCGTACCCATATTACCTCGGCTTGTCATTCTTTTAATGTGATTCAGTCGTGTAAATGAAATAAGTATACAAATAGTCGGTATAATCAATGAAACAGTTGCAATAATAAACCATGCAGTATATGATATAAAGTCATTCGATCTATCTACTGTATCAGTTCAATTATTAAATACGAAAATAACATGTTTATATTTTAAAAACATAAATATACAATTCTGGACAACAAAACATTGTCTTACAAAAACTGACTTTCCCGCGGCTACGGGAAAGCAAAATCAGTTCTGTCAGGAGTTCCAAAACTAGACTCTCTACCGTTTCTGACACATATTCACACAATGCATTATAAATAAAATATCTAGGTCAACCCAACAGTTCTTTACTGGACTACTGTTTAGGCAGTAGCTCAAGGTCAAATTCTTATATGTAAAAATTAAAAATTAGCTTTAAATTCATTTAAAAATCTTACAAAAATTATAAATCGATTCATAATCATGTCTAGTAACATTCCAATCAATATCAAGTCTTATTCACCTACTAACATGACATTTTAATTTATGAAACATGTTGTGCTATAAGTAACAAATCTGGAATGTGTAGACCTACTTGTACGAAAAACATGATAACTCATTATCTACAACTCAGAATTTGAATCCGTCGAATGTTCCAGAACTAGATTCACAGGGCTACGACTCTCGTGTACAAAGATCTAAAAATTTGAACAATAGCTAGGTCAAAATCTAGCTACAAGTTACAACAAATTGCCAATTCAAATTGTATCAGTTCTTACTTGCAAACATATAGTTTCAAATTCGTGTTTATGCAGTGAATGTGGGGACAACGGAAAACTATGATCTTTTGATGGTATAGAATCATGGAGGCAAAATAATTGGTTCGATTTAATATAAAGACTAATATGGATATGGGAATATCACGAAACATGAATACTACAAGAATAATGGCTTTCAAATGCAATGATCTAATTACTACTGGCGGGAGATCAAATAATATGCTTGTACGGAACAATAAAATGTACAAGGAACTTGCCTTTTTGACGATTATTCTGAAAGTTAACGAAGGTGTTATGACGAATCCCAACGGCGGTGGCACACGTACAAACGACGGAACGACGAGAGCACATGTAACGACGGAAAACGACATGCGCCAAAGCAACTGCAGCAACAACAACGAAAGCAACGATAACAACACGCGGAAGCACGTGCAAGCAACGGGACAGTGGCAACACTTGGACTTCGGCAGACGGCGGCTAGCAACAGTAAGGGCGGAGGCAGGGAAGTAGCAGGAGTTGGCTGCGATGGAAGGCAGCATCATTGGCTGGTAGTGGATGCATGGGGTTGCTGCTATCGAGAGGATCTGTGAGGAGGAAGCTGATGGGGTAGCGGCGTCGAGATGCAGTTGGTGGTCAGTTACGAGGTGCAGGTGCGGAGGAGGTGCTAGCTGGCATTGGTGGTCAGGGCGCAAGCGAGTGGAGACTGGGGGTGGCACTGCGGTGAAGTGCAACGAAGGATGGGCGCTGTCGGTGGTCGAGGAGCAATAGCGACGGGGGTGAAGGTGCAGGTGTTGACAAAAGTGGTGAGCTCGATGCTGGGTTGGTTGCGGGTGGTTTTAGGGCTGCGAGGAGGCTGGCGATGGCACTGCGACTTAGAGGAGGTAGTAGGTGAGGAGATGAGGGATTGGTTGCTGCGATTGCAGTCGAGGTGAGGCAGTGGAGCAGAGGGGTGAAGCACGGTGGCCGGTGCGAGGGAGGTCGACAAAGAGGAGGTCAGGCGATGGTTGATGGGTGATGAAAGCGATGCACCGGGTGGCTGTAGATGAGACTGCAGTGGAGATGGGTCTCTCGGGTAGTGCAGTGGGTGTGGCGGGCTTCAGCTACAGTGGTTGTGCAGGCTGTAAAGGAGTCGCGGTGAAGGAGGTAGTCGAGATGGTCAGTTGTTGGAGCTCGGGATGAGGGGGTGATGGGGCAGCAGTTTCGGGAGAGAGAAGGGGAAAGAGAAGGTCAAGGAGGGAGGGAGGGAGAGAGAGAAGAAGAGAGAGAGAGAGATATCTGATGATTAATTAGAGGGTGATTAAGGTGTTAATAGGGGAGTAATTAGTGGGCAGACAAGAGATTAAGGGGGTAGTGGAGAGATCTGGGGAGATTTGTATGCTGATAGTTGAATTTGGGTAGGGTATGTAATATCCCGGTTGGATATCATATTTGTATTATAGTTATTTTTAAAATTAAAATATTTCTTATGGAAATTACTTGGTTTTACTAATAAAATCTTATCTGTATATATATATATATATATATATATATATATATATATATATATATATAAGTATATATATGTATTGTATCGGTTTTATGCACTTGAACAAAATCCTGTAAAATGCATTTTGAGAAAATGTCTTTAATATCCCGGGCTGATATTAAAAATTATTATTTTAATATTATTTTATTTTTATTTTCAAAGTTGAAATACTTTTAGGGGATATTACCCGGTTTAGTTAATAAACATTATATATATATATATATATATACTAGTCTGTATATGTCTGTATTGTATCAAATTGGTACTGAAATCTTCCGAGCCGGTAATATATTTATTTTTAGTATTATTTCTGAATTAAAATATTTTTGGTAGAGATTATTCGTTTTAATTAATAAAAATTATCTATATAAACAGATATATGTACATATATGTACCGTATCGATTTCGTATGTTTGTACGAAATCATGTAGTATGTGAGTTTAAGAATATGTCTCTTATTTTTTTTTATCAATCATAATCAAATGAAGGGTTAGGATTAGATTATGGTGTGATTGCAATATTTATTTGGAGATAGACCTCAAATTTGTTAAGCCACAAAGAATGAGAACACATTGGTTCTTCTCATCCACAAAACCCAACCCTCTTCTCCTATAACCCCCCCCCCCCCCCCCCCCCCCCTCCCCTCTCCTATGGCCGGCCACACACACCCAAGGGCAAGAAGCCCCTTTTCATTTGTTCCTTCATCTCATCATATTCTCTTATACTTCTACTCGATCTACTAGTTTTAAATTGGAAAAAAATTGAGAATAATAGGAAAGAATGAGAGATCAAAATCAAAAGAAA
This sequence comes from Hemerocallis citrina, assembly GCA_017893485.1. Taxonomy (NCBI): domain Eukaryota; kingdom Viridiplantae; phylum Streptophyta; class Magnoliopsida; order Asparagales; family Asphodelaceae; genus Hemerocallis; species Hemerocallis citrina. Next base: position 46,874,116 of record CM030367.1, read on the forward strand.
AGAGTGGGTAAATTTCATAGGTTGTTCTTGAGAGGAGGAGCAAGAACAAGGAGCAATGACGAGAAGAACTAGCAAGTCCTCACTACACTTTTAGGTGGGGGTTCTCAACTTGTTTGTTATTGTTTTGTTGTTTTATTTGCTTATTATGTGAATATCTTGGACTAACTTCATGTGCATATGATTATCATGGACTAGAATAAACTTGCATATAAGATTGAAGTGGGAGAACACAAATATAAACCTTAAAATCCCAATATAAATAACTAGTATGTTGTTATGATAGTTAGAATTAATTACTTGTGTTAAAGTTGAAATTTTGACTCCAAATTAATTTGAGAACTTCTTGTATGTGTTAATACCATGCTCTAATTTTTGTATATTTTTTGGGGTTAATTTGGTAGATCAAACAAACGTTTCTCCCAAAACAGCGAGCTTTTAAGAAAATCGCTATTTTGGTTATTTTTGCGTGTGTTCAAAGAGCTGGATTTTGAGCTCTATAAGGAATCTGAAAAGTGATCAACTAGAAAGTTGTAGTAGATATTTTCCCCTTTCCAAAATATCGAATTTTTTTAGATTCCGATAAGTATAGCAAAAGTTGTGAGCTTTACAAGTTTTAGCCTTTGCTATCCTTTTATTGTTCTTGAATTTTGTTCAAAGAGCAGAGATTTGAATTCCATAAGAAATCTGAGAAAGTTGTTAACTAGGAAGTCGTAGTAGATATTCTTAGCTTTCAAAAAAGTCCAATTTTGTTAGATTCCGACAAGTATAGCACTGGCTATGACCTTTACCAGTTTCAGCTTTGTGCTGTCTTTTGTTATTCTTGAATTTTGTTCAAAGAGCAGGGATTTGAATTCCATAAGGAACATAAGAAAGTTGTTAACTAGAAAGTTGTAGTAGATATTTTTCCCTTTCCAAAATGTCCAATTTTGTTAGATTCCGATAAGTATAGCAAAAATTGTGAGCTTTACACAGCTTTTGCTGTCCTTTTTGTTGTTCTTGAATTTTGTTCAAAGAGTAGGGATTTGAATTGCATAAGGAATCTGAGAAAGTTGTTAACTAGGAAGTTGTAGTAGATGTTCTTAGCTTTCCAAAAAGTCCAATTTTGTTAGATTCCGATAAGTAGAGCTTACAAGTTTCAGCTTTTGCTGTCCTTTTTGTTGTTCTTGAATTTTGTTCAAAGAGCAGGAATTTGAATTCCATAAGGAATCTGAGAAGGTTATCAACTATAGAGTTGTAGTAGAGGTTCTCACCTTTCCAAAATGTCCTATTTGGTTAGATTCCGATAAGCGGATTAGGAGTTATGACTTTTATAAGTCACAACAACTGGCCTTTATTGGCTGAAGCTCGCTGTTTAGATTGTTCGAAGTTTTTTAGCTCTTATTGACTGAATCTGAGAAGGTTGTCAACTAAAGAGTTGTAGTAGAGGTTCTCACCTTTCCAAAATGTCCTATTTGGTTGGATTCCGATAAGCGGAGTAGGAGTTATGACCTTTACAAGTACAGCAGCTGGCCTTTTTAGCTGAAGCTCGTTGTTTTGGGTTGTTCGAGATTTTTCTACCTCTTATTATCTGAATCTGAGAATGTTGTAAATTAGAAAGTTGTAGTAGATGTTCTCACATTTTTAAAAAGTCTAATTTTGTTGAATTTCGATAAGAGTAGCATGTTTAATTGCTTCTAGGATGTTAGAAGACTTTTATATTGCTTTTATGAATAAAAGATCAAGTTTTGTTAGTAGTTTGAATCATGCACTTGATTGGGAGTAATAAGTGTTCCTTGTGTTCATAAGTAGCATGTTTAATTGCTTCTAGGGTGTTGGAAGACTTTTATATTGCCTTGGTTTATAAAAGATCAAGTTTTGCTACTAGCATGTTATTTTGCTTCTAGGTTATTAGAAGACTTTATGGTTGCTTCTATATGATTCATTTGTCGCATACATAGCCAGTCGGCTCTTATGTAAGTTGTTTTGCTCGTATGTAGTTTATTAGCTAGTACACAGTTATTGTGCTCATCTAGGGTGATATCATTGCCCTAGGGACCATCGACCATCAAGACGTGTATTTATTTTACTCTTCGTGGACTGTGGACGAGTCACCTCTCGTGCACCGTCCGATCTTGACCAGTGTAGGTTGATCGCGGGCCGGGAGAGTAGACGGAATCCATATTCAGGGTATTAGCATTTGAATACGTTTGTATTGCCAGGGTCTTGGATCGATAGGCTATGAACAGGATCCTTAGGAGTTCTGGTAAGTCTAGGTTGAGCACCTAGTAGAGTTATCTTGCGAAGTCTAACTTAAGACCTAGCATGTTGTGCTAGTACTATTGTCATCACTCAGATTGATTGGGGGTAGTGACATTGTTAGGGTAGTAACTTATAGCTATTACTACTTAATCTCTATTTATTATCATTTCACCAAAGGGAAAAAATTGGTATTAAAGGTGATACCTTATGATCCGACCTATTCTATAGGCCAATACTAGGTGGTGTTATTGGTTGTACCCTTCCTGTCAATGGGATACAGGTCTGTGCCTTCTCACAAGTTGGGAGCACGGGATCCGTATCTCGTCGGTTAATTTCTGAAGTGCCATGATAAGGGCGGGAAGCTTCCGGTCGGAGCTAGGGGATGGACCCCCGGAACTCCGTCATGTTCTATATCAGGAAAGGCGAATAGGCCATTGACTACGGTCTATGAGCTAGAGGGCCACAGGGGATGCTTCGAGCTAACTTGTGTTGTAGTTAACTCTGAGGGTTCGTCAGATTTTTGAGTGAGGTCCGGTACGCCGGGCAATAGTGGCAAACGGAGACACCACTATATGACTGCGAATGGCGAGATTAGACCGTTTCAGGGAAATCTCATCAGTCACGTTGTATCTTCAGAAACAGGTTGAGTATAAGAGTAGAATTCATGGCGCGGGTTTAAATCCCTATATATGAAGAAACGGCTTGTTATGGGTGTATGTAGTATAGGGCTGCATACTGTTCCGGAGACTTTCTTGCATTAGAATAAGTGCATCATTGCATTAGAAGAAGTTCATCATTGCATTGGTTAATCTTGCATTAGAGTCTAAGTCATAGCATACACAGACACATCAATTATATATACATTTTTCTCTTTTCATCAATCTGTTTGTTTAAAGTTGAGAATCGCTACTAGTCATCAGCCTTAAAGCGTTAGTATATGTACTGACATCCTCACTTCAATAGGTACTGGATTACAAAACTACAGGTACAGGATTCAGGAGGACTCAAGGCAAGAAAAGCAAAGTGTTGATTTTGTTTCAATTGTAATATATGTTGGTTACCATTGTTTCAATTGTAAATTTATTTATATTGAGAAGCATCCAAGTGAAAGTACCAAGTGTTATATATTATTCATTGTACTCTGATGCAATTTTTATTGAAAGTTTGTAACACTTGGGCTTGTATGGCATTATTGTAATACTGATGTAATGTATTGCAGTTTTATAACATTCGGACTTGTAATATATTTGTGTTGAATAAAAAGTTTTAAATTTTCTGTTTTTCTGTGTATTGTGGCTAATTGAAAGAAAAGATTCTGTCTTATGTCACGGTTTCCCAGTATATGGAAATCGGGGTGTTACAGGGTAGGACTAATGGGTTAACGGGTTTGGGTATACAAATGTGGGTTTGGGTTTTGGGTTTATATTAAATTGGATTTGAGCTTAACTCATACATCAAATAATAAAATAGTATTATTATAGAATGGTTGGAAAAATTGGGCTTTGAGTGGATTTAAAATATTTATTAAGTATAAAAAGTAACCATAGATTAAATAATCCAGTTGTTACATTAATTAGATAATCAAATACAAAATGAATATCATAGAATGGGTTAAGATAGAACTTTTCACAAAATAATCAAATAAGAGCATCTGTAGTTGTTTGCTATATATCGATAATATGGATATTTGGCTAAAAAAACCGCTGCACTCGTTTGCCAAATATCCATATTATCGATAATTTGCTACAGTCGATTGCTATATTTGAGAATGGATATAGCTTTTATCCATATTTGAGCGACGGCACTTCAAAGTGCCGTCGCTTGATTTTTTTTAAAAAAATTTTCAATTGAAAAATCCCTCAAATCCCTCGGACGGCACTTCATGTGCCGTCCTTTGATTTTTTTTTTTCAATTAAAAAAATCCCATCGCAGGCCCAAATCCTCGGACGACACTTGAAGTGCCGTCCGGAGGGTTTTGTATTTTTTAATTTTTTTTTGCAATTTTTTAAAATGTTTTTGCAATGTTTTAATTTTTTTGCAATTTCCGAAATGTTTTTGTAATTTTTTGTATTTTTTTGTAATTACGGAAATATTTTTGTAATTTCCGGAAAAGTGGAAAATGACAAAAAAAAAATTCGATGGGCTGTTGGACGGCACTTCATGTGCCGTCCGTCCTTTCAAAGTTTTTTATTTTTTTATTTAATTTTTTAATTTTTTTTTCTAATGGCACTTCATGTACCGTCGCACCAATTATTATTAATAATTTTTATTTTCGCTCTCCGATGGCACTTCGAGTGCCGTCCCACAAAATTTATTGTTTTTAAAAAAAAAAAAATTCTCCGACGGTACTTCATGTGCCGTCTCTTATTATTTTAACATAGATAGCTAAAAAATAGCTTTAAACGAGTGCAGCAAAAGTTCGATTTCTGTTTCCATTTATCCATATATCCATATTTTTACATTCAACGACTACAGATGCTCTAATGATGAAACACTTTGTTTGGGCTTCTAAAAATAATAAATTAATTAGTAGAATATAGTATGAACTAGAAATTGGGATTGGATTTTTTGTACAAAAATAAAGATAAAAATAATCAATCAATTAGGAATAGAAAATAAACTTATAAACTGGAATAAGGTTTGTGTTACAATATACAATCATTCAAAATCAATATAATTGTTGATAAGAAAATATTTTAACAATTATTTGAATATTCTAGTTTTGTACAATTGGGTTCAAAAGAGCATAAGAATTGTAAATAATCGAAATACAAGAATACAGAAGAGAAAAGGAAATGAAATCCGTACAATCAGGAACGGAGGTTACACCTGCCTCCTCAGCAATGCGATTTAAGTCCCTCTCAATCTTCTCTTCTTTCTTCTCTTTGTAATTTTTATAAATATTATTGTTGTTATTACCTGTTTTTATCAAGGAGCTGAAGCTGAGACTGTTGAAGACAGAATGGCAGTTAATATGGGCTGATACATGCGTTAGAGTTGCTCTGTGTGTGTGTGTTGTCTTTTTTTTTTAGGTAAAAGGTGGAATAACACCACCCTGTTTCATTAATAAGAAATTAATAAAACACCCCGGTGTACCGGGAGAGATACAAAAGAACAGTGCAGGAAATAAAGTACAGTGCGGGAAATAAAACATAAATCCCCAACAAAACTCTTTGGGGTGGGTCTAATTCTCCATACATCAGACCGACACAAGTACAACAGTACAGCAGGCCAAAAAAAAAAATTTAGCAGAGACTGCAGCTGATGAGACTCTGATGACTATGGATGGTGCCAACCTCTCAGTCCAGTGTCAGCCCAAACTCTACCTCCTCGTCATCAAATTCCTCGACCTGGAAGACTCTGGCAATCCTCTCTCTCGCTCCTGTGGCAGCATCTGTAGCCCAGAAGGAAATAAGATGCATGATATGAGTAAGGTTACCAGAAATACTATTACATGAAGCACGAAAAGAAAAATTATTTCTGTCTAGCCATAACACCCATGTAGTTGCTGCAATGGCAATGTACCACGCATTCTTCATTTCATGGCGAACCGAGGCGAATTTGGGGCCAATCCACAAATCCTCATATTCGCTGGGGTAGTCACTTGTTCTCAGGGCTCGTAATACCTCTACCATAGTCGCCTTACTCCTTGGGCAGTGGATAAAAAGTTGATTCAAATTCTCCGTATGCAAGGTTGCAAAATCCACAGTCGGTCGCAATCTGGGGTTGTCATTTGGCCAGGTTCTCCCTAGTTAGAATTGCATTATAGAGCACTAGCCAGAGGAAGACTTTGACTTTAAGGGGTGTTTTCGCCTTCCATAATTCCTGCGCCCAACTGGGTCTGCATCCCCGATAGTGAATTCGATGGTACAAGGACCTGATCGTGAATGCTCCCTTGGGTTCGAGTCCCCATCGCCTCAGGTCTGGGCCTTGGGCGCACATCATCCCAGTCCGTGTGATGTGTGTTTGCAATTCGAGCAGTTGCTGATGTAATCCTGGGGTAAGAGTTCCTTGGAATGACGACCTTTAATTTCCCCTCTTCCAAGTCTCAGCCTGTAACCTCTGTTTTTCACTTTTGGTATTTTTGAGAATATTTTTTTTCTTTTGTGGATTATTATATTCCATTGTATTTTTCGGAACAATATATTTGATTATTTTTATTTTATATTATTTTTCTGGCATTTTGATCTCTGTGTGCTGTTTGTGCGCCGATCGTCCGTTTTTCGTCATTTTGAGATATTTTTCTCATTTTCTTGGTCCCTTTCATGTTTAAATATTATTTTTGGGTCATGGTGGACTTTTAGAGGAGTTTTGGTCAATTTGAGATTTTTGGCCCTTAAAGAGATTTTTAGGAGCCATAGGGTTCATTGCATCTTGTATCCCCATTTGAAATCTACTCAATATCCATTACCCAATTGTACACCCATATAATTCTACTGATATCCACTACCCATTAACCCACATTTGATCTCCTATATATACCCCTAAACACTAAATAATCCCTAACCCTAATATTATTTCTCTCTCCCTCTCTGACTTGCAACCGGCCTCCCCTACCCTAGTACCCCCGGCCTGCCTTCAAAAACCCCAGGCCGACACCTCCCCTCTCCTCTCTTGCCTTGGCCGATCACCAAAAACCCTTCCATCCATTATTCTATACAACTTCGCACAATTAATACTTCGTCTCTCCTCCTTCTTGTGGCCGGCAAGCACCAAGGCTGCACCCAACCATCCCAAAACAGCACCTAATCATCTCCCCTCGCTGTTTTGAGTCGTGGGCATCTCCCACTTTGGTTCGTGAGTTAAAGAGATCCATCGTTGGCGCGTTTTGTTCGTGGATTTCGTTCGAAATCGCGTTAGAGGGCGTCTTGCTCGTGGGTTTTCTTTGCTAGGCTTGGATTCATCGCTATCGTCGTCACAACAAGGCAAGTAACTTGTACTTAACTTCATTAGTATGATACAAGTAGAAAGTTCACCTAATCGGGTAGTTGAGACTAGAGACGGCCAAAGATCATGTTTTTATTTGTGGGTTTCGTCTCTATTGTTCAAAACAGGCCATAGATGACTTAAGACATGGAGTTTGATAGGTTTATGCCTTAGGATTCACCCAAACGCGATTTTGATCGCGTATGCGACATATTGTATACCTGATGTATGTTTGAACACCCATGTGAGAAATATTAGATTTTCACATGATGGAAACCCTTAGATATGATATTTAGATAATGGGTAGGCTGCGTTTCGAATTTGGAAGAGTTTGGATGATTTTTGAGGAAGTTATGACGTTTTGAAGTTTGGTTGAGAAATCTGGAAATTTCGGTTGTACTGGATTGATTGCTGTTTTTGCCTAGGTTAGAGTCCGAATCTCAACATGGCTATTTCAGAGTAAATTGTAGAGGACTGAACCTGTTATCTAACCCCACTAGTTTCGCTCCGTTTGGAGATCGTATGAATTAACTATGATTATTTTAGTGACTGTATATTGGTAGTTTCCAGTTTCAGTTCGGGGTAGAGTTTATCATCTATTTATTTTCAAGACCCAAGTTATACATGATATCATGCCACAATCTTTTGCCCAGTGTTTCACCATGATGTTAGGTAGTTCCCAGATTTATGTTGTATTTTAAAGATGAGTTTTGGGTGATGATTCGTATCCTTTTCTATGTATCACTTTTGCTGTAAACTGCGCGTTGCCATATGTTGAATGCTGTTTTCACCCTAGTTCTAATTACTGTATGAATATTTCATGTGAGATATGAAAGTTGGGTAATTGTATCTACTTTTACCTCGTTTCGACGGAAGTGGATTTCGATGCGCTGTTTGCAAGATAAGTTCGATCTTGCACAGCAGTGTTGAGAGATTTCAGATCCATCAAAACCAGGACTTGTGTTGTATTCCATTTTTGATATCATATCTATACTTTCTGGAAAATTATGAAAATGATTATTTTGAATATATACATATAGGGGATTACTCCAGAAATTTTTTGGGTTATTTGATGACTTTGATTGCTGTTTTTATGTGTTGGAAGTCATTCTCCTGTTTTCTGGCTGTACAGAAAATCTGTGTTGAGATGACTTTTAAGCCGTGATGTTGTGAACTAGTGTATATCTTTATTATATTAGTTAGAAGCGTGTGGATGTCTATTTTCCAGATCCTTCGACGGATCAAGATTTGCATGCCTGTAGCTCTGTAGATCACTGATTTAGTGCTGACTAGTCTTGCTGTCCTGATTATGAACCTAGTATATTTTGCTCGTATATGTGAATCTATATTATCCATGCACGCTGATTTGATAACCTGAACTTATACCTGATCCTACCATGCTTATTTGACACTAGTTTACACGTATACATGCATGTTGGATATTAATAACTAAAAGTAATCAAGCCGGGGTATATGGGACAGATCTAGTAGTGGATAGTGCAGAAATGGATACTCGGAAGAACCTGATTTGGTTGGAACTTGTTTACATGACATGTGGTGTGTTTGGAGTTGGAGCTTATTTACATGATATTTGGAGTGTTTGGGGTTGAAGCTTGTTTACATGATACATGGAGCTTGGTGCTCAATTACTTGTTTGTACCTGAGTATACTGTCCTGTATGGCCCCCTACGAAATCTAAAGCGAAACTGTTGTGCTGTAGCAACCATGTAGAATGTGTTGCATGTCGTGCTACCTAGATAGTAATCACACAAGACTTGAACTTAATACAAGAACATGATACATGACATAACACCCACTTGACTACATGATATATGAGACATGATATATGAGACATGAATTACCTGAATATGATACATGATACATGACCACATGACACTTGACACTAGATGCATGTTTATAGGATGCTTGATTTCTGTCGTGACACCTGACACTTTTACCATGCTAGTTTGATTAGGTTGACTTTATACCTATACCATGTGCTAGTTAGTTATCCCAATCAATGTGCTTGTATCCTACTCTATTTTGTGACCCGGACTTGCCATTGACGGGTACTTGTGTTTTCTCTTTTCCCTCTCCTGCATTCTATGAATTGCAGATTATGGCGGACAAGTTCGCGATGATGCTGGAGATTTGCAGTAGTAGTTGCTTTTGGATAATTATTATTATTTCTGTTTCATGCTAGAACATTATATGTAATTGTGAGACTTGCATTACTTTCGTGCTTGAGACTTGATTATTATTTTGCACTTGGGCGATGTGACCCAAGAGAATTAATTTTTTTCCAGACTCTGTTTATTTGAGAACATGGTATTTAATTTCAAGTAATTTATGTTGGTGAGTTTGATTCAATGTTGCATGTTGGTTCCATTTCTGCTTCCGACTCTGTTAACTTTGATATATATGTCTATATTGCCTGTGATGTGTTGCAAGGATTTCTCGGAACAGCTTAAGGATGATTATAATCATTCGCTGGGCTTTTGTTACGTACTCGTATTCCGTATTTTTGGGAAGCTGAGCGTGACAGGGTTTTCTGTGGTATCAGAGCCTCAGGTTTGGCTAATGTATTAGGCAACTAATATATTAGACAAGTTTGGCTCGAACTGGGATCTGCACAACACTTCACCAACCATACATGCAAAATTGAACCATATTACCAACTCAGATCTGGATACTAGTCTTATTCCATCCATCTTGATCCCTTCTTATTCATTTCTCTTGATTCCTTGCTTCTTCTGTCTTTTTCCGTCGTCCTCTTTGTTGATTTCTTCTGGGGTATGAATGCATTCTTTCATGCCCATATTCCTTGATTCTGGTGTCGTCCATTCCTTTCTTTCTGCTTGGTTCGTCGGTTGGCATCGCTGGATGCTATTGGAGTCTTTCCCGATCAGAGTGGCGCAGCGGAAGCGTGGTGGGTCCATAACCCACAGGTCCCAGAATCCTTTTGTTGCTTCTCCTTTCTTGCATTGTTTTGGATTCCTCCATCTCAACTACAAGCGGCGCAGCCGAACAGCTGGGTGATACTCTCGTAGTGCGGGATTTCTTGGATGTTTTTCCAGATGAATTGCCTGGCTTACCCCCTGATAGGGAAGTAGAATTTGGTATTGATGTTCAGCCTGGAACAGAACCGATATCGAAGGCTCCCTACAGGATGGCACCAGTTGAGCTGGCAGAGCTTAAGGTGTAGATTCAGGAGTTGCTTGATTTGGGTTTCATCAGACCTAGTGTTTCGCCATGGGGTGCTCCGGTCCTTTTTGTTGATAAGAAGGATGGTGGTCGTCGGATGTGCATGGATTACCGAGAGCTGAACAGAGTTACGGTGAAGAATCGGTATCCGTTGCCCAGGATTGATGATTTGTTTGATCAGCTGAGTGAGGCTTCTGTTTTCTCGAAGTTGAATCTTCGTTCTGGATATCACCAAGTTAAGGTGAAGGCTGCAGACATACCGAAGACTACTTTCAGGACTAGATACGGGCACTATGAGTATCTCGTGATGCCGTTCGGAGTTACTAACGCGCCGGCTGTGTTCATGAGTCTTATGAACTGGGTGTTCTCGCAGTATTTGGATAAGTTCGTGGTGGTCTTTATCGATGATATTTTGGTGTATTCTAAGAATCAGGAAGATCATGCTGAGCATCTTAGAGTGGTTCTGCAGACTATGAGAGAGCATAAGCTCTATGGGAAGCTGAGCAAGTGTGAGTTTTGGCTCGACAGAATTTCTTTCTTGGGGCATATTGTTTCTGGCGATGGTAGTTCTGTGGATCCTGCCAAGATTGAGGCTGTGAAGGATTGGCCTATTCCCAAGTCAGTTACAAAAGTCAGGAGTTTTCTGGGTTTGGCTGGCTATTATCGAAAGTTCGTTCAGGATTTTTCGAAGATAGCAGGACCTTTGACTAAATTGACTGGGAAGGATCAGAATTTTTGTTGGTCGGATGAGTGCAATGTGGCTTTCGTTGAGTTGAAGGATAGACTGACGTCAGCGTCTGTATTGACTATTCCAGATGGTTCAGGCGGATTTGTGGTTCACTGTGATGCTTCTGGTAAGGGTCTTGGAGCAGTTCTTATGCAGAAGGGCCGCGTTGTTGTGTATGTATCAAGGCGGTTGAGGCCGCATGAGAAGAACTATCCTACTCATGACTTGGAGTTAGCGGCATAGATTTTTGCTTTGAAGCTGTGGAGACATTATTTGCTTGGAGACCGAGTGGAGATCTTTACAAACTACAAAAGTCTCAAGTACGTCTTCACCCAGAAGGAGTTAAACATGAGGCAAAGGCATTGGTTGGAACTTATGGCCGAGTATGATATCAGTTTGCAATACCATCCTGGTAAAGTAAACTTGGTGCCTGATGCTTTGAGCAGGAGACCAACAGTTTCATTTCTTACTCAGCAGAGAGATCTCATTGAGTAGATGAGGAGGTTAGAGCTTGAGATAGTGTTGCCAAGTTCTGGTCGGAGTTGTTTGGTGCTCCAGTTGCAGTCGTCTCTTGTCGAGCAGATTAAGGAGGCGCAGGCTAGTGATGCGCAGTTGCAGAAGTTTCGGGCTGAGGTTGAGTCTGGGTCCAGGACGGACATGGTTATTCATGCAGATGGATCCCTTCGTTTTGGTTCCCAGTTATGTGTCCCGGAGGGTGAAGTTCGTCAGAGGTTACTTGAAGAAGCTCACCAGTCTTTGTATTCTATCCATCCTGGCGGTACAAAGATGTATCGGGATTTGAAGCTTCATTTTTGGTGGCAAGGTATGAAGAGGGCTGTGGCTCAGTATGTTGCTTAGTGTTTAGTCTGCCAGCAGGTTAAGGCAGAGCATCAGAGGATCGCTGGACTTCTTCAACCCCTTCCTATTCCAGAGTGGAAGTGGGAACACATCACCATGGCTTTTGTGACCGCTTTGCCAAGGAGTCCGAAGGATCATCATAATGCTATTTGGGTGATTGTTGACCATTTGACGAAGAGTGCTCACTTCATTCCTTTTCGTGTCGGTCAATCTACTGAGAGCCTTGCTGAGAGGTATATGCAAGATATTGTTAGGCTTCATGGGGTCCCAGTTAGCATTGTATCCGATAGGGATACGAGATTCAGATCTCAGTTTTGGGAGAGTCTTCAGAGATGTTTGGGGAGCAAATTAAAGTACAGTACAGCTTTTCATCCCCAGACTGATGGACAGTCAGAGCGGACTATTCAGATTCTCGAGGACATGTTGAGGTCCTGCATGCTTCAGTTTGGTGGGTCTTGGGAGGATCACTTGCATCTTGTGGAGTTCTCGTACAATAACAGCTTTCAGGCGAGTATTAAAGCTGCTCCGTTCGAGGCACTCTATGGGCGGAAGTGTAGATCGCCAGTTTGTTGGGATGATGTTGGCGAGAGGCAGTTGTTGGGTCCAGAGTTGATCACCAAGACAGTGGAGGCAGTGGTTCAGATCAGGAAGCACTTGTAGGCAGCTCAGGACAGGCAGAGGCGGTGGGCTGATGTTCATCGCAGGGCATTGGAGTTCGTAGTTGGTGACCATGTTTTTCTCAAAGTATCGTCGTGGTGCGGTGTCATTCAGTTCAGTGGCGGGGGCAAGCTTAGCCCGAGATTTATTGGACCGTTTGAGATCTTGGAGCGAGTAGGTAAGGTGGCCTATCGTCTCGCATTGCCGTCAGCTTTATCGGGAGTGCACGATGTTTTCCATGTCTCACAACTCAGGAGGTATATCCGAGATGAGAGCCACGTGATCGACTATTCAGAGTTGACCGTACGGCCGGATTTGACTTGTGAGATTCCGCCTGTTGCTATTGTGGATCGGCGGGAGAAAGTGCTTAAGAACAAGGTCATTAAGCTGGTCCGTGTCGCTTGGAATCCTCACTCGCCTGGTGAGTCGACATGGGAGTTGGAGGAGGAAATTCAGCAGAAGTTTCCTCACTTGTTTGAGTAGTTGGTTGTTTGTTTATGTTGTTTTGATTTTTTTCTTGGGGTTATCCTATGTACCTTTCTTTTTAATTTCGAGGACGAAATTTTCTTATAGGGGGGTAGGATTGTAACTTCTGTTTTCACTTTTGGTATTTTTGAGAATATTTTTTTCTTTTGTGGATTATTATATTCCATTGTATTTTTCGGAACAATATATTTGATTATTTTTATTTTATATTATTTTTCTGGCATTTTGATCTCCGTGTGCTGTTTGTGCGCCGATCGTCCGTTTTTCGCCATTTTGAGATATTTTTCTCATTTTCTTGGTCCCGTTCATGTTTAAATATTATTTTTGGGTCATGGTGGACTTTTAGAGGAGTTTTGGTCAATTTGAGATTTTTGGCCCTTAAGGAGATTTTTAGGAGCCATAGGGTTCATTGCATCTTGTATCCCTATTTGAAATCTACCCAATATCCATTACCCAATTGTACACCCATTTAATTCTACAGATATCCACTACCCGTTAACCCACATTTGATCTCCTATATATACCCCTAAACACTAAATAATCCTTAACCCTAATATTATTTCTCTCTCACTCTCCGACTTGCAACCGGCCTCCCCTACCCTAGTACCCCCAGCCTGCCTTCAAAAACCCCAGGCCGACACCTCCCCTCTCCTCTCTTGCCTTGGCCGATCACCAAAAACCCTTCCATCCATTATTCTATACTACTTCGCACAATTAATACTTCGTCTCTCCTCCTTCTTGTGGCCGGCAAGCACCAAGGCTGCACCCAACCATCCCAAAACAGCACCTAATCATCTCCCCTCGCTGTTTTGAGTTGTGGGCATCTCTCACTTTGGTTCGTGAGTTAAAGAGATCCATCGTTGGCGCGTTTTGTTCGTGGGTTTCGTTCTAAATCACGTTAGAGGGCGTCTTGCTCGTGGGTTTTCTTTGCTAGGCTTGGATTCGTCGCTATGGTCGTCACAACAAGGCAAGTAAATTGTACTTAACTTCATTAGTATGATACAAGTAGAAAGTTCACCTAATAGGGTAGTTGAGACTAGAGACGGCCAAAGATCATGTTTTTATTTGTGGGTTCGTCTCTATTGTTCAAAACAGGCCATAGATGACTTAGGACATGGAGTTTGATAGGTTTATGCCTTAGGATTCACCCAAACGCGATTTTGATCGCGTATGCGACATATTGTATACCCGATGTATGTTTGAACACCCATGTGAGAAATATTAGATTTTGACATGATAGAAACCCTTATATATGATATTTAGATAATAGGTAGGCTGCGTTTCGAATTTGGAAGAGTTTGGATGATTTTTGAGGAAGTTATGACATTTTGAAGTTTGGTTGAGAAATCTGGAAATTTGGGTTGTACTGGATTGATTGCTGTTTTTGCCTAGGTTAGAGTCCGAATCTCAACATGACTATTTCAGAGTAAATTGTAGAGGACTGAACCTGTTATCTAACCCCACTGGTTTCGCTCCGTTTGGAGATCGTATGAATTAACTATGATTATGTTAGTGACTGTATATTGGTAGTTTCCAGTTTCAGTTCGGGGTAGAGTTTATCATCTATTTATTTTCAAGACCCAAGTTATACATGATATCATGCCACAATCTTTTGTCCAGTGTTTCACCATGATGTTAGGTAGTTCCCAGATTTATGTTGTATTTTAAAGATGAGTTTTGGGTGATGATTCGTATCCTTATCTATGTATCACTTTTGCTGTAAACTGCGCGTTGCCATATGTTGAATGCTGTTTTCACCCTAGTTCTAATTACTGTATGAATATTTCATGTGAGATATGATAGTTGGTTAATTGTATCTACTTTCACCTCGTTTCGACGGAAGTGGATTTCGATGCGCTGTTTGCAAGATAAGTTCGATCTTGCACAGCAGTGTTGAGAGATTTCAGATCCATCAAAACCAGGACTTGTGTTGTATTCCATTTTTGATATCATATCTATACTTTCTGGAAAATTATGAAACTGATTATTTTGAATCTATACATATAGGGGATTACCCCAGAAATTTTGTGGGTTATTTGATGACTTTGATTGCTGTTTTTATGTGTTGGAAGTCATTCTCCTGTTTTCTGGCTGTACAGGAAATCTGTGTTGAAATGACTTTAAAGCCGTGATGTTGTGAACTAGTGTATATCTTTATTATATTCGTTAGAAGCGTGTGGAAGTCTATTTTCCATATCCTTTGACGGATCAAGATTTGCATGTTGTAGCTCTGTAGATCACGGATTTAGTGCTGACTAGTCTTGCTGTCCTGATTATGAACCTAGTATATTTTGCTCGTATATGTGAATCTATATTACCCATGCACGCTGATTTGATAACCTGAACTTATACCTGATCCTACCATGCTTATTTGACACTAGTTTACACGTATACATGGATGTTGGATATTAATAACTAAAAGTAATCAAGCCGGGGTATATGGGACCGATCTATTAGTGGATAGTGCAGAAATGGGTACCCGGAAGAACCTGGTTTGGTTGGAACTTGTTTACATGACATGTGGTGTGTTTGGAGTTGGAGCTTGTTTACATGATATTTGGAGTGTTTGGGGTTGGAGCTTGTTTACATGATACATGGAGCTTGGAGCTCAATTACTTGCTTGTACCTGAGTATACTGCCCTGTATAGTCCCCTACGAAATCTAAATCGAAACTGTTGTGCTGTAGCAACCATGTAGGATGGGTTGCATGTCGTGCTACCTAGATAGTAATCACACAAGACTTGAACTTAATACAAGAACATGATACATGACATGACACCCACTTGACTACATGATATATGAGACATGATATATGAGACATGAATTACCTGAATATGATACATGATACATGAACACATGACACTTGACACTAGACTCATGTTTATAGGATGCTTGATTTCTGTCGTGACACCTGACACTTTTACCATGCTAGTTTGATTAGGTTGACTTCATACCTATACCATGTGCTAGTTAGTTATCCCAATCCATGTACTTGTATCCTACTCTATTTTGTGACCCGGACTTGCCATTGACGGGTACTTGTGTTTTCTCTTTCCCCTCTCCTGCATTCTATGAATTGCAGATTATGGCGGACAGGTTCGCGATGATGCTGGAGATTTGCAGTAGTAGTTGCTTTTGGATAATTATTATCATTTCTGTTTCATGCTAGAACATTATATGTAATTGTGAGACTTGCATTCCTTTCGTGCTTGAGAGTTGATTATTATTTTGTACTTGGGCGATGTGACCCAAGAGAATTAATTGTTTTCCAGACTCTGTTTATTTGAGAACATGGTAATTAATTTCAAGTAATTTATGTTGGTGAGTTTGATTCAATGTTGCATGTTGGTTCCATTTCTGCTTCCGACTCTGTTAACTCTGATATATATGTCTATATTGCCTGTGATGTGTTGCAAGGATTTCTCGAAACAGCTTAAGGATGATTATAATCATTCGCTGGGCTTTTGTTACGTACTCGTATTGCGTATTTTTGGGAAGCGGGGCGTGACACAGCCACAGATATATTGGGTTGATTTGTTTTGTCATACAGCTCTGGGAAAGTTTCCTTCAGTGTAAGGGCACCACACCATTTGACCCCCCAAAATGTGGTGGACCGTTCGTTCCCGATAGTTGACGTAACTGCTGAGTTGAACGGTCCGCTTGCTTTGGTAATTCCTTTCCAGAATCTCGAAACTCTAGACCATACTCGGAAGCCCAGACTTCTCGTGCCTTTTTCCCGATGGTATGGTTGAATGAAATCCTGCCATCCCTCCCCACTGTGGTGAAACACCTTCCACCACCATTTCCCCAAAAGGGCAAGGTTCATATCTCTAAAGTCGATGATGCCTTGCCCTCCATGCTTCTTCTTCATGCAAGCAATACTCTATTTTATCAGGTGGTAACCTCCCCTATTCGAATCTGCCCCTTTTCAAAGAAATCTTTTTCGGATTCGGTCAATCCTTTGGATAACTCAAAAAATGACCCCATTTAGGAAGCTCAAAAAATGACATGTAGTAAATGTGTAGATTAGACAATACTGAGTTAATGAGTACCACTCTGCCCCCTAGTGAAAGCGATTTTCCTTTCCAGCTAGATAGTCTGTCCTCCACCCTGTCAATTATAGGCAGCCATTCTGACTTAGTTAGTTTCCCTGGTCTGAGTGGGAGCCGTAAGTATTTGATTGGAAACTCATTCCTCATACAGTTTAGTATGGTGGCATGTTCCTGTGCTTCTTCATCGGAGAGTGTAATTGGGATCAGTGCATTCTTATGGAAATTTATCCTGAGACCTGACCAGGCATCAAAATAGTAGAGAGTCCCTTTAAAGCAGACTGTTTCTGATCTGGACCCATTCCCAAAGAGTAAGGTGTCATCAGCATACTGGAGGATCGTGCACCCTTGATTAGAGGTGTTGCTGGCCATGGGCGATATCCAACCTTTTCTCTGACAATTTTCTAGCATTCCCCTTAGCACATCTGCAACAATAGTGAATAGGAGTGGTGATAACGGATCCCCTTACCGGAGTCCCTTCTTGCAAGGAAATGACGGACCTGGCCTCCCATTCACCAATATTGCCACTTTACTAGTATGTAAACATTGTTTAATCCATCTTACCCATTTGTCCCCGAATCCTCTCCCTCTGAGAGCTTCCAGCAAACACTTCCAGTCGACAGAGTCATATGCCTTCTCAAAATCTAGTTTTAGGAGGAAGTTCTTAGAATTGCTCGTATGGCAGTGGTGGATAACTTGTTCAGCGGTGGCCACACAATCTAGGATACATCTGCCCTTGATGAAGCCCTTGATGAAGCCCGTCTAAGTTTTGCTGATTATACTATCCATTATACTTCCCAGGCGGATGGTCAGGACCCTTGTGATGATCTTCACCGAGCAATTTATGAGGCTAATCAGTCTAAAATCCCCCATGCGCTTAGACTCCTCCTGTTTCGGTATCAGATTAACTTCCGCAAAATTGAACATGCCCAATCTAAGCTTGTTGTGGAAAAATTCCTCCATCAGTGCCATAATGTCCCCTTTAATTTCTTCCCAAAACACTTGGAAGAACATCATTGGAAAGCCATCTGGCCCAGGTGACTTGTCTGCTCCCATTTGGTTGATGGCCTTTTTCACTTCTATTTCCGAAAAAGGTGCTTCCAAAGTGGAAAAATTTTCCGCTGAGTCGTTCTGGTATGCCTGCCAGTAATCCTCCCTCAATGGGATCCTGAAATCATTCTTCCTTCCAAAGAGGCCCTTGTAGTAATTTTGAAAGGTTGTGGAAATCACATTTTCGTCTTGTGATGTTCCTGTATCCATCTGTATAGATAGGACAAGGTTGAATCTATGTCTTGCGCTTGACACTCGATGGAAGTAGGCCGTATTCGCGTCTTCCTCTTTGAGCCACGAAATCCCTGATCTTTGCTGCCACTTGATCTCTTCCAACTTATAAAGATTGGCAACATTTTCCCGAAGCTCTAGTAGCCTGTTTCTTTTTTCTTGTGACAAGACTCTCGTCTCTTCCACCCTTTCTAGCTCATCAATTCCTTCCAAAAAGGAATCTTTTGCATGCCAAATGGTCGAGAATCTAGAACGATTCCATCTGCACAGCCGCTTTCTCAATCTGTGGATTTTTTCACACCATCTGGATGCAGCGTCCCTCCCAGCAGTTGGGAGCGCCCAATTTTCCATCACCATGTGGTGAAATCCCTGAATTTCCAGCCAGGCCTTCTCAAATCTGAATTTTCGTGGCCTCTGAGCTCCGTGTACCCCCACGTCGAGTAGGATTGGGGTATGATCTGATGTGGGTCTAGGAATCGATCTAGCTGTAGCTAATGGAAATTTAGCTTCCCAATCCATCGATACTAGTATCCTGTCCAACTTGGCCATAACCGGAGCCGCTTGCATATTAGACCATGTGAATAGTCTGTCATTAATTGGGATATCAATCAGCTCTAGTTCCGTTATCACCCTATTGAACTCCTCTCGGTGTCTGTCGCTGGAGCCTCTTCCCTTGTGCTCGAAAGCAAATCTGGTGATTGTAGCGCCCCAAATTTCTAATATAATAACTTAGAAAATACGTGGCACAATCCCAGCATCAACTTCAATGTAATAGTACACAGCTCAAAACACAAATAATTTTATTCCAAACTTTTATTACAACAATCTTTTTCAAAACACAGCGGAAATACAAACACCTTGAATTACAACTTTCTTTTTACAGTACTTCTTTTTTTTTAACCCAAATTTACACAAAGGTCTATTACATCAGTTTATCTCAAAACTAACTCAAGCATCCAAGCCTCCAAACTCTAAGCAACAACCTGTAACACATGAGGCTAGAGATGATCCCTAATCCCCAAAACTAAAGGGGTCAGCCATAAATGGTGTGAGTGATATAAATAACAACAAAATAAACAATAAGCATGGATTCTTAAACAACATGTACTGAACGAGAGAAGCAAATACTGAACATGTATTGTGAAGTAGAAATGACAGGAAAACATGAAAACATCAAATGTAGCTTAACTAAGTGTTAGAAGCAGAAAACAGGAAACTCATGCATAAAATCAAGTCAAGAAAACAACACCACCAATCAGATACCCGGTTATCAGTCACTCTCAACACCTCGAATTGCATACCAGGTTATCAATCACTATCAGTGATTCTCAACACCGCAGAGTATACCCAACCCCAGAGATCAATGACTCTCAACACCGCAGAATATACCCATCTATCAATCAATCTCAATACCACAAATCGGATACCCGGTTATCAGTCACTCTCAACACCGCAGATTGGATACCCGGTTATCAATCACTATCAGTGATTCTCAACACTGCAGAGTATACCCAACCCCAGAGATCAATGACTCTCAACACCGCAGAATATACCCATCTATCAATCAATCTCAATACCACAAATCGGATACCCGGTTATCAGTCACTCTCAACACCGCAGATTGGATACCCGGTTATCAATCACTATCAGTGATTCTCAACACCGCAGAGTATACCCAACCCCAGAGATCAATGACTCTCAACACCGCAGAATATACCCATCTATCAATCAATCTCAATACCACAAATTGGATACCCGGTTATCAGTCGCTCTCAACACTGCAGATTGGATACCCGGTTATCAATCACTATCAGTGATTCTCAACACCGCAGAGTATACCCAACCCCAGAGATCAATGACTCTCAACACCGCAGAATATACCCGACTATTAATCAATCTCAATACCACAAATCGGATACCCGGTTATCAGTCACTCTCAACACCGCAGATTGGATACCCGGTTATCAATCACTATCAGTGATTCTCAACACCGCAGAGTATACCCAACCCCAGAGATCAATGACTCTCAACACCGCAGAATATACCCGACTATTAATCAATCTCAATGCCACAAATCGGATACCCGGTTATCAGTCACTATCAGTGACTCTCAATACTGCAGATTATACCCGACCCCAGAGATCAGTGACTCTCAATATGTCCATAATTCACTAATCCATCATTAAACGGTCAAAGGAGAAATCTCTCCACTCAACAAACCCAAGTCTTTAATAAATTCCATAATCCAAATCAATAAAATATATTGAAAACATATGTTCTATAGAAGAATAATACTTATAAGGGTAGGTTATAGATCGAAAACGTTTAAAGAAATAGTCGTTTAAAGAACATCAAAACACCTTAGAAAAGTATCAGTACCAGTCGACTGCAAAAGGTCACCAGTCGACTGTCCAGAGGGAAATTCAGTAATTTTAAGAAAATAAGTTAAGTATTATAAGTTGACTTATAAAAATCATAAGTCGACTTACCAAAAACATAAGTTGACTTATAAAAGTCATAAGTCGACTTACCAAAAACATAAGTCGACTTACCAGAGAGAAATTCCAGAAATCTTTAAGAAAATATTCTAAGTGTCATAAGTCGACTTGTAAAGTCATAAGTCGACTTAAAAGAGAAATAAGTCGACTTAAAAAGTCATAAGTCGACTTACCAGAGAAAAATCTATGATAACTTTGAAAAATAAATTCTAAGTGTACCAGTCGACTGAAAAGGGTCTAAGTCGACTGTCCAGAGCGGATTTTCAAGAAAACTAAAGATACAGCAGCTGGGTCGTACTAGTCGATTGAAAAGTCTACCAGTCGACTGTCGGCCTTCAGTCTGCAAGGTTTTGGTTGTTCATGATAATCAAAATTAGGGTTTTCCAAAGCATTCATGGTTTACTAAAATAATTTGTATTCGAATAAAACGATAATCTCAAATAATCCTCATTATGGATACGTTTCCTCAAATCAACCAATATCTCAAAACTCAATGCTTATGTTCTAAACTCATAATTCTTCCATTAGGATTTCTCAATACTGAATTTCTTTCACAACTCAAAACCAAAATCTGATTTGTAATCGCGAGATCCAGATGTTCATCCATCCAATCCCTTATTGTCATAATCATACTCAAATCTTAACATGCTTTCAAGCAATAAAGAATTCATTAATCAAGATCTACTAAACGTTCATAGATTTCACATACATAATACAAATAACAACTATTGCATCGTTCACATACAAGATACACTAAATAAACAAAGATGTCGAAACAAAACAACACACAATCATTCACATAAATCAATCAACAAAACAAAGTTCATATCACTCACCTTAGAATGAAGAAATCCGACAAGAAAGTCTCCCTTTTGTGAGATCCAAAATCCTCCTCTTCAATCACCAAGAAAATAAAAGATATAATAAAATTTGAGTTGTGCAGCGAATGACGGCTGTAAACCCTTTTTATATAGGCCGGAAATCAAGATTTAGGGTTTCGGAAATGCATTTTGCAAAATAGTCCTCCCAAAATATAAACTTACATATATAACTCTATTCTTGAAAACTCAATAAAAATCATTTAAATTAGGATTTAAAAGTAAAATATACTCATTAATCTCAATTGGTAAAGTTCAAAATGTCCAGAAAATACATTTTGCATTTTAACCCCTGAAAACGACAAATTTGCAAAAAGGTCCTTCTTTTCTCAAAAATTGCAAATAGATCCAATTAATTTCAGAAAAATCTGGAAAAATAATAAATAATTTCCAAATATTAAATAATGATTTTTCATGAAGAAAACTTGACTTTTGAACCTCTCAAGAAAATATTTGCACGTGTTTTACACATGCAAAAAGATAACTCTTTAGAAAATATTTATTAAATCTCCAGAAAATCATTTTAATTCATTTTCAAATATTTAAAATAATATTTGAAAATATGGGGTTCTACAGTGATGTTGAAATTCCCTCCAACCACCCAAGCTCCCGACCAACGATGTCGAATATTGATAAGCTCTTGCCAAAAGGCATCTCGATCTGTAGCCACATTCGGCCCATAAATGACAGTCACCATCTGCATCCAATTATCAAACCGTCGTTTCAGTCGGGTAGTCAGGAAGAACGTTCCACTGTATACCTCGGTGCAGGTGAGGATATCCGAGTTGAACCCAATAGCGATCCCCCCTGAGGCTCCTGCTGACGGGCGTAACACCCATTCCTTGATTCTGTTACCCCCGATCCTTTTGAGTTTGAGGCCGTGCTAAAGTTTGGTCTCCTGCAACCCTACCAATTCCGCCATGGAATTGCTAATGACGTCTCTAACCATATCTCTCTTCCTCCTATGCCCCAGCCCTCTAACATTCCAGAATAGTGTATTCATTGGGAGACTACGTCAGGGGTGATCGTTGGTGTTGGTGTGGTGCCGGCTTCATCCCTAGGGATGTCAGTCGACCCAGCGCTATCTTCTAGAGCGTTCTCAGAACAAGTCTTAACCCTTTCAATTTTCCAACCCCTAATTTTATTTAGTAAAGCATTGCGCTCTATGTCACACACCTCTAACCCACATATTTTAGCTAGCAAAAAAACTTCAGAGTCTGAGATGAAATTTAATATAGTAGCTAATAAAATTTTCGTACCTCCGTTGTCGAATTTTGCAGCTTTGGCTACCGCTGCTACTTCGAGATAGTCATCCAAGGACTCCGCATGAGCCCGCTTGGGCGTTCGCTGAACTCTGAACCCAACCGTTCTGCGCGACGTTCCAGTACTATCTCCAGGTGCTGATTCTGGAAGTGTGGACAAGACCACCTCTGACGAGATCTCCCTCTGTGTGTTAGCGATGAACTCTAGGTCCTCTGACTCCTCATTTGTGAATGAGAATTCTTCGTCTAGATTTGGTCGCCCTTCCAGGTCCTCATCACTATCTGTTTACTGCGCTTCCCGTTGTAGAGTAGACTCTCTCATTGTGGACTCCTCATTGAGCCCACAGACTGGAGACTCAATAATAATAGCAGTGCTTTCCGTTGCGGTCCCCTCGATGGGCCCGCATTGTGTCTGATTGTTCGAACTTGTAGAGTTACTAGTCCAAGAGACAATAAAATGCATTTTGGACCCTTCTTTGGGCCCATTAACACTTATTCATTTCGCACAAACCGACCCACAATTTTGAAACTCATCTAAAGAAGAGCGGAACGCTCCTCTGCGTTCCATAATACCGCTTCTCTCGAATCCTGTGCTGTCCCCTTGTTTTATTTGGGCGGTAATCTTACCCCCATTGCCAGCTGGCGAAGATTGGTTGGAAGGGGGAGCGGCAGACTCAGAGGGCATGGGTATCGAAACGTGCGGTGTGAAATACGAAGAGATGATATTTCCTTCTTCCTTCCTTATCAAGGCAGAGTGAGCATTGCCATCTTCTCCGTTGTCTTCTTTGCCATTTTTGCCTTTCCTCAAAAGCGTCGCTTTGCTACCCACTCCCTCAGCGTCAATCTCGCTCTCCTTTGAGTTCTTTTCTCTGTGGCTGAGCAGATCTGTGCTCGTCGCTTTCCCCAGAATGGCCTCTGCCTCTTGTCTCCCTTGCTCCAAGGAAGATCCTTTTTCCTTTTCTGGTGAAAACCAGCACTTGGTTACCTACTCTCTGGTCGAAAGTGCTTTTTCGCTTGTCTTCTTCCCCAGATTGGTGGTTTCCTTCACCAACCCCAATCTCGAAGCCTACATGTTGTTGCAGAGTGGAGTTTTTCCATTTTTAGGGTCTGCTTGCCCTGACCCTCCCCTCTGAGTCACAGTGCGATCACCATTTTGGGTAAAACTTTTGACCCCTTTTGTGTGGTTGGTCTCTGTCTCTTCCAAATTTTCTCCTTGAGCAGCGCTCCCTTCCAAATTAGGGTGGTTGAACCGGTACACCGTTCGATCTGATGAGTTGGAGGTTCTTGAGGACTTTTGACCGTTGAATCTGACAGAGAGACCCCTATCTCGACCAACTTTGTACGGAGAAGCTTTTTTTGGCCCAAACCCTTCCGCCGGTGTACCTTGGCGCTACTCCTGCCCCATTACCGCCTTGATGAGCTCCCGATGAGCCCTTTCCACTTCGTGGGAGCCATCTATAGTCAGGTCCTTTGTTGGCGAGACCACTTGCCTGTATGATCTGTTGTCTCTGAGGGCTGATGTAGGCGATGGGAAGGTGATGGTTGCTTGTTCCTTTTGTGCTTCTTCTCTCCTGTCTAGCACAAATCTGATTAGATACGATTCTTCGAAGGAAAACACCTTGGCGAAGCGCGGCATCAACGAGATATCTGTGCTTCTGATGAGAATTCTTGCCGAGACTATCTCTGACCGTCGCACCATCTTCTCATCTATCTCTACAACAGTCCCGAATTTCGCTACTATCGATTGAAGAGCTTCTCTCTTCCAGAAGTGTAGGAGGACGTTGTGAATCCAAATCCAGTATTTGTCTCCCTGTGGGAGCTCCGCTCCGAACGTCGGCATCCAAGCACTAAATTCAAGTTGGAAATGTCCAAAGTCGACAATCCCTAAACTAATAACTTCTGTGACCTTCTCCGGCGAAGGGAATGAGACTAGGAATTGCAAATGGCATAATTTCTTAGCGACCCAATCTCTATGGGCTCTCATAGGCCATTTTTCAGTAAGAGCTTGCATTAGATGTACCTCCGAGGGCCTCCCTGCTCTGACTTTGGCAATAGCACACCATTGCCGCAGCCACCGTTCTTCGCTTTTGATAGTGTCCAGGCTCTTTGCCAATCGAATCACTGTGGGGTTGTCTGAGGACCTCCCACGGCTCACTAGACGTTCTTCGTCGCTGTGGGTTTCCACCATATTGGTGCATACATAGGAGAGATGCCCCCACTTCATGCACTTGAGGCACCTTAGTTCTGTGGTGCATTCACTCCTGTAGTGTCCAAGATCACCGCAGTTGAAGCATGGAACCTGGCTTACGCTTGCCCTTCCTCTGCTTCTTACTAAGTAGGGAGCTGTTCGGTTTGAAGGTTAGTTGTCTGGGTCTTGTTTTTCTTTCCCCTTACCTGAATCCAGTGCCCCTCCTCTTCCTCATTGCCAGTGTTACCTTCGCTGTAATCCCATCCAGCGCAGCCCCTTCGTGGGCTCGCTCGACGCTAGATTTAAGTGAATGGTTCTCCTGTGGTGTTGGACTGGCGATACGGTAGGTGCTGGGGTTGGGGTTGGGGGGTTGAGGGGGTTGGTCGGAGCAGTCTGTTGGGGTTCCTGGAGCTCCCTGTGGTTGCTGCGGTGATGAGGTGGGTTAGTGCCCTGAGAAGTTCTTCTGATGGCCTATGTTGGTATTGCAGACTAGAATGCTGAGGATGGTGTTGGGGTGGATAAGATGGTTTGGAGTGTGTGTTGGTAGGGTGGAGGTGTTGGTGTTGTCTGTGAGCAACATGTTCATACCCCTCTCTGAGAGTGTCCCCTGGAGTGATGAGGGCAGTGATCTGAAGGCGGGGTTTTCTTATGCCTATAATGGCCTGTAGGAGGACCCCGTCGTTGGGCCCTTCCCTCAAAAAGCTCCCCTTGTTGGTGTTGGTATCCATTGTTCCTGGTAGAGCCCTCTCCAAAGCGATGATGATCGTATCTCCTCCCCTCACGGCGTTGATGTGCACGTTGGTGTGCACGCGTCGGGAAGCGAGTGCGTCTGAGCTCTCGATCTCCTTCCTCATCGGGGTTTGGGATCAAGTGTGAAGGGGTCAGGATTGGGGCAGTTGGGTGGTCACTACAGCAGGGGAAGGGGGGGACTGCATTGTGGGGTCGAGCGTGGTTTGTGTAGGGTGGTTTCTGTGGTGGTAAGAGGTTAGAGGTTGTCTCCGACAATGGAGCTGACGCTTGTGAAACTGTTGATGCTGGAGCCGGTGGGTAGCGACCCTCTCATTAGGCCCGCACCCACTGAGTTCTAGGACCGAAAGCATGGTCGGATGATGGAGCTAGCACTTTGTGAAGTTGCAGTGGGGTAAGAGGAGGGGCTTGAAGGTTGAGAGGAGTTTGATTCAAGTGAAAGGAGGTTGGCGTCGGAGGCCGGAGAGGAGATAGAGTAGGGAGGAGGGAGAGTTGGTCATTTGCTTTTTGCGTGCAGAACGGTTTGGAGGAGAGAGGCCCCACTTGAGATTACTTGAAATGAGAGTAGGGAGAAGGGAGAGTTGGTCATTTGCTTTTTGTGTGCTGAACGGTTTGGAGGAGAGAGGCCCCACTTGAGATTACTTGAACATTTCCCTCCCTTTGTTGTGTGTGTGTGTGTTGTCTATGTATCTCATACTTAGATTTTGGTGTGTACAAGGATAAGAGGGTATTAAATAGTTTGGGCTTAGTGTGTGTTGTATTGGCTTTAGGCCTAGTTGAAAAGTGGCAATTTGTTAAGTTAGGGACGGGGAAATGTGTGTGTCTTATGTAAATGTTGAGCAGGAAGATTATAAGCTCTAGAAATAGAGCAGAATCAGTTGTAACAACTTTTAATCAAGAAATCAAATAGAAATTTCCCTGTGTTCTTCCTCAATTCAAGATTCCAAAACCCTAGATTAACCCTAAGATGCTGACAACATGGTATCAGAGATAACCACTGATGACGGAGATGATCGGGATGTAAGCAGCACATTGGTGGTAGAGGAGGAGACGAAGGAGATTAAAAATCAGATAGCAGCAGTGCAAACGCAGCTGGAGTTCGTCGTGGATCAACTCAAGGAGATGGCTATCAATCACCATCCTCAGTTAGCGCCGAATCCTAATATCAATCCATCGATAAAGGTAACAAACTCCCAATCCTTCAGCTCCTAGGTTTCTGATGGGATTAAGTGGAGGTCCAATAAGTCTGTGTTTACTGGGGGAGATCCAACTGAAGGGATTTGTAGTGCATAGCAGTTTTTGGAATTTTATGAAATCGAAGATAATAAAAAATTTAGGTTTGTGTCACTAAATCTCAAAGGGAGGGATGCACAGTGGTATAGGAGACATATTAAGAATTTGAGGAATGAGTTAACTTGACAACAGTTTCTTGAAAGGTTGAAAACTAGGTTTGGACCCACAGAATTTGAAGAATTTGAAGGGAGTTTGTCGAAATTCAGCCAAAAATGTGATTTTGAAATTTATGTTCAGGATTTTGATAAATTATCAAATTTTGTAAAGGACTAGACCGGGAAACATTTTCTCAGCACTTCTCAGTAGGCTAAGGGATGAGATAAGATGAGATGTTAAAGTTCAAAGACCTAAGAGTGTGAATGAGGCTATCGGTTTAGATAAAGGATATGAAGAAAAGTTGCAATGTAGTACGAAGACCTATAAATCTCCATTCATATCTAAGGGTATTATTCAAAGCTTTCTACCTAGTCACAAGAATGAGGAGGGTCATCAAACAACTTCAACCTTTCCCAAGCAGTTAATTCCACATGAACTTAGGGAGAGAAAAGCAAAAGGGATGTGTTTCAATTGCAATGAAAAGTATGTACTTGACCCTAAGTGTAAATCCCAAAAGTTCTTTTTCCTAGAGATGTATGACGAAGATAGGGAGGAGGAGGAGAAAGAAATTGAGGAAGCTATTGGCATGAGTATGGAAGGGATACCTTTGGGAATATCATATCATGCACTCATAGGCTCAATCAATTATCCTTAAACTCTCAGAGTTAAAGGTAAGATCAGGGGTAGAGAAGTGAATATCTTCATAGATACAGACTCAACTCACAATTATATAGACCTTCAGATAGCTCTAAAAGCTGGGTTGGATATACTTATTGATACCAAGTTCAAAGTCACTGTTGCTAATGGTGAAGTGATACACATTGAGCGTAAGGTAGAGAATGTTCCTTTCATAGTGCAAGGGTGTGACATTGACTGTAGAGCTACTCATCTTGCCTTTAGAACCCTCTCACGTGGTCTTGGGTGCACATTGGCTGAGGTCACTAGGTAGAGTTACTATGGATTTTAGTTGTCTAACCATGGAATTCTGTGTGTCAGGAGTTTTGAAGGTGTTGCAAGCAGTGACTAATAAAAAGCTACAAGTATTCACTATAGAGGAGCTCCCTATAACATTAGCAAACTCCTGTTAGGCATCTATGCTGCAATTTCAGTTTGGGGAATAGCAGACTTGTTATTCTATATAGTGCACAACTGCAGGAGCTCCAAAACATGGTGAATAATGATGCATTGGATATGATACAACAAATTTTAAACAAATTTCCATATGTGTTCACATCTCAGATAAGCATGCCCTTGTAGTTTTGGCCAAGAGACAATAGGGTACACATTATCAGTTCTAAGGGAATTTCAGTTGACCAAATTAAAATTGATGCAGTTGTGAAATGACCTGAGCCTAAGTCTGTCAAGGAATTGAGGGGATTTCTAGGGCTTACTAGTTACTACAGAAAGTTTGTGCAAGGTTATGGAGGTATTGCTTCGCCTCTGACTCTGTTGTTGAAGAAGAATAGTTTTGCTTGATCCCTAGCAGCTGTTGCTGCCTTTGAACAACTCAAACATGCTCTCACAACCACTCCAGTTCTCAAGCTACCTGATTTCACCAAAATTTTTGGGCTGGAAACTAATGCTTCACTCTATGGCATAAGAGTAGTGCTAATGCAGGAGTGTCATCCAATAGCTTATATGACTAAGGGTTTAAAGGATGAATCTCTCTCACTCTCTACTTATGATAATGAAGTGTTTGCAATTTTATCAGCTATCAAGCATTGGAGGCAATATTTGTTGGTAGGACATTTTTTATCAAGACTGATCAAAAGAGTATTAAATATATACTAGAGCAAAGAATCAATACTAATATGCAAGAAAATGGCTATGAAAGTTATTGGGTTATAACTTCATTGTTGAGTACAAGAAGGGTAAAGAAAATATAGTTACTGACAGCTTGTCTAAGAGCGGGAAGATGAACAAGGAACAGTGTGTGAAATCACATTTGTTGTGCTTCCATGAGTTGAAGAAGTGAAGGAGTTAATACAGAAAAATACTTATTTCAAGGAGTTAGTTGAGAAAGAACTCCAAGGATCTTTGAACACCAATGACAATAAGCTGCTAGGAGGAATTTGGTACTATAAGGGAAAAATCATGTTGAGTCTTACTGCCACTTTGAGAGAGAAGATCTTTGCTGATAACCATGAATCCAAGGTTGGGGGTCATTCATCCTATCTTAAAACTCTGCACATAATTGAAAGATCTTTCATTTGGACAGGATTTAAAGATGTGAAGAGAATGGTAAGAGAGTCTCCTCTACCAAAAGAATAAGAGCAAGAGCATGTTACCTTCAGGGCTACTGCAACCACTCAATGTTCCTAAAATGGTGTGAGAAGACATCTCCATGGACTTCATTGAGGGTCTCCCTAAGAGTAATGGGAAATCAGTAATCTTAGTGGTGGTGGATATGCTCACTGAGTATGCACACTTTATAGGTTTATCCCATCCTAATTCAGCATAGTTAGTTGTGCAGCTGTCCACTGGCAAGGTGGGAAAATTACATGGTAAGCGTAGAAGCATAGTGTCTGGTAGGGATCCTGTATTCATCAGAGTGTTCTGGAAGGATTTCTTCAAGCTGCAGAAAAGCAAACTCAACACATCAACAGCCTACCATCCTCAAGCAGATGGTCAAACTGAAATTGGGAACAAAGCTGTGGAAATTTACTTGAGGTGTAACGCCCCGAATTCCAAAATACACTGAATACGAGATTTCACAAGATCTTTACACTTCTTTCGTACAATTTTACAAGGAAATTAAAACTTTTCACTTTACATCAGAGTTTACATGAAACTTTACACTTTACATTTTACAGCGGAAGCAAATTTACAACATTTAAATAAATGTACATCAACATTTGAATAATCAACATTTGAATAATCTCTAAGCATCTGTGCTTCTTTAATCTTTATCATGTCATTTACCCTGCATACAAAACTGTGGGTATGTCAGTTTATTCAACCGACGAACATTATACACGGCCATCCTCTCTATGCCGGAAATAGTATAACTGATTTTCCATATTTAACAAACACAAACTTGTCACATATCAAACTAAAGGGAATACCCTATTGATGTCGTGTTGTGATTGTGCACTTAGTCCTTAATGCAGTTATTTATATTATATGACACTAATGCACACTTGTTCGGATTCTATGCATCCCATACTACATAGGTCCGAGGGCAAGCCTCTTAATCGTTCTTCATCTTTGTAGGGTTCAATCCCTCGTCATGTCTTAATCTACTACTGTAACTACGGTAAGTATCCTAGATGATCTATGAGTACAAGCTCGTGTACAGAAAACCTGGAGGGGAATCCCACGCCATGTCTTGACTCATCAAGCATGCATTCTGTGGCAATTCAGCCTCCTTCATGGCACACGATCCTCTTGCAGTCACCAAACATCCCACAAGCGTCGCCAAGGTTCGATCATTCTGAGTAGTGCCCATGCCATGTCTGGACGCATCAAGCATGCATTCTGTGGCTCATCCCCGCATTGTAAACTCGAAGCTCTCATACTTGTGTTTTTCTCTCACTTTCATCACCTCTTCACTATGTACTAAATCCTTAAATTTGATAAAATCATGAACAAAACCAATCTATTAGAGTTAGCCCTCTCACTACTACCAGTCTCATTACTTTCATTTCACAATGACCCAACCTGGTCTTTTCAATTTCAATAATCATAATTATTCATCACTTTCACTTGCCGGTGTGAGTTTTGGCTACACTCTAATTTTCAATTTCAATTCATAATCTATATGTTTGAGTTTTTCATACTCAATAACATTTCTCTTTTCCAATCTCATGATTTCAAATTATTCATGAGTCCATAAACATACATAGAATTCAATTATTCCTTATGTATTTCATCTAATATCATCTTTACATTAAAATCACATCACTAGTTATATAGTCAAAATGAGTATTCACAACTCATAATTGTCACACTATTCTTCAATAAGAATAATTCATACTACTTCACTTCATATAGTTTCTTTCTTTATTATATTTCCATTCTATCACTTTATTTCAAGTTCCTTTGCGAATTATAAACTCCACGAAATATAGATGTAGAACCATAGTTCTATTTATACATTTGTTCTCACAAATATACTCTATTTTATTTTGATAACTCCCAAATTATTTTTCATAAGTCCCACATATTTTTAGAATAATAATCATAATTATTTCATAACTTTTAATCATCAAAAGCACCCAAAAAAATATTTTTTCCCACAATTAACCAATGGCCGAGACCAGGATTCGAACCCACAACCCCCGAGAAACAAGCCATGCACCGAACGATATAAAAGAAGTCGATAGCATTAAATGCTCTCGGCTGCAGTTAATTCATTTGTAATGCACAAAACAAAATATGTGGTGCTACTGGGAATCGAACCATCGACTGGTGAGACACCCCACCCACTGTAGCGATCAAAAGCATACCGACCACTCGAGCTATAGGCTCGGGTTGTCTTAGAGACAACTCGAAATTTTTTTAAATCAATTCTCTCTGTTTACTAAAACATTTTGATGTTCAAAAAGTTCCCATTTGATTTTGCTTTTACCCAATCTTACTGTAAATTTCCAGATTAATTATTCCCATCATAGTTTATACTCCAGTGTATAAAAATAATTTTTTTCAACAATTAAACACATATTTTCCATACAATTTGGTTAAATTGAAGGCTACTACTACCACATTTCTTTTTCGACATTTCTTATCAAATTTTGATTTCAATAATCTCTATATCAATTCCCTGTTTTTATTCATTTCACAACACACAAATTATATCTTTTAAGTCATTCATGATAACATTATCGCAAAAAGTCCATTCAAGCATATAAAGCAACATCGTCATATACTAACTTTTGCATATAATTCTTAATGCTAGTAATGAATTTTTCTTTAAGAAATCCATGGCTATAATTTATTTACACGCAACTTAAATTAAATGATGGTAACACATACAAGCCATTTGTTAACATTCCAATCAATTAATAAGCTATTTTTTCCAATTAAAAATGTACTCTTATTAATCTTTTTCATGCATCATCACTTCATTTTAATTCTAGCATGCCTCCTAATTAGAAATGTGGAAAATAACCCACCTTAATTAGAGAGAAGTCAAATTGCCACACCTCCTAAAAGTCCTTGCCAAAAGTGCTTTCTCCTCCTCCTTGATGCGCGCACCCGAGCCTTCTTAATGCCAACCGAGAGCTCCTTTGATGCTGGCCTCTCCTCTTTGATGCAAGCAAAACTCCCACACACAACTCTCAATCTTTTAACTCACTTACTAAACTACTAATAATGTATTTTATACTATAGGACTTGGAGAATAATTAGTACCAAATAACTAGGCTGGGGGGGGGTATTTATACTAAAAATTTGGGTAAATGGAAGGCTAGGATTCAAGGAGGAGTTACAATAACCAACCAAGATCAAGAAACCACCACCCATGACTCCACTTAAATTTTTATTTCCCTCCATTGCTAAAACCGGCCATGCAAGGGTGCATTTGCACGTGTACGTGCAATGCACGTGCATGCACTTGTCTCCATTTAACAAAAGTTGTACATTTTATTTTTCATAAAAATAATCTTTAAAATGTGTTCTACAGTACAAGTTGTATTTAAAATAGAAATAACTCATGGGCTTTTAGTTTATGGGCCAAATAATAGTTTATAAAAAGACGATAAATAAAGTTAATTTGGGCTTTTTTTAAAAAAGAAAGGGCTTAAGTTTATTTGAAGAAAAATGGGCCTTTATAAAAATAATTAAAGAACACACATCATCCATAATAAAAATAATTATAAGATTTCATACTACAAAAATTGCACGTGCACACTACGTGCAAAATAAATAAATAATTTTCATAAATGAAAATCGGGGCACTACATGAGGTGCATGTGTCGTTAGAAGCCAAAAGAGTGGACTAAGTGGTTGAGCTGGGCTGAGTATTGGTACAATACCAATTAGCATTCAACAACCAACATTACACCCTTTGAAGCTGTGTATGGAAGACCTCCTTCCTGTCCTAAACATTATGTGCAGGGATCTACAAAATTACAGAATGTAGAATATGAGTTGTTCTCCAAAGTTGGTATGCTCAAGTTGTTGAGAGATAATATGGTGGCAGCTCAGGATAGGATGAAGGTTAATGCTGATCAGAAGAGAAAAGAGAGAAGCTTTGAGGTGGGAGATTGGGTTTTGATGAAGTTGCAATATTATAGGTAGACTAATGTGTGCAATTTGATACCTTAGAAGCTAGCTGCCAGTTATTTTAGACCTTATCATGTTCTTGAGAGAATTGGGCAGGTCTCTTATAGGTTGAAATTACTAGCAAAGGCTACTACACACCGTCTTTCATGTATCCAAGCTAAAGAAGTGTTGGGGTAATCATTCACATATAGTCTCTACTAGATTGATGGATAGTGTCTAGTTCAAAATCCCAGCATGAGAGTATCTTAGACAGGAGGCTTTCTCAGAAGGGAGAAGGAGCAGGTGTCAAGTTACTGATCAAGTGGAGGGGCAAAACAGTAAGTGAAACAACCTAGGAAGATGTAGATGATGTTTGGAATATTTTCTTGGATTTTGAACATGGGGTAAGTTCAATTTATGGGGGGATGGAGTTGTCAGGACATTTGAAGATGGAATGGTAGCAGATACGAGCTGATACATGCATTAGATTTCTGTGTGTGTGTGATACTTAGAATTTGGTGTGTATAGGATTAAGTCCTTATTTTATCATTGTTTGCTTATAAGTCCTCCATTGTATTCTTCTACCCCTTCCATCAAAGTGGTATCAGAGTCACGTTTCTTCTAGTGGGTTGAGTCTAAATGGAGGTTTTGCACGATGTCGATATGTTCTAGCCACAAATTCCGAAGCTGACGAAGACGAACTGTGATCATTAGAGTATTCAAATGAATGTTTTGCTCGGATCGCAGAAGTTATGAGAGATTGTAGAGAATAGGTACAATGAATCAGAGTCCCCCACTGCTGAAGCAGCTTTAACTAATTCGCAGAAGAATGACTTAATGCAAGCAAGGAAGAAGGATAAGAAAGCGTTGGTTATCACCCATCAAGACATCGATGAACCGGCCTTTGAGATGATTTCAGATGCAAAGTCTTCAAAGAAAGTTTGGGATATTTTGGAGAATTCTTACCAAGGAGTAGACAAAACAAAAAAGGCACGCTTTCAAGCTTTACGAGTTGAGTTTGAAAATCTTAAATCGAAAATTGGTCAAACTATTTTGGATTACTTTGATCGAGTACAAGCTATAACCATCCAAATGAAAATAAATTATTGGACTCTAGATGAAGTTACAATAATGGAGAAAGTATTGAGATCTTTAACTCCAAAGTTTGAACATGTAGTAATAGCCATCGAAGATGCAAAAGATCTCTCTACTATCTCTATAGATGAATTACAAGGATCTTTCCATGTCCATGAGCAAAGAATAGTTCAAAATAATTTAGAAACTTTTGGGCAAGCTCTCCCAAGTAAGCTGAGAATTCAATAAGGTGTACAAAGAGGACGTGGCCAAGGTAACAGAGGTAAAGGCAGTTACAGAGGTGGCACAAATTATCAAAGAGGATGTGGAAAACAATCTTACCAGCATCAATATCAAGAAGATGATCGTGAACGATCAACTGGTCGAGGACAAGGATGAAGAAGAGAACCAGGTGCAC
This sequence comes from Hemerocallis citrina, assembly GCA_017893485.1. Taxonomy (NCBI): domain Eukaryota; kingdom Viridiplantae; phylum Streptophyta; class Magnoliopsida; order Asparagales; family Asphodelaceae; genus Hemerocallis; species Hemerocallis citrina. The sequence goes on from CM030367.1 coordinate 46,909,200, forward strand.
GTGGTCGAAGCCGTGGAAGATATTACCATACTTACAAAGCTCAATACTAGTGCTACAACTTAAAGGCTATGGTCACTTCAGCTATGACTGTCCAAGCCAAACAGAAAGCAAAGTCACAGAGAATAGCAACTTCGTCATAGAAGATGGAAGCAATGAAATAGAAGTACTTCTAGTATGCCGGAATCATGAGTATAAGAATCGAGATGGTTGGTACCTGGATTCAGGAGCCAACAACCTTATGTGTGGAATCAATGAGTACTTCACCGAGCTAAATGAGTCGGTTGGAGGCAAAGTACTGTTTGGAGATCCAGTATTATTTTATTTCCATTTGTTTGAACTTTGAACCCTAGAGATTTTAGTTTTATTCGTGTAAAGGATACTGGTCGCTGATCATTCTAAAAAATCCAGAACATGAAAGCATATTAGCTGAATTCTCAAAATGGGTTCTCAAAATGAAATTTATTGTATTACTAGATTTGCCCGTGGGCACATGCCTACGGCACATCTTCGGAACGGTACAAAACACAAAAAGTCCTATAAACAGTAAAACAACAATTATGTAGCTCAAGTTTGACTAGTATAACAATAATTAGTTGTAAATAAAAGTCCATGTTTCCATTAGTATATGTTGAAAAATAATTATATATGGGGGTGTAAAATCTAACTTCTTAAAACTTTAAGTGTGGAAAATGATGAAATTTAACTGTTGAAGAGATATTTGCTATTTTCAATATAACATGTGTAATAAAAAAACATAAAAATTCTGAAAATTTACAAACCTGAAATCTTAAAATCTAAATTTCTAAGTAAATAAAGAAAGAATAGGAGAGAGAGATAGGGAGAGAGAGAAAGAGAGAAATATGAAAAAGTGAACAGTGAAGAGAGACACAGTAAGAGAGACACAGTAATAAAGTAATGAGTTCTTTAGTTTTTTTTTTTTGGGGGGGGGGGATGATTTGTGAGGTTATATTTGGGTCTTTGATTTTGAGGGGATTTAAGGTCAGCCACTTGATAGCTTTCTTTGTTCATGGAATAATTTACTTAACTGGTTGAAGAGTCATGATAGAGATTCAAAGTTCTCGATAGAGTATAAAGCATAATCAAATTAAATTCTAGGATTGGAGAGTATTAACTTAGAGTCTCTAAAATTTGTATGTGATAAGCCAAAAACATTTTCGGCTTAAATAATGCAGGATTATCTTTCACGAAAACGTTCCGTAGGCACGTGTCCACAGGCAAACCTAGCTTATGTTCTATTGTTTGTCTAGTCAGAAGTGCCTATGGTCACAAACTTTACTCGACACAACCTGATGTAGTACGTCACATTTATTTATCTCTAGAAATTGGAGGGTTGGTGGAGATTGTAACATGTCAAGTTGTAGAGTAAAGATTCTGCATAGCCAGTGCACACATCATTACCCTAAGTTGACAACAATTGCCTTAAAGTCATATTTTCTCTGACTAAGTCGTATAACTACTTTTCGACTTTTTGGAACAGATTCTTTTTTATTTTAGCTATTTTGAACAGATATTTTCTCTTAACATATCAAACTAACTTCCTATTGTGTTTATTTTGCCCAATTGCATCTCTATTCAGAACCAAAAGCTCAAACTATTCTTGAAAATTTGTAAAAAGAAACCATTTTCCTGCATCCTCACTCACTACTAAGTTAAATTTCCTAATCTAGTTAAATTTTGCCCAATTACATTTCTATTCCACTAATTCTACAGAAAAAAATTAAAAAAATAAAATAGAATTCACCTTCCAGCATCCTCAGGACTGAATTCGACATCCTCACACCCCAAACTCCTCGCAATGTTGACAACCTCCTCCCTACTCTTCCTCAACTTATGCTCCAAATGAATATCACTCGTCGCAATAAACGTATGAATCCTCGGCCTCTCCGCATACTTTACCGCCTCCCACGCCTTATCGATATCCACCTTGAAGCACCTCGCCAACCCACAAATAACCGGCACGTGACCGCTGTCATCCTCCGACTGCCGGTTCCCGACCCCTCGTGCGATGGATCAGACGGCCTCGAGGTCATCGGGGGAGGATGCAGAGAATCGAGCCTCCATAATGTCGACGCCCAGGAGGGCGAGGTGGCGAGCAACGGAGAGCTTCTCCGAGGAGGTCATGGTGGCGCCGGGGGACTGCTCGCCGTCGCGGAGGGTGGTGTCGAAGATGCGGAGGTAGTTGGGGTCGGGGATGTGGTGAAGGGTGTACGGAGGGCGAGAAACTGAGCATTTGATGGAGGGGAAAAAATAGGGGTGGGGAGTTGAGAAGACGATGGAGGGTTTTGGTTTGGGATGGGAGATTGATCGGAGAATGCTAGGGTTAGGGTTTGAGAGGGTGAAGGAGATGAACATGGCGGCGAATTGTGGGTGAGTGAGATATGGATTTGGCTGCTGACGTGGATGGCGGCGTGCTTTTTTATTTGAGGGAAATTAGGTTATCGATACGGTAGGAGGAATGGATGAGTGGATATTGTTATTGTATATGAAAGAGAGAGTGTGTGAGTAGGTTTTGAATTTGTGGGGTTTCAAATTTTGGGCGGGAAAATATGTTTTGTGAGGTTAGATGTAGGCCATTGATTTTGGGAGAGATTGAATGTGAGCCACTTGATAGCTTTCTTTGTAATTTATTACATAGATATGATCTTCTGCTTTGTGCAATTTGTTCAAACTTTACACTGTGGAGATTTAAATATTTACTATTGAGGAAGATTCAAGCAGTCGCTACCTTATGGGGAAAGAAGCTATTTACTTTGGACCTAAAAAATCATTTTCATTTGCTTCCCTTCAATTTTTGCTAAAAGGTACGGCTGGATAAAGACAATGGATTTTTGTTACCAAAAAACAAACAAAGTGGAGATTTATTTGTTGGGTTTATGTCTTGCATACGATGTTGGATATGAAGACGATAAGACGATAGAAGGCTCGAGACGACTAGTGAGGGAGTGGAGGCAAGAAGGATATAGTCAGTGGCAACAGCAGAGGGAGGTAGCGGTCGACTGCAACTCAGGTACGGTCAACTGACCCCTGTACAATGTCTTCCCGCTAGGAGGACAGTCGACCGTCTTGTTGGACAGTCGACCGTTTGCGGTGCTGATGAGTTTTGGGCTTGAGTCTGGCTGATTCGTAAAAAACCCAACTTGCTCTTCAAGTTAGATCATGTGGCTCTTATCGTCAGGTTATATCTTCTGTAATACCCAATAGCTATTATATCAAGATATCTAAACTAAGGCTTCTCTAGATCTATAAATACAATGTAAACGGCTCCTAGAACAATATGATTCTATTGAGTGCCGAATATAATAAAAGAGTACTTCATATGAGAGGGTGAGAGAGTTTCTCCATTGTAAGCAGCAATCAAGTTCCAGTTAGGCTTGAGAGAGGGTTGTGGTGAGAAATGTAATATTCTTGTACATCTTCTCTAGTTGAAATAATATCTTGGTTCTTCCTCCATTGGATTAAGGTGAAAGCCCCAACCGGGACAATTCTTGTGTGCTTTGTGTGATTGGTGCGATCTAGTTTTGCGTGGTGATTTGTATTGATTGTGTTGAACACTCAACATGATCCTCAGTTTTCCTAACATTATTTTCTATTTATTAACTTGAATGCTAAAATGGATATTTAATTTTGTGCTACTAGAATTACTTCATTGAGTAGTAGATGAAATCATGAAAGTGTTGGAGAAGTCATAAGTGTTGTTGCTATTGTAAACATACAAACACAGGAAGATTATGGGCCAAACAAGGTTTGTCCAATAAGTCCGCGTTTTTTTATATTTATGACCGGATCTTACATATACAACACGCGTCTTATAAAACATCATAATAATTATATTAGAATATATACGTATGAGACCTATAACCTCAACAATCTTCTCCTATATTCCAAAATAGTTTTATTCTAATGTTTAATTCTCCTTATTACTTTCTCCTTGGTTGTCATCTCTTCAAGGTCAGAGGAGCTGGTGTTTCATCACAATGAATAAAGATCATCTTAACAAGTAATAAAATCTCTCCCCAATTAATTTTTTAATATATAATATATATTAAGATATTACATGCTTTTATGACCACTATTTTATAATTTATAGAAATACAACAACATATAAAGTGGCAGTTCATCAGTTTGTGGAAATTGCAAAGTCAACTTCGGAGGACCCAAATTGGATTATATGTCCATTCAGAAATTGCCAAAATTTCTATCGTGAAAATGAGGATATGCTTTTACTTCATTTGCTCAAGCGTGGAATAGATCTGAGATGGTATTTAAATGCCATACATTTCTTTTGATCTAGAGACAATGTAGCCAAATCGCTTAGTTAAATCATTCATAGAATATTTGCTTGCTCATAATTCTGTTGCCTCTAGCTCCTCTCATCTTACATATGGGAATGATGTAATAAGCAAAATGGGGGCATATTTGTGACAAGATTATCCACAAGTTAGGATTCTCATTACCAACTAAATTCGAACTTTGAAGAGAGTTTTTGCATCAAAATGACAAACAAAAATGTTGAAGGTGGTATTAAAGGGGAAGCTTTATGATTATGGCGCTTTTCTTGTCATAGAAGTGTATTTATAGTTATGCCTTCTATGGAAAATTTGATCTTCTTACGTCTTTATCTGCACTGTTTTCTGGTTTAGTGGATTTGAGTGCTTGATCCGTTCTTGGTGCCATAAGAAGTCCCATATTTATTTGTAAAGATGCTAATAATTTAGTGAATGTCAGATCCATTTGCCTAATAAAAGGCAGAAGCCTTGTTTTTTTTAAAAAATTCTATGAGATATTGATTATGCTGAATCTAAGGTTTACCAACAATATTAGGCACTTCTAAAGTTACAAAAGATGTCTGCGGTAAAGAGACAAGGGGCTGCTTTATGTAATGCTTTCCGTTGGTCCATCAATACTGACTAAATCATGGTTTAGTTGCATTGAATTGTTGACTTATTCTTCTATGAACCACGAAATATCTTGCTTCTTCAATTTGTTGCTACTGTAATATACCTATAGGAATGATGTAATTAACAAATGCGAGGCATGCAATCAGATTTGGCATTCTTTTAAAAAACTTGACTAAGCCTCTTTATTTGTCTCATTACCATCTAAATAAGAAGTGTTTGCTACCAATGATGAGCAAAAAAAGTTGAAAGAGTTGCATAGCTGAAGGAATTTGGTTTTGAGGGGAGGATTACTGTTTTAGAACTTTGTCATATCATGAAGTGTATTTTATATAGGGATGGCAACTGGGCCGGGTCAACCGGCGACCCATCCGCGACCCGGCCCACCAACCCGGTCCGTTAAAATGCTTCGCAGGTTCGGGTCGAACCCGGTGAACAGTATCGGGTCGACCCGGGTCGCATTTTTCGCGAATCGAATTCGCGAAACCCGGCCCACGAACCCGGCCCAACCCATAAATTTGACCCGCCAACCCGCGGGTCGACCCGCGGGGTTCGACGTTGACCCATTCGAGTCGAACGGTCGAAAATCTGGCCGTTTGGGGACAGAGCCGTTTACAACGGCTCAAAGAGCCGTTTGGCTTTTTTTTTTTCCGCCACTTATTTAGCCTATAAATATCCCCCAAAAATCTCATAAAAAATCACACCTCACTCTCTTACTCTCTCTACTATTATACATCATTTGTAAAGAATTTTTGAACAATTGTAGTATTCATCAAACAAGTGTACAAGGAGACATATACACGATCAAATTTCGGTCGTATCGGAAACAAAATTCAACGTCTTCAACTCTCTTCAACCCTCGTCAAATCTACTTCAACCTCTTCTCAAGTCTTCAATTGCGGAACCGGCAAAGTGCTCCTCCATCTTTTCTATTCTATTCTTATTTTAGCGGTTTTTTTTACATACGCGTATTCCACGGTGAACGGTATCAAAATATCTCTATCTCTCTCGTTAATATTTTTTTTGCGTTGTAGTTAAAATTATTATTCATTTTTTTGAACTTCTCTATCTCAACCCTCTTGTTTTTTAGATTTTTTTTTTGTATAATTCACCGCTCCTACATTGTATATTTTTTTTTACATACTTTACTTTAGCACATTACTACATTATGTCTAGATCACGCGGTAGCGGTCGTAGCGGACAAAATTCCTCCTCGTCTTCACGTAGGCCACCAATTGTCCCAACTAGTGAGCCCGCCCAAGATTACATTGATCCTACTATGGAATAATGGGGTACACACGACATGGATGTTGTAGGTGACATTTAATTAGAAGAAGAAGAACAACAACAACAACCCGAAACCACACAACCCCGTAGTAGTAGGAAAAGTAGAGGAGAAACTAGCGATTGGCATAAGTTTTATGATTATATCCCGGACGAACATACTCCGGGTATAGGTTTGAAAGTGTGTAAAACATGTAGTAAAACATACAAATTCAAGAAGGGGGACGGCACCGGTACAATTAGTAGGCACATACAACATAATCATAAAGAACTTCTTGATCAAATACAAGGCCAACAAAAAATCAACCCTAGGACCGGTCAAGTAGATAGCCACCCTTATGATCCCGAACTTGTTCGTCGGGAAATGGCTCGATTAGTCATTAAGGAAGAGTTGCCATTTTCCTATCCCGAGAGTAGGAAGTTGGAAAATTTTAATCAAACGGCCTTAAACCCTCATTTTAAAAGAATTCCGAGAAATACTTGCAAATCGGATTGTTTTAAAGTGTACATGGAAATGAAGGACGCTTTGATTACAATTTTATGGAGTTTAACTTGTAGGGTTAGTTTAACTTCGGATTGTTGGACGGGTGTCAACAATATTCCAACGATGGGAATAACCTGTCATTGGATCGACAATAATTGAATTCTTTAAAAAAGAATCATATCACTTGCGTCGTTGCCGTATCCCCATAGTGGTGCTGAAATAGCAAACCGTATTATAGAAATTTGTGATGTTTTTCATATTCGCGATAAAATTATGGCTATTAGTTTTGATAATGCATCTAACAACAGTGTAGCAATTACTACTTTAAAATCTACATTAAACCCTCCATCTGACAATATTTTTCATGTTAGATGTGCATGTCATATTATAAATTTATGTGTTCAAGATGCATTAAGAATAGCTGATCCATATATACATAAAATTAGAAATTGTGTACATTTCATTGCATTAAGTCCAAGCATTTTACAAGAATGGAAAGCTTGGTGTAGGGTTAGAAATGTTCCTTTCAGAAATTTTCCAAAGAATGTTAGACACCGATGGAATTCTACTTTTGATTTACTAAAAGTTGTCACCGAATATAAAGCAGTTGTAAATGATTTTTGTATCGCAAAAAATATGCACAATTTTGAAATGACTCTCCCCGATTGGTTTTTTGCCGAATCTTTGTTGAAATTTTTAGAACCTTTTAAAACCGCAACTTTAAAATTTTCAAAAACATATGAATCTACTTCTAGTAGCATTTTTATTGAATTAGTTAGCATAATGCAAATATTTAATGAAATGTTAAATGATGCCTATATTAGTGAAATTGTAATACCTGCATTTCAAAAAATTTTAAAGTATTATTTTCCTCCTCCTATGTTGATTTATGTTGCTACTGTTGTGGATCCCCGTATCAAATTAGAAGGTACGAAGAATTTGATACAAATGTTTTTTGGATATTTAGAGGACAATGTAGAATTAACAATTGATTGCGCTACTTTTTTAGTTCAGTTTGAATCTACGTTAAATAACTAGTATGATTATTATGATAGACGTTTTGCTTCTAGTAGTACAACTTCTGTAGTTAGTTCTTCTTCTGGTAGTTCTAAAGGTAAGGGTAAAAGTAGAATTGGTGATAGAACATTTAGTTTACTTGAAAAAATTCAATCTAAAAAACCTAGGACTAATCAACCAAATGAATTAAATTGGTATAACCAACAGGATACTGAGCCTACTCTTTCTGCACTAGATATTTTACAATGGTGGAAAGAACATGAACACACTTTTAGTATTCTGTCAATTATGGCTAAAGATTTGCTAACTCCTCCTGTCTCTACAGTTGCTTCTAAGAGTGCATTTTCTACAAGTGGCAGGGTTCTATCTGATTACAGGAATCGGTTGAAGCCCGAGGCGTTGGAGATGCTCATTTGCACAGAACACTGGCTGAAGGCTGAAGATAGGACGCAAGGGAAAGCACTATCAAGTTCCACAAGTGGGAGCAACTCGCCCGAAGAACAACAACAACAACAACAACAACAACAACAACAACAATAGCTTTGCTTGTTATGTCAAATTAGAAAACTTGTACTCAATTAAAATTGTATATAAGAAATATGTTATTGGATAAAACTTATTTGTGAATTGAATTCTTCATTTCGTTGTAAATTGTTAAAATTGTATAACTTAAATTCATATGAATAATATTTCAAAATTTGTTGTCAATTTCACTCTTCAATCTTATTATTATTATTAAGATTTTTATTGTTTATTAGTACTATTACTTGCTTAGTATTATAATTAAACATCATTTGGGGATATTTGAAGAATTGTAGTATTATTACTTATTAGTATTATTACTTACTTAGTATCATAATTTTTGAAGAATTGTAGTATTCATCAAACAAAGATATGGTTGTTTGTATACATCATTTGTAAAATTATTATTTTAATTTAAGCTACCAAAAAAAAAAAAAAAAATTAAACGGGCCAACCCGCGGGTCGACCCAGCCCAACCCGGGTTGAACCCTAAAGGGTTCACGGGTTGGGCAGGCCACCCAAACGAATACTTAGCCCGGCCCGGACCGGCCCGTATAAGATTGCAACCCGGCCCGACCCGGCTAAGCATTCGTGCCAACCCGTACGGGTTGGGCCCGGCCCGGCCCACTCGACCCGTTCGCCATCCCTAATTTTATAGTTCTTGATATAATTGTAGTTAATACTCTTTTTCTTTCTATTGTATATATTGGTTCGTTTAGTTCCACACAATGTTACGAGGATCATTAAATCCCTTCTTTCTTTTCCTTGCATGTTGCTGGTCATATATCATTAAAGCATTATTAGAACTCATAGACTATATGATTGTCTCACTTGTTATAGAAATTTTTATAATGGTTAGTTCAAACTTATTGTGGTTCTCGAGTTTGGACAAAGTTTAGTGTGTAGATGAATGAGCAGGCTGTGTAGAAAATCAAGTGAGTAGGGCTGAACATTTGAAGTAAGCATGGTTGTGTATCTACTCAAGTGTGAATATATTGGACTTTGTTCTTCTAGTAAGTAGGTTGCTCTTTCCTGATCTTCAATTATAATTTTGAAATTCGGGCATAAGAAAATGAAATTGTATGAACATTTGTGCTTACTTCTTTTTTCATTATTAATCACACTTTGACATTTTTTTCTACATTTACAGATTGAAGATGTCGTGGATGAACCGAAGAGTGCGAGTTGTGTTGATGTTAGTCACTCAAGGATTTTTTGTCATTAGCTTTAAGTTTATTGGGTGAACTTTTTTATAAGTTTATAGTACTGATTTAAGCTTATTGTACGGAATTTTCTATGATGGTATGTTTTTATATACTTGTACACAAATTTGCAAAACTTTTATAGTTTTAATGGTGTATTGACATTTTCTCTAAATCGATTTTTATTTGTATCCGCAGAATTTTTTGTGTATACAGTTAAAATGAAATAGCGTTCCTAAAATGCTGTAAAGAAACACCGATATCAAACGATAGCGTTCTAAAAATGTTGTATGTTTGATTCTATTCTCAGAACACTGGTCAAAACATAGCATTTTGTGAACGTTGTAAAAAAGACACCGTTTTCAAATTTTCTCTCTTTGATAGCGTTTTGAAAACACTGTCCAATAATAGCATTTTCCAAATGCTATCGTATCGATAACATTTTTACGAAACGCTGTAACAGCAATAGCATTTACGAAATGCTGTAAACTCTATAGCGTTTGTCGAAACGCTATAAACTCTATAGCGTTTTACAAAATGATGTCAATGTTACAGCATTTTTTTAAAACTCTATAAAGTTATAATAGCGGGGCTTTCGATAGCGTTTGAAAAATGCTATCGTAGGTCTACTATAGCATTTTATTAATGCTATCAAATGGCATATTTGTTATAGTTACTCTCACCATCAAGATTAAAGGAGAAGTAATTGCTAAGGTGGGCATGTCCAAAAATAAACTATTCACTTTAAACATTAATACTACTAGTGTTAACTACCTGAAGTCAATAATCAAAGATGAATCTTGGTTATGGCCTCTGCGTTATGGGCATTTAGCATTTAGTGGATTTAATCTACTATGGAAGGGAAAGGTGGTGAGAGGCTTGCCACATAATGAGCATCCAAATCAGCTATGCGAAGGTTGTATGTGGGGCAAGCAACACAGAAGAAACTTTGAAGTGGGAAATTCCATAAGAGCTACAAAAGCATTGCATCTGGTGCACACAGATATTGCAGGACCATTTGAAATCGTTTCACTTGGAAGTAACAGATACTTTCTCACATTTATTGATGTTTATAGTAGAAATGCTTGGATCTATTTCTTAAAGGCGAAATCAAAGGCACTGGAGAAATTCAAGGAGTTCAAGAAGATGGCAGAGAAGCAAAGTGAGTACTACATCAAAGTACTCAGATCAGACCGTGGAGGAGAATACAACTCGACAAAGTTTGATGTGTTTTACAAGAAGCATGGGGTCATCCACCAGCTCACTGCAGCACACTCCACAACTAAATGGAGTAGTAGAACGGAAGAATCGCACAATTCTTAACATGGTAAGAAACATGGTGAAGATTAAGTACTTGCCAAAGATGTTCTGGGCCGAGGCCATAGGTTGTGCTGTATATCTTCTAAACAGGTGTCCGCGACTCGAAGTGTGAGGTTCAAGACACCGCTAAAGAGTTGGAGCAACCTGAAGCCAAGAGTCAACCACTTGAAGGTGTTCGGATGCATCGAATATGCACACATTCCATAGCAAAAAAGGAAGAAGCTTGATGATCGAAGAGAGATATGCATCTTCATTAGCTACGACAAGCACCAAGGTGTACAAGCTATACAACCCAGTCATAAAGAAGGTGATTATTTCAAAAGATGAGGAGTTCGACAAAGAAAATTACCGGCGGTGGATCGATGAAGAGAAGCAAGCGAAAGGAATAGGTTCAAAGCAAAAGATGATGATCATGAAGAAGAACGAGAAGGTCCATATCCAAGTCATCCTATTAGTCCGGCTCCATCTACACCAGGACAATCTACATCAGGATCATCGCTTTCCAGCCCCAATACAAGCAGCTTCAGGGGAAGCATCTAGAAGAGTGCGAAGTCTCAATGACTTGTATGAAAATACAAAGCATGTGGAACTGACAGAAGACTACAGTCTATTCTACACGCTTGCAGAATGCGATCCCATCACCTACTAGGAAGCTGCATAAGAAGCGAAGTGGAGAAAAGCATGGACGAAAGATCAAGGCGCTCCAAAGGAATGACTCATGGGAGCTGACAACATTGCCGGAAGGCCATAAAGCAATTGGAGTAAAATGGGTCTATAAATCAAAGACCAACCAAGAAGGTAAGGTGAAAAAGTACAAGGCTAGGCTAGTAGCTGAAGGCTATAGTCAAAACAAAGGTGTTGACTATGAAGATGTTTTTGCCCTAGTAGAAAGTAGCACTGCTATCGGTCGAGTAGTGAGATACCCAAACCTTGCCATATGACAACGGGTTTGGGTCCGAATCTGGGTCTATTTAATTTTTTCGGGTCCGGTTTGGGTCCAATCTATTTTCAGGTACCCAATGGGTCTAATAATATACGACAATAATATTTTTTTCCAATTTTTACGAAAGTTTTAACACATTTTTTTCTTTAGAGTACCACATGAATTAGTTACATACTTAAAGTTAAAGTAAAATTAATTAATATGTAATTAAATATAATTAAGTTTATTTCATAAAATAAAGATTATGAGATGCAAATTGGGAGTAAAAAAAAAGATTGCACTCTTTATTAATTTATATGAACATATTAAGCTTTATTTTCTATTAAAAAAATTTTTAAAAAAAATAACACATACGACTATATTGTTCTAATATATTGAAAGTTAAGTTATTGATCTACTAATTGGTCCATGGGTCGGGCCGGGTCCAATCGGGTCCAAAATCATCGAACCCTAATCCTACCTGCCTAGAATCAGGTCGGTTCCGGTCCAATATTAGGTCCGGGTGTAACGCCCCGAATCCCAAATCACTGAATTCGAGATGTTCTACAGGATCTTTTCACTTTCTTTGAGTACAATTTTACAAGGAAATTCAAACTTTTCATCATACATCAGAGTTTACATCATATTACATTTACATTTACACAGCGGAAGCAAAATATACAATATTTACATGAATGTACAACAACATGGTAAAAATCTTTATGCATCCATTTCTCTTTAACATGCAATTTACCTGCATACAAACTGTGGGTACGTCAGTTTATTCAACCGACGATAATTATACATGGCAATCCTCTCTATGCCAGAAACAGTATAATGAATCTCATTTCTTACAAATCACAAACTTGTTCAATATAAGCATGTAAATAAAAGGGAACTCTTAAAGATGTCGTGTCGTGATTGTGCACTTAATCCTTAATGCAATTTATTTAATTTTACATGACACTAATGCGCACTTGTTTGAATTCTATGCATCCCATACTACATAGGTTCGAGGGCAAGCCTCTTAACCGTTCTTCATTTTTGTAGGGTTCAATCCCTTGCCATGACTTACTCTACTTCTGTAATTTCAGTGAGTATCCTAGATGATTCTATGAGTACAAGCATGTATCCTGGCCCCTGGAGTAGAATTTCGCGCCATGTCTTGACTCATCAAGCATACATTCTGCGACAATTCAGCCTCCTCCCTGAATACAATCCTCTTGCAGTCACCAAAACATCCCACAAGCGTGACTAAAGTCCGATCATTACTGAGTTGTGCCCGCGCCATGTCTTGATGCATCAAGCATGCATTCTGCGGCTCACACACCCGCACCGTAAACCCTAGTTCTCATACTCATGTTTTTCTCTCACCTTCATTACCTCTTCACTATGCACTAAATATTAGAATCATGAATATAAATCAAGCTCTAGAGTTAGCCTCTCCACCAAACCGGACTTATCATTTCATTTCAATACATGACCAACCATGGTCTTTCAATTCTCATTTCATTTCATTCATTTCACTGCCGGGGGAGACTTAGCTACTCTCGGTTTCGATTTACAATTCACAACTTCCAATTGAGCACTTCAGCTCATAATTCAATTTGAGTCTCACAGACATTCTTATCATGATCTTAGCCTTTCATATTCATTTAATTCTCAATTCTCATTTATGATTCATTTTACATAATCCACACAGTCATAAAAGAGTTCATAGAATTCGATCATAAAGTTCACAATTTCCAACAGCAATTAAAATGAAATTCATACATATCAAAGTTCACTCTGTACAGTCGACTTGGAAGAACACCAGTCGACTCATACAGTCAAATACAGATTCATCATAAATACTCGGGATAGTCGACTGCTGCACACAGTCAGTCGGCTGTCCCGCAGCTTTTCATGTTCATAGTGTCATCCGCATGACAGTCGACTGTTCATCCATCAGTCGTCTGTTCTGGGATTCTCAACAGCACAATTCTAAGTCCAGCTTAGTCGACTGGCTACACGCACTAAGTCGACTGATCAATTCCATAATTCAAATTAAGGGATTATCTAATGGCTTTTATATATTCTTGCATCATGATATCAATTTACAATACACATATATTCATGTTCCATAAACGCGGAGTCTCTGATTGTTCAGGAACATCGTAAACATGGAATTTCAAGTTACTAAAATACTCCTTTCTTTGAAGAAAATACTTTAAACATGCATTCATACTGCTCATAACTTTCTTACGAAATTGAAGATATAAATCTCAAGTCATCATACTGGGTCAACATAATAGAACATCTCTTTACATGGAATTTCCAAATAATCAGAATCAAATTGAAGCACCAGTCGGCTGAACACAGTGTCAGTCGACTGCTCCGACAGTTCTTAATTTGTTAAATCATCGCTAGTTCTTTTCATCCATTTACCTTCCCTCCATCATGTGTGTCATAGGGAAATTACAACTCAGTAATCACACCATTTTGTTTATTTGCATACAGTTTATCACCACATCACAATTTAATGGTCTCGTACCAGTCGACTTATCTACACGACAGTCGACTGTACCGACACAACTCGTCTTATTAACAGCAGCATGTTCATGGCAATTCTACTACATTGAATTCACATTTCACAATATGGTAGTAATCATAACTATCATAGTATATTTCCTACATTAGAAGTCCTGAGAAACACCCACCTTATATGAAGAAATAATCGAAATCCAGCAAAGTCCTCAATGTGGTGAACGCCTCCTTGTTCCTTACACCCCGCTCCTTTGCTCCACACCAAACCTTCAGATGCTACTCGGCCTCCACAGAAAAGCTCCCACACAACTCTCACAAATACCTCTCTTATAATATGAATCTAGTGTAAAAGAAATAGAGAACAGGAGGGGGTATTTATACACCAAATTAGAGTGAGATGGAGGGTTAGGATGCATTAGGGAGTTGGAGATCAAGAGCTAGGATTCATTCGGGAGTTGAGAAACTACCCACACCTCAAGAGTAACCACCCATGATCTAAGTCCATTACTCCACAATCCGGCCAAGCTTTGTGCCTTGTGCACGTGTACATGGAGTGCACGTGTACACACAAACCCCACTACATGATTTGTACACCAAGTACCCGGATAAATAAAAAGAAAAGATGCTACACATACAAGTGGTAGGAAAATATAATTAAATTCATGGGCTAAAATTTGTTGGGCCAAAATAATTTTAAAAAGAAAATAAGCAAATTAACATTGGGCTTTTAAGAAAATATTTTATAGAAAACAATACACTTAATTCATCATGTTGAGAAATATTAGTCAACATGCTACACAAGCATACCAAATGTAAAAATAAATAATATTTTCATGTATTTGAAAAATCAGGGTATTACACCGGGTCTCGAGTAAATGTGACAGTGCTAGTAGCAAGGATGGACACCATCAGACTGCTCATAGCACTAGCCGCTTAGAACAGATGGATGATCTATTAGATGGATGTCAAGTTTGCATTATTGAATGACTACTTGGAGGAAGAAGTATACATTGAGCAACCACCAAGCTTTGAGAAGAAAGGTGAAGAAGACAATGTCTACAAGTTGAAGAAGGTATTATATGGACTGAAAGTCTGAAACAATCACGTAGAGCATGGAAAATAATGATCGATGACTACTTGCAGAAGAATGGCTTCAAGAAAAGTCCTTATGAGCATTCCCTCTACACCAAGAAACAAGGTAATGACATCATGATCATGTGCATGTATGTTGATGATATGATCTTTACAGGGAATAATTCAAAGATATTCGAGGAGTTCAAAAAGGCAATGACCAAAGAGTTCGACATGACAGACATAGGAGAGATGTCCTACTTTCTCAGTGTGGAGATGACTCAATCAAATAAAAGGATATTTATTTAACAAAAGAAGTATGCAAGTTAGATACTTGATAGATATGGTGGACTGCAATCCATGTAACCCCTATTGCTCATATTTGTATTTATAATTATATTTAATAAAATTCTTGATTATTTATTTTATTATTATTTATTTTATTTTTGGTTGTATTTAATTTCTTTTCCTTTGTATGGTGTGTTGTTCTTCTCTCTTTTGTGATTCATTTTGCATTGATTCAGCTATTTATTCTCATTTATTTGGCCTACAATTTGTTCTTGATCTTGTCTATTGTTTAAACCTATTTCATGGCCTATTTGACTCTTATTGGATTCATTTCTTCCTATTGGATACTACCTAATTCACCCAAATCCATATTGTCTCTATATAATCACCCTAATTGAACCCTAACCCTAATTCCCAAACCGTAATATTCTCTCTCTCATCCTAGCCGTCACCTACCTCTACCCCGTCTCCCGACCCTCTCCCGACCTTCCCCCTTCATCGCTTTCGTTGTCCCGTTCTCCGACACCGACTGCCGACCACCACCATCACCCTTTCCTTTCTTTCTCCCGAACTCCTTGCCTCTTCGTTGTCGTCGTTTTGACTGCCGACGCCAGAGACCACCACACCCACACGCTTCCTCTCTCCTCGCCGTGCTGTCGAGCAGCACCGCCAGCACCGCTCTGTGTTCCTATCGACGTCGACCTCTCTGTGGTCGAGCAACGCAGCAGAGCAGCGCTGCCCCCCAGGCTGCTGCTGTCGCCATCCCTAGTTGCCGTCGCCGTCATCTTCTATTGGTGCCGCCGTTGCTCTTTCTGTCGTTGGCTGCTGTCTCTTGTGTGTGCGTGTGAAGACACGTGCACCGCTCGTGGCTGTATTGGTGTGATTCTCGTTTCTTGTTCGTGTTCGTTGTGTTCGTTGTTCGGGATCCGTTCCCGTTATTCTGTTCTTCCTTTCCGTCGTCTTCATTAAGACAAGTAGCTTGTATGTGTTCTTTTTGTCATACAAGTTAATACCGTAAGTAATCTAGTATGAAAATATTTGTACTCTCATGATGATCCATATTTGTTGGTTTAACCATTGACATCATCTCTTGATTATGAGTAGTTACAATAATTGACACCGTTGCACGAAAACAATTAGATTAGATGACATCTTGATTGTATGGTGTTTGTGACTCACCGTATGTTGTAGATGATTGTTGCTTAGATGTTTGTTGGATGTATGATCTCATTATCGACTATCTATACACATGCCATGCCGATTTGAATAACCCACATATCCCATGCTTTGTATAACATCTTAGATTGGACCGTTTGTAATTAAGTTGTTTGATAAAATGCTTAAAAGAACTTTTGTTTACTGCTGTCCTATTTTTGTATAGTAATTTCGACCTTGTTAACATCAGTAAAATAAATAAGTTTGTGAACATGGATTGTAGCCTTTGTTTTCTAGTTTTCAGAACTTTCGACAGATCTGAATTCTGATTTTTGATTCATGAGTTATTGTCATTTTACTGCAGTCATATCGTATATTCCGGATTCTGAACTATATGTATTCTGTATGGAATTTTATTTTAAAACTGATATTAAAAATAGAATTTGAACTCTATATTTTGCTGAGTACGTCTAGATATGACTGGGTTCAATCCTTAATTTTTTTGGAATTAATTATTGACTTTTGTATCTCATTTTATGCTTTTGAAATCAATTGAAATATTTCCAAACTGCAAGCTGTTCAGTAAAGAATTATATCTTCAATCCGACTCTATTAATTTTTGATGAAAACTTTGTGAATATAAACTGTAGCTTTATTTGTCTATTTTACTACCCTTTTCACGGATCTGGATTTCGAACTATACTTTATGAATTATCTCTGTTTTGATACTGCTGTGTCTGAACTTTTAGAATCAAGATTTTGTTGCATTACTCTATTTTTCCAATTTTGTTGACCATACTATCTGTAATATAAATTCATGAAATTTTATATTTTGAAACTAGATATGTTAGGGAATCTTCCAGATTTTTCTCAGATTTAATTATGATGATTTAAAACCATTTCCATGCTTATAAATAAGATTTTGCATTTTCTGGCTGAACATAACTTCTGTGTTCAATGCTATTTTCAACCCTATTTCTGTGGCTGATATATATGTGCTGGAATCGGTAGAGTCTAGTTTTTAGATTTTCTAACGATCTAGATTTGCTATTCTGTACCAACGGAAATCTCAGATTTGGTCCAGTAGTGTCTTGATGTCCAGAACTAAAAAATGTCGTTGTTTTGACTCTTATGAGTTGTTTTTATCAACCGTTGCAATCAGTATTTCATCTTAGACTTATTTTCTTTTCTTGCCATGTATTTAGCCTATTTGTATTTGTTCACACATGTTTATTGATAATAAAAGAAATCAAATTGAGATTTTTAAGGGAAAAGATCGAGCAGTGGACAATATAGAAATGCATATTTAGAAGGGACTCGTTTCCCCACTGTTTACTATGGTACCTACTGTTTATCTCTAGATACATGAGGGCATGATCCATGACACTATTTGTTATTACTGTTACTGTCACTGTTTGTCTGAATATATTGCCCTATAGAATTTCCACTACAAAATCTTAAAGCGAAACTGTTTACTGTAACAACCATGTGGTAAAATCTGGGACGCATGAAGTGCTACCTAGTTAGTAATGAACATTATACATAAGAATAACTGTTTACACTGTCACATCCGATTACGGTTACTGTGGACTTTACTGTTACTGTTTATTACTGCTACCATTGACACACTATTACTGTTGATCCTTACTGTTAATGTTATGCTTCTCCTGTTATCACTACACTGCTTACTGTCATCTATAGATTGTTATATTTGCTACCCTCTCCATGTTAGTATTACCTATTTAGTTTAGTTTTTCCCTTCATTTTCCTACTTGTATTGCTTGCGACCCGGACTTGCATCTAACGGGCGTTATGTTTTAATGTTTTTCCTATTTTCCTTATAATTGCCATATGAGCAAGTTTTGTTGATCAATTGCCTACTGGAGTTGGTGAGCAAAAATTTGAGCTGCGCAATTGGAATAATTTTCTTAAATATTTTGATGAACTATTTTATTTCATGAACTGTATTAAAACTTGTATTTGGGCTAATTGTCCCAGGATTATTGTTTTGTTTTGGATCTAGTATTTGTTGGAACATTTATTATTGATGCAATAAAAACTATTGAGTTATGATTGTTTTTGCATGCCTGATTGGAGTATATTGTTATATTTACTGTGATGATGAGTCAAGCAGATCCGTACAGCTTATGGATGGTAAAAACTATCCGCTGGGGTTAATCGCGTACCATATTCCGTATTCCGTATTCCTTTTGGGAAGCGGGGCATGACAATCCAGTCAGTACTCCAGCTAAAACTGGACTCAAGCTCAGGCACGACCTGCCAGGAAAACCAACCGGTCTTACATTGTTCATGAGCCTAGTTGGAAGTCTAAGATATCTAACGATTACGAGGCCAAACATCATGTACGCAATGGGGCTAGTAAGTAGATACATGGAGAAGCCAAAGCAGGGGCACTTCAAGGTTACCAAGAATACTAAGGTACGTCAAAGGTAATATCAAGGAAATAGATTACTTTACACGCACTCAGAAAAGTCCAGGTTGGTTTTCTTTATTGACAATGACTATGAAGGAGATTTAGATGAAAGGAAAAGCACATCTGGGTATGCATTCAACATCAGATCAGCTGAATTTTCATGGACTTCAAACAAGTAGTCAGTAGTTGCTCTGTCGACCTTTGAAGCTGAGTACATAGCAGCAGCACCATGTGCACGCCAGGTAATATGACTCAAGAATCTCATGTAGGAGTTAAATCATTAACAACAGGAGCCTACAGTATTGTACGTGGATAATCGGCCAGTGATCGAACTGGGAAAAAATCCAGTTGCACATGGGAAGAGCAAGTACATCGAGACAAGGTTTCACTTTTTGCACGATCAATCTAAGTTGAAGAAAGTAAAGCTCAATTACTATAGGACAGAAGAACAAGTTGCTGACATATTTACTAAGCCATTAAAGACCGAAGTATTTGAGAAGTTGAAGATCACGTTCGGGATGATCAAATTTGGTGATGAGGGGGAGTGTTGAGAATCATCACCAAATTTCTCGACTACACTCTAGAAAGTTCAACATTATTTCTAGACTACACTCTAGAATGTTCAACATCTACACTTATCTCATAGCTTCTTCAAGAAGCTTCCCATTTAATGAACCTTTCTAGAGAATACCTCTACAGAATTCTCCTACTAACCTAACCCAACAATAATTACCCCTTAGAGGTTGGCTACTTGAATCAAGATATTATGAAGAAAAATAAAGTAAGTAGTAAATAGAGTAGAGCGTGATAGTGAGGTTGAGTATAGGTGTTGAAACACCTAAAGAGAGAGAGTGCATACTGGTGTGCGATAGATTTGTGACTCTATTGTATCATTATTCCTATATTGATAACATTATAAAATCAGGAAGTTCTCCTTATGTCATTGTTCGCATATAAGTCCTCCATTATATTCTTCTACTACTTCCAACATTATAGAGAAGATTGGGTGAATGATGGTAGGGTTTATCTCACTACTATGATAATTGATATAAGGCTTGTAACGCCCCGACCCCGCTCAACTAAATCCGAACAATTGCCCACCACAGGCTGCCTCACAAAAGGTGTCCGAACTATTTGGTACCCCTTGATCTTAGGCAATCTAAAATATACACACACAACCCTAACTCACCTTCCATGTGGGACTAAGTCACCACCACCTACCATGAACACCATGGCCCCATAATAATTAATTCATTCTTTCTATAGGCTCTATACACACACTACCCAATCTATAGGCCCATCTAACCATGAATTAATTACTAAGCCCACCATGAAGGTCCATCTCGTACGGGGTATTACACGGCTAGTCTGGTCTTCCCGTTTCTTATCGTTTTCTTCAATTTATTTTCTATGAGCTTCAAATTGTGATATGTTGTTTCTTGTTTGGAATAATTTTATTACTTCATTCACTCAGTTGTTGTTGTTCACCTTTTTGAAATTCAGGTTATGACAAAAGATATGCAACCATTTTGTTGAGGAGGATTTGAGGAAATTCCCATATTCAGATTTGTGAAATTTCTCTCAATAGAAACTAGTTTGATCTCGAGTAAAAACTTGATGGACTCTCTGCAGTGTGTACATGGTGTCATGTCAATGAATGCTTCAGGCTGGTACTAATTCAAATTCTATTAGGAATTACCATATGAGCACTAATATTTGTTGTTTTGCTGGCCAGTTATGCTTGCATACATAGGGTAATTATTCCAATGTATAATGCAACAAGAGATAATATTATGTGTATACATATATTAGGTGTCTTTTGGCTAGGTACGTATGAACATATGTACACCACTAACCCACTAGAGAATATTCTAGAAGTTCTTTTTGTTAATGTAAACTGAGAGATGGAAGAAAGATTATTGGATTAATTATAACTGAGTACAATGTCTTATATATATAGGAGAGAAGTAAATACTAAACTAATACATATTCCGATATGGGACTAAATCTCTAATAAAATATCTAACACCTCCTCTCAAACTCATGGTGGGTCGAACAGTGTGAGTTTGCCCACCAACTATCAAAATCTCTGAACAGTGTGAAATTTGGTGAAGAAGTATGTTGTCTGCTATGAAAAGGTCATAGAATGAAGTGAAATTGTCCATGCCTCAAAAAGCTCATGAACATAGTGGCAATCAATCACTAAAGACTGGGTTGCATGCAATATGCAATGCACACCGGTTATCACTGAGAAGAGGAGTAGCTCCTGTAAGAGTGACACCCATATCTGATAACAGCCAACGAACATGAACAATCTCTCTAGTAGTAGCTGTCATCACTCTGTACTCAGTTTCTGTAGAAGAACATGCAACTACTGCTTGTTTGCTGTGCCATGAGATCAGTGAATCATTCTAAGAAATAGACAGAAACATGTGATAAACCGTCTGGTAGTAGGATCACCCGCCTAATCTGAATCAGAGTATGCACTAAGCTCCAGTTTAAATTTAGAAGGCATGAATAATGAGCGAGTGATAGTGCCCTGAAGATATATGAGGATCCGAAGAAGAGCATTGTAGTGGACTAATCGCGAAGCTAAAACAAACTGGCTGACAGTACTAACTACATAAGCAATATCGGGTCTGATCAAGCATATATTGGGATCGGGAAGTAGCTCACCATTTGTGGGACGAAGCTTCAAGTGAAGCTCTAGGGGAGTATTTGTTGACCGACTGTCAGAGAGACATGCAGCGGAGATAATGTTGATGTGTATTTCTGCTGAGAAATAAGTATACCCGAGATCCGTGGACAATCTCTAGACCTAGAAAGTAGCGTAGTTAGCCAAGATCCTTTATATGAAACTATTGTTGAAGGTATCTCTAAGTAGATGCAATGCCTGTGGAGTCATCTCCAGTAATAATCATATCATCAACATATAGTAGTAGAAGTACCCTCCCCCACAGTGTTGACCACACAAACATAGAGTGGTTTTGTGAACTCTGACTGAAATCGGCCTGTGTAATGACATGGCGAAAAGTACTCAAACCAGGCTCGAGGAGCATGTTTAAAACCATATATATCGTAGCGTAGATGACGAACATGACGAGAAGGTGTGGTAAGGCCAGGAGCAGGATACATGTATACAATCTTAGATAGGGTACAATGAAGAAAGGCATTCGTCACGTCCATCTAGTATAACAGGCCACTGACGGATGGTAGCAATGATAAGGAGAGTGCGAACTTTAGTCATCTGTGCAACTGGAGCAAAATTCTCATCGTAATCAATGTCATGCTCCTGAGTGAATCACTCGGCAACTAGACTAGCCTTGTACCGCTCAATGAATCCATCAGGTCTATATTTGACCTTAAAGATAAACTTGCAACTAATAGGCTGGACATCTGCTGGTAGTGGAACAATATCCCAAGTGCTAGTCTAACCAAATGCACGGAACTCCTCTACATTCGCTTCCCACCACTCAGGATATTGAATCACTTTCTGATAGGTTCCGGGCTTATGTGTGGAGTGTATAGCGATGAGATATGCATAGAACTATGGTGAGTAAGAGACATGGAGGTGAGGTCAGCAGGGACCAGTGGCATCATGTGTATAATATGCCGTTGGGATGCCCGAAGTAGTACATGTAGAATGATGAACTGGTGGTGGATGTGCCGGGCATGGAGGTGAGGTCAGCAGGGATGCAATAGGTGGGGGAGCATGTGGCTGTGGGGATGCAGGTGGTGTGTGTGCATGTGGCTGGGGTGATGCATGTGGAATGTGAGGGGCCTCTGTTGGAGGGGTAAGAGCTGTAATGTCTATGTGATATGGGGAGGAGCCAAAGGAGTTGTTTCGATGGGAATATGCGAAGATGTGTTCGGGGAGGCAGTCGAGGGAACGGGGAATCGAGAAAGCTAGCATCCTTAGGAGAGGACAGGTAGTAAGATGAGTCTTCTACAAAGAATATATGTCAGAAAATACTAACACGACGAGCTAAGGGATCAACACAGCAATATTATTTGTGCTTTGAACTAATACCTAGGTGAATGCACGTAGCAGTAAAGGCGGTCAACTTCGTGCACTCAGTGGGAAGGAGAAGGACGCAAGTGCACTAAAAAGTACAGAGCATATTATAGTTATGTGGTGAGTGATAAAGAGCCTCATAAGTTGTCATACCAGATAGGAAAGATGATGGAGTGATATTAATGAGTCTGATAGAAGTCATGACAGCTTCAGCCCAGAAAGATTAGAGAACAGAAAAGGAGAGTAAAAGACTGCAATCCATCTCATGAATATGATGATGCCTGCATTTAGGTACATCATTCTGCTCATGTTTGTAAGGGCATGACTACTGAAAAGTGTGTCGTAAGACTGAAGGATCAATCTCATAGTAAGGGAAGTGTACTCAAGAGCACCGTCTGAGCAAAAAATTTGGATGCGCACACCGAACTGAGTGTAATGCCCTGATTTTTCAATTAATGAAAAATTATTTTATTTTGCACGTAGTGTGCACGTGCAATATTTTGGTTGAATTAAATCTTATAATTATTTTCATTGTGATGGGTATAAATATTTAAATATGTGCTTTCAATTATTTTATACAAAGCCTTCTTTTAAATAGATGAAAAGCCTTTTTCTTAAAGCCCAAAAATTCAATTCAATTATTATTTTTATAATTATTATTTTGGCTCATAAACTAAAGCCCATGAGTCAATTTATTTTTAAATACAACTTGTCATGTAGGATACAATTTTAAAAAATTATTTTTATATAAAATAAAATGTACAATTTTTGGACCTAGTTGCTTGCACGTGCATTGCACGTACACGTGCAACATGCATTTCCTTTCTAGGCCGGTTGTGAGCTTGGAGGGAAACCAAAAATTTAAGTGGGATCAGGGTGTGGTGGTTACTTGATTATGAGTAGTTAGTGTAACTCCTCATTAAATCTAAACCATTTGTTCCTAACTCCCACTTCAATCCTAGCCCTCCATTTCCCTAAATTTTTAGTATAAATACCCCCCCCCCCATGGCTAGTTATTCTTGTGCTAAATAATTCCTCCAAACCTATAGTCTAAATTATATTATCTAGTAGTGATTTTGTGAGTAAAAGATTGAGTGTGTGTGGGAGTTGTGCTTCAATCAAGAAGAGGAGGCCGGCATCAAGGAGTGCTCTCGGTTTTGGCTTAGAAGTGCTCGGTTTTGGGTGTGCTTGGAGGTTCGTGTGCACGCATCTAGGAGGAGAAGCATTCGGTTGTAAGGACATTCGTCTAGGAGGTTGCTAAAGTGTATTTTTCTCTCCAAATTAAGGTGGGTAAATTCTCTATACTTCTAAATTAGAAATGCATGTTAGAAATGAATGAATGAAGTATGAAAAAAAAAAAATTAAGAAGAGTACACTTTAATTAGGAAAGATAACCCATCGAATGATTTAAATGTGGATATGCAAATTTGTGTGTGGTTTTATTATTTAAGTTGTATGTGAATTGATTAGAATCATGGATTGATTGAAGGAAACACATTTATTACCATCAAGAATGACATACCAAAGTTAGTAGATTGATAATGCTATTTCATGTGTTAAATAGATATTTGGTGTTAATGTGGACATGAATAATTTAAAATATGAGTTTGTATGTTGGGTAAATGACTAAAGACAGCGAATTAATGTGAAATTTGTTGATAAAGAGATTAGAATGCTAATTGCTAAGAAATATCGA
Source organism: Hemerocallis citrina (assembly GCA_017893485.1). Taxonomy (NCBI): domain Eukaryota; kingdom Viridiplantae; phylum Streptophyta; class Magnoliopsida; order Asparagales; family Asphodelaceae; genus Hemerocallis; species Hemerocallis citrina. The sequence continues at coordinate 46,934,052 of CM030367.1, forward strand.
AGAAAGAAGAAGTGTGGTAGTTATAATGTAGAATTCGAATTAATTGTATGAAAATATGTTTTAAGTGTTACAAAAAATATTTTGTTCATACTGGTATATAAATTAAACGAGGAAGAATCAATCTGGATTTTTACAGTAATTTTTATAGAAGCAAAATGAAATGAAGACTTGTTGAATATCGAACGTTTTTAAATAACAGAGAGAATTGTTTTAAAAAGGATTTAGAATTATACTAGACGACCTGAGCACGTAGCTCAAGTGGTCGGAGCGCCCGACCTATTTCTTAGAGGTCTGCGGTTCGAATCCCGTGGGCAACATATATTTTGTTCGTTTTTTAAAAACAAAACCAACTGCAGCCGAGAGCATTTAATGCTCTCAGCCGTAATTATACTGCCTAGCACCTTCGGCCTAGTGGTTTGTGCTGTCGGCTGTGTTCTCCGTGGTTCTGGGTTCGAATCTTGCCCTCGGCAAGATTGAAAAAAAACATATTTTTTGGGGGGGTTTAGTTATCAAAAAATTATGAGAAAATTATGACTATTCTTCTAAAAATATATGGGACTTTATAAAAATAATTTGGGAATTATTTGCATGAAATAAACTATTATTTGGAAATAAAATGCATAAATAGAACTATGGCCCTATATGTATATTCTTGTGAATTTGTGAAAGTTATATCTTTCAAAAAGAACATGGAATGCATGATTGGAAGATTAATATAGTCAAGAAAGAAATTTTATTATGTGATGGATGTGAATTATTCTCATATGTGAATAATGTGAAAGATATTAAATAGGAATATTCGTAGTGATGTGAATTTTAATGTGAAGTTGATAATTGATGAAGTATCTAATTCCATGTATGATATGGACTCATGAATGAATTTAGAGATCATGCTATTGAGAAAGAAACCTATTATGATTATGAATATGAATTTATGAGTTGGAAATGCTCATTTTGGAAATTGTGAATTGAAAATTGAAACAAAAGGAGTAGCTAAGTCTCCCCCGGCATTGGAAATAAATGAAATGAAAATTGAAAAGAAAGACCAAGGTTGGTCGTGTTTGAATGAATGAATAAGTCCGGTTTAGTGGAGAGGCTAACTCTAGAGCTTTGATTTTTGTTCATGATTTTGATAAAAACTAAGGATTAGTACATAGTGGAGACGTGATGAAAGTAGGAGAAAAACACGAGTATGAGGGCCATCGGATTGGCGGTGTGAGAGTGATCCACAGGCTGCTGCTTGATGTGTCAAGACATGGCGTGGGCACTACTCCAGAATTATCGTTCCGGTGGCGACGCTTGTGGGATGTTTGGTGACTGCAAGAGGATCGTGTGCCATGAAGTGAGGCTGAATTGCCACAGGCTGTCTTCACGATGCATCGTGACATGACGTGGGATTCCCCTCCAGGATTTTCTGTACACGTGCTTGTACTCATAGATCATCTAAGATACCTACCGTAATTATAGTAGTAGATTAAGTCATGGCGAGGGATTGAACCCTACAAAGATGAAGAACGATTAAGGGCTTGCCCTCAGACCTATGTAGTATGGGATGCATAGAATTCGAATAAGTGCGCATTAGTGTCATCTAATATAAATAATTGCATTAAGGACTAAGTGCACAATCACAACACGATATCAATAGGGTAGTTCCTTTAGTTTGGTATGTGACACGTTTGTGTTTGTTAAATATGGAAAATAAGTTATACTATTTCCGGCATAGAGAGGATGGCCGTGTATAATGATCGTCGGATGAATAAACTGACGTACCCACAGTCTTATATGCAGGTAAATGGCTTGATACAGATTAAAGAGGAACAAATGCTTAAAGATTATTCAATGTTATTGTACATTTGTTTCATTGTTGTAAAGTTTACTTCCGCTGTGCAATGTAAAGTGTAATGTAATCATGTAAACTCTGATGTAAAGTGAAAAGTTTAAATTTCCTTGTAAAATTGTACTAAAGGAAGCGGAAAGATCCTGTAGAACATCTTGGATTTAGTATATTTGGGATTCGGGGCATTACAGAGTGGTATCAGAGCCACACTTCCACACTTGTACAAATTTATAAGGAACGACACCCTAGAAGTGGACATTAGAGTGTGTGTTTGAGTCTAGAGATTTAAATGTAAGTGATTTACATTTGTGTTTCTCTATGACTTATGCTTCTTCCTCTCTATTTCTAAGATGGCTGGTCATTTCGACCCTGCTGGAGATGACGACTGGCATATCATCGAAGAAGAGTACGATCCTGGACATGCAGATTCCGTGGAAGAGTACTATCCAGGGCAAGCAGTTTCTGACGGAGAAGAATGGCCTGAATCCCGAGAGATTACCCCACCTCCGGATTCATCTGATAACTCTTCTGATGAAGAACAAGAACCAGTTCCGAATAGTCTTGTGACTTCTCTTCAGAGGTAGGTAGAAACACTGCGGGAGAGAGTCGGATTATTGGAGGCTCAGCTGGCAAATCATAAGGACGACTTTGCAGTTCTCAGTCATCGGGTATGGGAACTCGAGAAGAGGAAGAATCTGACCAATGTGCTGAATGATGAAGTTGATGAACTACGGGGAGAACTTCGAGAAGCGAAGAGGAACCGTAGGAGTTAGACTGTTGTAGCTTCTACTATCTTTCATTCTGATGTCAGAAATGTTTTTCAATTCGAATGTATAAAGTTTGGAATTCAATGAAATGCAAGTTGATTTAAAATTCATGTCTTATACTTCGAATTTAATGGATCTTTTGCATCATAATATGGCTAGAAGAGGAGCTAGAAACGGTGAAGGTCTGGATCTAGAAACGGAACTTGCGAAGGTCTATCAGACGCTCAATGTCGTGGCCATGAACCAAGGAAGGGGGCCTGCGAATCCGGTGCCCGAAGCGATCAAACTAGTGGAATCGTTCAAAAGAATGAAACCACCTGTGTTCGAAGGGAAGTCAGACCCTGATGCGGCTAAAAACTGGATTCGTCAAGTGGAGACAATCTTTGAAGTGCTGGAGACCGCTGAAGGCAGTAAGGTGAAGTTGGCGACTCTACAACTTGAGAAGGATACGGCTGTTTGGTGGCAGTCGATGAAGAGGACAATGGGAAGTGTAGTTCTCGGCTGGGAGGAATTTTTGGAAGAATTCCGCAGTCACTATTTCCCCTCCGACGTCCAGGAGAAGAAGGCTATCGAGTTTCTGTCACTACAGCAAGGCGGCATGTCAGTGAGAGAGTACGAGACCAAGTTTACTCAGCTCTCTAGGTATGCTCCTGAATTAGTGATGGATGAAGCTAGGAAGGCTCGTAAGTTCGAGCATGGATTGAGGCCAAGTTTGAGGTCCCGGATGATACCCCTTGGTATCAGAAGATTTGACAAGTTGGTCAAGAGGGCGGCAGCGGCGGAAGCAGACATGGAACAGTTTCATATTGTTCAGAACCGGAAGAACAACTGGCAGTTTGGGAAGAGGCCCGCCAATTCTGGGAGTTTCAGGGGGCAACCATCTACACAAAGGTTCAAACCGACAGGGGCGAATGCTATTAGTGTGGTTGGAGGACCTGGGAACAATGTGGTGAGACCTCCCGTGGTAACTTGCTACAACTGTGGTGAAACGGGACATTACCGATCTCAATGTCTCAAACCACGGAATGGTGATCGTAATGTACCAACACAGCAGACTGGGAAGAGACTGTACCAACCAGGACGAGTATTTGCCTTGACGGAAGCTGATGCTGATGAAGTAGATCATGTCATCACTGGTACGAGGGCCGGTGTTTAGAGGTTTTTGTCATTTCTTTTTTCCCGCTGTTTAGTGAACTGTTACATAATGAGTGTGTATTATATAACAGGAGAACTTTATCTTAATGGAATGAAAGCTGTTGTGTTGTTCGATACTGGATCCTCTCATACTTTTGTGTCTCCTAAATTTGCTAAAGTGTTGAGAGTTGAACCTAAGATTTTTCCAGGCAAGATCTTAGCAGTAGCTACTCCATCAGGGGAAACTTTAACCACTGATCGGTATTATGCTGATTGCGAGATTGTGATTGGAGATCGAATCTTCAGGATTGATCTGATCGAGCTGACTATCTTGGGAGTCGATGTTATCATTGGTATTGATTGGATGTCGATGTACAGTGTAAGCATCGAGTGCAAGACCAAGACAGTAACAGTGAAGGGTCCAGGAGGACCTGAAGTCACTTTCCAAGGATAGCAGAAGTGTTCTAAGCTGGTGGCAGCTATCTGCAAGGAAGAGACTCCTGTGGAAGTGCAAGGGATTCCTGTGGTTCGGGACTATCCGACCGTGTTCTTGGATGATTTTCCTGGGTTACCTCCGCATTTTGATGTAGAGTTCAGCATTACTGTTCAACCGGAAAGTGCACCCATTTCTAAGGCACCGTATAGGATGGCTCCAGTGGAACAGGATGAGGTGAAACGGCAGATTGAGGAACTGTTGGAAAAAGGCTTTATTCAACCTAGTGCGTCACCTTGGGGAGCACCAGTGCTTCTGGTAAAGAAGAAGGATGGATCGATGAGAATGTGTATCGATTACCGGGAGCTGAATAAGGTCACTGTTCAGAATAAGTATCCTATTCCTCGAATTGATGACTTGTTCGATCGTCTACAAGGAAAAGCTGTTTTCTCTAAAATAGATCTTCGATAAGGATATCACCAAATTCGAGTGAAAGCTGAAGATGTGCACAAAACTGCATTTAGAACTTGACATGGGCATTACGAATTCTTAGTTATGCCATTTGGAGTGACGAATGCACCCGCAATCTTCATGGACTTGATGAACAGAGTTCTGAGGCCGTTTATTGATTCTTTCGTCGTGGTGTTTATCGACGATATCCTCGTGTACTCCAAGTCAGAGGAGGAGCACACCGAGCATCTGGCAGCAGTTTTGAAGAAGCTGGAAGAGCAGGAGTTGTATGCCAAGTTATCCAAGTGTGATTTCTGAAAATCTGAAGTGGCATTCCTAGGTCACATCCTTTCTAAGGAGGGAGTGGCAACTGATCCTCAGAAGATAGAGGCAGTGAGAGACTGGGCTAGGCCTACTACAGTGAAGGAAGTCAGAAGTTTTCTTGGAATGACTGGATACTGCAGGAGATTCATTATGTTTATGCTCAGATAGCCGTGCTGCTTACTGGACTGACCAAGAAGAATGTGAACTTCAAATGGACTGAGCAATGTGAGGCAAGCTTTCAGGAGTTGAAAGAGATATTGACTACTGCACCTATTTTGGCTTTGCCTAGAGCAGGTGTTGAGTATGATGTTTATAGCGATGCTTCACATCGTGGGCTTGGTTGTGTCTTAATGCAAGAAGGAAGAGTAATCGCATATGGGTCTAGGCAACTACGACCGCATGAGAAGAATTACCCGACTCATGATCTGGAGTCGGCTGCGATTATCTTTGCCCTAAAGCAATGGAGACACTACATGTACGGTGAGAAATTGAACATGTACACGGACCACAAGAGTTTGAAGTACATATATCAGCAGAGGGATTTGAATTTGAGGCAGCGAAGATGGTTGGAAGTGCTTGAGGACATGCGACCTGAGATCAAGTATCATCCAGGGAAGGCTAATGTTGTTGCTGATGCACTTAGTCGCAAGAGCAGTTTAGCCAGTTCGATTACGACTCAGAAGCATCTGATTGAGGAATTGGACCGAGCAGGTACTGAAGTTGTTTTGCAAGGATTGGGAGCATCTTTAGCTCAGTTAAGGCTTCAGCCTACTTTGAATGGAAGGATCATTGCAAGTCAGGAGGTTGATGCTGATATTTTGGAGATGAAGGAGCAGGTTGGTGCTGGCAGGTTGCCCGGATTTCAAATCAAGGATGGAGTGCTGTGGTTCGGAGATAGGCTATGTGATCCAAATCAGGCGGACCTGAAAGAGAGTATTCTTCAGGAGGCGCATGCTACTCTTTTGTTATACATCCTGGAAGTACTAAGATGTACAAAGACATCAAACAGCATTTCTAGTGGTCAGGTTTGAAGCGGGATGTGGCTGAATTTGTGGTGAAGTCTGAGGTTTGTCAGCAAGTCAAAGCCAAAAATCAGAGACCCGGAGGTCTATTGCAACCATTACCTATTCCGGAATGGAAGTGGGATAACATCAGTGTGGATTTCATTACGGGATTGCCTAAGAGTCCTAAAGGCAATGATGCGATTTGGGTTATAGTCGATCGACTGACCAAGTCCGCTCACTTTTTGGCGATGAAACTCACTGCTTCGATGGACAAGTTAGCTGAGTTGTATGTTGGCGAGATTGTCCGACTTCATGGTGTTCCGTCAACTATTGTGTCTGATCGAGATGCGCGGTTCACTTCGCATTTTTGGAGGAGTCTTCAGACAGCTTTGGGTACCAAGACAGATTTCAGCACTGCTTTTCATCCGCAAACCGATGGGCAGACCGAGAGAGTCAACCGTATTCTTGAGGATATGGTTCGGTGTTGTATACTAGATTTTCGAGGCAGTTGGGAAAGGCATTTACCTTTGGTAGAGTTTGCCTACAACAACAGTTTTCAGGCTAGCATTGGGATGGCACCGTACGAAGCTTTGTATGGCAGGAAGTGCAGAACACCTGTTTGTTGGTTTGAAGTTGGGGAGCGTAAGTTGTTTGGTCCTGAGCTGTGCAGCAAACCTCTGAGAAGATTGTTCTGATCAGGAAAAGGTTGGTAGAAGATCAGAGCAGGCAGAAAAGCTATGCAGATAACCGGAGAAGGGACCTTGAGTTTGAGGTTGGTGACTTCGTCTTTCTGAAAGTATCGCCCAGTAAAGGTGTGGTCCGATTTGGCAAAGGCGGGAAGTTAGCCCCGAGATTTATAGGCCCGTACAAGATATTGAAAAGGATCGGAAAAACTGCTTACCTGCTTGAATTACCAGAAAAGTTGTCTCAGGTGCACAATGTCTTCCATGTGTCTATGCTGAGAGGTTACATTCCAGATCCGAGTCATCATTTGCCTGTAGTGCCGGAAGGTTTGCAGTTGGATCTGAATTACATCGAGTCTCCTGTCGAGATTTTTGATCGTCGAGAGAAAGTCTTGAGGAACAAGACGATACCGATGGTCAAGGTAGTCTGGAGAAACCATTTGGTTGAAGAGGCTACTTGGGAGTCTGAGGAGAGGATGTTGAAGGACTATCCTGAGCTCTTTGCTTGATTTGTATCTTTGTATCTTTTTTGTTGTGAGTATTGTATTTTTGTTTATCACTCTTGACTATAGTTCCGGGGACGGAACTATTCTAAGGAGGGAGTGTTGTAATGCCCTGATTTTTCAATTAAAGAAAAATTATTTTATTTTGCACGTAGTGTGCACGTGCAATATTTTGGTTGAATTAAATCTTATAATTATTTTCATTGTGATAGGTATAAATATTGAAATATGTGCTTTCAATTATTTTATACAAAGCCTTCTTTTAAATAGATGAAAAGCCTTTTTCTTAAAGCCCAAAAATTCAATTCAATTATTATTTTTATAATTATTATTTTGGCCCATAAACTAAAGCCCATGAGTTAATTTATTTTTAAATACAACTTGTCATGTAGGATACAATTTAAAAAAATTATTTTTATATAAAATAAAATGTACAATTTTTGGACCTAGTTGCTTGCACGTGCATTGCACGTACACGTGCAACATGCATTTCCTTTCTAGGCCGGTTGTGAGCTTGGAGGGAAACCAAAAATTTGAGTGGGATCATGGTGTGGTGGTTACTTGATTATGAGTAGTTAGTGTAACTCCTCATTAAATCTAAACCATTTGTTCCTAACTCCTACTTCAATCCTAGCCCTCCATTTCCCTAAATTTTTAGTATAAATACCCCCCCCCCCCTGGCTAGTTATTCTTGTGCTAAATAATTCCTCCAAACCTATAGTCTAAATTATATTATCTAGTAGTGATTTTGTGAGTAAAAGATTGAGTGTGTGTGGGAGTTGTGCTTCAATCAAGAAGAGGAGGCCGGCATCAAGGAGTGCTCTCGGTTTTGGCTTAGAAGTGCTCGGTTTTGGGTGTGCTTGGAGGTTCGTGTGCGCGCATCTAGGAGGAGAAGCATTCGGTTGCAAGGACATTCGTCTAGGAGGTTGCTAAAGTGTATTTTTCTCTCCAAATTAAGGTGGGTAAATTCTCCATGTTTCTAAATTAGAAATGCATGTTAGAAATGAATGAATGAAGCATGAAAAAAAAATTAAGAAGAGTACACTTTAATTAGGAAAGATAACCCATCGAATGATTGAAATGTGGATATATAAATTTGTGTGTGGTTCTATTATTTAAGTTGTATGTGAATTGATTAGAATCATGGATTGATTGAAGGAAACACATTTATTACCATCAAGAATGGCATACCAAAGTTAGTAGATTGATAATGCTATTTCATGTGTTAAATAGATCTTTGATGTTAATGTGGGCATGAATAATTTAAAATATGAGTTTGTATGTTGGGTAAATGACTAAAGACAGCGAATTAATGTGAAATTTGTTGATAAAGAGATTAGAATGCTAATTGCTAAGAAATATCGAAGAAAGAAGAAGTGTGGTAGTTATAATGTAGAATTCGAATTAATTGTATGAAAAATGTTTTAAGTGTTACAAAAATTATTTTGTTCATACTGGTATGTAAATTATACGAGGAAGAATCAATCTGGATTTTTACAGTAATTTCTATAGAAGCAAAATGAAATGAAGACTTGTTGAATATCGAACGTTTTTAAATAACAGAGAGAATTGTTTTAAAAAGGATTTCGAATTATACTAGACGACCTGAGCACGTAGCTCAAGTGGTCGGAGCGCGTGGCCTGTTTCTCAAAGGTCTGCGGTTCGAATCCCGTGGGAAACATATATTTTGTTCGTTTTTTTAAAAACAAAACCAATTGCAGCCGAGAGCATTTAATGCTCTCAGCCGTAATTATACCGCCTAGCACCTTCGGCCTAGTGGTTTGTGCTGTCGGCTGTGTTCTCCGTGGTTCTGGGTTCGAATCTTGCCCTTGGCAAGATTGAAAAAAACATATTTTTTTGGGGGTTTAGTTATCAAAAAATTATGAGAAAATTATGACTATTCTTCTAAAAATATATGGGACTTTATAAAAATAATTTGGGGATTATTTGCATGAAATAAACTTTGATTTGGGAATAAAATGCATAAATAGAACTATGGCCCTATATGTATATTTTTGTGAATTTGTGAAAGTTATATCTTGCAAATAGAACATGGAATGCATGATTGGAAGATTAATATAGTCAAGAAAGAAATTTTATTATGTGATGGATGTGAATTATTCTCATATGTGAATAATGTGAAAGATATTAAATGTGAATATTCGTAGTGATGTGAATTTTAATGTGAAGTTGATAATTGATGAAGTATCTAATTCCATGTATGATATGGACTCATGAATGAATTTAGAGATCATGCTATTAAGAAAGAAACCTATTATGATTATGAATATGAATTTATGAGTTGGAAATGCTCATTTTGAAAATTGTGAATTGAAAATTGAAACAAAAGGAGTAGCTAAGTCTCCCCCGACATTGGAAATAAATGAAATGAAAATTGAAAAGAAAGACCAAGGTTGGTCGTGTTTGAATGAATGAATAAGTCGGGTTTAGTGGAGAGGCTAACTTTAGAGCTTTGATTTTTGTTCATGATTTTGATAAAAACTAAGGATTAGTACATAGTGGAGACGTGATGAAAGTAGGAGAAAAACACGAGTATGAGGGCCATCGGATTGTCGGTGTGAGAGTGATCCATAGGCTGCCTGCTTGATGCGTCAAGACATGGCGTGGGCACTACTCCAGAATTATCGTCCCGATGGCGACGCTTGTGGGATGTTTGGTGACTGCAAGAGGATCATGTGCCATGAAGTGAGGCTGAATTGCCACAGGCTGTCTTCACGATGCGTCGTGACATGATGTGGGATTCTCCTCCAGAATTTTCTGTACACGTGCTTGTACTCATAGATCATCTAAGATACCTACCGTAATTAGAGTAGTAGATTAAGTCATGGCGAGGGATTGAACCCTACAAAGATGAAGAACGATTAAGGGCTTGCCCTCAGACCTATGTAGTATGGGATGCATAGAATCCGAATAAGTGCGCATTAGTGTCATCTAATATAAATAATTGCATTAAGGACTAAGTGCACAATCACAACACGACATCAATAGGGTAGTTCCTTTAGTTTGGTATGTGACACGTTTGTGTTTGTTAAATATGGAAAATAAGTTATACTATTTCCGGCATAGAGAGGATGACCGTATATAATGATCGTCGGATGAATAAACTGACGTACCCACAGTCTTATATGCAGGTAAATGGCTTGATACAGATTAAAGAGGAACAAATGCTTAAAGATTATTCAATATTGTTGTACATTTGTTTCATTGTTGTAAAGTTTACTTTCGCTGTGCAATGTAAAGTGTAATGTAATCATGTAAACTCTGATGTAAAGTGAAAAGTTCAAATTTCCTTGTAAAATTGTACTAAAATAGAACATCTCGAATTCAGTGTATTTGGGATTCGGGGCGTTACACTGAGTGTGAATCACGGTCGGAAAGAATAGGTATATGTTAGGAATCTCATATCATGGGTGCATAAGAAAAATTCATGTATATCGAGTGAAGTCATTAATGAAGACAACATAATAGAGATAGCCTTGCTAGAAGGTACTGGAGAGGGTCCCTATATATCAAAAAGAACAAGTTGAAATGGATGAATGGTTTGAGAAGTGCTTTCGGTATTAAAAGGAAGTGCTAAGTGTTTGGCAAACTAACAATCCTGACAAACAGAAAAATTTGTAAAAAAGAGATGGCATGTCACACTCCGCTTGCCAAAAAAGAATACAGAATACAGATACGTGACTAAGCCCAGTGAATGATTTTCATCATCCATAAGCTGTCAGGATCTTTACAACATTTCACAAGAATAATCAGAGTCAGAAGTAAGAGAAGTCAACCATGCATGCATATATGAATCAATATACCAACAGGAATTTACTTGAAACAAATTTATAATAATCTAAAATTAACCAAATCTGAACAAGTCAAAAATCCTGCGTCACATTGCCCAATACAAATAATCCAAGTAATAGACACAATTGTTCAAATAAGCAACAGGAACTAGTAATAGCAAAAATCCAGTAACTAATATGTTAGATCACCTACACCATCTGGCAGCTGATTACCCTGATCTGCAATTTAATAAATTGCAGGAAGAAGAAAAATAAAACAAACTCCCGTCAATGCAGGTTACGGGCCACTTGTAGTGCGGGCACAAGTATATGGAAAAGATAAACAAAAAGCATGGAATAGACATGACAACAAAATAGAATAACTAGCATGAATTATGAACAGAATCAAGTAACAATAGGTGTATGTAACATGTAACAGGTAACATGTATCATGCAAGCAGGTGAACATGTAACAGGTATCAAGTAGCATGTACAGGTAATCTTATAACAGGTATCATGTTATGTCAAGTCTTGTATTATTACTATCTAGGTAGCACTTCATGCGTCCATCCTTTTACCACATGGTTGCTACATTCAAACAAGTTTGTGTTTAGATTTCGTAGTGGAGTCCATAGGACCGTGTACTCAGGTATTAGGTAATCATGCACAAGTACAGGTATCATGTAACAGGTAATCATGCAACAGGTAGGAATAAGTCCCCTCTAAGTACACCCTCTCAAAGGAAGTATGTAGTTGGGTAACAGGTGGGAAACACAGCCCCCCTTCTGAGTACACCCTCTCATAAGGAAGTATGTAGTCAGGAATCAGATAATCAGAATCATGAATGATCATATAACAGGTAACATGTATCAGATAATTAGGTGGAAAACACGGGCCCCCTTCCAAGTACATATTTCTATATCTTCCACTACTAGATCTTTCCCTTAACCCCCGGCTTGGTTATTTTATTATTATTAATCAAACATGCATGTATGTGTCACAGACAGGGCAAAAATAACATGGCATACACATGTAACAGGTTCAGATTGAAGGATAAACATGTACAGGTGAAAGATAACTTATAAAAAAATAGCACAACGAAAATTCTAGTTCAGGTCAGCAAGACAGTACTGTACTAAATCTGGAATTCTCGTTGCTACAAAATGCAAACCTGGATCCGTCAAAAAATCTGGAAAATAGACTCCCGGCCAAATCCAGCAAATATATATAACATATGGTATTTTCACAAAAACATAAATTAAAACAGATATGAATCCAGAAAACATGTTCAGGCATAAATCAGAAGTTTGTATTCATAAACCGGAAAACAGCATGAAAACTCACTATTTAAATACATGAAAAATCTGGGTTATTCCCCTATATGTGTAGTATCAGAATATAAAGTTTCATAATTTTTTAATATAAATAGTTTAGTCAACAAAAATCAGAAAACATCAAGATGCAGTAGTTTTGTAAATCTGGAATTATAAACAATGCAGTACAAAAATAGCAATATCTCACAAACCATCAATCGAAATCCGAATCCACCAAAAGGGTGATAAAATAGGTACAGTATGCTAACTTTCATATTCACAAATATTTTACAAACAGCAAGTAAAATTAGGTCAAAAATCAGGTTCTTTATTGAACAGTTTGAAAATTTTGCATGTATAGTAATGGTTTCGGTTTGTAAAACTCATCAAATAAATGCACAAAAATTCAAGGTTAATTCCAATCAAGTCTAGTTGTATTGTAAAAAATATTGGATCAAAATAATACTTTTAACATTATGATAAAAATAGATTACTCTTCAGAATTCATAGAAAACAAAATATGAAAATCTCTCTACACCTTTGTAGTAAAATAGACATAACTCACAACTCGTAAAACAAAAATGAGATCTGTCAGACGGGTTAGAAAATAGATAGAATTCTCTACAGTTCATGTTCACTAATAATATTCATATATTGACCTTAATATGGTCTAAAACACCTGATCAAAAGCAAGGTAACAGAAACTACAGAATTATTCTTCGAACATAAAATCATATAGTTCATGTAAAACTCATCCAAAACATATCAATCATGAAATATAGTGTACTAGATGTCCAAACAATATGATATAGGGTATCTCACGAGTCTACAACAAGTATACTACAAATAACACAACCAAGTACATGATATCATACGAACAACATGCATGTATACAATAAAAAGTGGTCATCCCTAGGTTATTTCATGTCATGTGTGTCATGTGGCAACAATAGAGACAAGATCAACAAGGGGTTTCACACAAGAATTGTCTCTAGAACACAACTACACTACAGGCGGTATTTAGTACTTGTATTACACAAAGAATAGAATACAAGTTACTTGCCTGAGAGACGACAAAAACGACGAAGCAAGAGCAAGAATAATCGGAACGGATCCCGGGCACGAACACAACCAACGAATGAGTCACGAACACAATCCAAGAAATGGATCACGAAGACGATCAAGATCAAGATCGAGATCAACAAGATCGGACGACCAGATCAAGATCAGATGATGAAGATCAAGAGATCCAATGGCTGAGATCGAAGATGATGACGGAGATCACGATTAAGATGATTAAGATGAGATCGACGGCCCACATCTAACTAATCAAGAATCTAATAGTAACACAAGCTTTGACCATGGCTGTTGATGCAGGCGAGCGGCACGGTGGACAGGCGGCGCTCAGGGCTAGGCGGACTGGTGGCGCGGCGAGGAAGCACCGGGGTCGCGGTGTGGCACAGGGCGTCAGCCAGGGAACAGGTCGAGAGGGGGAGGCGGCACAACATCGGGGAAATGCTGCGCTGTTGCTGCGGCGCTGTAGAGTTATGACGCGATGGGGAGGAGCACAGGGGGCGCGAGAGGGGCTGCCTGGCAGGCTGGCAATGCAGGAGGCGACGCAACTAGGGGAGTCGACTGCACCGACGAGAGAGGGAGAGAAGAACGGGGTGCACCGCGAGGATAAGACGACAGCACACGGGGCTGCACTGCCATCGAAGGGGAGATGACGCATAGAGGAGCGCGTCGCAAGGCAGGAGGAGACGGCACCGAGGGAGAGGGCGATGCTGGACAGGGGAGGCACAGGGTTGTCTCGGCGTCGCCCTGGCTGCAGGCGGCGGGGATACGGTGCTGTGGCAGGACGGGAGAAGGGAAGGAGGATGAAAGCAGGGAGTGCACACAAATGGAGGGTCGGGAGTGGGCACGGGGTGTGGGAGAGAAGTGAGGGATGGGTAGAGCGAGAGAGAGAGAGAGAGAGAGAGAGAGAGAGAGAGAGAGAGAGAGTGGGAGGTAGGGGAGAAGGAGTAAAAGTGGCTGTTGAGATTAACAGGGGGTACAATATATATAGGGGTTGGGTAGTTAGGGTTAGATGTATAGGGCTTAACGGGTAGGGTTAGGTGAAACATGGTATTAGTTAACAGGTAAGGTTATTGGGTATTAAATCCAATAAGAGATATGATTTGGGGTTTTTGGGTTTTTAGGGTTCTGTGTATATGTGCTAATGGGTTTCGGGTATTACTAATGGGTTAGGTGACAGGTCTAAATGGGCAGGAGAGTTGGGGAAATAATATGATGGGTATTGAGTAATAATAGGGTAAATGGGTTTTAAAACAAAAGGATTAATAATAGGGTTGAAATGGGTTTAATAATATATATATATAAATCCAAAAGATTAGGGTGAACAAGAATGAAGTAGGAACACAATGAAACAAAAATAAATAAATAATAAATAAATAAATAAGGGGGATCAAAATAACGGTCCGATCAAACAGAGAGGGATATAATAGGAGACAAAAGAATCAAGAACCCAAATAAAGGCGATGAAACAATAAAATGAATATATTGAAAAAAAAAATCCAATATACGGTCCAAAAAGAGATACAATCAGAGAAATACACCTAAAAGAAAAAAATACCCCCAAATACATAAAATGGAAAACAGGGGTTACAAATCCTACCCACCTTACAATAAAATTTTGTCCTTAAAATTTGCTTAGGCGGTACATAAGACAAGGCAAAAACAAACTGGGGAAAGGGTAACAAAACAGAGGATTAAAGGAAAAGGAACAAAGCAGTGGCAACACAAGAAAAAGAAGGAAGTGGATAACAATGATGTGAAATGGAATGCATGAAAGGAAATAAGCAGTTTCAAAAGGAAAGAACAACATAAGATACAAAGTAAGATAGGGAGTAGGTAGAACTGGAATCAGAGAGAGAATGAACAGGGAAGAATTGAATCAAATAATAAATTTGTGCATGATGGCAAAATGGAATGCAAAAAAGAGTTAACCGGTATCAAAAATGAAGAAGAAATAACACAAGACTTGCAAGATAACAAAGTAAAGAGATGAAAAAATAGATAGAGCTGGAATCAAAGTAATGATGGACAATGAAGAGATAAACAAAGCAATGAGTCAACGGATGAGGAAACAATGCAGGGAAGGAGAAACAATAAGAGAATCTTGAGACCTGTGGGTTATGGGCCCACCACGCTTCCGCTGCGCCACTCTGATTGGGGAAGACTCTGCCAATAGTATCCAGTGATGCCATTCAACAAGCCAAGCAGGAAAAAAAAAGAATGAATGGCACCAAAATTAGAAAGAGAACAAGATAGAGAAGAACAACAAGTATGATACACAATATGAATCAACAAACGAAGATGAATCCAAGGCACAGAAAGCAATGAATGACACACGAGCTGAAATAAAAAGGAATCAACGAGGCAAGAAGAGATAAAAGATTGCTTGCACCGGAATCAAGAAATATGGATACGGAAGAATGAATTCATACCCAAGAAGAAATCAATCAAAGAGGACGACTGAAAGAGACAAAAGAAAAAAAGAATCAAGGGATCGAAATAAGAAAGGATCAAAATGAACGAAATAAGACTAGTATCCAGATCAATGTTGATTATAATTCATTCATGCATATATGGTCTGCGTACTGTTGAGCCGATCCCAGATCGAGCCAAGCTTGTCTAATACAGTAGTCATACTAATACATTAGCCAAATCTGGGCTCTGATACCACTAAAAACCTTGTCACGCCCCGCTTCCCAAAAAGTAATACGGAATACGGATACGTGACTAAGCCCAGCGAATAATTTTAATCATCCATAAGCTGTCAAGATGTATAGGGCTCAACGGGCAGGGTTAAGTGAAACAGGGTATTAGTTAATGGGTAGGGTTATTGGGTATTAAATCCGATAAGAGATAGAATTTGGGGTTTTGGGTTTTTAGGGATCTCTGTATAGGTGCTGACGGGTTTCGGGTATTACTAATGGGTTAGGTGAAGGGTCTAAATGGGTAGGAGAGTTGGGGAAATAAAATGATGGGTATTGAGTAATAACAGGGTAAATGGGTTTTAAAACAAAAGGATTGATAATAGGGTTGAAGAAATGGGTTTAATAATATATATATAAAAATCCAAAAGATTAGGGTGAACAAGAATGAAGTAGGAACACAATGAAACAAAAATAAATAAATAAATAAATAAGGGGATCAAAATAATGGCCCGATCAAACAGAGAGGAAAATAATAGGAGACAAAAGAATCAAGAACCCAAATAAAGGCAATGAAACAACAAAAGGAATATATTGAAAAAGAAGATCCAATATACGGTCCAAAAAGAGAGACAATGAGAGAAATACACCAAAAAGAAAAAAATACCCCCAAATACATAAAATGAAAAACAGGGGTTACATGGCAAATGGCACCACTACGAGCTAATGTCTTGAGACGAGACACACTAACATGATCTAAACGTCTGTGCCACAGATCAGTAATAGAGGACACAGCACCAGCAAAACTAGGATGAGATTTATGTGCATCTAGAAAATCTAAATGATTGAGACGGCCCTATCGACTAGCCTGCCCATACTCCTGTCCAGTGTGTGAATCTGTAACTAAAGAATCGAATGTAACGACAAGACCACTATTGCATAGAGCACTAACAGAAATAAGGTTCATGGATAAATTAGGAGCATAAAGAACATAAGGCAATGTAAGAGTGGGAGAGCTAATAGATTCTGAATGTGTAGTGAGAAATGTGAGTCATCGGCTGTGTGAAGGGATGGAGAGTGAGAAGAAACTGTAGTGCTAGTAGTAAGCTATGTATAATTACTAGTAAGATGATGTGATGCACCAAAATCTAAAATCCAGGAATAATTTATACTGGGAATAACAGAGAATGTAGGGACAGAGGGGCAGCATTGACAGACTAACCCAAGAGCTTGAGTTCCAGCTGAGCGAGGCGATGTTGAAGATTTACCCAATCAACAGGAGATGGCAAAGTGAGAGTGACAGTCATGGCAAATGATGTAAGGGAAGAGGTACGGCGAGAATGAATGGGACTGGTGATGATGTGGCAGGGATGATGACGACATTCTTGTTGTTGCCGAAACCGAGATGTTGCTACTATTGCTGGTGTTAGAAGAAGGGGTGGGGCATGTATCGGGAATGTGGGATTGTTGTCGAAATTGGGATCAAGGATGAGGGAAGGAGAAAATGCGGCAGCTGGGAAGTATATGGACACGGGGAGATACATTTAAAAATGAGGTTCCATGAAGAAGATCTAATACCTGCATTTTATTTTTAGGGGGGGGGGGGGATGACGAACGAACGGCGGCGGCAGTGGTGATTGACGGAGTGGGAGTAGAGATAACTAGTGTTAGGGTTAGGGATAAGATTGGAGTTGGACTGGGTTTGCAACTATGGATTGGGTCAGTTTTTTTTGGAAAAACTGGTTCGGGTTTTGGGTTGGGTATATGATATATGATCAGGCTTAAGAGATTAGGGTTTAGAAATTGAAGAGATTTGAAAGAAGAGGGCAATTAGCTTTTGGAAGGGTGAAAGGGTGGCGACTAGGTTTCGGGTAGGGTAGGGTACTAGGATTGGGTGTCGACGGGAAGAAGGAAGTAGGATTAGGTGCCGAAGGGATTGGGGCAGGGAGTTCGAAAGGCAGGGATTGGGATAGGGTTTATCTATGCTATCGATGTCGAGGATGGGAAGCGGCTAAGGTAGCAGAGTGGCGGGATTGGGTGTCGTGGGTGTAGAGAATTGCAGTCGGATGTGGTGCAATCGGGATTTTTGGGGTGGTCGGGATTTAGAAGTTTCAGTCGGAGGTGGTGCAGTCAATCGGAGGTGTTGCTATTTTTGATGGAGGGGTTGACTGGAGTTGGAGTTGACGCCGCTCATCTTGGTGGCTCTTGCTGTTGTTGGAGTTTTGTGTAAAAAAAGAATTTTGTGTAGTTAGGGTTAGGGATTAGTGAGGGAGAAACAAATTTGGGGTTAGGGCTCTGATACCATGTTAATGTAAACAGATAGATGGAAGAAAGATTATGGGAACAATTATAATTGAGTACAATGTCTCATATATATAGAAGGGAAGCAAATAGTAAACTAATACACATTCCGATATGGGACTAAATATCTAATATAATATCTAACAGTTTTCATACAAAAATATAGAGTAGTTAATTTCAATCAATTGAATAAGAGTTGCTTTGCCAGTATGGTTTGGAAATATGTTGACTAAATTGGAATACTGAAGTTAAATCTCCTATGTTAGACATGATCTACTCGACTCACTCCAACATACTTTACTGGAGACGAAAAGCCATGACCCATGAGCTAGTGGTGTTAGAGTGTTACAATGTGACCAATGTAGCTGTGCAGCCTAAACCAGATTCAGTCACCTGTAGCAGTAGGTGCAATGTTAGCATCGATCTAATGTAATCTCTAAAACTGAGGATAGGGAACACCCCCACAAACATTAGCTAAGGCTACCTATCTGATGTTAGAGAAGCTCTTATTCTTTTCCATGTTTCTCTCCTTGCCCTTGGCTTGTTAAATTAGTATAATATGAACTACAACTGTAGACCTGGATTAGTCCTATGTTTTTCTCTTTCTTTTTCTTAAATATTTCCATTCTCAATATATTGAACCACAGTCGGTTTTGAAATTGATGTTGCTGTTTTTTGGTGTGGGAGCAATAGATAGAGAGTTCTTTTGTTGGAGAGGGAATGCAGATCTCTGCCGCTGATCTTGTCCTGATGAGAGGCTAATATGTGGTCGGATATTGTGGATCTGGTGGTGGTCAATCGCCGCTGAAAACGTGCAAAAAGGCATAAAACACGGGAGTATTCCCGACGACAGGCCCTCCATCGATCAAGTCAGTAAACCGGAGTTTAAAGTGGGACTAGGAGGTAAAAGTGTGATTACCTAGTAATAGTGGAGGTAGGCCTGTATTTATAAGCTAGTGGGAACCTATTAGAGAAAGAATCCCAGCTGCCTAATTAGATTCCGCATATTAGGGATTTAATGGGGGCAGTTAAACCCTTGATTTTAGGAAATTTGATTACTGGCTATAAATGACTGGTTAACTGCCCCGTAGTGGGTTGAGCAGAACTGATGGGCCTGTGGAAGGCCCACGAATTGTCCTCAGACTTGAGTTTATTCATGACAACATTATCTTGTCCCCATCTGCCTCGTGATCTGTGCTAGATCGAACAGTGGAGAAATCCACGAAAACCACAAAGTTGGAGCACCATTTCGAGACGCTAAGATGAGGGTCATTTTTTTAGGAGAAATCCACGATGGCCTCGGGGTCAGAGCGCCATTCGAAGATGCTAAGACAAGGCCATGTTTACAGAGAAACCTGCAATGGTCTCAGAGTCTGAGCACCATTTCGAGACGCTACGACGATGGCCATGTGTGCGGAGAAATCAGCGATGACATAGGGGCCAGGGCACCATTTCGAGACTGAGTGCCATGTTTACATAGAATTCCGCGATGGTCTCGGAGTCGGAGCGTCATTTCGAGATTCTAAGACGAGGGCCATTTTTGCGGAGAAATCCGAGATGGCTCGGAGTCAGAGTGCCATTTTGTATGCTAAGATAAGGGCCATGTTTCTGGAGAAATCCATGAAGGCCTCAGAGTCGAAGCACTATTTCGAGAAGCTAAGGCGAGGGCCATGTTTGCAGGAAAATCCATGATGGCCTAGGTGTCAGAGTGCCATTTCGAGACGCTAAGATGATAGCCATGTTTGCAGAGAAAACCACGATGGTCTTGGAGTCGGAGCGCCATTTTGGGATGCTAAGATGAGGACCATGTTTGCAGAGAAATCAGCGATAGCCTCGGAGTCAGAGGGCCATTTGAGACACTAAGACAAGGGCCATGTTTGCAGAAAAAACTGTGATGGCCTCAGAGTCGGAGCACCATTTCGAGACTCTAAGACGTGGGTCGTGTCTGCAGGAAAATATGTGATGGCCTCATATTTGAAGCGCCATTTCGAGGTGCTGGTCCCGATGAGATAGACATGATTAGAATTAGGTGTAAACTGGTTGAGTGACAATGAACCATTGCACACGTGACTTGGCATGACCTTTGAACAACCATTTCATAATTTTGCAGTTATCGAGGAGGCGGCACGTGAACGAGATTATTCGAGAAGTCACATTACCTCTTATATGTTCACTTTCCCTTCTCATTTTATCAGGTTTCTTTCTCTAACTACACTTAGAGTATCTTTCTAGAATGACCATCACTCCCAACATGTCTGCCATTCGATCTCATGGCTCCGCTTCATCCTCTGGTCAGGGTGATTCGTCCTCGGGGTCCTCTGGTCAGGGCGATTCGTCCTCGGGTTCCTCTGGTCAGTCTTCTGGTTAGTCAACCTCATGGAAGGACGAAATCCCTCAGCCAAGGCCAGCGCGTGTTCCTTCTCCGTAAGAGGATGTTGAAATCATGTTAAGTTCCGGTCCCAGAGGGGAAGGGCACAATCCTGTTGAGGGGACGGCCGATACCAGAGAAACTCGGGGGTGTCCCGAGAGGGGGATGCGAACCCTCCCCCGTGCTAGAAACCAAAAATAATTGGGATTCACAGGCGGGCGATAGAAGACAATAATGAGGTCGAGGAAGAGGAAACCGATGGGAGTCGCCATGAGGCGATGGAGGAGGTTGGACTAGAAGGGAATCCTTGTGTTCGGGAAGTAAGGACCTTGTCACTTGGCGGCATTCTAACTGTCCCTCCTCCTCATGAGCCTCGGCTGGCAAAGAAGAAGAAGTCTAATCTATCCCCTAACAAGGAGTACATGCCAATGGCATATGAGCTTGAAGCAAGCTTAGCCCGGTCGTCCCTTAGCACCAAACCCATCTAGATGTATTCGGATGATCTGCAAGGCTAAGTTCGCTTTAGTGTTCTGCCGTCGTCACCTAACAAGCTGAAGATCGATGCTGACGAGATGAAAAACATTATGGTGGGTGGCTCCTCGACCTCGTCTGGTCGGTATTTCGGATTCCCCGACTGTTCGAGCTATTACTTCCAAATGCTGGTGTTCGGCCAACAGACAACCTCCCGGGTGGTTCTGTACATTTAGCCTCGATGCGTTTGCTTCGGGCCTATGTCTCCCCCTCCACCCGTTTATTAAGGAGGTTTTGAATTGGGCGGGAATGAGCCTTATACAATACGAGCCAAACTCTTGGAAGCATCTTACTAGCTTCATCATGCTTTGCTCAGAGAAGAATGTTTCTTTGAAGCTCAAATAATTTCGCACGTGCCTGGGGTTGAGCACCCTCCTAGGGTATCAGCATCGGTGGTGTATAATCACCTCGACTCCATTAAGGAGTGGAAGTCCAAATATTTTATTTTCTATAGTCTCGATCCTTGGGATATACCCACTAGATGGTCATATGGGTACCCACCGAAGAAGAACCCGAAGCCTAAGGACTTGACTTCGAAGAAGTACACCGAGTTTTCAAGGATGTTTGAAGGTGGCAACTGCATAGACTGGACAAAAGTGACGAAAGGGATGTTGTCCAAGTGTGGCCTAAGCCCCTTCGTTCCTCGTAAGTCCTTTCATCCCATCCTCACGTATTTTTTATTATTTGACGTAGCACATTGGCTTTCTTGCAGCCATAGTTGGTGATGTTTCTACCTTGATCCCGGAGTCATCGGGGATGAGGGTCGAGGACCCCAAAGGTAAGAGGGTCTCCGAAGCATCTCCTGAAGGGCGGTCGGTCAGAACGAAGAGATCAAAGGCCCTGAAGATTCACGACTCAAAGGATTCTCTGAGAGACCAACCAAGCGGAAGGTCACTGAGGGAAACAAAATTAGCAGAGTCTCCCCTTCACCATTCCACTCGGTGGTACAAATCCTTTTTCCTGGTCAGACTGAGGAGACTTTCAGGTCTAATTGGTCCGTGAAGGTGATAGATTCTCTGATAGAGTCTCAAGTCGATCTCTAAGTAGTGGAAAACATCACCCCTGCTGAGGGACAGAAAGACTCTCAATCGGGAGACCACTGCCTCGAGCTATCTGAGGTTCGCCCAAGGTTCTGTCATGGTAGGTGTTTAACATAGGTGGTGTGTTCCCATTTTCGCATTTGGGACTTTTTCTGAGTACTTTGTTTTCTCGCAGGCCATGCTCCCTGTGGCCGAGATGAAGATGCAGTACGAGCACCAACTGAAGCGAACCGTTCAGAGATCCCAATGGCTCAAAGCGAAGTGGCAGGATGAGAAGCTCAATGTTGACACGCTCGAAAAGAGAGTGAAGGAGTTGGAAGGTGACGTCACGGTCGGGGCTGTAGACCAGGAGATTCTGATGGGAGAGAAAAAGGCTTGTCAGGTGCAACTTGCGAAGCTGAGGGCGGAGCTTGTAGGTTTTGCGAACCAGATAATCGCGGGGAAGACCGAGGCTATAAGCAGGCCCTCGCACATGTCAGTCAGAGGTATCACGGCCTAGATCTCAGCAGCCTATCTTTCGAGCCGGGGCCGGGTAGCACGCCTTCGATCCTTACGAAGCTTCCTTCAGATGATAGAGTCGTAGGACCGTCTTTAGGTGCTGCTAGTGCTACCGACAAGCATGAGGCTGTCAAGGATGAGGGTCCTCACTTGTCTTCTCGAGAGATGTCTCCTTCACCTTAGAAAGTTGCTTTTCTCGTTGTTTTTTGTGCTAATGTTGACCGCGGACTAGCCACTGCCCCTTGTAATTACCTCGTTTAATGAGAACTCATCTGAATTTCAGACAATATTCTGTTTCACACAATTGTCTGAGTCTCAAGTTGGCTATATTGTTGATTCAGATCATAAGGTATAAACCTCGGGAAAGTAGATATGAGGAAGAAGTCTTGTAACGCCCCTGCCCCCAGCTCGGACAATTCATACAATTTAGAAGACAAATTAGATACTATGTAGTACAACTGCCCACCACAGGCTGCCTCTCAAAAGGTGGTTAACCGAATTGGTGAGTCTTGATCATAGGCAATAGTATTTATTATTATTTTATTCATTTTGCAATACCGATGTGGGACTATCTTTTATACACATTCTCCTCTTCAAGATTGCACAGCCTAAGCCAATGCATTCTTAGACCCAGGTGGGCCCCCTGGCATGGCCACGTCACCGAGTGGTGACGTCAACCACGAGTGAAATACACAAGCACAACCTGCTGTGTCCTTTTGTTTCATGTGGCCCCTACCTCCCACACAATATTTCAGTATAATATCCCCTATAGGAAATCCTATGGGGCTAACAGCCAATACTCCTTTATTATATATGTATATATACTCTTTGAAAATTTCGGGTGTTACACATACCCCCCTTCAGAAATCAGCGTCCTCACTGAGCACGGGGCATGCACAATCTAGTGCAGGATCTCCTTTCTAGCCGATGTGGAGTGGAGTACCCTGATTCTGCTAGCTACACAGTACCCCGATTCTGCGGGTTGTACAGTCCCCTTACCTGGGTGACCTGTCCCCAACCTCGCTCCCTCTCAGGCATACTTACCCGTACATCTGCTAGCTCCATCTCAGGCATACATCTCACCCACTCTTACCCACAATCGGTGTCAAAAGTCAGCTCTGATACCATTTGTAACGCCCCTGCCCCGAGCTCGGACAATTTATATAATTTAGAAGACAAATTAGATACTATGTAGTACAACTGCCCACCACAGGCTGCCTTTCAAAAGGTGGTTAACCGAATTGGTGACTCTTGATCATAGGCAATAGTATTTATTATTATTTAATTCATTTTGCAATACCGATGTGAGACTATCTTTTATACACATTCTCCTCTTCAATATTACACATCCTAAGCCAATGCATTCTTACACCCGGGTGGGCCCCTGGCATGGCCACATCACCCAGTGGTGACGTCAGCCACGAGTGAAATGCACAAGCACAACCAGCTGTGTCCTTTTGTTTGACATGGCCCCCACCTCCTACTCAATATTTTCATATAATATCCCCCAGAGGAAATCCTATGGGGCTAACAGCCAATACTCCTTTATTATATATATATATATATATACATACTCTTTGAAAATTTCGGGGTGTTACAAGTCTGAGCCCTTCGAGGTAGGTTGCGCAAGGCCAAGGACACTATCGTTCATATTCGGAAGGAAGTGGTCAACAGGGAGGGGGCATTCGGGTACCATATCCGAAGGTCACAGGAGGTAGCGGAAGAGTTGGCTTGGTTGAAAGCATCTATCCCGGATATCCAATTGGCTCTCGCTCGAGCTGAGGGGAGCGTGCTCCCTAGCCTCATCGGAGGGCATTCTTCACACTTAATCTTCAGGCGGATGCTCGTGGAGAAAGACTTAGAGATATATCAATTGAGGGTTAAGCACGGGGTGGTGAGAGTGACTTCTAGCTTTTAGAGTCCATTCTCGAGATGGAACCCATATTCGAGGACCGGTTCCCAACTGGGAGCACCCGAGGATGCTCAAAGTGGAGTAGCTGGATCTTCCAGCGTCCCAAGCATCCGAGGAAGTATCGAATTGTCGGGGTTAGAGGCACGTCCCTCGGGGAGAGACATGGTGGAACTAGGATCGGGGTCTGCCGAAGGGGCCCCTGATTAGGGCCTTGCGCCTTGACTTTGTAAAGGCTTATGTAACCCCGGTAATGTAACCTGTTTCCTGGCAATAAAGAACGTTTTGTTCATATCTTGATTCTCATCGATGTGTGCTAGTAGCCAAGGTGGCCTCAGGTGTAATATCCCGGTCGGATATTATATTTGTATTATTATTATTTTTAAAATTAAAATATTTCCTATGGAAATTACTTAGTTTTAATAAATAATCATTATTTGTATATATATACTAGTAAGTATATATATGTATTATATCGGTTTTGTGCACTTGTACAAAATCCTGTAAAATACGTTTTTAAGAAAATGTCTGAAATATCCGGGCTGATATTAAAAATTATTATTTTATTATTATTTTATTTTTATTTTCAGAATTGAAATATTTTTGGGGGATATTACCCGGTTTTACTAATAGACATTATCTACATATATATACCAGTCTGTATACATCTGTATTGTATCAAATTGGTACTGAAATTTTCCGAGCCGGTAATAAAATTATTTTTTTTATTTGTGAATTAAAATATTTTTGGTAGAGATTATTCGTTTTAACTAATAAAAATTATCTGTGAATATAGATGTATGTGCGTATATGTACTGTATCGATTTCATACGTTTGTACGAAATCATGTAGTATGTGATTTTGGGAAAATACCTCCTACTTTTTATCAATCGTGATCAAAATGGAGGGTTAGAAATGAATAGGGTGTTGATTGCAATATTTATTTGCAAATTGATCGCAAATGTTTTGAGCCACAACACAGAGAGAGACAAGTGGCTCTCTCTCTAACCACAACACAAACTCTCCTATAACCCCCCCCCCCCCCCCCCCCACCCCCTTGGCCAGCCAAACACAAAGTGCAAAAGCCCTCTTTCATTTTTGTTTTCTCCATCTCCTTCTCATCTTACTCCATCTCTTCTTTTCTTCTAAAATTGAGAAGAAAGAAAAGAAAGATAGATCAAAATGAAAAGAAAAGAGTGGGTAAATTTCATAGGTTGTTCTTGAGAGGAGGAGCAAGAACAAGCAGCAAGGAGGAGAAGAACTAGCAAGTCCTTCCTACACTTTTAGGTGGGGGTTTTTAACTCGTTTGTTTTGTTTTGTTTGTTTATTTATTATTGTATGTTGTTATAAGAATTTGAACTAAACTCATGTGCATATTGTTGATGTGGACTAGAATAAAATGGCATGCAAGAATTGAAGTGGTAGAACACAAAATAAAATACTAAAGATTCAATCTTGTAGTTTAGACGGTTAGAATTAATTACTTATGCTAAAGTTCGAATTTTGACTCCAAATTAATTTTAGAGGTTCTCATATGTGTTATTACCATGCTCTAATTTTTGTAGATTTTTCTGGATTAGTTTGATGTGTTAAATAAATCGTTTCCCCAAAACAGCGAGTTCTTCAGCCGAAACTGATGTTTTGTTGATTCGACTTGTGTTTAAGGGACTGAATTTTGAGTTCCTTACGGAAACTGAAAAAAGTGTTCAACTAGAGAGTTATAGTAGATGTTCTCCCCTTTTCAAAATGGCTAATTTTGCTAAATTCCGATAAGTATAGCAAAAGTTATAAGCTTTACAAGTTTCAACTTTTGTTGTGCTTTTTGTTGTTTTTGAATTGTGTTCAAAGGGCTGGATTTTGAGTTCCTTACAAAATCTGAAAAAAGTGCTCAACTAGAAAGTTGTAGTAGATGTTGTCCCCTTTCCAAAAAACCTAATTTTGTTAGATTCTGATAAGTATAGCAAAAATTGTGAGTTTTACATGTTTCAGGCTTTTGCTGTTCTTTTTGTTGTTCTTGGATCTTGTTCAAAGAGCTGGATTTTTTGAGCTCTATAAGGAATCTGAAAAAGTGGTCAACTAGAAAGTTGTGGTAGATGTTCTCCCCTTTCCAAAAAGCCCAATTATGTTAGATTCCAATAAGTATCGCAAAAGTTGTGAGCTTTAAAAGTTTCAGCTTTTGCAGTTCTTTTTGTCATTCTTGAATTGTGTTCAAAGAGCTGGATTTTGAGTTCCATAAGGAATCTGAGAAAGTTGTTAACTAGAAAGTTGTAGTAAATGTTCTGAGCTTTCCAAAAAGTCCAATTTTGTTAGATTCCAACAAGTATATCACGAGTTATGACCTTTACAGGTTTCAGCTTTTGCTGTCCTTTTTGTTGTTCTTAAAATGTGTTCAAAGGGCTGGACTTTGAGCTATATAAGGAATCTGAAAAAGTGGTCAACTAGAAAGTTGTAGTAGATATTTTTCCCTTTCCAAAAAGCCATTTTTTTTAGATTTCGATAAGTATAGCAAAAGTTGTGAGCTTTACAAGTTTCAGCTTTTGTTGTTCTTGTATTTTGCTCAAAGAGCAGGGATTTGAATTCCATAAGGAATCTGAGAAAGTTGCTAACTATGAAGTTGTAGTAGATGTTATTAGCTTTCTAAAAAGTCCTATTTTGTTAGATTCCGACCAGTATAGCAAAAGTTATGAGCTTTACAAGTTTCAGCTTGTGCTGTCTTTTGTTGTTCTTTAATTGTGTTCAAAGAACTGGATTTTGAGTTGCATAAGGAATCTGAAAAAGTGGTCAACCAGAGAGTTGTAGTAGATGTCCTCCCCTTTCCAAAATGTCCTATTTTGTTAGATTCTGATGAGCGGAGTATGAGTTATGACTTTTACAAGTCACAGCAGCCGGCCTTTTGGCTGATGCTCGCTGTTTAGATTGTTCGAAGTTTTAGTATCTCTTGCTGACTGAATCTGAGAAGGTTGTCAACTAGAGATTTGTGGTAGAGTTTCTCACCTTTCCAAAATTTCCTATTTTGTTAGACTTCGATAAGCAGAGTGGGAGTTATGACTTTTACAAAGTCACAGCAGCTAGCCTTTTTGGCTGAAGCTCGCTGTTTAGATTGTTTGAAGTTTTAGTACCACTTATTGACTAAATCTGAGAAGGTTGACAACTAGGGAGTTGTAGTAGAAGTTCTCACCTTTCCTAAATATCGTATTTTGTTAGATTCCGATAAGCGAAGTAGGAATTATGACTTTTACAAAGTCACAGCAGCTGGCCTTTTTGGCTGAAGCTCGCTGTTTAGGTTGTTCGAGGTTTTTCTACCTCTTATTGACCGAATCTGAGAAGGTTGTCAGCTAGTGAGTTTCAGTAGATGTTCTCACATTTCTAAAAAGTCTAATTTTGTTGAATTCCAGTAAGAGTAGCATGTTGAATTATTTCTAGGGTATTAGAAGACTTTTATGTTGCTTTTATGAATAAAAGATTAAGTTTTGCTAGTAGTATGTTATTTTGCTTTTAGGTTGTTAGAAGACTTTTATGCTTGCTTCTATATGATTTATCTATCGCATACATAGCCAGTTGGCTCGTATGTAATTCGTTTGGCTCATACGTAGCTAGTCGGCTCGTATGTAAGTTGTTTTGCTCGTATATAGTTTATTAGCTAGTACGCAGTTATTGTGCTTGTCTAGGGTGATATCATTTACCTAGGAGCCATCGACCATCAAGACGTGTATTTATTTTACTCTTCATGGACTGTGGACGAGTCACCCCTCGCGTGCACCGTCAGATCTTAACCGGTGTAGGTTGATCGCAGGCCGGGAGAGTAGAGGAATCCAAGTTCAGGGTAGTAGCATGTGAATACGTTCGTATTGCCAGGGTTTTAGATCGATAGGCTATGAACAGGATCCTTAGGGATTCTGGTAAGTCTAGGTTGAGCACCTAATAGAGTTATCCTGCGAAGTCTAACTTAAGACCTAGCATGTTGTGATAGTACTATTGTCATCACTCAGATTGATTAGGGTTAGTGACATTGTTAGGGTAGTAACTTATTGCTATTACTACTTAACCTTTATTTATTATCATTTCACCGAAGGGAAAGAGTTGGTATTAAGGGTGATACCTTATGATCCAACCTGTTCTATAGGCTAACACTAGGTGGTGTTATTGGTTGTACCCTTCCTGTCAAAGGGATACGGTCTGTGCCTTCTCACAGTTGGGAGCACGGGATCCGTATCTCATCTGTTAATTTCTGAAGTGTCATGATAAGGGCAGGAAGGTTTCCTGTCGGAGCTGGGGGATGGACCCCCGAAACTCCGTCATGTTCTATATCAGGAACGGCGAATAAGCCATAGACTACGGTCTATAAGCTAGGGGGCCACAGGGGATGGTTCGAGCTAACCTGTGTTGTAGTAAACTCCAAGGGTTTGTCAGATTTTTGAGTGAGGACCGGTACGTCGGGCAATAGTGGTAAACAGAGACACCACTATATGACTGCGAATGCCGGGATTAGACCGTTTCAGAGCAACCTCATCAGTCACGCTGTATCTTCAGAAACAGGTTGAGTACAAGAGTAGAATTCATGGCGCGTGTTCAAATCCATATATATGAAGAAACGGCTTGTTATGGGCATATGTAGTATGGGCTGCATACTGTTCCGGAGACTTACTTGCATTAGAATAAGAGCATCGTTGCATTAGTTAATCTTGCATTATAGAAGGTCATAGAATACACAGACACATCAATTATATATATACTTTTCTCTTTTCATCAATCTGTTCATTTAAAGTTGAGAATCGCTGCTAGTCATCAGCCTTAAAGCGTCAGTATATGTACTGACATCCCCACTTCAATAGGTACTGGATTGCAAAACTACAGGTACAGGATTCAGGAGGACTCAAGGCAAGGAAAGCAAAGTGTTGATTCTTATTTTCAATTATAACATCTGTTGTAATTTATTTTATATTGTGAAGCATCCAAGTGAAGTACCAAGTGTTATATATTATTCATTATACTCTGATGTAATTTTTATTGAAAGTTTATAACACTTGGGCTTGTATGGCATTATTGTAACACTGATGTAATGTTTTGCAGTTTTATAATATTCGGACTTGTAATACATTTGTGTTGAATAAAAAGTATTAAATTTTCATGTTTTTCTGTGTATTGTGGCTAATTGAAGGAAAAGATTATGGCTTATGTCATGGTTTCCCAGTGTATGGAAATCGGGGCATTACATCCGGGTTGGAGTATCATTGTGAGGTGTCAGGATGAGAGTCATGTTTACAGAGAAATCCATGATGGCCTCGGTGTTAGAGCGCCATTGCGAGGCGTCAAGACTAGAGCCATGTTTACAGAGAAATCTATGATGGTCTCGAGGTCGCAGTGAGATTTTGAGGCACGAAGAAGAGAGCCATGTTTGCGGAAAAATCCGCGATGATCTCGGGGTCGGAGCACCATTTTGAGGTGCGAAGAAAAGAGCCATATTTGGAGAGAAATTTGTGATGGTCGCGGAGTCAGAGCATCATTTCAAGGTGTCAAGACGAGAGCCATGTCTACAGAGAAAACTGTGATGGTGTTTTGGTAAGAGCACCATTTCGAGGCATGAAAGCAAGAGCCATGTTTGCGGAGAAATTCGTGATGGTCTCGAGGTCAGAGCGCCATTTCGAGGAGCGAAGACGAGAGCCATGTTCGCACATGTATACTTCACGTGCATGCTCATGCGACATCACGTGTCCGCACAGTATTCGATATCCCCTTTCTACTATAGTCTCCCTTGTCCTTCATTTCTCAATGACTTGATTCTCTTCTTTGTTATCTTCGGCACCATTTCTTCCTCATCTTCATTTTCCTTTGACAGACAACCATGGTTTCTGAAGAATTTTTTAGGGCTAGGCGTGCGGCTCTAATGGCCGAGGAGAAGGCTGGGGCAGAGGCATAGGCGAGGGCAAAGGTAGAGGTGGTGATGAAGGCAGTGACGGAGGCTAAAGCACCTGGTTAGAAACGTTCTCCTTCCCCGGGGTCGGAGGAACCTTTGAGGAAGAGGAGAACCAAAGACGTTGACCACCTGAGGAGCAAAGCGACTGAGGATGTTAAGAAGGAGGCCTCGAAGCCTAAGACCGCATCCTTGAAAGAGGTCGTGCTGACTCTGAAGCCTCCCCCACCGGTGAAGGTATGGATGCCTTCCTGGTCTATCATGGAGGCAGACTTGTCGATCGACCACCCTAATGCATTGTCGATGGTTTACCACCTCGCCACTCCCCGCGATAGAAAGGCTCTGGAGAAAGATTCAGAGGACTAGACACTTGTTGGGCTCAAGCTTCCGTTCTAGTATGGGACTTGTTCATCGTCAGCTTCTTGACCCAAATCTTTCTTACTTTGCTAAAAGTGTTCTCATTTTCTTGTAAGCGGCCATCAGTGTGGGAGAACTGAGGCGGAGGCTCGATGTGCTTCTCAGGTGTGCTCAGGTGGCCGAGGCAGGCAAGAAGGAGTTATTGGGCCAGAACACTGACCTCTGGCAGACAATAAAGGGGTTGAAGGAGGACCTGGTGAGCAAGAAAAAGTCTCAGGAGGAGCTGTTGGCGGAGAAAGAGAAGATGGTTTAGGAGAGATCGGCATGGCAAGCGAAGGAGAAAGTGATGACGAAGGAGTACGACAAGACCATGTCACGTGTGATCCAGGCCCAGGACGAAGGTTATGACCGTGCCTTTGAGCATGTCAGAGCTAGGTATCAAGACCTTAACCTTGGGGGGTTTTTCTTTCTATGCGAAGATAGAGGAGCTCGCCCCATCTGCTAGGGGGAGAGGCCATGGCTAACAACAGGCCGGCCAAGATTGTTCCTAGGGTCGGGAAAGATCCCTCCGCTTCAGCCTTGGAGAAGGGGTCCTCCTTCAAGTAGTAGACATAGGTTGTTATTTGTTTTTCACCTTCTTGCAGATTGGCCATTGCTCTTGTACTTGATTTTTGTTAATGAATAAAACGTGTTTGAACCCCTTTCCTTTCTGCCTTCTAACTTGGGATTGTACATCTCGCCCCGAGCTTCTGAGCCGAGGGGCCAAATACCTCGGACCGCCTGTTTGATAATGCGGGTTCGGGGTATCCGTTTTGCTCTTGCTTTCGAACAATCACGTGAGTCATCGCATGGTCTTGCTGACATCACCCTTTGTTGGAATCGATGTGACTGAGATCGTGGAAGTTGGCACGTTCACTGCAATAAATGAAGAGCTTTGAAACAATCGAGAAGTACTCCTAAAAATGCCTATAAATTTCCCCCATCCTGAAGTAACTGGCTCACAAAATCCTATTTCTTTACTCTTTCGATGGCTAACCTTTCACGAACTTTGTCAAGGAGGTCCGGGTTGGCCCTGAGGCCGTCCAAGTTCAACTCCTCGTTAAAGCATATAATCAATGGAGAGGGAAGTCTGACTTCTTTAGGAATTACAACTTCGATTCTGAATGTCAGGTTGAAGGGTGACTCGCCCATCGGAATCCTTTTGCTTGTTTTGTAGGACTATAGCACACTGGGCAGCTCGTCGACCCACAGCACCTTGGGGGACTTGTCCAATCGCTTCTTCAGACCGTCCTGGATCTGATGGTTGGCATACATGGCTTGGCCATTAGACTAGGGGTGCGAGATTGAGGAGAACCTCTGCTGAATTCCGAAGTCTTCACGAAACTTGTGAAAGTTTTTGCCACCGAACTGGGTGTCATTGTTAATGTAAGGATCCGATGGATCCCAAACTGGAAGATGATGTGTTTCCAAAAGAATTGCTGGGCCTGATGCTCAGTGATAGTAGCCAAGGGTTCTGCTTCGACCCACTTCGTAAAGTAGTCGATGGCCACAATTAGGAAACACCATTGTCCTGTTGCTTTGGGGAAGGGTCTGACCAAATCCATCCCCCACATCGTGAAGGGAGCTGGACTATCTAGCGATTTATACTCGGGTTGGGGAACGTGCTTGACTGAGGAGAACCTTTGGTATGGACCGCATTTCTTGATGAGATACTGAGCATCTAGTAGAAGGGTCGGCCAATAGTAACTGTAGTTGAGTACTTTTCTTGCAAACGACCTGCTACCGAGGTGGCAACTTTCGATCCCCTCATCCATTTCTTTGAGGAAATACATGGCTTCGTCCGGGGTCAAGTATCGGAGTTAGGGTCTCCAGTCAACTTTCATGTATGACCGCTTGAAGAGCACATCATTCACTAGTAAAAACCTCTCGGCCCTAATCTGGACCTTTCTTGCTTCGGATGGATCTTACGGTAGTTCACCATTTCTCACGAAGCCGATGATCTGATCCATCCATGCTGCAGGCCACGTTGAATGCTCAAGACAAAGGACTTCGGTGTCATCTTTGTGGATGCTCAATCGAACGAGGACTTCTGCCAAAACCATGCGGTCAAGAACCTTGAGGGAGGACGACACCAACTTGGATAACGCGTTGTAACACCCAGCATTCCAAATAAGCCTGAATTTGAAGTTCCACTGGATCTTTACACTTCACTTCGTACAACTTTACAAGGAATTTAAAACTTTTATTACAACCAAGTCTTTTTACATCACAAAATAGCAGAAAGTAAATAAAATACAACATGATAATATACAATTGTATCAACTTTAGCATTTAAGTAATCATCATCATCAAATTCATCTTTATATCTTCTTGTAAATTCTAAATCCTGCATATAAAATTGTGGGCACGTCAGTTGCATACAACCGACGCAATATTATACATGGTCATCCTGGCTATGCCGGAAATATAACGATTCTTTAATACTTTAACAAACACAAACTTAAATGCATCACAAACAAAGCTAAAGAGAGACTATCCTATTGATGTCGTGTGTGCTTGTGCACTTAACATGAATGTAGTTATTTATATTTAATGACACTAATGCATACTTGTTCAAACCTATGCATCCCACTCTTCATAGATCCGAGGGCAAGCCCTTAACCGTACTACATCCTGTAGGGTTGAATCCATCGTTATGAGTTTAACTACTACGGTAATTACGGTATGTTCTTAGATGTTTTATGAGTTACGAGCCCATGTCCAGATAGCATCGAGGGGAATCCCACATCATGACAAGACGCATCATGTAGACAGCCTATGGACAATTCGCCTCTGTCAAGGGACAATGGCACTACGTAGTCACCAAGCACCCCACAAGCGTCGCCACCATCCCGATAATTCCGGAAATGGATTCACGTCATGACATGACGCATTATGTAGACAGCCTGTGAAAACTCTCACATCGTGAATCCGATGCCCACATACTTGTGTTTTTCTCTAACTTTCATCACATCTTCACTATAGTATTGTCCTTAGATATTTGAATCATGAATAAATTAACATCCTAGAGTTAGCATTTTCCCTACACCGGTCTTAAACACCAATCGATAACAATGACCCAATCTTGGTATTTTATTACAGCATTTCTCTTCAAAATTTATTCACGCCGGTGTAAGGACTTAGCTATACTCTAGATTTCAATCTCTTTTCATGTTCACCAAAGTTGAGTGTTTATAATCACAAATTCTATAATTCATCATGATCTTTTTATTCCATCTTCCATGCACACTTGCAGATATTAAAACATCAATTTCCATTTATTAACTTACTCAAATCCTCCATGTTGAAAATCTCAATATTTGATCTCTGCACAAAATTCTTTACATTCAAAATTTTCCTTTTCATCAATTATACCAAAGTCATAGTTTAAGAAAAATTATCAAGTTCTTCATCACATTGTTTTAATTTAAAAACAATTCTAATTCTCACAAAATATGTCAAAACATTGTAGAAATATTTTTTATAGAATCTAAATAATTTTAGATGAATATTTGAATTTTTCCCAATTTTTTTAATGCTCTTAAAACTCAATAATACCCAAAAAAATCGAAAAATATTAAAAGGCCATAGGCACCAGGTTTGAACCCACGATCTCTGTCCTGCTACAGTGACCATCCCAATGCGCACCCGAAGACCAGAAAGCCTAGTGATGGCTAGAGATATAAGGTGAACTCGAAATACTTTGAATATGTTTTTGGTGATTTGGTTTAAACTCAAAATTTAATAAAAACAGAGCCTCTTCAAGACTCGAACCCACGACCAAGGCCTCTGTACACAGCGCCTTAAGTCGAAGCCAAGACCAGTATGCCCAAACTCATTTTCTGTTATGATTAGGAGTTGAAAATTACTATATACTTCTTGTCAGTTTAGGAATTTCCTTTACAAAATTCGATTACTTAACCAATTTGTACCATTCAGAAATCTAATTCTTTTCCAGAATTGTTTCCTGCAAAAATACAATATAGTGCATATATTTAAACTTTACAAAATTCTCATTTTTGACAATACAATAAAATTTTCTCCCAAATTGTATTAAAGAACCCATATTATCAATTTTCAAATAAAGTGTTGTCTCTCATCAAAACTTCTTTATAGAAATTTCTTATACTCATAAAATATATAAACTAATTAGACTATTTCTCTATTATAATCGCATTATAAAACCAATTTTCATACATGTTACATTATTTTGACTATTATAAGAACATTCTACCTTACATCAATTTTCATTCCAATAATTCCCTACATGATACTTACTCTTTCTCTTTCTAATTTAGCAATAGTTCTAGTCATTTGTTTGATTCAAAATAGCATTTCAACACATCATGGCACAATTAAATTAAGATCATGCAATGTACATTCATCCTACCAATCGAAATTTAACAATTAAACTATATATCAACTAGCATGCATCATACTCCTAAATTTAGAAAGAATTTAAAAACCACCCACCCAATGTAGAATTTAGAAACAATTTCCCCTCACAAAGCAGTCCAAAAGCCCAAGCAAAAGCATCCACCGAAATGTACAGCAAGAATTTCACGAAAGCCTCCTCTGCCAAAAATTTTTTCTTTCGTTTTGATTTCTTTGTTTTTTTTTTTTTTGGCCTTTCTTAATGAAATGGTTTAAGAGTTTTTATAAAGAATTTATTCTGATAACTACCCACTACCCATTATCCTAAACCCCACCTATGCCACTAACCTAATTCAAAGAATTTCCCTCCATTTATACATATACATATATATATTGTTATATTAAAATATTTCCCATACCCAAACACGTGCACGTGCATCGCACTTGCACACACTTCATTTATACATATACATATATATATTGTTATATTAAAATATAGATTATAATATACAGTGAATGTTTAAATAAAATTAGTTTAGTTTAAATAAAATTCGGGTTTTCATTTATGAATAAAAATAGACACACATAGTTCATAAATTTTACTTTGAAAAAAAAATGCAACTAATACGTGCACTGCAAACACGTGCGTCGCACGTAAAATAAATATTCAAGTATGAAAAATATTTATAAATAATCGGAATGTAACATACGAAAATATATTTTATTATATATATACCGTAGTGTAATCAATATGTACACAGAAAAAACACGTGCACCGCACGTATAAAAATATTTTAATCAAAATATGAGAAAATGAAATTCTATTTATAAAACGAATTCGAACACGTAATTAAATAAATAATTGAAACACATAGAAAGTATTACACGTAGTAGTCGAAAATACATAATCGATAGGTGCATCGATAACACGTGCAATGCACGTAAAAACACAAAGATTGAAAACTAATATTTGAGTTGGCTCAAATAGGGTAAGAATGAATTTTGAAAAGACAGTAAATGCATAAATAGTCGAAATAGAAAATAAGTATGATACTTATACAGAAATGCGTTATGGATATTACCTGTAACGGTACAAAATACACGTGCGTTACACACGATGGGCAAAATTATCAATTTCAATTTTGCGGGGTATTACACTCTCTTCCCTTAGAACAGTTATTTCCTTATAACTCACTAGGGTAAAAGTTGTCTTTTGTACACACCAAAGAAAAATATTATTATTGTATATAGAAAAATTGCAAACTTTAAGAAAATAAATGCAATATATAAATAAGTAATAGGAAAAAACAAGACAAGCTTACATAGGAAAAACTATGAGCGTCACAATTCATAAGAACATGACAAGAAAACTAAAGAAATAGTACAAGAAAAGAAATGTAACCATAAAAGTTAGAATAGATCAAGGAATTTTTCCATACAAAAATAATATTATGTTAAGTATTAGATGAAAGGAAAATAAATTAAGTCATCAATCGTGGAATAGTGCGGAAAACAGCTCAATAAAGAGAGACATTGTCAATGGATAACTTATAAATAGATTTACTAGTCAAAATTCATCAAAGTAATAAGCGGTTGAAAATCGCAAACTGAATTGGTACTGTATATTACGAGATAAAAATTGGGTTAGCAATTTTAAAAGAAGACTATTGGATAAGAGTTTGAAAAATAAACGAGAATGAAATTTTGTTAAAAGTATAGACAACATAAAACAATTTTGTATACCAATTAATATCATAAAATAATCTGTAAGGTAACTATAATAATTATACATACGATTTGAAAATTAAAGGTATAGAAGGCATACATCGAAATACTTACGAATTGTCAAGTAGAGCAAGAAAAAACAACATACAAAATTTTGTACATACATAGGCGTGAAAGTTATAGGGTGAAACAAACAATATTATGATACGATAATTATAAAGGATTTGTTGGAGTAAAACAAAACATTATAGTCGAAAGGTAATAACACATCATCGAAACAATACAAAAACTAATTATATAGAAATAAATTATGAATCATAAACAAAAGTATAAATAATAAGATTTTTTTTGTTAGGTGAGTAGCCACCAAATCTAAGATAAGTTAGTAGCGAAATAAAATACGATAAAGTGGTATGAAATGCTAAAAGATTCAAAATACTAAGAAGAAGTTAGTTGATATTAAGTAGTGAATATGTAAATAGGATAGATATAGAAATCAGTATAAATAATATAATGGTAGGTTGTAAAATATTATAAAATAGTATAAACTAGTACAAAAATAGGATAGTGGTAAGTAAATATTATAGAAAACAAAGTAAGGGTTATCAAAGTAGAGAATTTCCTTCTGGTGTAGGTTCGCCTCGTTGGTGTCCAACTGCATGCTTGCCTCCTCGACCTCAAGTTGCAGAATTGCCTTTAGGACATTCGATTGTAGTCTGTCTTCTGGACATTCGGTTACAGACTTTGCCTTCCCGACGTCCAGTTGCAGTTTGCCTCCATTGACGTCTAGTTGCAGATTTACCCTCTTGACATCAGATTGCACCAAAACGGGAGATGGAAAGATGTAATCTTCTATGTACACTTGAATATTGGGTGTTTAATAATGTATGGTATTATGTTTAAAATATGTGATATAAAAGTGAATGGAAAAGTTGTAAATGAAGTAGAAGATTACAACGACAAAATATTAAAATAGATAGACTTTAAATATAGAATATACAAAATTTATAGTAATGAAAATGATTTATAACATTAAGACGAGAATAGTGTAAAGTATATGCACGAGCTGAAAATACAAATAAAAGCAATAATTATGTAGTGTAACAAATTAGGGCAATAGACATAAATAATTATATATAAAAATAGTAATGTAGTAATTGGATGAGGGTGAAATGATATGTATAATAAGTATATTAAAATATATGACATGTATAGAAATTAGTGGAAAATACGTGTAGTAACTAAGAATGTAAAGATAATTAAAATTTGAGAATAAAGATAAAGTATAAATAGTAAGTGTTTGTATTATATTAAAGATGCGTAAAGTTACAGAATGAATAAATAGCTATTAATAGTGAAAAGTAAATATAAAGAAGTAGAAAATAAGGATAACAAAATAGTAATAAAATGAATCTTATTGGGTAGGGACACATTGAAAAAATGTTACAATCATGCTAAAATATACTGAAACATATAAAACAATATAAGATAATGAAAAATATAGTATCACAAAATCAAATCATATAAAATGAAGGTACGTAAGCAAAATTCAAAATATAATAGAAATAATAAATGAAGAAAACAATAGTTGAAATATTAATTTAATAAGCGGTAATCTAAAACTTAATAAAATACGTAAAGTAATAGCAATATAAACAGGTAAACATAAAGTGACATAAAAACACGAAAGACAACTTTATGACTGAAAGACAGATAAAACAGATTTAAAAGATCAAGACTAAGGAAGGTAGACAAAATAATAGATATTCAAGTGATTTAATAGTATAAGAAAAATATTTATTTGAAAAATATTGAATGTGGAAAAAGTACTATGATAAAAATTCACGAAAAAAAATTTAAAGAGAGAAGTGTGTCTATGCGTAAGGTATCATGAATATCGGTTCAAAGGAACCACTCTTCCACGCGCCACTCTGATACAAAGGGAAAATATACTCACATACGATCACACAATAATGTATATGAGGAGAGCATCATGAATGAAGCAGTTATTGAACGTTGCATTCATGACTCCAACCATCTAATAAGGAAAGAGGGAAGAAAACATCAGTGTATAGAGCAAGACAAATGTAAATCACTTACTATAAATTGAACTCACACTTCTAATGTCCACCCTAATGTGTCGTCCATGTAAATTTGTACTACATATTGAAACGTGGCTTTAATACCACTCTGTAACACTCCGAATTCTAAATAAGCCTGAATTCGAAGTTCCACAAGATCTTTACACTTCACTTCGGACAATTTTACAAGGAATTTAAAACTTTTATTACAACCAAGTTTTTTTTACATCACAACGCAGCGGAAGGTAAATAAAGTACAATATGATTATATACAATTGTATCAACTGTAGCATTTAAGTAATCATCAGCATCAAACTCATCTTTATATCTTCTTGTAAATTTCAAATCCTGCATATGAAACTATGGGTACGTCCGTTGCTTACAACCGACGCAATATTATACACGGTCATCCTCGCTATACCGAAAATATAACGGTTCTTTAATACTTTAACAAACACAAACTTGAATGCATCACAAACAAAGCTAAAGAGTGACTATCCTATTGATGTCGTGTATGCTTGTGCACTTAACCTTAATGCATTTATTTATATTTAATGACACTAATGCATACTTGTTGGAACCTATGCATCCCATTCTACATAGATCCGATGGTAAGCCCTTAACCGTACTTCATCTTGTAGAGTTGAATCCCTCGTTATGAGTTTAACTACTATG
This sequence comes from Hemerocallis citrina, assembly GCA_017893485.1. Lineage (NCBI taxonomy): Eukaryota > Viridiplantae > Streptophyta > Magnoliopsida > Asparagales > Asphodelaceae > Hemerocallis > Hemerocallis citrina. The sequence continues at coordinate 46,973,816 of CM030367.1, forward strand.
GTAATTACGATAAGTTCTTAGATATTTTATGAGTTATGAGCACATGTCCAGACGGCCTGGAGAGGAATTCCACGTCATGACATGGCGCATCATGTAGACAGCCGAGGGACATTTCGTCTCCGTCATGGGATAATGGCACTACGTAGTCACCAAGCACCCCACAAACGTCGCCACGATCCCGATAAGTCTGGAGATGGATTCACGTCATGACATGACGCATCATGTAGACAGCCTGTGAAAACTTTCACACTGTGAATCCGATGCCCTCGTACTTGTGTTTTTCTCTTACTTTCATCAAATCTTCACTATAGTGTTGTCATGAGATATTTGAATCATGAATAAATTAACACCCTAGAGTTAGCATTTTCTCTACACCGGTCTTAAACATCAATCGATAACAATGACCAAATCTTGATCTTTTATTACAGCATTTCTCTTCAAAATTCATTCATGCCGGTGTAAGGACTTAGCTATACTCTAGATTTCAATCTCTTTTCATGTTCACCAAAGTTGAGTGTTTATAATCACAAATTCTATAATTCATCATGATCTTTTTATTCCATCTTCCATGCACACTTGCAGATATTAAAACATCAATTTCCATTTATTAACTTACTCAAATCCTCCATGTTGAAAATCTCAATATTTGATCTCTGCACAAAATTCTTTACATTCAAAATTTTCCTTTTCATCAATTATACCAAAGTCATAGTTTAAGAAAAATTATCAAGTTCTTCATCACATTGTTTTAATATTAAACCACTTCTAATTCTCACAAAATATGTCAAAACACTGTAGAAATATTTTTTTATAGAGTCTAAATAATGTTAGAAGAATATTAGAATTTTTCCCAATTTTTTTATTGCTCTTAAAACTCAATAATACCCAAAAAATCGAAAAATATTAAAAGGCCACAGGCACCAGGTTCGAACCCACGACCTCCGCCCTGCTACAATGACCATCCCAAAGCGCACCTGAAGATCAGAAAGCCTAGCAGTGGGTAGCGATATAAGGTGGACTCGAAATACTTTGAATATTTTTCGGTGATTTGGTTTAAACTCAAAATTTAATAAAAACAGAGCCTCTTCAAGACTCGAACCCACGACCAAGGCCTCTGTACACAGCGCCTTAAGTCGAAGCCAAGACCAGTATGCCCAAACTCATTTTCTGTTATGATTAGGAGTTGATAATTACTGTATACTTCTTGTCAATTTAGGAATTTCCTTTACAAAATTCGATTACTCAACCAATTTGTACCATTCAAAAATCTAATTCTTTTCCAGAATTGTTTCTTGCAAAAATACAATATAGTGCATATATTTAAACTTTATAAAATTCTCATTTTTGACAATACAATAAAATTTTCTCCCAAATTGTATTAAAGAACTCATATTATCAATTTTCAAATAAAGTGTTGTCTCTCATCAAAACTTCTGTATAAAAATTCCTTATACTCATTAAATATATAAACTAATGAGACTATTTCTCTACTATAATCGCATTTTAAAACCATTTTTCATACATGTTACATTATTTTGACTATTATAAGAACATTCTACCATACATCAATTTTCATTCCAATAATTCCCTACATGATACTTACTCTTTCTCTTTCTAATTTAGCAATAGTTCTAGTCATTTGGTTGATTCAAAATAGCATTTCAACACATCATGACACAAATAAATTAAGATCATGCAATCTACATTCATCCTCCCAATCAAAATTTAACAATTAAACCATATATCAACTAGCATGCATCATACTCCTAAATTTAGAAATAATTTAAGAACCACCCTCCCAAATGTAGATATTAGAAACAATTTCCCCTCACAAAGCACTCCAAAAGCCCAAGCATAAGTATCCACCGAAATGCACAGCAACAATTTCCTGAAAGCCTCCTCTGCCAAAAAAAATTTCTTTGGTTTTGATTTCTTTTTTTTTTCTTTTTTTGCCTTTCTTAATGAAATGGTTTAAGAGTTTTTATAAAGGATTTATTCTAATAACTACCCACTACCCATTATCCTAAACCCCGCCTATGCCACTAACCTAATTCAAAGCATTTCCCTCCATTCCAAAATAGCCGGCCAAATCTTTCCTATACCCAAACATGTACACGTGCATCGCACTTGCACACACTTCATTCATACATATACATATATATTTTTATATTAAAATATAGGTTATAATATATAGTAAATGTTTAAATAAAATTAGTTTAGTTTAATTAAAATTTTTGTTTTCATGTATGAAAAAATAGACACACAAACTTCAAAAAATTTTATTTTAAAAAAAGAATGCAACTAATACGTGCACTGCAAACACGTGCGTTGCACGTAAAATAAATATTCAAGTATGAAATCGATTTTATCAACGGGAAAATATTTATAAATAATTGGAATGTAACGTATGAAAATATATTTCATTATATATATACCGTAGTGTAATCAATAGGTACACATAAAAACACGTGCACCGCACGTATAAAAATATTTTAATCAAAATAGGAGAAAATGAACTTCCGTTTATAAAAAAAATCGAACAAGTCATTAAATAAATAATTGAAATACATAGAAAATATTGCTAGTGGAAAATACGTAATCGATACGTTCATCGATAACACGTGCAATGCATGTAAAAACATAAAGATTGAAAACTAATATTTGAGTTGGCTCAAATAGGGTAAGAATGAATTTTGAAAATATGAGAAATACATAAATAGTCGAAATAAAAAATAAGTATGATATTTATACTGAAATGCGTTACGGATATTACCCATAACGGTACAATATACGCATGCATAACACACGAGGGGCAAAATTATCATTTTCAATTTTGCGGGGTGTTACCCGCGTCTACCACTAATTTCTTCGCACAGAATCCTAATGACCAAGGCTTCTTAAAATCTGCCAAAAGGAGCCGAACGTGTGCCAAATATTGGATCAGGTGTCACGAGCCTCGTAGTCCCCAAGACTTGATTGACCACAAGTTAGGAGTCCTTGAAGGCTTTGATCCTTTTGGCCCCGAATTTGAGGGCCAGGAGAAGTCCGATGATTAGTGCCCCGTACTCTACTTCGTTGTTCGAGGCTGGAAAGTTGAGGCACATGGAGTATTAGAGGATGAAGTTATCCAAGCCAATCAATATGACGCCGGCTCCACTCCCTTTTTCGCACGATGAGCCATCTACATAATGTTCCCATATTGGCGCATCCCTATAAACCTCATATGCCTCAAAGATGGTGCACTCGGTTATGAACTCAGCAAGGGCGTGCCCCTGTGTGGTGGTTCTGGGCTTATGGCTGATGTCATATTGACTAAGCTCAGTGGACCATTTGATTAGGCGATCGGAGTTCTCTGGCTTGTCGAGGACTTGCTTAAGAGGTTGGTCCATGAGGACCCGAATAGAATGGGCTTGAAAATATGTGCGAAGCTTCCTCGTGGTCATAACAAGGGTGTAGACCACCTTCTCCATCTTAGCATTGTGCAATTTGGTGTCGCGAATGACTTTGCTAACATAGTAGATGGGTCTCTGTTCCCTATCATCTTCTCTGATGAGGACAGCACTGAGGGTATGCTTAGACACTACCAGTAGAGATACAGAACCTCACCCGGCTTGAGTTTGCTGAGGAGAGGTGGTTTGGCAAGGTATTACTTTAGCTGGTCAAAGGCCTGCTGCTAGGGCTCTCCCCACTCAATGTTCTCTACCCCCTGGAGGGCCTTGAAGAAGGGAAGAGACTTTCCAACCGACCTTGAGAGGAAACGCCCGATGGCTGCGAGCCGACTAGTGAGTCTCTGAACCTCCTTTACATTCTTCGGAGGGCCATATCCAGTATGGCCTGGATTTCTTCGGGGTTCACCTCTATTTCTCGTTGGCTTACCAAGAAGTCGAGAAACTTCCCTAAAGTTACACCGAATGCACACTTGGATGGATTGAGCCTCATGTTATGCACTCTAAGGACTCCGAAGGCCTCCTCAAGATCTTTGACATGGTCCTCTCCTTTGAGGCTTTTGATGAGCATGTCATCCATGTATACCTCCATGTTCCGGCCAATTTTCTCCTTAAAGTTCCGGTTAACGAGTCTCTAATATGTGGTACCGCATTCTTCAGGTCAAAAGGAAATACACACGACAGCAGTAGAGCCCATGGTTTGTCACAAAGGCTATCTTCGGGATGTCCGGAAGGAACATCCAAATTGATTGTACCCTGAAAAGACATCCATGAAGCTGAGGAGTTCGTGCCCAGATGTCACATCGATGAGGGCGTCGATGCTCGGGAGGAGAAAAGGATCCTTTGGGCACGCCTTATTGAGATCTATGAAATCTTCACCATTATGACGTTGGCCAACCACTTCGGGTAGCTGACCTCTTGAATGAAGCGGACAGAAAGGAGTTTCTCCACCTCTTCCTTCACCACTTATTGCCTCTCGGGAGAAAATTTTTGGCGCCTTTGATGTAACGGCTTGGAGTCCGAATGGACGCCCAACTTCTGCATAATGAGGTCCTCCGAGATCCCGGACATATCCGAGGGGGTCCAGGCAAATAGGTCTTAGTTCTACTGGACATAGCTGATGACGTCCTCTTTGAGGCCAGAAGGAAGGGACTTGCTCACTTGGAACCATTTAGCCGGGTATGGGACCTCCTACAACTTGTCCACTGGCTCGGAGTTGGTGGATCTTCGATCGGAAGGGAGTTTGACTGCATCAAGAGGGAGGACCAATCCCCCTACTATGGTCGTGTAGCAAGCTCGGGCAGCCACATGGTTGCCCTTGATGACCCCAACCCCAAACCCAGACTTAGTGGGAAACTTCATCCTTATGTGGTAGGCCGAGGGCACTGCCTGGAGAGAAGCAAGGTCAGGACGTCTGAGGATGGCATTATAAACAGCTTTGACATTGACTACCATAAAATCCATCGCCTTGGTTCGAGATGTTAGAGATTTAGTGGCAGTGATGTCCAAGATGATGATCCCCTCGATCTAAACTGGGGCGCCCGAGAAGCTGCGAAAGGTGTAGCCCGCAAGCTTTAACCTCTCCCGAGAGAGTTTTAACACCTCGAAGGTAGTAAGAAACAGGATATTAACCGAACTTCCATTATCCACAAGAATATGGTGGACCTCATGGTTTCCCAGGCCGAGGCTAATGACCAAGACATCACAGTGAAGAACCATGACGCCTTCGAGGTTCTCATTCGAGAATGAGACCGACATCTCGTGGCCTCGAGGGGGAGGACAGTTGTGGACCAAATTGACTTCCCAAACAAAGTCCTAGCGGGACGAGTTTGATTCTCCCCCCGTGGGTCCTCCATGAATGCAGTGGAGGATGGTCATCCTTTCGGATCCCTCGGTTTTGGATTCCACTTCCAGCCATTTGTTCGCACCTCAGGGAGGAGAAGAGGTTGTTGGACTATTCCTAGTGAACATGGACAAGTTCCCTCTCCAGATGAGGGCCTTAATCTCAAATTTTAAAGCACGACAATTATCGATCTCGGGGTTGTGATCTCTATGGAAACAGCAGTAGAACCTCTTGTCCCTCTTTTTGTTGTTATTGGACCGATGAGGGAGTCAGATCAACCCCTCTTCCTCCACCTCCATCAAGATGGCGGAGACACTCGTGTTAAACGGAGTGAACTTCTCAAAGCGAGGGACTGGAGAGAGCGCCTCTGCCCGGAGGCATCCTTCTGAGCCTTCTTCGGGACCACAGAACTATCCATCTTCCTCATCCCCTTGGCGGGGATTCTTTCCGACCTCCTAGGTACAAGGCTTCTTCAGCCCGGATATACTTCTCGCTCTGGAGAAAGAGGTCGGGAAAATCAATGGGTGTCTTATAAGATAAGAAGGCTTTCAACATGTCATGTCGGATGTTGTGACAAAAGGCAGCAGCAGCAACCCCAGGAACGAGGGATGTGATAGATCGGGCCTCAGTCGTGAATCTCTGGATGTAGTCCCGAAGGGACTCCACATCCTTCTGTTTGAGGTCAAGCAGGGAAGTGCTTGTCTTCTCAGCCTTACAGGTTGGCCACGAAGTGAGCGAAGAAGCTTTCCTCAAGCTGGTCGAATGAGAAGATGAAGTTAGGGGCAAGTCGGGAGTACCATTCCCGATCGGGTTCTCGTAGTGCAGCAAGGAATGCGCGACAGAGGAGGGCATCCAAAGCACTGTGAATCTTCATGAGGGTTTTGAACCCCTCAATGTGATCAACCGGATCTGAGTTGCCATTGTAGAGGCTTAAAGCTCCTCGGGATCGGGGCTTTGAGGATGTGAGAGCAGAAGGGAGGCCAGACTGGATAGTATCCTTGGCCTGAATGCTTGTCATCATCTCCTATTCGAGCGAGCCGATCTTCCTCTTCCATATATGTAGTCGCTTAAGAACTGCACCTTCACGTCCCTCGGATTAGGTCGACCCATAGGATTCTTCGTGCTCCGTCCCCCCGACCCCGATGTGGGGATTGTCGGTGTGATGGTCATTCAGAGCCCCACCTCAGTGGGCTTGGAGGACCTCATTCCAAACTCCTTGAACTCAGCCCTCGTCATATAACCTCCTTCTCTGTGATCGTTTGGGGATCAGCACTCCCTCAGGGAGTAAATGTGCTCCTTTTCCCGACCATGGGAAGAGTGGCTGCTTTGGCTCGGAGAATGATTCGAGGGTCCCCCATTTATTGAGTGGTTGAGGTGATGGCAAAAGTCCTCCTTATTCTATTAATTGCTAAGAACGATTCGGAGGTCCGGAACTATTGGAGAGTCAGCCCTTACTGTGACCGAGTGAGAGGTGTTCGGAGTCGGCCTCCGCTGACGCTCGTCATGTAGCTGTTGCGAAGCCTTGGTGGCTGGAAGACTACAAGACGGGAGAGGAGGAGGAAGTGAAGGTGGTTTGGAATGACGCCCTGCGGTTGTAGCCTTGTTGGCTTTTGGGGCCATGGGAGAAGATGGCTACGGTGTAGGATCGGAGTCAGAGACTGGATCTGATGACAATTAGCATATATTGTGCCAATTTGATGCTGATGTTTTTGGGTGTAGGAGCAACAGATAGTGAGTATTCATGTCAATCTGATGCTGCTGTTTTTGGGTGTGGAAGCAACAGATAGTGAGTTCTTTTGTTGGAGAGGGAAAGCAGATCTTAGTCGACGATCTGGTCCTGATGAGAGGCTAATATGTGGTCGGACATTGTGGATCTGGTGGTGGTCGATCGCCGCTTAACACCTGCAAAAAGCCTAAAACACCGGGAGTATTCCCGGCAACAGGCCCTCCGATGATCAAGTCAGTAAACCGGAGTTTAAAGTGGGATTATGTGGTAAAATTGTGACTACCTGGTAACAGTGGAGGTAGACCTGTATTTATAGGATTGTGGGAATCTGTTAGGGAAAGATTCCCAGCTGCCCAATTAGATTTCACAGATTAGGGATTTGATGGGGCAGTTAATTCCTTGATTTTAGGGGATTTGATTACCATCCATAAATGACTGGTTAACTGCCCCCTGGTGGGCTGAGCGGAAATGGCAAGCCTGTGGAAGGCCTACGAACTGTCCTTGGGATTCATGAAAACGTTATCTTGTCCTTGTCTGCCTCTTGACCTGTACAGAATCAAACCGGTGAGAATTAGCCACGATTTTTACCTGTATCAAAAATGTTGGCAGCGCCAATCACTCCATTTTATGTTGTATCAAATGTGAAATATTTTATCTATACAAAAGAAGTAGATAAAAAAAGTGAATTATTTCATAGGATTTCTCAATTCTAATTCATGCACATGGTTAGTTTACAAAAAAATATAGATATTTTCACTGCTTCCTTCATTGTTGTCTCTAAATACACCTTTTAAAAAAAAATCTAGTTATGCACATGTTTTTCATGGATGGTAAAGAGGATAGATGATAACCTTTACTTGCAGTTAAGGTTATCTGCTTCAGGGTGGTGTCATTGTATGTTTCTAGATTGTAATATTTAAAGATAGCTTTTATGATCACAATAGCGTTATGGTTTCTACTTTACTGCCCAAGTATAGTAGCACATTCTGAATTTTGCAGACATAGGAGTGTTTATTATCATAGTAGTTTTTATTACATAGTGCCATATTCTACATAGTAGTGCCGAATTTACTTATTATCCTTGTTGATTTATCATTTGGATGTTATTGGTGTGCCATATTGGCATGGATTAACGCTAAGATTGCATTAATCCTTGTATTGAGAAGCTGGACATTCTTCTCATTGTAATAGAGGCATGTCTGTCTCTTTCTCTTTCTCCTGTTTATACTAAGATAATCACAGAAGATGGCATTTAAGTTCATTTGGAATGAATCATGTGGTTCCTGTCCAGAGCCTGCTACCAAGAGTTCGAGGAGTCTAGATCTTATTGTTAATTGGTCTGAAGATCAACTTAGTCCTGCAAGTTGTTGGTAAGATGGTATTTAAACTTTTTCCACAACATTTACTTGGCTTTGTATTCACTCACCTCCTCTATAGCATGTTTGGTACATTAAATCATGCAAGACTTTTTCGTCCGTGGATATTAGTTTACTTCTATAGATTCCATGCTTGTCTGCAATCAGAGGAGCTCCCTGAATTTTCATAGATCCAACAGAAAGTGTAGGTATATAGGTAATATGATATTAATTTCTTTAGGGAACTGGATTTGTCTAATTTTCATAGATATAAAAGAAAGTCTTGGTATATAGGTGCGATGATATTAATTTCTTTAGGGAATTGGATTTGTCTATGACCTCCAGTCAAGGCAAACTATTTCGGGATTCTGTCAAATGATCCAGAATTGTAAATGAGGCAATCACGGTTGCTATAGGAGGGTTTGGCCACCAAATTTGCACCCCCCCCCCCCCCCCCCCCCCCCCCCCACCCCGCTCTCTCTGTCTCTCTCTCTTTCTAGAAGAAGCCATCAAAGAGTTCTTTTGGGAAGGGAGTTAGGAAGTAGCGAAGATGTGGAGATGTGAGTGCCGAAATTGCTGACCCTCTTTTTCATTCTCCTTTCTCTCCCTCTGTCAAAAGAGGATGTCTACGAAAAAAAATTAGCATCCCCCAAGCAATATTGACTGTACAACAAGGTAATTGAATGTATGATGACGGTGTTGGTTTATGTCTTACATACTCGTTTAATATAGAAGAAAAGACGGTGGTGCAAGAGATGAATCAAAGTGACTGATTGGATGGAAACTGAGAAGCAACAACAATAACATAAGTAGGTGCGGTCAACTGTGCCGTCGACTGCACGTGCAGTCGGCCGACATCCCCTCGGGTTTGGCTGGAGTCAAATATGGTCAACTGCACTTTGAGCAGTCGACCGCGTCGCGACTGTTTGTGTTTGGGTGCGGGTCTTTGGGATTCGTTTGATGCCCGACTTCTTCTCCAAGTTATATCGTACGGCTCTCATTGTATGGTTATCTTGTCAGGTAATATTGAACGGCTATTGTATCAAGATTAAACCTAGGATTTCTCTAGATCTCCATATAATCAGTGTAACAACTCCAAAGAACGATATGATTCTATTGAGTGCCGAATAGAAGAAGAGAATACTTCATCTTAGAGGTGAGAGATTTCTCCATTGTAAACAGTAAATATTTCGAGTTAGACTTGAGAGAGGGTTGTGGTGAGAGTTGTAACTCTTGTATCTTCTCTAGTTGAATAGTATTTCGGTTTTCTTCTCCGAGATTAGGGCTTGCCCAAACCGGAACAAATATTGTGTGCTTTGTGTGTTTGGTGCAATCTTCTATTTTCTTGATGGTTTTTATTGATCGTTGCTACTGCAAATTTCTGTGTGGGAGAAAACATATGTTGTTTGTTCTTTTAAAAACAATAAAAAGTTGACTTTTTCTTCACTGATGCTGACTGTTTCCAATTGATGTTGACTTCTAAATTTGACTTGTTTGCACCGTTGGATATGATCTGGATAGTGATAATCACTCTGATTAACCTGCAAAAGTCAGAAACACAGTTGACCCCGGAGACAACCCCTCCGACACTCAACTCAGAACTCTAGAATAGAAAGAGAGTTTTTAGAGGCAAAATACTGATTACCAGATTTCTGTGGAGGTCATGGGATATTTATAGTTGCTTTGGGGATCAGTTTCAAGATAATAATTTATCTCTACTTCTTTGTGTTTTTAGATTGAATTGATTATCTCTTCGTCTAGAGAGATTGATTTAAAACTCTTCGCATAATAAGATATATGGTTTTAAATTGTCTCTTAGGGAAAATTATGAGTTTAAATCATTATTAAATAATATGGACTCATTTATATTAGGCTGTTATGACAACCCAGCAAGGCTAATCCGTTTTGGGTTACTAGGGTTGAAAGAGGCCCAATTTCCATTTACGAACCTGTTTCTAGTGAAAGTTACTGTTTTGCCCCTAAGAGATTTAAGATCTGTGCCCGTTTTGAACGGTCCAGATTTGGTTCGAGTTTTACCCATATCACATGCCCCCCACTCCTGAAGAGGGAGTTTCACAGCATTTGAGGAGTAGTTTGCCCATTTTTAAGGGTTTACAGAACTTATTAAAATTTTCGGGGACGTTTGAATCTTGCCCAAGGTGTAACTGTGCTTTTCTGAGTTTAAAAAATACCCATAATTGTTTTTTGAATTTTCTAAACTTATTTGTACATTTTTCATATTTTTCTTTTTTTTTCCAATTTTTAATCATTTAAAAATATATATATTCAATTTCAGAATTTAAATAATTAATTTTCAAAAAAAATAATTATTCTAAACTAATAATTATATTTTCTAAATTTAAAAATATTTTTCCAATTTCATAATTAATTTTATAATTTTAATTAAGTTTTTGGATTATTACTTATTTTTTGGAATTTTAAATAATTAATTCGATTAAATAATTAATTAAATAAATTAATTTAAAAGAAATTACCTGCTTTGATCATGACCGTTGATTGAGACTGGGCACGAAAATCATGGAGATCAAATAACAGTAGTACGCGTTGACCGTTGAACGTTGATTGGTCAATACAATTTGTGCTCATTCGGGTCGGGGGCGCATTGTTTCGGCGTGCGATCCTGAACTAACATGGCCCAATCAGGAGTAAACACGTGTCTTTTTGACTGTTGACCGTTAACCAAGTCAACAACTTTGCATTCGTTTGGGTCGTGAACGCATCTACTTGGCCCGCGACCCCGAGCTATTGTGGCCTAATCAAGAGTCGCTACGTTACCCTTTGACTGTTGACCATTGAAAAAATGATTTATGCGCATGTTTGAGTCTGGAACGAGTTTGATCGGCGCGGACCCCGAACTATCATGGCCCAATCAGGATTCGACACGTGTTCCCTTGACCTTTGAACGTTAACCGTTGACCGTTGACCAAGTCAACGATTTTTGCGCTCGTTTGGGTTGGGAAAGCGATTGTTCGATGCACGACCCTGAGCTATCGTGGCCCAATCAGAAGTCGACATGTGTCCTTTTAACCATTGACCGTTCATCAAGTCAACAATTTTTGCACTAGTTTGGGTCGAGAACGCGTTTGTTCGGGGGGCGACCCCGAGCTACCATAGCTGAATCAGGAGTCGACACATGTTCCTTTGACAGTTGATCGTTGACCAAGTCAACGACTTTTGCGCTCGTCCTTGTGGTTCCCAAGAGGTTAGTATGGGTAGAGCAGTAGGTCCTTTTTCACCAGATCGGGGGGAAGCCAAAGATCTTGGGTCAGGAATGCATTTGTTCGGCGTGCAACCCCGAGCTATCGTGGCCTTATCAGGAGTTGACACGTGTCATTTTGACCGTAGCTGTCGACCAAGTCAATAATATTTTTTGCTCGTTTGGGTCAGAAACACGTTTGTTCGGTGCGAAACCTAACCTATCATGGCCCAATCAGGAGTCGACACGTATTCCTTTGACAGTTGACTGTTGACCAAGTTAATGATTTTTTGTGCTCATATGGGTCGGGAACGCATTTGTTCAGTGCACGACCCCAAGCTATCGTGGCCCAATCAGGAGTCGACACGTGTTTCTTTGATCATTGACAGTTGACCAAGTCAACAAATTTTGTGCTTGTTTGGGTTAGGAAAGCGATTGTTCGGCTCGCGACCCCGAGCTATCTTGGTGCAATCAGGAGTCGACACGTCATTTTCACTGTTGACCTTTCACCAAGTCAATGATTTTTGCAATTGTTTGCATTGGGAACACGTTTGTTCAGCGTGTGACCCCGACCCATCGTCGCCCAATCAGGAGTCGACACATGTTCTTTTGACCATTGACCAAGTCAATGATTTTTGTGTTCGTTTGGGTTGAAAATGTGTTTGTTCGGTGCGCGACCTAGAGCTATCATTTCCCAATCAGGAGTCGACACGTGTCTTTTTGACCATTGACCAAGTCAACCATTTTTACGCTTGTTTGGGTCGAGAATGTGTTTGTTCGACGCGCGACCCCAAGCTACTGTGGCCTAATCAGGAGTCGACACTATTCCTTTGACAATTGATCATTACCAAGTCAATGATTTTTACACTCGTTTGGGTCAGAAATGCTTTTGTTCGGCATGTGACCCCGAGCTATCCTGGCCCAATCAGGAGTTGACACGTGTCCCTTTGACCATTGACCGTTGACCAAGTCAACAATTTTTATGCTCGTTTGGGTCGGGAATGCGTTTGTTCGATGCGCGAAAACGAGCTATCGTGGCCCAATCAGGAGTCAACATGTGTTCCTTTGACCATTGACCGTTGATCAAGTCAACAATTTTTGCGCTCGTTTGGGTCGGGAACGCGTTTGTTCGGTGCAGGACCCTGAGCTATCGTGGTCTCCAAGGTGCTGACACGTGGCTCTGTTGACTGTTGATCGTTGACCATTCAATGGAGTTTGCACTTGTTTTGGTCGGGGACTCGTTTGCTCGGTACGTGACCCCGACCCATCATGGTGCTTCGAGGGCCAGCCACGTGGTGAGCTAACTGCTGGCCCTTTTTTTTCTTTTTTGCGCTTGAGATTCTTCGACTGTTGAGCTTTCCCAAGCAATGGGGGCCCACTACCTCGGAAGCCCAAGCAACAGAGCTTGATCTCTATAAACCCTCTCGCTCCCCCCATCCTCATTCTCTCATTGACTCTTCTCACTTTCTTCTTCTTCTTCCGATGAAATTTCTCTCTCAAGGAGCTCCGGCGATTGGTTTCTTTTTCCGACGAGCTTTCTGACCGTAGTGGTCAATCAAAGGTATTATATATATAACTTTATAAGATGTTTAGGGTTTCTTAGGGTGACAAGACGTCACCTACAAGTCGTGTTGGAGAATAATCGTCGGTTTCGCCTTCTATAGACGATAAGGGGAAGGATGTAGCCGATTCGCCTTCGATTATTATCGAGACGATAATTTATAGGGATAGAAGAATGGGGGAATTAGAGAGACTTTCGGGTCTGTTGACGAATCTAACACATATTCGAGGTTACCCCGCCAACTTAGAGATCATATTGAGCATGGTATGCGGCGGCGGTATGAGGAGAACGAGTATCATGATTCTTCGAAGGCGGACGACATATCTTCGATTCTCACTGACGAGGACTATAGTAGCATACGGGAGTGCTTCAAGATTCCGAGAAAGTTTGATTTAATGTTATCGGGCTCCAAACATGTAGCATGTTCACCGATCTCTCCCGAGTTGTGCTTCTTCCCGTTTGATGCTTTTTCATGCGGGGCTCCGCCTTTATCTTCACCTGTTCGTTAGAGAGGTTTTGCGATGGTACACTTTGAGTTTCATCCAGTACATGCTGAATATGTGGAGGCTTGTCAACAGCTTCATGTTGCATTGCTAGGCAGCGGGGTTCGAGCTGCGAATGAATGTGTTAAGGATGCTCTATAAGCTTCACCCGAAGAACAAGGCGGAGTTTCGGTTTTATCTCACCCCTCGCTGGGTAAGAAGCTGATCGGAAACCCTGATAAGATTAAGTACTAGAGGGAGAAGTACTTCATAGTTCGTAGTCATGAGCTGTGGGGGATGCCCACAATTTGGAGGGAGGACATGCCGAAGAGAGTGAAAGTATATCTGATTCTGAGCTTCGAGGAGGAGAGCATGGTGAGGGTTCTTTTGAAGCGGCCAGCTCTAAGTTGGAGAGAGATGAATAAGGAGGTTCTCTTTAAAGGGGGTTGTAATACCCCGTAATTTCTGAATAATATATATAATATATATAATAATAAATATATATAAGAGAGAAGGTTGAAGGGGAGCCCACGGTAAAAAAAAGAAGTGAGAATAGCACATTTGTGTGCTAGTTGAATTTGGATGATGACATCATCCATGTGTGCATATGGGGGCCCCCGGGATTGATTTCGGAAGGAAAGAAATTCAGATAGTGTGTTGTTTCTCTCTTGGATGGTGACGTGTACTTGGTAGGTGTACACGGGATTAAGGGGGTGTTTGAGAAATAGTAATCCCATATCGGGAGTAGACAAAAGAATAATTTAATATTAATAAAATTGCCTATGATCAAGAGTCACCTAATTGGTTAACCATCTTTTGAGAGGCAGTCTGTGGTGGGCAGTTATACTACATAGTATCTAATTTGTCTTCTAAAAATAATAAAAATTGTCTGAGTATTGGGACGGGGCGTTAGAAATTGTATCAGAGCCGACTTTCGACACCGGATGTGGAAGAGGGACTTAATATGATCTGCGGTGTGAGATAGTCCTCGAAATTATCGAGGTGTGAGTGAAATAGTCTCCGGAATTACCTGCGATGTGGGACTAGTCTCCGAATTATCGGTATCGAGGACGATGCCACATCGGCTAGAAAGGAAGATCCTACGCTAGATGGCATGCCCCGTACTCAGCGAGGATGCTGATTTCTAAAGATGGGGTGTATGTAATACTCCGTAATTTCTGAATAATATACATATAATATATATAATATATATATATATAGGAGAGAGAAGGTTGAAGGGGGGCCCACGGTAAAAAAAGAAGTGAGAACATCACATTTGTGTGCTGGTTGAATTTGGATGATGACGTCATCCATGTGTGCATGTGGGGGCCCCCGGGATTGATTTCGGAAGGAAAGAAATTCAGAGTGTGCTGCTTCTCTCTTGGATGGTGACGTGTACATGGTAGGTGTACATGGGATTAAGGGGGTGTTTAAGAAATAGTAATCCCATATCAGGAGTAGACAAAAGAATAATTTAATATAAATAAAATTGCCTATGATCAAGAGTCACCTAATTGGTTAACCACCTTTTGAGAGGGCAGCCTGTGGTGGGCAGTTGTACTACATAGTATCTAATTTGTCTTCTAAAAATAATAAAAAATTTCTGAGTATTGGGGCGGGGCATTACAGGGGGGTCTTAGCCCAATCGACGCTAGTACTCATCTTCTTTTGTATTGCATGTTACTTTTGCTGTTGTAACTATCTCATGCTTTTTTTAATCCTTAACGCTTTGAGTTTTCTAATGCAGAGGAGATGGATTTTGCTGCGATTGTGGCTAGCCGATCGAGGTCGAGTGGCAAAGTCTGATGAAAATAAGAGGAAGAGGACATTTATGAGGCCCACGCCTTCGAACATTGCTAGGAGTTTAGCGGACGCTACTCCTGTAGAGGACTTAGGATCTCTTCTTGCTTCTTCGACTGCTCCTACCACTCATGGATTCTCTTTGGCTTTTTCTTTGGCGCTCGAGGCTCCCCCGCTCACTGTAGAAGCTGATGCGATCCTCACTGACAAGCTCAAGAGGATTATTATCCCCGATTGGCAGGTTAGGAGGCACGATGACTTCCTAGGGGATTTAGCGAGTTTATGCATATGATCCAACATCTCGCGCCCCTAAGGACAAGGCTGTACTTTCTGCAGGGACTGTCGGTGATTCCGCCTTGGAGATTTCCCGAGCCACTATGTCGGTATGTTTCGTAACCCATTTGTAGTTCGTTTCCTACCTTTTGCTTTCATCGTGTAGTAGTTTTTCTTGTAACTTCGACTCATTTACTTCTTGTATATCGCTTGTCACTTTGGCCACCTGTTGAGGCATGTGGCAAAGGAGGAGAAGGAGTTGAAGGCTGTGTCCGATAGAGCGAGGTCGGAGCGATCAAAGGGCTCTAAGGAGCTTGACGCGGCGGCGCTTCGGGAGGAGGCTCAGGTGGCGCGGATTGCGCTGTTGGGAGAGGCTTTGGCTCAGGAGAAGGAGGCAGTGGCGAGGGAGAAGGAAGCAGCAGCGAGGGAGAGCTAGCGCGACAAAGCAGAGGGATGCCGTGGTTGCACTGGCAAAGTCCCAGGAAGAGGTGTACCTCGCAACAAACATGGAAAAGGTGTATGATAAGGCCCTCGAGCATGTTTTTGAATGAGTCCTTGGTTTCGATAGCACGGGGTATTCGCTGTTCAGTGTTGCTCCCGTCGAGGAAGAGGAGGAGGAGGATGTCGTGACAGATCCTTCTACCACGGTTGTTGAGACTTCAGGAGTTATGGGGAAAGTTGGAGACGAGTCTTCCCCTCCCGTGGTTCCATCGACCGAGGTGGACCCTTGACCCCTCTTTCTCTTCCTAGCTTTTGTTTTTGTCTTTTGTATCGATACCTAATAGTGGACTAGCCACCGCTCACTGTAACTTCTTTATTGCAATGAAAACTTCTTCACTGTTTTATAACTTGCATTGAGTTTGAGCACTTGAGTCTACGTGTGTGTCTTATAGCCTTGGATGTACTATTGTAGTGATTCCACGCTCTTTTCTACTAGCAGATTGTTGTGTATGTTGGGTGTGATACTCGTGAGAGTGAGATTGCCCGTCTTCGTACTAAGATCCAAGTGGCAGAGCTAGGACTTTCTTTCTCACGGGAGAAGCTCTCTAAGACAGAAGTGGATCTTGATAATTTAGGAGAGTGTTGACCCGAAGGGATATCGAAGATAGGCGTCATGATGAAGGTCTACAAGTGAATCCTTCGACTGAAGTAGAGGATTATCCTTGTGATAGCAGAGCTTCCCTTGCTAAGGCGACAATTGGGAGGAGCTCGAAAGTTAAATCTCTCCACCGTTCTTTTCTCGCGGCTATCACCGAGATGGATGAGTTGAAGAATGTAGTACTTGAGAAGAGCTTAGAATTGGCTCATCTGAGGAAAGTAGTTCTCGTGCATTCGAGGAGACTCGTCTTGGTGGTTTGGCATGTACGAGTACGTTTTGCTGGAAAATTAGGGTGAAGGACACCCAACTCAAGGAAAGACTTGTTGAACAAGAAGTGGAAATTCATCGGCTGAAGCAGCTCCTTAGGGGGGTTAAGATGAGAAGCACTTCTTGTTCCCGTGAATAGATAAATCAGGGGAGGTCATTTTATGAGTTGGCCTTGAGCCCATACGAGGCCTCGAGGAATCTAGGAGATGCCCAGAGTGGGGTGATCGGTTTGTCGATTGTTGCATCTGTTGAAGGGGCGAGGCGTGTTGATGGTCGCGTGGCTCGTACACAGTCAGTGGGCATGATCTTCCCTGTTGACCAATCAAAGGATCAGAGCGGTGCTTTTCTGCTCTAAGGGGGCGTAAGCCACGCGTGTATTTTAATAGGAACATTCCCTTGCCACATGGAGGGAAAGATGACTCCGAGAGAGACTTGTAATCCTGTAGAGACTTGTAATCTTGTTTTACCAGTTCTTTTGAACTTGTATTGAGATTCTGATGTGAAGTGATAATTTTCAAAGTGTTGAAACATTGTCTCTTTGAGTGGTGTCTCTGTACATTAGGGATAGTGTTTTGGGGAGCACTTGAATGGCGGGTCGTGCCTCGCACACTTTCTGAAGGAAGAGTGGCTAGAGCGACCCTATGAGCCATGAATAGACATCGCACTTGTCCGGAGTTATTTTGGAAGCCTCGAATGGTGAGTCGTGCCCCGCATACTTTCTCGGTGGCAAGAGGCTAGATAGACTTTATGTACCATGAGTGGACTCCAAATAAGGTGACGATGAATTTTGGGAGCATTCGAATGACTAGCCATATTCTGCATACTTGCTCGAGGGCAAGTGACTAGAGAGACCTTATGAACCATGAATGGACTCCTCACTTGTCCGGTATTGTTTTGGGAGCACTCGAGTGGCGAGTCGAGCTCCGCACACATGCTCAGGGGCAAGAGGCTAAAGCGGCTAACCACAAGTGAACTCCGAACAAGGTGACAATAAGTTTTGGGAGCATTCCAATGGCGAGTCGTGCTCTGCATACTTGCTCGGGGAAAAGTAGCTAGAGATACCCTATGAACAAATGGATTCCATACTTGTCCGGGGTTATTTTGGGAACGCTCGAATGGCGAGCCGAGATCCGCATACTTGCTTGGGGGCAAGAGGCTAAAGCGGCCATGTGGACCATGAGTGGACTCCAAACAAGGTGACGACGAGTTTTGGGATCATTCGAATAGCAATCAGTGCTCTGCATGCTTGCACGGGGGCAAGTAGCTAGAGAAACCTATGAACCATGAATGGATTCCACACTTATCCGGGATTGTTTTGGGAGCACTCGAATGGTGAGTCGTGCCCCACACACTTGCTCGGGGGCAAGTAGCTAGAGCGACCCTAGAACCATGAATGGACTCCGAACAAGGTGACGATGAGTTTTTGGGAGCACACAAATGGTGAGTTGTGTCATGCACACTTGTTCGGGTGCAAGTAGCTAGAGTGACCCTATGAACCATGAATGGACTCCGCACTTGTCCAGAATTGTTTTGGGAGTACTCGAATGGCAAGTTGTGCCACGCACACTTGCTTAGGGGCAAGTAGCTAGAGCAACTCTAGAACAATGAACTGACTTCGAACATGGTGACAACGTGTTTTGATCGCATTCGAATGGTGAGTCATGCCCCGCACATTTGTTCAGGGGCAAGTGGTTGGAGCAACCCTATGAATCATGAGTTGACTCCACACTTGTTCGGGATTGTTTTGGGAGCACTAGAATAGCGAGACGTGACCCGCACACTTACTCAGGGGGCAAATGGCTAGAGCAACTCTGTGAAACATGAATGGACTCCACACACGTCCGTTGGGGTGCTTAGTAAGTGGATGGTGTTGCTTGGGGCGAACCATCTGTCTAACTCTTTGTTTGCATCCGATGAAATTGTACAAAAATTTTGCAAAGGAAAAGATTAAAAATATATTGAAGAATAAAACTAAGCAACTACTTTGATGCTAGCCTTTATTACATATTGTATATTACATGTTTGAAGCTAACTACTAGGAGAGGGCGTTAAGTGCCCTCGTTGTACTTCCTCGGGTGCTCGGTGTTCCAAGCGAAGAGATCTCGATTCTCCTTAATGCAAGGGATGAGTTGCTCCGTGATTTGATGGAGGAGTGCCTTACTCACCCAAAAACACTTATCTTGATCCTCTTGGGAGAAGGGGATTTCTGCTCGTTCATTTACTGGTTCAGAGCTGACTTGTCCCCTATCATGAGGAAGTTCCATAGCATCGAGGGGGGTGACCGAGCCCCCCATTGTGGTGGTGTAACATGCCCGAGCAGCTTCTTAGCTTCCTTTGGCTTTCCCTACCCCTATTGTTGAAGGAAACTTCATCTTATGTGGTAGGCTTAGCCAACAGCGTGAAGGATAGCCCCGAGCGATTAAAGATGCCATTGTAGGCGGACTTCATGTCGACAACCAAGAAATCAAGTCCTTCCATGCAGGTAGTCGGAGCTTTCCCCACAGTCACGTCGAGGGTGACTATTCCCTCGATTAGAAGCTACCCGGCGGCTTGAGATGGTCTCACTTGAGCTTGAGGCCTTTGAATACATTCAGGAAGATTATGTTTACCGAACTGTTGTTATCTACAAGGACACGACGCACCTAAATGGTTTTCCTTACACATGCTGATTACGAGCGCGTCGCAGTGAGGTGTTCGAACACCTTCAAGGTCTCGGTCCGAAAATGTGAACGGAACCCCTGAGTTTTTGAGAGGGGGATATTATGCACCAAATTTACGTCTCGGAGAATTGCATTCCTAGAGGAGTTAAATGATCCCCCCATAGGCCCCCCATGGATTAAGTGAAATATCTCCTTGCGTCCTGAGCCTTGGGACTCATAGGGTTTCTCTGGCCGCTTGTTGGCTCCTTTCACGGGAGTAGGTTCGTTGTCATTTTCTTGAGCGAATTTAGAGAGGTACCCACGTCGAAGTAGCCCTTCGAGCTCATCCTTGAGGGCTTGACAGTCATCTGTGAGCTGCACATGATCTTTATGGAAGGCACACCACTTATTTCTATCTCTTCTCTTGCTTAAGGCGTTCAGCTTAGGAGGAGGCCGGCGGAGTCCCTTCTTGTCGACTTCCATGAGAATAGCAGATATGCTGGCATTAAGTGGGGTGTACTTCTCGAAGCATGGCATTGGGGGTTGACGTCGTTGGCATGTGGCATCCTTCTGGGTCTTCTTGGGGCCGTCTGCATCGATGCTCTTCCTTTGTTCCCGGATGAGGACAGCCTCTGCTCCTTGGGTCGAATGGCGTCCTCCAATTGGATATACTTTTTGACCCTTTGAAGGAGGTCGGAGAAGTCTCGATTAGGTCTTTTGATAAGAGAGACTTTGAGGTGATCATAATTCACATTGTACCTGAAGGCAGCAGTGGCCATGCCTGGATCGAGTAAGGGGATTGAACGGGACTCGGTTGTGAAGAGCCGAACGTAACTCTTAAGGGACTCCCCCTCTCTTTACCTCATGTCAAGTAGGGAGGCACTTGTCTTCTCTGTCTTGCGGCAGGTGATGAAGTGCATGAGGAATAGCTCCTCAAGTTAGTCAAAGGAGAAGATGGACCCTGGAGAAAGATGAGAGAACCACTCCTATGTGGATCCCTTCAAGGTTGTTGGAAAAGTCTTACAAAGGAAGGAGTCGAATGCTTTGTGGATCATCATGAGAGTTTTAAAACTCTCAATGTGGTCGACCGAGTTGATCTCCCCATTGTATGATTTGAAGGATGGGATCTTGAAGTTGATCGGAACAGGAGCCTCGATGATTCATCTGGAGAAAGGGGGTCTGGAGGGACGGTATGTTCCTTCATGCCTTCCTTCTTCTTGCTTCAGCGGCGTTAGGCAATCTTCCGCCTTTTGGAGGCATTAGAGGACGACATTGTCTTGCTTTTCAAATCTAGTAGACCCGTGAGACTCTTCATGCTGTGGAGGAGTGGAGCGGTGATTGCTAGGTTGTCGAGTCCTACTTGGAGCAGTGTTGAGGGAGGATTTCATCTTTGAATTCTCAAAACTCTACCCGGGTGACAGGTACTTCTTCCTCTCTTCCTCTCATGGGGGCTAGTCAACTAGTTGTAGTTGGGTGCCTCCTCCCGCGATGATGAGTTATTCTTTGTCCAGTTGGAGAGTGATGGCTTTTTCTCCCTCTGTGAGAAAGGGTTCTTCGGCGTCCCGGACTTCAAGGATAGGGGCCCCTCGTGCCTTCTTGGTGTGATGGATGGGGGAACCCATCTCTTGCTAGTGGTCTGCTTGAGCGGAGCCCGGCATTCGGACTCCTACCATTTGGAGTTTATGAGATGGCGAAGGTCTTACTGTGGCTGAGGTGCTTCAGGGGGCACCGTGGAGGGTGTGGAGGTGTAGACCGACCCCCTGTTATGTCCAATGTGTTGTGCAAGCTGATGTCAAATTTGGAGGCATAGTTGAAAACTGTTTTACCGGCGAAGTTTGGTTGGATTACTTTTTTTATTTCCACAGACGGCGACAATCTGTTGCTGCTAATTTCTGTATGAGAGCAAACAGATGTTGTGAGTTCTTTTAAAACCAATAAAAAGTTGACATTTTTTTACTTACACTGATGTTGACTGTTTTCAATTGATGTTAACTACTAAATCTGACTCGTTTGCACTGTTGGATCTTATCTGGATGGTGATGATCGTTCCGATTGACTTGCAAAAGTCTGGAACACCAGGTTTAACCTCATGCGACAGATCCTCCGACGCTCAAGTTAGAACTCAAGAATAGAAAGACATATTTTATAGAAAAAATACTAATTACCTGATTTGTTTGGATGTCATGGGGTATTTATAGTCGCTTTGGTGGTCAGTTTCAAGATAATGAATTATCTTTACTTTCCGGTGTTTTTGGATTGAATTGATTCTCTCTTCTTCATGAAAAGATAAGAGTGGTTAGAGAGATTGAGTTAAAACTCTTCTCATGATAAGAGATAAGGTTTTTAAATCGTCTCTTATGGATAATTATGACTTTAAATCATATTTGAATAATATGTACTCATTTATATTGGGCTGTTGTGACAACCCAGTATGGCTAATCCGTTTTGGGTTATTGGGGATGAAAGATGCCCAATTCCGTTTACGAACATGTATCTAGTGAAAATTACTGAGAGCTTTAAGATCTGTGCCGGATTTGAATGGTCCGGATTTGGTTCTAATTTTTCCCGTATCAATCATGTTGAAGACTCAACAAGATCCTAAAGGCGATAATTTTGCATTGATGGGTTTGTTGTTGGGTAAATCTCAATCCTTATTGCTTTTGTTGTTACATTTACACTACAGGTTATAAAATGAAGGATGTTTCAGATGCAATGGTTGCTACTGTGGTCTTCTTCTTCTTGTTACATTAACTAATTATAAATTTATATTTATGATTTGGTTAATAATACTTTTCTCAACAATACATATTTTTGAAATCTGTTTAGTTGAGTTAGTATTTCATTAATTTTATAGATATTAAAGTATCATTTGCAATCCATGGTTTTTATTTTTTTTTGAAGCAGGAGAGAGGTAGTAAATTTTATTTGATAATCATGAGTGTTGTAGTCTAAATTTCTTTAATGCTATTGGTTATTTTGAACTTATATTGAACTTTTCTTAACCTTTTCTTATATTTCGTAACTTCTTTTTTAACTTGTTGATATTTTCTTATATTATATCTATAATTATTATAAATTATAATTTGTTCTACAGTTACAGTTAACTTTACTAAAAAAAAGAAGTATCATTTTAATTTTCTTTAGATAGTTTTAATTTTTTAATTTTAAAGTAGGAGAGAGCTGGCTGGTAAAATTTTCATTTAATGAGAGTTGTTAAGAGAGGAAAATGTATAGAGATGTTGGTTGCTCAAGGAGATTGTATGTACTTATGTAAAGATTGTTTTTTTTTAAAGATGGTAACAACCATCACAAATTCATTCATAAATTGCAAGAAAAAACAACCACCTTCCGTTTTGCCTGGTGCACAAGATGCGCCCCAGGCAAAGAGAAGAAGCAGTACAAGACAGACCAACAAAATTACAAGATATAAAAGCTAGAAACTAGAAAAAACATAAAACACAAATTATTAGACTCCATCACAGCATAGCTAACCGAAGTATCCCGAACAAAAGCCAGAGGGAGAAATTGAAACCAAACAGAGTCCAGTAAAAGCCCAACTTGCCCAAGAATACGCAGCTGCCCAAGCAAGTGAAGAGAACAATCTTCCACAAAGTAGATCCATTCAGAGACTGAAAACACCATAAGTCTCAACATAGCAAATAGCAAATAACATTGCTCAGGAGCAACGACTTTTCTTGAAAGGGAAAATACATTTGAAGAAACTGTGGAGATAAAACAAAGATGAACCAAAATTACAAGCAATAAACTAGCTCAGTAATACACCCAATGAAGGACCAAAATGAAGAACCTCAGCCAACAGACGCCTGCCACAATTCACACAAACAAACGAGAGAGCATCAACCGAAACCACCCACACAAAAAATGAGTAATCGACGTCCACAAAAAATGCAGTCACGACCACGCAACTGTGTCACACCGAAAATTGCACAAAATCATCAGACTGACCGTAGCTCCTCAGTTATTACACATCTACCATTTAGTCCAAACTGTACCAATAGTTCCTCTCATTTCTTCAGCCATCTAAATGCTTACTCCTCGTTCGGTCCCTCCTACCTCCACCTCTGTAATAATTCTTTGTTTCTTCTTTGCCATCGTTGCGCATGCCCATGAAAGAACAAGTTTAATTATTTCACGAATAATGGAGTGAACATTACACATCACATGATTGAAGCACAAATAATTCCTACAATTTCAAAGTACCCACAAAGTTGCAGCAATGGTAATATCCCAAGACTCAAGGTTAATGACGCTAATATGATTAGTTCTCCATTCTCCCCAAATCGCTTCCACTTGGTTTGGCTGTTCAGGGCCCCCAAAGTGAAAAGTGCGGTTAAGAATATCCACACTTCCTCGGCAACGGGACAGTGTAGGATGATATGATTCGTATCTTCAAATAAAGAACCGCATCTATTACATACGATATCAATGTTTAAGTTCCTCCTTTAAGGATTAGTCTTGGTCAGAATCGTGTTATTCGTCACTAGCCACAGAAAAAATTTAATCTTGAGCGGTAACATGGAACTCCAGATGACATTGGCTTCCGCAGATCACGTACCCCCATTATATAGAAAACGGTACATAGAGCTCACCGAGTACCCATCATTGTTGTTCCTAGTCCAAACTCTAGCGTCACCTTCATTGTTTGGATCAACACAATTATACCCCTCATAGATACACAAGAACATGTAAGAGATAAGGCCTACATGAGTAGTGCTTGGATCTCTGTTAAATTTCACCCTCCATCCATGTTCATAATTCCCGTAATCCTTTACTAGGGCATGTTTATTCTTTGCATCTTCAAATAATTCTGGAAACTTATGCTCTAGCTATTATCTATGAGCCATTTGTCGCTCCAAAACCTATATTCGTCGCTAATATTGACGATGCATCGGGCACCAGAATGGAAAACATCACCCAATTTTGAGACAGACTTCCAAAATGGTGAAACTTTGTTTCCTTTCCTAATTACCCCAAATTTAAATTTTCTCCTGATTTGATATGCTTTGATGAATGGTTTCCAAACCCTATTTTCGTCTTGATGTACCTTCCACCACCATTTAGTCAGAAGTGTGTCGTTCATCTCTTTGAGATTAATAACTCCAAGTCTTCCAAACTCTTTTCTTTTGCATACCCTTCACCACTTCATGAGATGGTAACCTTCTTTGCCTTCACAGTTATTGGACCATAGGAATTTCTTCCTGATGCGATCAATCTTCGAAATTACCCACTTTGGTAACTCAAAAAGTGTCATCCAGTACACTGGTAAATTTCCCAAGACCGAGTTCGTGAGAATAACTTTTCCACCCAATGGAAGAAAATTAGTCTTCCATCCCAGCAATCTTTTCTCAAAACAGATATTCCAATCTTCCATTAAGAGCTTCCCATCCCTCAGTGGAAAGACCATATACCTGATTGGGAAGTCTTTTCATCACATCCCAGTATAAGTTTGATTGCCTCAAACCTCTCCCTATTAATCCCACCAATTGATGTGATCGAGGGAGAATCTGCAAATTGATGAAACCGGGCAGTCTCAATTTCAAAAAGGATTTGCGAGAGCTTTTCCAGAGTTTTATCTTTTGATCTAGATTTGAAAACTATTTGGAATATTATTATTTTGTTTCAATTATTTCTGTTGATTAATAAATTATTCATGCATGTGTGGTTGTGTATATCTTGTTATGATGCTGAGTCGATCCTACAACTTATGAATGATGAAAATCATTCGCTCGGCTTCGTCACGCGCTCGTATTCCGTATTTTTGGAAAGCGGGGCGTGACAAGGTTTTTAGTGGTAAAGGTTAACCTTGAGACCCGTCCATAATTCGAACCGGTAGATCGACCCCTTGATGTAGATAACTTCCTCTAGCTTAACTCCTCCAAAAATTATAGTGTCATCTTCATATTGAAGAATTTTAACATTAAGATTTTGTTGTCTAAACCCTAGGCCACGATATCCCTCTTTTAATCCCCCTTTATTAATCATTTCAGTTAGTCCATCCACCACAAGAGCAAATAGAAAAGGTGATCATGGGTTGCCCTGGCGTAAACCTCTTCTGCAAAGAATATCTCTGCCTACACCCCCCCTCCCCCCCATTTAACCAGAATCGCGATTTGCCTCCCCTCAGGCACGTACTAATCATGTTAACCGATTTATCCCCAAATCCTCTCCCCCGTAGCATCTCTTTAATGCACATCCACTCCACAGTATCATAGGCCTTTTCAAAGTCCAGTTTTATCAAAAATCCTGCCTTTCCTGCAGCCCTAGATATGAAAATTAGTTATTGTTCCATAAGAATGTTATCACTGATATCTCTCCCCTTAATAAATTCACTTTGCTCCATGCTGACTAGCTAATTCTGGGTTGGAGAAATTCTATTCGCTAATACTTTCGTGATGATCTTAAAAGAGCCATTTAACAATGAGATTGGTCAAAGATCGTTAACCTTAATGACCTTATCCAATTTTGGGATCTGCATCACCGTTGCAAAGTTCAATAACTTTATTCTCGCTACTCCCGCGCATAATTCCTTAAAAATGGCCATCAAATCAAAATTGATAATGTCCCAGAATTTTGAGTAGAACAAGATATGACGTCCATCCGATCCAGGAGCCTTATCCTTTCCCAGTTGTGCAATTGTGATGCCAATTTCTTCTTGAGTAAAAATATTTTCCATCTCTTCATCGTTTTGGACGCTTTTATCCTTCCAGGACTCCTTTGTAAGATGGAACGCCATTAGATCGGATCTCCCCATAATGTTTTTGAAATGCTGATCCACAGGTCATGCAGATTCTCCACATACGGAATCCATTGGTCATCTTTTGCTGAACCGGCAATCCTATTCCTTCTCCTTCTCCCATTAGTAATCTTATGGAAGTAAGATGTATTCGCATCTCCCTCCATCAACCATTGTTTCCAATAAGTATCTTCAAAGTTATACAACATGGTCGCCTCCTCTCTAGCGTTGGATAACTCCTTTTAATTTACTGAATTTTTTCGATCTCCTCAATCCTCTCCATAATCTTAGTAAGTTTCTCTTTCCTTCCTTCAAACTTTTCTTTCGCCTGTACTCTGAGCTTTTTCCTCAGATTTCTCACTTTACCATTCCAACGATAGGTCGCATCCCTTTTGCACCTGACAGTCCCATCCCTCCCAAACTATTTGAGAAATCATATTCGATTGAAGCCAAACTTTTTCAAATCTAAACTAAAAGGTCGTTTTAAGTTCCTCTTTCTTACTACAAAGCAAGATCGGAGTGTGGCTCTAGGGACCGATTTGGCATAGGCAAGCAAGAACTGGCTTTCCCAATCATCAGATACTAGAAATCGTTCAAGTTTTGCCTCAATAGGATTCTTTTGCATGTTCGACCAACTAAATAGCATATCCACAACTGCTATTTTGATAAAATTTAGATCACTAATAACTTCTTTGAATCTCTGTTTATCTCTATGTGAGCCTGCTCTCCCCATGTGTTCATTTGCAAATCTCGTGATATTGAAATCCCCTATGATAACCCATGGCCCTACCCACTTATTCCTAATGCCTATAAGTTTGATCCAAAGTTCCTCTCTTAGCGCAGATTCGTTTGGTCCATAGATCATAGACACAGTTTGGATTTGTCTAATTGAAAGATCGAGAATCCTTACTGAGATAGAGAATTGTCCAATAAAGGTGTCCTCAATCTTAACTAAGTTGGTGTTAATTCCAACCAAGATCCCTCTTGATTGACCCATCGTCGGTTTACGCACCCAAACGAAGCATAAATTTCCAGAAATATTACGAAAGGAGAACTCTTAGGGATGAAATTTTGGTTTCAATTAAACCAACCACACATGGTTTGCATACAAGAATAATGTTTGCTATCATCCTCCTCTTAACTGGCAATTCATGAACATTCCAACCAAGAAAATACATAAAACAAATAACCAAGTTCCACTTATACATACATGTGTGTCACCTAAACTACCCTTCTTTAATCATCTCTCAAAATTTTCTCACAAAAGTCAACTCACTAACACTATCAACTCCACACATGAAACCATTTGTACGACATAAAGCAATAACAGTACCATTAGAGAGGAAATCTATTAAATAAAATGATGATTTAAGATTACCTTTCACCAATGATTTCTGAAGTCTGGCCCTCGAGTTTTCATCGCAAATCCTTTGCCTAATCTTCTTGTGCCTAGCCCAATTATCCGTCTCTTTTGACGCCCCCTTCCCTTTCCTGCTGGACTCGAAGAACTTGGCCACTACTACCTCCATGTCATCAGAGTCCTCCTCCTTTTCTTCCTGATCTCTCATATGAGCTTCAAACATACCACCCTCACCGAACGATACATTTTCACTAGCTAGTACCTCAACCTGTAGATCATCTAGAACAGCAGTAGCTCCCTCATACCTCTTATCCGACTTGCTAAACTCACCCTCCTCAAGGATTGAGTCGTTCATCACCACATCCGAGCCTTGTTGCTTCAATACTACTCTCCATTCCTCTCTCATTGAGGTAGAAACCCACTTTGCATCCATCTACCTGTGTATACCTGTCCTCTGGGTTTGCAGTAACTCTATCTCATGTTGAACTCGAATGCCTAGACCCGACGGTTTCAATTGACAGTCTACCTTAGATTCACCTCGAGGTATACTATCAACTGGTATGCTCTCTTGATTTAATCGCCTTGCCTGAGTCTGTTCTGTTGATGAACCTAAATCCGTCCCCATTCTCAGCCAGCCTTCCAACGCCGCATCGAACGAAATCGCCCCAAACATGTTTTGATAAGTAGTCGACGCTATGTCCAAAACTTCAACAAAATCGGACCCCCTCTTCAAGAAACATGTTGGAATTTCTTTGTATTGTTTTAGATCAGGATCATTAAAATCCAAGAGGAAGGTTTTTGGATGGAGAATGTTACCTTCAAAGTGCAGAGCTGCGTAGGCGCCTTAGGGAAAGGCTGTGCCTCGATCTCCAAAGTTGGCCTCCGGCTGCAGGTAGTCCCTTGGGTCTAGATAATCAAAGAGTGATATATGGGCTTTATCCACCATATCTCTAACCGCTCATTTAAGCATTTTTTTGACCTCTTCAAGGCCCAGTTTCTCAATATCATTAATAAGGCCCATATGTGAATTTCCTTCTTTTCCTTCTCCCATCGAAGCAAGCACGCTCCTTTGTACCTGACACTGTGCCTCCTGATGTTGTTCCATACCTTCTGACGCCAGTTGTAACCTTAATGGAGCACCCACGCCCTGCCTTTTCCCATCAACCGACACTTCACATCCGATATGTTGTGACCATACTGCCCTGATAACTGTATTATGATCCTCCCTTTTATACCATTTGTTCATTTCTTTGAGATGCGTGCCCAGAGGATCCAACGACTTAGCAATGTCTTCTCCACAACGATGCTCTAAGAAAAAACCCAGCGCCATTTCCTTCATTCCTCCTCGACCCCCTACATTCTTATTGAATTCCTTGTTAATGGTGACCCAACCTCTCTCCAAACCCCTGGAACTCTAGCAATAATCTTGGTCGGAATATCCTCGGCATTGAAGAATTTAACCCGAACTCTTGCTCTATCAAATTTGAACTATAGCCTCATGTTTTAGTTGAGTTCCTCTACCAACAAGTGGTGCCAAAGAGCTCTTGAAATCCCATCTCATTCCAACATACAACCGAGAAGTTAGTAATTGTAATCCACCTCGAAGCCAGATTTTCTCTCTTCCATTTCCCCACCTCCATTGTCCACCTCTTAACTTCTAACACAAATTTATCATTTTTTATTACACCCATGTTCAAAAGCACTCTAGTTCTAGCTTCTGTGCCGCATGGAATCACAAAACTTCGATCCTACAATCTTTTAATCCACCATCGCCACATTGACGATGTAGGACATCGGCAGATAACTTCGTCCATCACCAACTTCTCACTAGCTGATAATGGTAAAAGTCACAACAAATCAGGGAGGTACAATTCCAGTACAGATCCTAAAGCTTATATAGGCAGATTAATCAAAACGGATCTCTTTAACAGGCCCGGACCTTCTTCAGGCTCCTCTACAAGAGGTGGGCCGCTTTCAAGCCCACTAATAGTGACAGACTAGGCCCACTAAGAGAGACACCCAGCCCATAAGGGCTGTTAGTCAAATCTCTTATCTTCAAGCAAGAGAGCTTATCTCTTGAGGGGGAGATTTGAACAGGAGATAAGGAATTCATATTCGATGTAATGGATTCATATCAATCTCTTGTACTATTTAGGCCAATAAATACCCTCCCCCCTCTTCAGTCAGAAGGTAATATGCAATTTCTCTCTTAAACTCTCTCTTTCTGGTTCTGACTTGAACGTCGAAGGGTCTGTCACCGAGGTCATCCCCGATGTTTCAGGCTTTTTACGGGTCCATCGACCATGTCACCAACCGTCGAATTCTGATCACGGTGTTCAACCAACAATCCAGATTCACTCTCAGGAGCTCTAACCACTTTTTACGGCAACGATCAAAGGTCGGATCTTTAGTAGTTTCCCACAAAACTATCTGTTTGCTCCTACACCAAAATAAGCAGCAACATATTGGTGATGTCGATGATCAGACTTACCGCCACGCCACCAAGACTAAAAGGGAAAGTGGCGACCTCAAGCCGTTGAACCAACTCTCTTCGTCAACCAGCTCCTCCAGTGAAAATATTATTCCTCCTCTACAACCTAATCAAGCCCTATCAACGGAGAGGCAAATGGGGGCTCCCGACAAAGCCGTCATGAACAGCACCCTCTGCACGACCGTGTCTCATCCATAATGCTTCCATTGATTCAATGGCCTCGTGAGGCCCCCGGGGTCAAGAAATCTCTGCCAAATCATCAACACTAGGCTACAAGGAACAAACCTACGGATCCGTTTGGATGAGAGGCGCGCAAGAACCGAGGCCTCCCGCTCATAACGTCAAGTAAACCGGAGAATCAACTCTCCTCAAAGACAGTGATTAATACATCCCTCCTCTCACAGGGGGTGCATTGCAGAAAGAAGCCTGACTCATGAAAGTTGAAAGGTTCTTGAGCGAAACAAATAGAAAGAGGCCCCAGTCACTAGGGCCGAACTGGAAAGTTCAAGCTTGACATTCTCCGAGCTATCCAAGGTAGTCAAGACCAGGGTCAGCCCTCCAAGGAAGAACAGCGACTCAACTGGACCCAAGGGAAAGGAAGACCAATTCTTTCACTGTATCTGAAAGGTAGAAGATTTCCTAGACCATATGAGGAATGAGGGGAACCGCTCTAGCAAGGCCTACCATCCCAGTCGACCCCATTTCAGCAAAATCATCCTTGATGCACCCATTCCAAAGAATTTCAAAGATCCTCAATTCGAATCATATGATGGAGAATCATACCCGACCGACCATATTGAGAGTTTATAGACTCTCATGATAGTCTACAATGCCACCGATGCGCTTATGTGCAGAACGTTCCCCGCAACGTTGAAAGGATCAGCAAGAAATGGTACTCCTACCTCACTCCATAGTTGAATATTCTTATTCAACCAGCTCGAGGAGCTCTTCATAGCGCACTTCGTTACCAACCGTAAGGCTGAAAAAACAAGTGCCTCCCTGTTGGAACCGAAGCAAAAGGAAGGGGAATTATTGAAAGACTTCATCAAACGCTTCAAAGCCGACGCAAGGTCCATCTCCTCCCTAGATTCATCAGCGGCGGTTGTCGCCTTCCACCACAATGTCGCCCACAAAGATCTGAAAGCCTCCCTTGTGAAGAAGCCTCCTAAATATTTCACTGAGCTCCTAGAAAGGAGTGATAAATACATCAGAGTCGAGGAAGCTCTTAATCAACAAGGCAAAAATGATTCATCTTCTAGAAACAAACAAAAAAAACACAAGTGAGGAAGCACCTAAGAAGTTCCAGAAAGACGACGCAGGTCAACGCTGTCCTCCTCTAACAGCATGTTTCGACAAGTTCACTCCCCTGAATGCAAGCGTGTTTGCCATCCTCATGGCAGTTGAAAAGGATGGGATAGTCCGTCCTCCTCCCAAGATGAAAATGGCCAACAAAAGAAGAGATAGAAACAAGTTGTGTGGTACATAAAGACCATGAATACACCACTGAAGACTATCGAGCCCTCAAAGAAGAACTTCAAAATCTGATTCGTAGAGGTTACCTCTCCAAATTTGTTCAGAAAGATAACAACGCCTAAACTCTTCTGGCCCTGAGGGACTAATAAGCGTCAAGAGAGGTCATATGAATCGCAAGACTCTAAGCATATGGTCATTCTTCAGTCTATTCACGAAGGCCCAATTGGGCGGGGGGGGGGGGGGGGGGGGGGGGGGGGGGGGGGGGGGGAAGATTCCAACTCCTCCCGCAAAGCATTTGTGGAAGTCAACTCAATACATAACACCCCACCTACCAAGAGCACCAGTATCTCGATATCTTTCTCCAACAAGGAATTAGGTGTTTAGACACCTCATTGTGACACATTAGTCATAAACCTCTGCATGGTAAATCATGAAGTACGTTGCATCCTTGTGGACAACGACAGCTCGGTGAACATCCACTTCATGAACACTTTCAACGGCCTTAAGCTCTCACGAGACCGACTCAAGCTAGCCGTCTATACACTCCATGGATTCTCCGGTATGCCCATTCAAATTGAAGAAATCATCACACTCAATGTGACGGCAGGAAAGCCTCCCACTACCCGAACGGAAGCACTGGACTTTAGGTAGTCGACGTCAAAGCCACATACAATGCAAATTTTGGCCATCTCGGCCTAGCGGCCTTCCATGCAATTGTCATTGCCTTCCACATGAAAATGAAGTTCCCAAGAACAGTAGGCATAGGCCATGTTGTAGGGAGCTAACAAGCAGCACGAGCATGCTACACCGCTACAATGGGGGGCTCGGTTCTCCCCCTCAACATCATAGAGCTACCGCCATAAAGCAAACACAGTAACACCGATTTTATAAATGAGTTCGAAGCAACTGCAGTAGACAATCCTATTGAAAACTTCTAAACATGTCAAGTCATCTCTTCCCAGGTCCAAATTCGTCCTATCAGAATACAATAATAAACCTGAATCCCGCCCAAAGCCACTCTGTTAATTCAACGGAAAGAAACAACCATGCCCAAGCTCATCGGCATACAAGAATATCTCCCATTCTTTCTATAAAATAAGGGGAGCTCACTTCAAAATAGGCTAGTCCAAGCAAGGTTTACCGAGTTGTTCGCCTATCGGCTCACCAACTTGAAGACACAGGGGGCAAGGAGGTAACAGCAGGGACTTGGAATGAACAACACCTTATGAAGTATAACAAATGCATCTAAAACGTCCCCTCTTAGTAGTAGTAAAATTTTCTTAATTTGTAATAAAGGCCAGCCACTATAGCAGCCATTTAATTTCTCTTTCCAATAAAAACTGCGTTCACTACCGGTCATCGCATGTAATAAAGGTCAGCCACTAGAGTAGCCCCTTAGTTTATTTCTTAATAAAAATTAGTCACTTTATTTTTAAACATTTTGTTTAATTTTATAGAAGCAAACAATGAGTTAAACGCCAAACTAATACCTAAAACGGCACCATATAAGACGAGTTCCGAGTCCATACCCATGGCTCAAAGTTACTCTAGCAATTTGCTCTAGAGCAAGTTCAGAGTTCGCTTTGCCATTTGATCTGCTCCTGCAATCCGTTAACGCCTCGACGACAAGTTCGGAGTCCATACCCATGGCTCGAAATTACTCTAGCAACTTGCAACAAAGCAAGTTCAGAGTTTGCTTTATCATTCGATCTGCTCCTGCAACCTGTTAATACTTAAACTAACAAGTTCAGAATCCATACCCATAGCTCGAAGTTACTTTAGCAACCTGCAATTAAGCACATTCGAAGTTCAACTCGCCATTCAACTTGTTCCTGAAACTAGTTAAAATTTCTTAAAGACATATTAGATGTCCAAAATCGTAGATTGCGGTTACTCCAATAAAACTTGCAAAAGCAACACTTGGAGTTTAACTCGCCATTTGATGTGACTCTCACAATTTGTTGGACGACCAGTACAGCAAGTTTGAAAGATAACTCTCCCGAAGAGTTGCTCCTACAACTAGCTGGGTACAAGATATATAAGTTTTAGACTCCGTCAAAGGTTTCGTAAGTACACCATCGATGGTTCGTTACCTATACACAACAAATTTGAGGCATTGTTATTTAGCTACAAAGAACTGATTCGACAGCTCATAAATCTCAATGATAAGTTGCACAACAAGGATCAAGCATACGAAAAGAATTCATCAAATCACAGAATTATAGCAAATCTATGTATTCAGATCCAGTACCACTACAAATATTTATAAGGACAAAACTATCAGTCATACTACAAGCATCGAACTACAATGAGTCTGCAAGTGAAAAAGTTGTTACAAATGCATGTTGAAACCATAAGCGGCATAGCAACTCTACTATATGACCTACAAACCGTCCTTTCGGCTCCGCAGGTGGGGAATGTTATTCCTAAGAGACACAAGCCTCCTCGTGGGTTTCTTGATGGGCTCCACTACCTCCGGGCCACTTACGTCTATGATAGAAGGAGCAGATTCCGCAAACTGAGTCTGTGGACTAGGACCCAATACACGCCATCCTCCATGGAGGAAGCCAAACTCAACAAAGCAGTCACCTCGCTATGAGCATCACCAAAAGGACAAAGGGGTACATGCGTAGTTGAGCCCGTTCCCTGAACGCAGTTGTTGTGCTCTTCTTCAACTTAGCCGTTGTGCCCTTCTTCACATCAACTGTTGCTCCCTTTTTTGCATCAACAATGCCCGAAGTGCTAGCCGTTCGCAACCCACCAAGTCTTGCTTGGAGGCGATACAACTCCAAGTCTTTCTCAACTACCACTTCACTAAGTATAGCACACTTCCTGATGCTATCTTTTGTCACCCTCGGAGGTAGGGGCATGCGGGCAAGACGATCAGCGCGCAGGAGGGCTAACTCACAAATGGGTGAATCAAGCATCCACCTGCTTCGGCACCACCAAGGACACTGAGCCCTCCGGCCGCCTCTGTCCCCTTGTTATTCTTCCTAGAGTTACACCTCGCACCCCTCGCGGGAGTACCATCCTCACCACCGTCCTCTTTGCCTATATCGAGGGCCTCCCCAAGGCAAAGCAGTATGTGGTATCCATTCCCATCAAAACCAGGAACACACTCCACCACATGCGAAATCGCCATTGCGTAAGAGTTAACCATCAACCCCCTGCAACTTGGACTTGGCCTCGACCTCAACCTTGGCCACCCTGGCCTTCAACTCTAAGACTGCATCAGCACGGGCCTTCCCCAACTCCAACAAGAGCTTAGCTACCCTCTTCTCCGACTCCTCCTCCCTCTTCTTTGATGCCTCCATCTCAAGGCACATCTCCTCCGCCATCTTCGACGATGCTTCTAACTCAAGGCACATCTCCCCTTCCTTCTTCTTCAACGAATCCAACTCCACCCTCAATTTCTTGACGACTTCTTCTTGTCTCTCTCAGCGTGAGAGATCTGGGCCCTCAAGTTCTTCTCCATGGCCGCATAAAAGTCGACTAGGTGCCCAAAGTGACACATCGCCATGATATAAGGAGGAGATAACAATTAAAACATCATATTACAAACAAGAAGAACACATGCCAAAAATCACAGAATACTAGATCATATCGTCATATGCGCTCGCACGGTCTCCAAGACCGACCTCTCGGGGGGCTCCATCCTCAGTCACTTTCGATCAGCAGGAGTAGAAAGGTGGAGGCTAGCATCGAGGCAGGCGGCGAAGTTCCCCAAGAAGCTCTCCTGTGCTTCACATTCCATTCAGGAGTATAAACCATCTCCCTCCCATTAACAAGAATTGCCACGACCTTGATGATCACTGGAACAGGTGTGGCACTTGCCACGATCACAGCGCCTAAAAGGAACTCACGGCAACAACAGGTGGCACCCCCAAAGCTAGCTCAGTCGGTACAGTAGGGGCGGGGGCAATGGGTCATGGGAAGGAGGAGGACGGCTCGCCGACCTCTTCCGCTTCTTAGGCTCATCGGCCCTCTTGTTACGTAGCGCATCCATGTCAGCCAATAAGTCCTCGTAGTCCATGCCTGTTTTTCCTGCAAGGTGAAACACGAAGTTAGAACTCGTGATGCAAAACAAAACCATTGCAAAAATAACAAAGGCATGAATAAAACGACAAGAAAGAAAAAGTGGTAATCCATACTAGAAACAACCAGGCCGAGACCACCTTCGAAGAGTACTTCGTCGGTGACATCTCGCCACGCCAACACCCCCAACGCGAGAAGAGCATCACTAACACTCTTCTCCGTAGTGGTTACCACCGGCTCTGCCCTCATCGCTAACGGAACCATTCTCCTCCATGTCATGGGAATCCCTCACGGCTCTACACTTCTCACAACAAGAAACTTCTCCACCCAATGCTTAATTGAGACGGGAATGTCGATCACGCCCCGATTCTTACGAGGACTAAGGTACCAATGTTCCTCCATTCTACACGGTTGAACAATTTTGATGTGACATCTGAACACGGTGATGCTCGGTTCAGCCCTGAGCCGACGACATTGTAAGACAAATCCCACCACATGACTCCACGCATTGGGCATAAGCTGCATCGGACACAGCCTATACGAGTTAAGCACCTTTTTAAAGATGCAAACAAAGCCCCACGAAGAAGACGTCGAAAGGAAAGAAGCAGTATTCCTCCGACATTGTGTACCAAGCCCAAATTCTAGGACCCTATAAAAGAGTCCATACTCCGCCGGGGGGGGGGGGGGGGGGGGGCTGGGGGGGATCCCAAAGCCCGCCCTAATCACGGCGAGTTCCTCCAGCGTAAGGATGGTGATGGCATAATCAGCCTCAGTAGTGTAAACAGGATACAATTCGACATACTCCATGTCACCCCTAAGGAAGTCTTGATCAACTTTGGGGTACTCCCTTTTCAGTTCGGGTACTAAGAACAATAGGGTCTTAGGGCACATCCGCTCTCTCTCTCAGGCTCAACGATCATCTCCACAACGGCGGAATGACCGACTACATCACTCCCTGTCTCCCCTCACCATTGTCTACATCTAGACTAACCGAGGTGGAAGAAGAACGAGTCGACGAAATGCTAGACATAATGAATAGTGGTCGTGAGGAGGTTACCTAGTCGAAGCAACAGGAGCACCAAATCTATAACTGCGACTAGCACCACCACCGAACACCAGTCGAACCACAAGCACCGCCCGGTAAAACACCACGACTTCTAAAGAGAGAAGCTCTCAAAATTTTCTAGAGAGAAAGTGAATGAGGTAAATGAGGAAGAGGGGTGAAATCAACTCCTACTTATAGAACCCTCAAAAGATCAAATTACCACGTGGCAACATCTCAGTCAACCAAAGGATCCAACTACCGGATTACACTACCCCCGAATCTATAAAAACAGTATCCCAGTAGTGGAACAGTCGATCGGCAAAATGGGCAAATGTCACAATGCTCGGCCGATGAAAGACCAGTTCAATGATGTAGACAAATCAATAAACACTTGGTGAGCACAATAATGTAGACAAATTAACAAACACTTGGTGGGCACAATGGGTTAGGCAATTCAATAAACACTTGGTGAGCACGAAAATCACCAATGACAATGAGAAACCCAATGCAAGCCAAGCCCCTTGTTGATTAACTCTTTCAAATCATACAACAAGCCCCAAGGTGATCAAGGTTACAAGCTCAACAATATCCTTAACTTCGATCTTCGCTTCTCAACAACAACAACCACCCAAAGCTTGAAGGAAGAGATGAACAAATTCTTGTTACTTAGCACACTCATGACGATTTATCTCATACCTTTGCTACCCCAAGCTCCAAAAAGATAATCAATCCACAACCCAAGCTCCTTGCAAAATCCAAGCTCCAAAATTTCTGAAAATTCCAAACAGTAAGGGGTTGGATTTTTCTGGCTCAAAAGAAGAAAATTAGGCTCGGGTTTCACCATAATGTGAGATCGGGTCCGGTTTTTAAACCAAACCCACAAAATAAAATCCAAAACTCAAAGAGTGAGAGCTAAATGGGTATGCAGGTACAAAATCCAAACCGTTTTTACTTCAAACACAAACCCGAAACTTCAAAAAACTTCTTCTTCAAAGCTTCTACTTCAGAACCCAAAAATTTCGAGCTCTTCCCTGCCTCCGCGTCGTCGCCACGCTTGTCAAATGAGAGCCATAGCTCGACACCTCCATGGCTCGTTGGGCTCCATAGCTCAACGACAAAGATCTCTACAGCTCGATGATGCCAACTTTGTAGCTCGACCGCCATCTTCATAATTCGAATAGAGGCCTAGTCCATAGCTCGACGAAAGAGTTCCATAGCTCGACGAGGGACCTACTCCATAGCTCGACCAAAGAGCTCTATAGCTCGACAAGAGATCCCACTCCATAGCTCGACCAAATAGCTCCATAGCTCGACGAAAGGCTTACTCCATAGCTCGACAGCGAAGATCTCCGCAGCTCGATGATGCCAACTCTATAGCTCGAGAGGGGCCTACTCCATAGCTCGACCAAAGAACTCCATAGCTCAACTAGAGGCCTACTCCATAGATCGACCAAAGAGCCCCATAGCTCGACGAGAGGCTTACTCCATAGCTCAACGGATTTGCAGCTTCATAGTTGATTCGCAGCTTCATAGTTCGACGAATTCGAAGCTCCATAGCTCGACGGATTTGAAGCTCCATAGCTCCATAGCTCGACCGATGGTGAATAAGGAGCTCATAGCTCCACAGCTCCATAGCTCGGCTGATGGCGAAGAAGGAGCCAGTAGCTCGACACCACCTCATAGCTCGACGAGGGGCCTACTCCATAGCTCGACCAAAGAGTCTACTCCATAGCTCAACCGATGGCAAATAAGGAGCCCATAGCTCCATTGCTCCATAGCTTGGCCGATGGCGAAGAAGGAGCCTGTAGCTCGACACCACCTCATAGCTTGACGATGGTGAATCCTGTAGCTTAGCGAGAAGAGAGAGCTCATAACTCGATGATGGCTTGAAAGCATCGCAGCTCAACCGAAGCATGTCCCCCATAACTCGACGACGAAGCTACTTTATAGCTTGACCAAGAGGCAATGTCCATAGCTCGAAGAGTTCGTCGGTCGAGCTAAGGGGTCTCCGCAGTCAACGTGAGCTTTTGGATCATTCAGAAACTCGCGCCCGCCCCCGATCGACGAACCATATGAAATCAATCATTTATCTCCTTCTTTTTCAAATGCCAATCGTCAGATCATGTGGAAACGCTCACAAGTGTGTGATCGACGCTTCAGATCGCACCATGTCACCAGTAGTCAAAGCGTTCAGATCTCAGCCTCTGATTCAACTCAGTAGGCGAGTCCATAGCTGATCAACGCTGCAGATCGTAGCAAAAAGTGCGCCAATGATTGATTAAAAATCCTTTAAAATTATTTAAAATTTGAAAAACTAGTTTAAAAAATCCAAAATTAATTATTTTAATTTGGAAAATATTTAGAATATCCGAAAAATAATTAAAAATTGGGATAATTAGTTAAAAAATTTGAAATAATGATTTTAAATCAGGAAATAATTATTTAAAAATCTAAAAATATTTGGAAAAGTCTGAAAAATTATGTAAAATTTCAGAAAAGTTCAGAAAAATCCAGGAAAATATTTGCCGCCTTCAGAAGCCTCGGATCAGTTCCAGGTATCTCCAATGCACCCTTAAAAGCTAAGATTGTATTCAAGAGGCGAACTATTTTCCGAAAACCAAGAAAATCGTCTCCGAGGAGTGGGGGGCTTATGAAAATGGTAAAAGTCGCAGCAAAACAGGGTCATACGATTCCAGCAGATCCTAAAGCTTCAATAGACAGATTAATCATAACAGGTCTCTTTAACAGGGTCGGATCTTCTTCAGACTCCTTTACAAGAGGTAGGCTGCTTTCAAGCCCATTAAAAGTAACAGACTATGCCCACTAAGAGAGACACGCAGACCATAAGGATTGTTAGTCAAATCTCTTATCCCCAAATAAGAAAACTTATCTCTTGAGAGAGAGATTCGAATAGGAGATAAGGAATTCATAATAGATCCAATGGATTCATATCAATCTCCTATACTATTTCTGAGTCCTATAAATCCCCCCCCCCCATTCTCTCTCCTCCTCCTCTCTCTCTCCTCAATCAGAAGGTAATATGCAATTTATCTCTCAAACTCTCTCTCTCTTCTGGTTCTGACTTGAGCGTCAGAAGATCTATCGCCAGGACCATCCTGGGTATTTCAGATTTTTTGCAGGTTCATCAGCCGCATTATCAACCGTCGAATTCAGATCACGATATTCAACCAACGATCCAAATCCACTCTCAAGATCTCTAACAACTTTTTACGGCAACAATCAAAGATTAGATTTTTAGTAGTTTCCATCAAATATAAATTCATTGTATATTTGCTCCCACACCAAAATAAGCAGCAACACTAGCCATCCCCCGAAACATTTCTACCATCACTACTTCTTCCATACGTTTCTCTGCCTCTTTCGTTTCAGGAGTCGACGTAACGGTGGAGATGAGAGGTTTATTCAATGGCTTGAAATACACTTCCTTGTTGGCCCTGGTTCTGCCTTCCCTTTTCATATTCCCATTTTCACAATTTTGAGCTATATGACCCCATCCATCGCAGTTAAGGCAGAAGAAGTCGTTGTCACATTCAAACTGAGTGTGGCCCCATTCATAGCATTTGTGGCAATTGAGCTCAAAGCTGCCATTACTGAGTGCTCCTCTGATGGCTCTCCTCCCTTTCATCTCATACAATCCATCCCCAAGCTCTTCTATTTCTTGGGTTCTGCCCGGATTGTAAGAACTCCGCACACCTCTACCCCTCTGAATCTCCCCCAGACCACGGAACAATTCATCGCTAGCTCTCACCGGCGATTTAACCGCCTCCACGTACGATAACCTCCGTTTAACTCCCCCTCCCCCATCAAGATCTTCCTCCCGCTGAGACAGACCCTCTCTTGCTCCTCTCAATTGGGCATTTTCCATCAAACCCACCCTCAGTTCCTCTCTGATTTCTGGCAACTCCTCGATTGATTCTTCCCCCTCCGACTCCTCGCCTACCCCACTTCCCACCATCACCCCTGTTACCCTCTAAGCCTCTGTCACCCCTCTTGAAGTCTCCCCTTCCCCCATCGAACGCCATAGATATCGGTGAGAAGCACCTGAAAAAACACAAACTTTTGTTTTTTGTTTTTTTTGGGGTATGCGGTAAGCTTACCGCAGACCTTCTCTTTTTTTTTTTTTTTTCTCTCTCCTTAAATTTAGTCTCCTTGACACTTAGTAGTTAAACTTATCTTTACTTCGTATTGTGGACATTGCTATGAGATTCTACCTAGTCAATTGTGAGTGTGAAACAACTTTTATAAAACACATTTTTTCTCTTCGGTGGATGTGGGCATATTTTCGAACCACGTAAAATACTCGTGTCGGTTGTTGCACATGTTATGTTCTTCTGTTTGTTCTTTCTGAAAATCCTGTGCTATTCTCTAAAAATAATGGCAATCATGTGGTGGTGAAAAATGTTTCCTTCAATTTAATTTTGAGCTGCTCTTTTTTCTATTTCTAAATTCAGCAACAGTACTAAAAAAGATGATCCTCTATGCCCCTCTTTCTCATTCGTGTGTGATACATACATAAAATCTTGTAATCAATTAGTGCAAGTATTTGCAGCATATTATATGGATTCCTTGTAAGATATATATTTTCATCATGTGTGGTGCAATAATAATCTCTTATTATATTCAGCAACAGCACAAAAACTCCGGGATCTTCTCATGAGTAAACATATAGATCAATTGGAAAAAAATCAAATCACTTGCTGTAGGATTTTCGATAATAACTTCAGTTAATTTGAGGACACCAATAGTACCGGCTTGATGTGCAGACGAGAATGCAAGTTCGCCCATATTTTGCAGTGACAATCCAAGAATCAGATTCCTTCCAAGTTCTGACTACATTCCCTCCCTGATTCCGAGGGAATAAGCAAACACAAGTTTCAGAAGTAACAAAAAACAAATATTACTGATTCCAGATTAGAAATGATATCATCATCCACTGTCCCACTCTGTCCGTGTCTCTCCAAACAACAAGCACTCACTGTCGACCGCTCCGCCCAATGCCAAAAAGAAGAAAAACAACAACAGTGCAACCACTCACGAACACTATAAGAAACAACATTGTAGATCCAGAAACTCCACAATAATCTCTATGGGATGTGTACACGTTACGTTGTTCAAGCCAGCTCTTGCAATTTCCTTCCCTCTCGAGAGCTTTGACCAGAATCCATCCAGACTACAAACTCCAAAAGTGACCTTCACGCCCTAACTTATCGGCCAATTATCAAGTTTAGCACATTTTTCACTTTTTTATTATAAATATTGCAGTAGAATTGCATGCAAACAAACACAAAATGCTGATAATTAACTTGGACTAAATGAACTTGGTAGATTAAACTAAGCCGAACTCCAACTCATTAAGCAACAATCTAAATCAGGTTTTCTTCTGGCGAGACTTTGACTAATAGATTACAATAAAAAAGAATATCATTGTTGTACAATACAAAACTACATGGTAAAACTCTTACACGCCGAATGAAAATATGAAGAGACACGTGTTATTTTGCTCTTCTAAAATCAATAACGATAAAAGATATCCAAGTCAAAGCCACACATAATAGATTTGTCTCCCATAAAATCAATATAATGACATAATACTAGAACACGTAATATGAAGGAAAAAAATTCCAAAAACAAATACTATAGCAATTTTGATGACACTGCTTTTGTACTATTTGGATGCCTGCACTCGCACGTGCAGAGGCTCCTCGACTCTTTCACCACACGTTGAGAACGGCGTAAATGCAACTTAATGTTCACCAATTTACCAGCAA
This sequence comes from Hemerocallis citrina, assembly GCA_017893485.1. Taxonomy (NCBI): domain Eukaryota; kingdom Viridiplantae; phylum Streptophyta; class Magnoliopsida; order Asparagales; family Asphodelaceae; genus Hemerocallis; species Hemerocallis citrina. Next base: position 47,016,471 of record CM030367.1, read on the forward strand.
TCTGCAAACGAATTGGTAGAAAAGGGGAATCAAACTTCCACAGCAAATACAAAGAAACTTTCATGGAAAGTACTTCTCAGTCAATCAATTAAACAGCGGGTTACAGAAGGTTATTATGATAAGTGCACAGCTAGCATAAGAAAATTTCTTGCAGACACCAAAAATAAATGGTCGGCTATTGAAAATTGACGATGTGCATCGTTCTTTATGATCATCACAAAAAAAGCGGTTCTCAGTCAAAATCAGGTAGCTTTAGCAAAAGAATCACTAAACGAATGGATGAAGTGCATCAAAACCAAGAGGTAAATCATCCACATATCATTCATGTTATACAGATCAAAATGTACAATGTCCATTTAAAAGGTTCCCAACTCATTAGTCTAGTAACCAACGTAGAAAATTTTCTTTAACTACACTCATTCATCTTTTTTTCAATCTAAAGATGGATATGTAAAGTTTTACCTGTTTTACGTCAAAAAGCAAACTGTGAATTTCACAGTACAACGGATATTTCTAGATAATGAATTAAAAAAATTAGTGGAGTGTAAAGTTTTCAGAAGAAGCACAATAATGATAAAAACTAATGAAATTAAGCAAACAAGCACAATAATGATAGAAACTAAAGGATTTAACTAAGAATTCAGTAAAGTTTTAAGGAATTTAATTGTAATAAACTTCTGATATCAAAATGATCAAAGCATGAAGTAATTTTTCTCAATTAAGATTTAAGATGGACACCTAAAGTTTAATAACTTTTAGGTTAAAAAGCAAACTGCAAGGTTTACAGTACCTTGAATATGTTCTAGATAAAACTGAAGGTTATGGGATCGAAGAAGCAGCTAAGAATTTGACTGAAAAGCAAAATAATTGGGTAAAATTTGGGGGTATTTATATGTAATAAAATCATGATATCAAAATAATAGAAGAATGACGTCACTCAGCTAATAGGTGAGCTTTGGAGCACTGAAGGTATCAATTTATATCAATTATCGCTTCCCCAAATTGGGTTCCTCAAGCAAGAAGGGACTTGCCCAAAAGATATTTATAGCAAAAAATTATTACTGTCTAATTGATAATTGATTGGTAGAGCTAAAGAGTGTGAACTATACAAGTTCACAATACCATTTGATTAAATGAAAGAAGGGGCTCCGGTGTATAGAGAGGACCTCACCGTTTACGAAGTAACCATAGAAACGATGGAACCCATTATTTTGTTTCTTTTATTTATTTTAGTATCACTAGAATTTCTTATTTCCAGGTATTTTACCAGGAATGAATAAAAAATCGTGGTTGGGAAGGTCATAGTAGCAAAAGCCATTGGAATTTATATTTTATATATTGGAATAATCCGTTTTGTTATTAATCAACCGGGGGATAAAAGGATAACTGAAAGAATAGAAATCAATTAGTTATTCATTAAAGTTTAATTTGATTCAATGACCAGAGTTAGACGAGGATATATAGCTCGGAGACGTCGAACAAAAATTCGTTAGCAAGTCCTCGACAACAAGTGAGCTGACTCATCCTATCCTTTATATAGTTACCATCAGACAGTACACAAATCAATCAAAGAAAAAGGAAAATAAGCTAAACACGTGATAATGGAAGAAGATTTACTGACCATTTTCCAGGTTAAGTCCTCTGGTCCAAGAGGTTGAGATGGGCTCGAATACAAAAAATGACGGGAATACTGGAACAGGCAAAACAAAATAACCAATATGTTAATCAAAACAGAAGTTAAGATTTACCTGAGAGGAACTATTCAATAAGCTAGCCACCATTAAAGACAAAGGAATGAAAATAAAGTCTATCTAGCTGCCAAACCTTAGCAAGATTGGATTGCATCTCTTTAATTTTCCTAGAATCGCTACTCCTCAGGAAATTTACTAGCCACCCAGGTTGTATAGCATCACTGGAAGAAACAAAGAGAGCGATCTGCATATACCAGAAAATTAAGATCATTAGCATCTTGTATCGTGTTCCAATGCTTTTGAACAATAAGCATTTTGATTTAACTACGGTATAAGGATGATTTTATTAGGGGAGAGAAAGGATCCTACTAAAAGAGATGAAAAAGATTGGTAGCACTGGCTTCACCAAAACTATGATCATGCATCTAGAATTTTGGCTTCCACAAATTCCCAGTGATATTTTAAACTATTGATCTAGCCATGGCTAGTGAATATTCACTCCATATTTACATGCATCTAGAGATGCATCTAAAAGAGCTGCTACATCCAGCCAAACTCAGTAATTTTCCAAGCGGCGATGTTCACTAATTTTTGTACTACTTTGTAAAATGAGAAGAAGTCCAAGAAGTCCAAGTCCCATGAGAGATAGAGAAAAAGAGAGAGTTCACCTTTTGATAATCTAGTATTCCTTCAAAAGGAAGTTCCAGTTCATCACTGACGATAACAGGGATACATCCACTTACAATCGCATCAAAAAGCCTAGCTGAGGACGGGGTATCACCAGCTGGGCTCAAGCAAAAGACAGATCTGACATTTATTGGAAACACAAAAGCTCTATAAGATATCAATTAAATTTTGATCAATGAGAATAAATTATAAAAATACGGTTATCACTTGCGCATGCCACTCTGAGCGGCTTCTTTCCCAGCTACTCCAGCAGTTCCATCTGCAATAACAACACCCTCTTCATCATGTAGCACTTCCACAAGCTTACTGCGGATTTTTCCTCCCTGAAATTGCAACAACTCAAGATTAGTCATCAAGGAATAAGACTGGTTGTGAAATGTATGTTGAAGAAGGAAGTGGCAATCTTTTACTTACAGCATTTCTTTTCAGCCTTCCACGAAAGAAAAGCAATGTGCTTCTTTTAATTTCTAGTAAACAATGTTCATCGCACAATTCAACATTTGGAACATAAGGAAGGATAAGATCTTTTTCCAGCCAAACTTCCCCAGGCTTATACCTATACAAGTTTCTCATATAAATCCAAATACAATATGGCTTGTAATCTTTGATTAGAAAACCAGATACATGACATAAACAAACCAGTTCCCTGTAGAGTCCATATCAGGAAGAAGCCAGATTGCTTTTTTCATAAATCTTCGAACAGACTTCAAAGACCACGGATGATGAACAGGTAGAATATGATCCCTTCCTCCAGAACGCTGCCATGCAGGCTGATCAGTCACCCATTTCATTGCATCCTATTTCCAGAGGCAATCCCAGATGTGACACATGTAAGTTAAATGTACAAGCCACAACATACTGATAAGGCAGGATATGTTACAGAGATTTATCTCAAGAGATAGAATACAACATGATGCTGACCTGTATTTAAATGTTACTTTTCTAACATATTGATGATTTTCTCAACTTCCATTTTAGAGTCGGGCAATTATACTAAACAAGTAAATACTATTAAAAAGTCTGTGTAGTCTAATCTGAAATGTCAACAAAGAAATAATATGTCCAAAAAATGAGTGTACCGGAGATGAAGATGCTAAGATGGATGTGTGGTAAAATCAGAAATGATAGAATTAGAAACGAGCATATACCAGCCATGGTAAAGGTAGCTCCTATCCAAGATAAATTAAGAATGAATCGCCTCAGATGGTTTGGACTTGTCATACGTACACGTAGACCTAGCAGTGCCCACGTTAGAAGTGGTGATTTGATAAGTATTGATGACAAAGTTAGGGGTAGGAGAATACCTAAACTTAGGTAGAAACGGTGTGAAAAGATATGATAGCTTATGGCTTTACAGAGGATATTGCGCTAAACCGAGCAGAATGGAAAACTATGATTCATGAAGCCAACCCCAACTAGTTGGGAAAAAGGCGTTGTTGTTGTTCATGTAGTCTAATCTGCAATGTCTATGTATGAAATTCTTAATAAATTATACACGATGCCTTCTATGCATAAAGAACATATAAATAACCAACAATCAATAATAAGAGGAGCAAGCAAAGCAATTACTACCTAAAGATAGGACTGTATGAAATGTTTTTAACAGAACCTAAGCATAAGGAACTCTGGACAAGGCAAGCAGCTATAAATACGGAAACAGATAAATAACATAATTCACATAACATGATACAACAGTCAACACGATTCTTTTGAAGTTACAATGTTAACTATACACACTTCATCTGAGGTTTCAATATTAGATATATAAAAAATTCAAGGTACGGCATGAAATGGGACGATTGGTTCTGCACTTAAATCAACATATCTTGAAAGGGAAAGAAAAACATAGGTGTATTGAAAAGTGAAAACCTAGGAATTGTGTATTTGTAATATTACTTTCAATAATCTATATAATAAAACACAAAGAAAGCTATCAAGTGGCTCTCCTTCAATCCCCAAAATCAAAGGCCTAGATCTAACCTCACAAAACACATTTCCCCTCCCCCCCCCCCCCCCCCCCCAAAAGTTTCCCCCCAAAACAACTCCTTTATTTATTTAATTCTCTCTCTCTCTCTCTCTCTCTCTCTCTCTCTCTCTCTCTCTCTCTCTCTCTCTCTCTCTCTATATATATATATATATATATATATAACATCACAAAACACATTTTCCTCCCCAAAAGTTTCCCCCCAAAACTCAGATTCAAATCCCCCCCAAAACAACTCCTTTATTTATTTAATTCTCTCTCTCTCTCTCTCTCTCTCTCTCTCTCTCTCTCTCTCTCTCTCTATATATATATATATATACATACTTATGGAAACATGGACTTTTATACTCCAATTTATAATTATTTTTCAACATATACTAATGAAAACATGGACTTTATTTACAACTAATTATTGTCATACTATTCAAACTTGAGCTATATAATTGTTGATTTACTGTTTACAAGGTTTTTCACATGCTGTATCGTTCTGAAGACTTGCCGTAGGCACGTGCCCACGAGCAAATCTAGTACAACTAAACAAAACAACATTAAAATGAGGAAGAAATCTTTAAAGAACATGATATTTCCATATATTTCCATGCATTCTTAACTACGTAGATACAAACGTATTCGAAAATATGGAGATAGATATTAATATTTTGTTTAAGAGAAGTAATTCCAACTAAGATAGGGGGTAGGCATGGAGACTAGTAAAGCAGGTGACTCTGCTCTGTATTCAGCAAATTAAGCTCATATAACAAAGAAAATTCTATTTTGATAATGAAAGGTCAAGAAGAAGGGCGAAGACAATAGAAGGTATCACCCAATTTGATCCTACAAGCCCAGGTTCAAATACAAAATCTGAAATTTAGAGATTCAATTTTTTTGTGATAGATAAACAGCATTCATTAGCAATAGTTCTTGCTGTATACAGAGTTCTCATAACCATCCACACGGGTGCAAAAGGGATATTCCACTATAATGTCTCTGTGAATAAGTAATTTCTTCTTCTTTCTTTTTTTAATAATTTTTTTTTCACAACCTAGGCTGTTAAAATCAGTTTTCGAAACTGATCGGTGTAGGTCCGATTACCAATTTACCAATGATTTTTCCAATTAATCGCCTTAGGAACTAATCGGACCTAGACCGATTACCGATTAATCGCCGATCGATCAGCGATTAAATCGGATTTTAACTGCATAGTTCACAATAAGAAGCTAATTTTGTCCTAAGGGAAATAGTGCTATTTCACCAGCTAATCTACCTTAAGAAAAGGAATTCTCAAGAAAATGTGCTCTTCTAAGCTTTCCTGATCTTTAAAGAATTTTTGACATCCAAGAAGTGAAGTTATGGGAAGTATATACACAACATATTAGGAAATACTGTTCTTCTAAAACTATTATTTGAACAGAAACAGGTTGTTTAAGAGGATAACCAAATGCACAATTTCATCCTCGCATCTACATAAACTACTGGAAAGGGTACAGTTTGCTTTCCTTAGAGCAGTAAAACTGAGAAAGTAACTATAAAATCTCAAACATGTGGCATGATACCAGAGCACACGGTCAAAACACAATATCAGCTTTAAAGTAAACCTCGAGGCATATGCGCACACCCTATAAAGTGCCTTGCACTGCTGTTTCTCCAGTAGAAAGTAGCTAATAGTTGTGAAAAATGGAATGTAGAACAAGTCTGCCTCTTCTTGCCGAAGAACCCTGACAACATTCTTTAAAAGCCGCTCCGATTGTGGAGCAATCAAATCAGACCATAGCCAATAATCAACGGAATGCTGCAGAAACAAGAATGAGGGTTTAATTTATAAAACTACTATATAGGCAAACATGGAGATGAACCTTATTAACAATATACAAGTTGGATTTGAGCAGAAGAGTGTGATGAGTCATCAATTTTAAATTGGGGGGTGTCCCTTAATAAAGCTAAGTAAAAAAAGGGTATAGAGCCAACCCCAAATAATTGATCTCTGTTGAGGACTCCACAAATAAAAATAATCAAATTTGGAATTAAGTTGTCCAAACCTCCAAATATGGTCATACAGAACCAACAAGAAAAACTTCGAGTAAATTAACATTCAAAAAAATGTGGTATTCGAAATTAGCAACCTATCCAAAGTATCTGGAGATTGTTTGCAAACATATAAAGTTCATTAACATGAAGAAAAGTCGTATGACAACAGGATTGTGGTCTAAGAGGTTAACAGATCATGCTAAATTTTGTTTCTCATCATCTCATGTTTAAGAATTCAAAAGGGTAGGCAATTTAAAAATTAACTCAAACAAATATAAGTTAACAAAACTACAAAGTAAGCAGGTTGAAATTTACATGCACCACTTGCATGTTCACCAACCTTATGCTATAAGCACGCACATCTTGATTGGCCATCTTGATTGGTCAATTACCTGTGAAATGGACAATTTTATTTTGAAATGTTGTGCTTTATGGGGAGTGGCATGCATTACTAGCCAGAGCTTTATGGGCATGTGAGATGCACATGTCATATAGGAGGCCACACACTAAAAAAAAATGGGATTTAATATGTTTGTTGGCTTCACATACGTAGATGAGAGGCCAGCTTCAAAGGGCTTTTAGTTATTAACTTACAAAGATATATTTTGTAAACTTATAAACATGGAGATGAAAAAAGTACAAAGAAATATTTTGTAAAATCCTTCAATCCTTCACATATCTTGCCATTTTAAAACACTCCTTTTCTATTATTTATGTAAATTATTGTGTATGTGCATTAGGGAAATTTGAACTATTGATCGGGTCATTAGTCTTGGTTCACACGTGCCTGAGTTGGAGGATACTTTTATTGCTATAAAGTTTTGACCGACATAATGTAGAATGACGGCAGAGACCACCGAATTTTGATCGAAAACTCCGACAGAATCTAGATCAAGGGAAGAACACTGAATGCGTTAAATTGGTGGTGTAACATAATAATAGAAGACAATTAATTAGGCAATTACACGCACCTCTCCTCCCATTACATAGTTGTATCAATGACAAAAGGGCAGAAAAGACAAAAGAAAAGGACAAACTATTTCTGAATGCTTTATACAAGGTAATGCAAACAAAATTCAAACAAGTGATGAGATTCATGGGATGGAGTAAAGATGGCCTTTGCAGCAAAGTGAGACCAATATTGATGACAACAGATAGATACCAAAATCAACAGGGGACAGTAAGGCACGATGACAAGTTCGAAAATGATATTAGGACAAGCTAAAGAGATGAAGCATAATCGATGGTCAATGATGTGATCGACAGGAGCTTACGAAGTGATTGGAGATGTCAAAATGGTGATGCTTGGCTGGAGGATGGACATGATGACAGAGAGCATAAATATTGATGGGTAAAGGATTTTGGTTGATGTGCATCATGCCAAACAAAGGCAAAGATTATGGAGAAGGCTGATGTTTGACAACAGTGATGACATAAAATTCCAACAAAGTTTAGTATGTATTGCGTTTAATTTTCTCTAACTGAAAGAATGAGGAGACAATGGAAAGCAGTTGAGATGGTGAAGTGGAGTGTGTGGGTTAATGGTTAGTGGAGGAAGAAAAGGAGGGGCCGTATTACGAAAATACTGGTAAAATGGGTCGGCAAGTTTTGAATCAAATTCTTTGTCTCGAGTGACAAGAACGATCTATAAAGCACGGATACTCCCCGGAGGTTATGTACCAAGTATCATGTACGTATCGGACGCGAAACTTGTAGGATACGCTCAGGATACGTACCGGATACGTATCATGGGGATTAAATTTAAAAAATAAAAAAAATATCGGATACTCTTTGGATACGTATAGGGTACGTGGGGGATACTTTTAGACTACATTTATATAAAAAAAAAAAAATTGTTTTTTCAGCCCAATACAAGCCCAATTACCCATATGTGTATATTTCTCTTTCTTTCTTTCTTTCTCTCTTTTCCAGCTACCTCACCCCCTTTCTCTTTCTTTCCCGATCCGAACCCTAACCCTAACCTCCTTCCTCTCCACTCCATCAATACCCGTCCAACCTCCAGCCTGCACCCCGACAGCAACTCCTCCCCATCATACACCCGATCTCCCCTCCAAAGCACCATCACCGACCGCCTCACCTTCGAACACCCGAAGCTCCATTGCCTCTGCACCATCATCTCCTCCCGCATCACCATCGAACCGCAAAGGCGCAAACATCACCTCCTCCACTCGTTGCACCACCCTCGACCTCCTTCGAACTCTGGCAAAGTCGCAACAATCTCAGAAATTTCAGGCTTTAAGGTTTGAAAGTCCAAACATTTGTAAGTAATAACTAAAAAATGTTTTTCTAAAACAAAAGGAAATAATCGATTACATGAACATGATTTTTTTATTGATGTTAACTGTTTATTCTATACTACTGAGATAGTTGTAAATGCAATTTTATACATAAGAATAATATATATATATATATATATATATATATATATATATATATATATATATATATATATATATATATATATTATTCTTATGTATTTTGTTTAAGCGTACTCTAACGTACCTGTAACCTAGTTTTTGAGAAACCCGCGTATCGGATACGTACCGTATCGGATACGCATACCCGTATCCGTGCTTCATAGAGAACGATCAAGTATTAGCTTTGAGAAATAATACAACAATTTTTTGGATTTGAGGAGGAAAACAATAGACTAATAAAAAATTACAAAAAAGAGACGAGGTGATGAAAATATAAAATGACCACAACCAAAGGCAGCACATGCAAAAAATGAGTAGTCCGAATGAGGATAAAGAGCGAAAACACACTAAAGATAAAAAATGAAAGCATACATCATAAGTAGAAGCTACCCCAATTGAAGATAAAATGCGAGAGATCAGATTAAGGTGGTTTAGGCACATTGAACGAAAACCAATAATTGCTCCAAGTAGAAAACCTAATAACACGGTAGCTAGAGGAGGAAAAAAGGACTAGGAGTAGATCCAAATGAACTTGGGATGAAGTTACCAAAACAGATTTGAAAAGTGTTATATAATAGTGTTTCCAGAGAGAGACAACTAAATAATGACACATGATCTAGTCAAATCACGTCTGACTAGATCATGTTTTTCTGCCTTTTTAGTTTATCCGCAATCAAAAGATGAATAATATTAAAAAAGCCATCATTAGCACAAACAATGCAAGAGCTTCAGTTAGAGCAAAGCCCAAAATAGCATAACCAAATGATTGTTCAGCTAATAAGGGATTCCGCAGCACGGAATGAATCGAGGAACTGAGGACGTTTCCAATACCAACAGCTGCTCCCATTGTAGCCACTTTGGCACCTATTGATTTAGCACCTTCTAACATAAAGAGACAGGAGAATTTTGCCGGTCATGCTTTTCCTTCGCTGCTCTTTCCTGGATTCTTCGTTGATTCCTCTTCCCCACGTTCCTTTTGTCTCAGGCATTGGTGTAGTACAAGAATAAGAAAGCTGCCTAGGCACTGCAAGTCGTAGCACGCAATAGCGTACCTATAAGAACTGCCCTACGCTCATCACCTTTTTTTTCTTGTGTTGTGAATTCCACACTTCCCTCGTCTTCTTTTGGCACCATAGGTAAGGCAAAGCGCTTTCTTTTAAAGAAGCATTTGGTTCCATCTTTCTTTCGTTAGTTAACTCATTGATGAGGACATCAATTCTATTTAATTTAGTATTTTATTTCAGTACCATATTTGTTTATTTGGCAATTATAGTCATATATAATCTTTCTTTTTGCATTAGAATATTTTTGAGATTTTTAGAATCTTTTGAGATTTGTATCAAGATTTGTTTTGAGCCTATTTATAGGCCCTGAGATTAATGAGAAAGATATGCTATTATTGATTAAAAAAATTATTGTGTTGAGTTTTGCTCTTCATCTTCTCATTTGTGTGATACAATTGAGATCCAATTTGTTAGGATTTGTGATAAATCCTAATAAAATTTTAGGGTTTGTGATAAACTATAAAACTACCCCAAATTCCCAAATCCACTTCAATTCTCAAACCATAATCCCCAAATTAAAATCCTAACCCTAATCCCCAAATCAAATTAAACCCAAATCCATATTCCTTTTCTCCTCTTCTTCTTCCCCAAATCCCGACCTACTCAACCCACCTCACCGCCTTCGACCACCTCTGCCATCAACCCGATCATCCACAGCCATCGCCATAGCCCCGAAATCCCATCGCCATTACACCCAAACCCTTCTCTCTCCCATCGTCTTCTTCCCCCTTACTCTCGACCCGACAAAAACCCTAGCTCGTCGCCCACCTCGTCGACGTCGACCTCGCCGCCGTTGCGCCTCCCGCCGCCGCATCGACCTTCCGATGCCGCCCCCATTGACGCCCAGGCACCAAAACCCCTCTCGACCTCCTTGTTTCCCGCTCGTCAACAGTGACGAACCCAAGCACTGTTCTTTCCTTGCTCCGTCGACAACTGCACGCCCAGTGCCGCTCCCCGGCACAGTCCGACCACCCCCCATGGTCCCTTCTTCCTGTCGTGCCTCCGCGACGCAACCAACGTCGTCCGCCCTCACTTGCCTCTGTCCGTCAACAGCAAGACCGATCCCAGTCTAGATCCACCAACCATTGCTATTGAAGTTGTTGCTGCCATTGCTGTTTCTTTGGTTGTTGTGCTCTTCCGAAATCTATGCTGAGTTCTTCGAACCCTCGATATACTCTTTTCAATTCTCACATATGTGTTATACTGCACTGTTATCTCTATTATATTATTCAATTAAACTATCGTCCACAAACAATTGAGATTGAGTGTTCCACTTGCCTGATTAGAGTACGAATCAGTATTGAATCTTTTACTTGCTAAGAATGCTTAGGAATTTCAGTATTGATTGTAGAGTTGAATTATTAATTGGGATTGTTAAACGTGATTCAGTTCTTGAAAATCCATCAAACCAATTAACTGTTTAAAATTTCTAACTTTAATCCGCCTAACGTGTTGGTAAAATTAACCCGTTAAGATTCTTGGAAATTCTCTATTTAAGGATTAGTTTTACATCACCCACCCTTCTCTAAGAAGGATTCTAGTAATTCGGGATCTAACCTGTACATTGAATGCCTCTCTCATATTGAGAAATTTTGTCTAGTGGCATTCGATCACAAAAGCCATTGGCAGTAGCATAAATCACTACAATTTGTTTTTCAATTGGAAGTGGTGAATATTGTGGTTGTTTTGGCACTTCTATAAGCCTTGCACCTCTATTGGGTAATGCCTGAGTTGCTGCATCAAGGTCTGAGCCAAATTAAGCAAAGGCAGGTCACTTCGCAATATTGTGCCAATTCCAGTTTTGAACTACTGCGGACTTATTTCATAGCTTTCAACTGAGCAACATACCCGACGCGACAGACAGATAAGCCAACGTTAACTGCAAGTCTAATTCTGCGATAAAAGAGCTCTATTTCCAAACAAATTTGTCCATCTGTAATGGCGATCACATTGGTGGGGATATAGGCTGATACGTGTCCAACTTGTGTTTCAATGATGAGTAACGCAATTGAGCTACATGCACCTGTTTGGTCTGACCGTTTAGCAGCTTTTTCTAAGAGACTGGAATACAAATAGAAAACATCTCCAGGAAAAGTATTGCAGCCTGGTGGTCGTCATAACAATAATGACATTTGTCGATATGCCACTACATGTTTACTAAGATCATCATAGATTATTAATGCATGCATTCCATTATCACGGAAATATTCCCCCATGGCACATCGAGAATAGGGCCAGAAATTGCAAAGGAGCAGAATCCGAAGCGGTGACTGCTACAAGAATGAAATATTCCAAAGCATTACTTCTGGAAGAATTTGAACTAATTGTGCCACAGCCGATCATTTCTATCCAATCACTACATAGACACAATACAATACCTCCCGGACCCAGGGTCGGCCCTGAGGTAGAGGCTGGAGAGGCGGCCGCCTCGGGTCTCCGATTTTTGCGCATTTTAAGGGGCCCTCAAATTTTTTTCCTTATACTTATATATATATATATACATATATATATTTTGCATGTGAAGTCAAATTACAATTTGTACATTATTTTTATGGGCCCCCAAATTTAATTTTCGTGGGAGTTCGCCTCGCCCCCCCGTGAGCTCAAGGTCGGCCCTGCCCGGACCTGACCACTACTTATGTCCATGCTCGAATCAATACCCAGAAAACATTTTTTAATGTCAAATGGAACAATTTGACGAAGGAAGAACGCGGTTGCAAGATGCAAGTGCTTTCATTTAAACTAATTAGACTATTTGGTATTGCTTATGGAGTGTACTTTGTGTGTGAAAGCTGTTTTAGGCTCAAAATAGGTATTTGACAAACTTAACTGAAAGTGTATCTAATCAAAAGTATTTTCTCTAAAATTATTATTTTTTGCATTTTTCTCAAAGCACCTGGAGTGGTACCTTTAGCTTTTCAGAAAGTGCTTTTACTTACTGGGAATACTTTGAAGTTAAACATAATTCTTCCTAACAATATCTTTTGGTTCACAGCAATACTATACAGAGCCTAAATCTAAAACTTATCGATATTAGTAGTTTTTTTTTCAAATCATGCACCAAAACTTCAACTTCAAGAACCAAACTAAAAAAAATAAAAAAAATAAAAATATATATAACCTGTTCAATCAGTCGATGGACGGGGCTGCCATTAGATGTGAGATTCTCGGTCTCCCTGTAAGTATTCCTAAACAACCACAGCAGATCGTAGGTGAACTTCGCCGGCATCTCGTAAACGTAGACCCGAATAACCGACAGATCAACGTGAGGCTCTTCGGACTCCATCTTCCAGACCAAGGCGTCGAGAGCCTCCGGCGAATCCGGACCGTCCGATGAGGGACGGCGGTGGGATCGGGATCTGACGGTGAGGAACTTCTCGAGGGAGGAGACGAAGGAGTAATCGGGAGTGGGAAAGGAGGAGGGTTTGGGGGTTAAGGTTGAGGAAAAAGGGCAGTGGGAGGGGGAGGAGAAGGAGGAGGAGGAGAGGAAGAAAAAGAGAGAGAGGAGAGCGAGGAGAGAGAGGATGGTGATGATGAGGGAGGATGAGGAGATGGGGAGGAGTTGAGATCTGGTGTTTGTGGAGAATGGGAAGCGCTTTCCGGCCATTTTTTTGAATGGGGAAGAATGTTGAGTGAACTCAGTGAAGGTGTGACTTTATGGGAGTGTTTGGTTGGAGGGGAATGGAGGGGAGGGAAGGGGAGGGGAGGGGTTTTTCATAACTTTTTATGTTTGGTTCATTTTTTAGGAGGGGATGGGAGGGGAGGGAAATGGGGGGGTGCAACACCCCTCCTGAGTCAATTTTGGTTCCCCTCCAATATTTGGGGGATTTGGAGGGGAGAGAAATTATGTCTAATTTTTTAATGTGAATGGACTAAATTGCCCTTTTAGTTAGTTCTCTTTGATATTTTTCCTCTTCAATCTTCACATCAGCTTCGTTGTTGTATATGTCAGATTTGAACAAAGAATTTGCAGTGAGTGAGGTTATTAAGTCGTGCATTAATCCAAATCCGACAAGGAGACCATCAATGTCAGAGGTGGCTGCTCAGTTGAGGAAGATAACAAAAATTGCATCGGAGGCAGCAACTCCTAAATTGTCACCGTTGTGGTGGGCCGAGCTTGAGATAATTTCTACAGAGGGTAAGAGCATCTGTAGTCGTTTATGGTAAAATTATCCATATATGGATAAATAAAAATAAGATTTTCGATTTCGCTGCACTCGTCGAAAGCTATTTTATAGCAATCTATAATATAATATTAAGAGACGGCACATGAAGTGCCGTCGATGGTGAAAAACGCGCAAAAAACGGGTCCCATTCGGTCAGACGGCACATGAAGTGCCGTCCGTTCAACCAAAAAAAAAAAAAAAAAAAAAATTCTCAGCCTTAAGTCTAGGACAGCACATGAAGTGCCGTCCAAGACATCTCAGTGCTTTTTGGAAATTTTTGGCATCTTTTTGGCATCTTTTTGGCATCTTTTGGCATCTTTTTGGCATCTTTTGGCATATAAATTTTTTTATTATTAAAACTCGACGGACGGCACATCAAGTGCCGTCCGGGATATGCGGCACATCCTTTTGTGGCGTTTAAAAAATCAGATAAAATATAATTTTTCCAAACGGACGGCACTTCAAGTGCCGTCCGACGATTAAAATATTAATTTTTTTCGTGGGACGGTGCTTCGAACGCCATCCCTCATTTATCGATAAATGCTATATCGATTCTCATTTATAGCAATCTACTGTAGCGATTTATCGATAATATCGATATATAGCAAACGACTACAGCTGTTTTTTAAACCAAATATCGATATTATCGATATATAGCAAACGACTACAGATGCTCTAATAGCTTATAGTAGTGCTTGCTTTAATTGTTAATAGAAATTTATTTGTTCGTGTTGGATCTTTTTTAATCATTGCTTCGGTTGTTTATATTCATGGTTATATAAGTTTTTAGAGGGAAAAAAAGGAAAATTTACATAGTGGATAGTGGAAGGAGAGCTTACTGCAGTTGGGTTTGTGAATAGGAAGAGGAAGTTTATTCCGAGATTGATTTGCCAGAGCTAGTTGTCATTTTGATTACAGTCATGGGAGGGGGATGCTGTTACCTTTTTTGTACATTTCCTTAGACATGCTAATGCAGTATCTTCGCAATACATGTACGCTATGGAAAATAGTCATATTTTGTTTAAATATTTAGGAAATTTTATTTTTTGGGGGTAAAAAAAAATTAAAAATAATATATATATATATATATATATATATATATATATATATGCTATCAGACACCATATGCAGTGGTTCAACCTGCTTTCTCTTGCAAATCAGTATACCTGTTCGATGTTGGATTCTTGGCTTACGGTTAATTGTTAGTTTTTCATCTGGCGACTGTGGATTATGTTCCTACTTGATCTTAAATTTCTCAATATCCAAGTGCTAAGCACGTTGAGATGCATGCAAACCCTCTTGCATCCAAGTGCTCGTTATCTCTGCAAGAAATCTTATAAATTGCAACCAGTTGATCTTTTCTGCGTCTACACAAGCTTGTCACATGAAGACACTGTTTACTTCAATGTCACTGTTTACTTCAAAGTAGATGATGTGGAGATTGAAGACACTACATATGTCTTGTGAAGGGTATAAAAGTAATTTTATTATAAAATTCATTCTCTCCCCTTGTGAACCAAACAAGAAGATAATTATTTTCCCTCCCCTCCCATCCTTTGAACCAAACAGAGTCTTCATTAAATCCCTCCCCCCATTTCCCTTCCCTCCCCTCCCCTTCATTAAAATCCCTCCCCTTCCCTCCCCTCCTTTGAACCAAACAGAGCCTATATGTGATGAAGGGAGAGAAGAAGATGGGTTGTTTACACACAGGTCCTCAACCAGTCATGATATTCCATATTCGTCCCCCGCAAACACCTTTTATTTTTTTTATTTTTTTTGGTGTGCAATTGATCGTAGCCACACAGACACGCTCTGCCCTACATAGGGGATTTAAGGTGCAACGGAGTAGAACTCCTGATATCTTGCTCGTTAGTAAAGAAGCTTATCACTGGATTACACTGACACATGAGGGAGGGGGGGGGGGGAGATCTTCGTTATACTAGTGTTTAAGGTAATTTCCATTTAGGGCTCTGGTGATAAACGTTCTTCTCTTTAACCCTTTCTCTTTAACCCTTTGGCTTTTCAAACTACTCTTTCAACCCCTACATATATGAAAAGTTTATGATAAGTCTCTAAAGTTCAACAGGGTAGGGCCAGTGTAAGGCTTTGTTAGGAATGAGTTATGGGGCCATGGGCCAACCATTGCCCTTATCATGTATAGATTTGATTCTTTGGTAAGTCATTCCTAAGGAAGACTTGGAACAGTATGGAAGTTCCTACGTGGCAAGAGCCTCACACGTCGCACTTGATATTAACCCAAATTGCTTTTTCTTTCCTTCTCCAGGATTTTGAAAAGGTACAAAGAAGTGCGAGGGAAGGAACAAGAAACCTCCTCATGCACCGAGCTCCATAAAGCTTTGGAGAATGGGCATAGAAGACGGCCCATTAAAAAAATATCAAACGATTTGACGTAAAAGATTCCACTATGAATGACTGCGACAAAGGTTCGAACAAAGATGTTGGCTAAGTTACCTAATAAGGTAGGAAAAGGATTGACTTCGAAGTACTCAAAGGCTTGCTCTGGCTCAACTAAGACAAGATTTCTGCATTTTCTTGTATTATATTATGTTCCTGTACTCAATTGAAGTAAAAGATTATGGGTATGTCACGAATTTTTCAGTGTATGAAATTTGAGGTGTTACAAAAAGAATTCCCTAATCAACATACCCTCAACAATGTGTTGCTTCTTCTATTTATAACTCTTGACTGTATGTGCACAACACGTATATTACAGATAGTTACAACATATCAAACACTAACTTGCATCCACACTTACTCCTCGGCTTCACTCTCTCTCTCTTTGGGTGTGTATCAACTTCTTCCCCCATTTTTTAAGACCTTGCCTCAAGGTCGCAGAGTCAAAATTTCTTCACCAATTCTCCATCTCTTAGTACTTTGTACACCAGCTTCTTCCTCTTGGATCAAAGATGAAGAACTTTGCACACACAAAAATAGAAAGAAAGAAAGAAAAGAGCTTTGCAAAAATAAAGTGCCTAGCAATGGAACCAAGGGGAGTCATGCCATCATTTGCACTAAGATCATCTCCCTATTTTGCATTAGATGTCTCAACAATTGAATTGATTTGATCACCCACATCTTCAAAAATTAACCCACACACAATCCCAGTCTCTTCTTCCATGCTTTGCAATTCCTCTTGAAGTTTCTGTTCAACTTTTTTGTGAAGGTAACTTGATTGCAATTGCTGCCCTCACATTTTCTTTGTTCAACTCCTTAACAAGTATTGATGCTTCCTTGGCATACATAAGCTCCCTTGCCCTTGCATCCTTCAGCTCCTTACCATATTTCTCATCCAAAATCCGTTTTTCTTCAACAAAGATGTATACCACTGTTTCAGCCAGCTTGTTTCCTTCAAAATCGAGATCGGATTGGCTGAAAATCACTTGGGCATTTTCACGAACATGTTGTGGGTAATCTGAAATTGAACAGTTCGTTGCTTTAAAAACATTGCTTTCAACCGATTTGGCTTCAATCTTGAACGGCGGAATTGACTCCGTTGGATCAAGAATCTCCTTGGTAGACTTCCATGTAGTAATTAACCAGCCCACTTGATGCGATGTGTTGTAATTGAGCAAGAATCATCGTCGATTGAGTCGACAACTCCTTAACCTGATTCTCAACTCCACCCAATCGCGCCTCCAAGATTTGTTGTCATTGTTGGGCGCCCCACCTAGCACCCCTTTCGGATCAGGCATTGGAGGTTATTGATTGAAATTGAACGTCGTCGATGGAATTTCCAATTGGACCGAAGATTTTTTATACCATTTGGTGTGTTCTGAACTGCTCCACCGCCATTAAAAAACTCAAGAACAGAGAATCAGTGATGAGAATAGATAGAGGAGAATCTAGGAAGAAGAATAGGGTATAGAGAATAATAGAATAAAAAACATAGGAAGAAAAAAGAATTCCCAAATCAGCATACCCTCAACAATGGGTTGCTAAGACTATTTAGAACTCTTGATTGTACATGCACAACACGTATATTACAGGTAGTTACAACATATCAAACACTAACTTGCATCCAAATTTACTCCTCAAATTCACTCACTCTCTCTCTCTCTCTCTCTCTCTCTCTCTTTGGGTGTGTATCAGAATCTCAGCCTTCATTTGCTGCAACTTAGGTCTGCAACTTAATTTGCATTATTTAGTTAGGTTTTTTAGGTTTAATTATAATTTTAATGATTAGATTTTTTTGATTTAGATTCGTTTACATATGGTTTGGGAAACTTCGATCTTTAACGTTAGGGTTACGATTTTGATGGAGAGAAAGGAGTGATTTTTTTAGATGAGATTTGTCAGGAGTTAGGTTTTTTATGTATATATTCAGTGCAGTCTTTTTGTTTCTTAATTAGTGAAACAATTTATTCCTTCCAATATGGAGACTTTATTATTTGCTTGGTGGTGTTAGGGTTGAGTTTGGGCTTGGAAGAGAGGGTCAGTTTTCCTAATCCCTCATAACTGAAATGTGGTGTTAGAATCTCAACCTTAATTTTCTTTAGCTTAGATTGCAACTCAAATTGCATGATTAAGTTAGGTTTTTTAGGTTTATTTAGAATTTTAATGATTAGATTCTTTTGATTTAGATTTTTTTAGATATAGTTAGAGTTACGATTTTGATGGGGAAATGAATGGTTTTTTAGATGGGATTTGTCAGAAGTTAGGTTTCTTATCTATATATTCTTCCCTCTCTTGGTTCTTAAAAATAGAACCAAATCGGGACTATTCAAATTGGGCACAAATCTGAAAGCTCTCAGGAGTAAAATAGTTTATTCCACTGGAACGGGTCTGTAAAAGGGAAGTTAGACATCTTTCAAGCCCAACTACCCAAAATGGATTTGTCATACTCGGTTGTCATAGCGGCCCAGTATGAAGGAGTTCATGATTATCTAAAATATTATTTTAAACTCGTAATTATCCCCAAGGGACGGTTTAAAAACTATATCTCTTTACAAAAGAAGAGTCCTAACTCTATCATCACAACTACTTCTATCTCTTCATAAAGAAGGAAGTCAACTAACCTTATCTCTTTGTCAAGAGAAGGGTAACTGACCCTATCTCTTTATGAACAAGAGAATAAGAAACTCTATCAAAACACTGGGAAGTATTAATAAATCAATATCTTCAAATCAGCCCCCAAGGAGACTATAAATACCCCATGACCTCTATAAGAACTAGGTAATCAGTATTTTTCCATTAAAAAACTCTTATATATTTCTGAGTTCTAACTTGAGCATTGGAGGGTCTGTCGTCGGAGCCAACCCCGGTGTTTCAGACTTTTGTCGGTTAATCAGAGCGATCGTCACCATTTAGTTCAGATCCAACTGTCAAAACAAGTCAGATTTAGGAATCGAGATTAGTTTGCGGCAATCAATATTGGTGACAATTAAAAGGTCAGTTCTTTTATTGTTTCTAAAAGGAATTCACAACATCTGTTTGCTTCCACACAGAAAATAGCTGCAACAGATTGGACTCATCTGAGGGAAACATAAAAGAATTTCGACCCAAATTCACCGGTAAAAAATATTTTCAGCCATGCCTTCGAAGGGGAAAAGGAAGGCGGTGGCCTTGAGCCGACGACCCAACCCTCTTCCTCCAACTCTTCATCATGATGACGCCCCTCCTGCCTCTTAGCAGGATCAACCCCTTCAACCAGATCAACCTTATCAACTGGATCAACCTCTTCAACCGGATCAACCTCAACAGCCCACCTAGCCTCTCTCCAATGAGGCTCCACCCGAGGGCTCCCAAAGAAGTCAGTGTTATGTGCAGCGTATTGGTGAGAACATGTGGTCAATCTATACCTCCACACCTTCTACGGTACCATATGAAGCGCCTCAAGTACCTCCGTCGTCAGATTATACTCCCCCGACAGCAAGGGTCTGACCTCCGAAATTGCTTGAAGGGATGCTAAGTTCAGGATGAGGTCCCATATACAGCACACCAGGAAAGTAAGAAGAGTTACTTTCATCGCAGACAGAGGTGCAGAAGAACCCTCTCCCTCAAGGGGTGAAGAAGTCATCACTCTCCCAGGGGATGAAGAAGGACTTCTCCCCCTCGTGGCATAAAGTGCCCAACTCCAACCAACCGATCAACCCCCAGGAGAGGTAAAGAGGAAGAAGCACTCATCACCAAGGTAGAATTTCAAAACTTTAAAGATGAGATCCTTCAAGCCCTCAACATCGTTCCCAGCAAGACCCGACAAACCAGCCTTCACCACTCCACTCCACGACGTGAGGATACCCATGGATCCACTAGGTCTGAAGAACAAGACAACGTCGTCCTGCAATGCCTCCAAAAGATGGAAGACCGCCTAGCATTAATAGAACAAGAAGAAGGAAGATGTGAGGGAATATACCTCCCCATCCAACCCCCCTTCTCCAGAAAGAACCTCAAGGCTCATGTTCCAACCAACTTCAAAATCTTAGCTTTTAAGTCATACAACGGAGAGTTCGACCTATATATCACCTCCAGAGTTTTAAAACCCTCATGAAGATCCATCAAGCATCTGAATCCCTCATATGCAAGATGTTCCAGCAACCTTGAAGGGATCAGCATGGGAGTGATTCTCTCATCTCTCCAGGGTCCATCTTCTCCTTTGACCAGCTCGGGGAACTCTTCCTCACACACTTCATCGCCAGCCTCAAGACAGAGAAGACAAGTGCCTCCTTACTTGACTTGAAGCAAAGGGACGAAGAGTTTCCTAAGAGTTATGTTCTGCACTTCACTGCTGAGTCCCGATCCATCCCATCACTCGATTCAGCCGTAGCCACGACTGCCTTCAGGTACAATGTAAGGCATGGCCACTTCAAAGCCTCTTTAGTCAAAAAACCTCCTTGGGACTTCTCAGATCTCCTTCAGAGAGTTAAGAAGTACATTTGAGTGGAAGATGTCATTCATTCCCAAGAACATAAGGTACCTTCATCCGGGAACAAACGGAAGAGCACCAATGAAGATGAACTGAAGAAGACCTAGAAGGATGCCATGGGTCAGCGTCGCCCTCCCGAAGTATCTCGATTCGAGAAATACACTTCGCTAAATGCCAGCATTTCCACAATTCTCATGGAAGTTGATAAGTAGGGACTACTTCAACCTCCTACTAAGATGAATGTCTCGGGCAGAAGAAGGGATAGGAACAAGTGGTGTGCATTTCACAAAGACAACGAACATCTCACAGATGATCGTTGCGCCCTCAAAGATGAGCATGAAGCCCTGCTCGACGAGGCTACCTCACCAAGTTTGCCCAAAGAAACAACACTGAGCCTCCTCCCGCACGAGGAGCCAATTAATGACCGGAGAGGCCTTTCGAGTCCCAGGACTCGGGACACATGGCGGTGTTCCACTCTATCCATGGGGGACCTATGGGGTGGTTGTCAAGATCCTATAGGAAAGCATTCCTCTACGAAGTGAACTCAGTGCATAACATTCTCCCTCCCAAGAGCTCCTAACATTCTCAGACTAAGACCTCGAAGGTGTTCGAACACCTCACTGCGACACACTTGTAATCAGCATATGCATGACAAATAATGAGGTGCACCACTTCCTGGTAGATAATGACGGCTCATTAAACATCATCTTCTTTGATGTATTCAAGGGCCTCAAGCTTACACAGGACTGTCTCAAACCTACCCGGTACACCCTTCATGGATTCTCCTGAGCTCCAGTTCAGATCGAATGAATGGTCACCCTCGATGTGACCATGGGGAAAGTCCTAGCCGCGCACAGAAGCACTAGACTTCATGGTTGTCAACATGAAGTCCACCTACAACGCAATCTTTGGTCGCCCAGGACTAGCAGCTCTTCACGTGGTTGCCTTAGCCTATCACATGAAGAATAAGTTCCTTACAATAGCAGGGGTAGGGGAAGCCGAAGGAAGCCAAGAAGTTGCTCGGGCGTGTTACACCACCATAATGGGGGGCTCAGTCCTCCCCCTCGACACAATGGAACTCCCTTAAGATAGGGGATAAGCCAGCTCTGAACATGTAAACTAACTAGAAGAAATCCTTTTCTCCCAAGAGGATCAAGCTAAGTGTTTTAGAGAAAGCAAGGCACTCCCTTATCTGATCAAGAGCAACTCATCACTTGCATCAAGGGAAATTGAGACATCTTCGCCTGGATCGCCTCTGACATGCCGAGCATCTCTGAGTATCTGATCATGCACCGATTAAGCGTGAATCCAAAAGTTAGGCCCATCCAAAAGAAGCGCCATATGTTTGCCCCCGCCAAGCAGCAAGAAGACAAGGAGGAAGTCGAGAAGCTCCTAGTCACCCGCTTCATTCAAGAAGTTAGCTACCCTGAGTGGCTAGCGAATGTGGTAATGGTGAACAAAGTCGTTGGAAAATAGAGAATCTTCAAAGATTTCATCGACCTTAACAAAGCTTGTGTGAAGGACTCATTCCCTCTACCAAGCATAAATGCCTTGATCATCGCCACCTCAGGTATTGAGCTTCTAAGTTTCATGGACGCCTTCTCGGAATACAACCAGATCCAAATGTTTCCACCAGACATCTCAAAGACGTCCTACATTACCGACCAAGAGCTCTACTGCTACTGAGTCATGCCCTTCGGCTTGAAGAACGCCAGAGTAATATACCAATGCTTGGTGAACCAAGTCTTCAAGGAGTAGATCAGCCGAAACATAGAAGTCTATGTGGATGACATGCTCGTTAAGAGCCTCAAGAAAGATGTAATATCCCGGTCGGATATTATATTTATAATAATTATTTTTTTAAGTAAAATATTTTCTATGAAAATTTGTTGGTTTTACTAATAAAAAGTTATCCTTATATATATATATATATATATATATATGTTGTATCGGTTTTGTGCACTTGTACAAAACCCTAAAAAATGCGTTTTTGAGAAAATGTCTATAAAATCTCGGACTGGTATTTAAAATTATTATTTTATTTTTTATTTTCAGAATTGAAATATTTTTGGTGGATATTACCCAGTTTTGTTAATAAACATTATCTGTGTGTATATACCAGTCTGTATACATCCATATTGTATCAAATTGGTACTGTAATCTTTCGAGCCAATAATAAAATTTATTTTATTATTATTTTCGGAATTAATTTATTTTTATACGGATTATGCAGTTTAACAAAAAAAAATTATCAGTATATATATTAATATATACACATGTATATTGTATCGATTTCGTACGTTTGTACGAATCGTGTAGTATGTATTTTGGACAAAAATATCTTGTTTTTTTCATGATTAATCAAAATTAGATGACTAGAATTTGTTTGAAGGATTAAACCTAGGTTTAGGATTAATTAGAGATACATAAGAGTATTAATAGGAGTTTTCTACTAGAAGACTCTTCTCCACCTCATCCCTCCACCTCACCCCCTCCACCTCATCAAGAGTAGCCGGCTAACCCTTACCCCAAGGGGTATTTTGCAAAAATCCCTAGCACATATGCACTCTCCCCCTTCTCATTCCTTCTATGAATACCCCTTCCCTTCACCTATTGTCTCATTTACAAGAAAAAAAATAGAGAGGAAAAGAAAGAGAAGAAACCCTAAATTGAGAGTTCTTCATTGAAGGATGTAGTAGAAGCTAAGGAGGAAGGAGAAGGTTTGCTAGTCTAGTTCTTCCTACAAAGAAAATCAAGGTGGGGGTTCTCTACTTCTCTTTGTTGTGTTTTTTGTTCTCTTTTATTTATGATGTGTTGTATGTGTAGAAAGAACCCATCTTTAGGGTTAACTATTAGTTGTATGTGAAAAAGAACCCATCTTATGATGTTTATTTGTTGTAGGTTAAAAAGAACTCATCTTTATGAGGTGTGGACGTTGTATGTTGTTAAAACAACTTGGACTAAGATCATGAGCATATAAATGGTAGTAGTAAATGATCACATAAGGGTGGGATGGTAAAACTCAACAAAATAACATAAAGATAGAACCTTTGAACCTTGCTATAGTTATTGTTGTCATTATGATTATTTTGAACTACCTGGACTAAGATTTGTGCATAAGAATGGTTGAAAATCAAGGTGGGGGTTTCTCTATTTTATTTGTATTGATTCCTGTTCTCTTTTGTTGTGTGTATTTTGTTGTATGTTCTAAAAAATAACTTGGACTAAATCTTAAGCATAAAGTGGTTGTAGGAATCAAAATGATCCCATGAAAAAGATGGATGGTGGAACTTAAATAAATAACATAAAGATCAAATCTTTAAGACCTTGTATGGTTATTGTTGTTATGTGGTTATTTTGTTAACACAAAACTACAACTTGGACTATAACTATGAGCATATAAGATTAAGTGAAGTGAGAATACTTACATACCCATTTTGGGGTTGTAGAACTCAACTAGCTATTAAAGGATAAGTCTTTTTGGTTGTATGTTGCTCTCTACTTGTTAAAAATCAAGTCCTTGGTAAATCTAGTTCATGAAACATTAAGCTTCTATTTTGCTTCTAGGTTGTGAAAGATTAAGCTTCCATTTTTCTTCTATAATTGCAAAAGATTAGTTCTTTTATGTTTATTTAACTTCTATGGTAGAAAAGATTAGTTCTTTTTGTAGCATGTCTATTTTGCTTTTATGATAGAAAGGATTGCTTCTTTTCATATTGTATGTAGGAACTTGTAGGTTGAAGAAAAGTGGGTTTGTAATATGTAGGAATTTGTAGATTCAATAAAAGTAGGTTTTGTATTATGTAGAACTTGTAGATTAAATAAAAGTAGATTTGAAATATGTGGATAGTTGTAATTCATAAAACAATTAGTTTTTGTAATATGTAAGAAATTGTAATTCATAAAATAGGTAGTTGATGTAATAGCTAGATAAAGTTCTTAGTAGTCTTTATGAGTTTACTACCATGCTTGAGTTATTATAGTTGTTGTGGTAAAGAACCAATGCTTAAGTTGTTGTAGGTTGTTCTAGTAAAGAGCCCATGCTTTAGTTGCTAATTATTGTAGTAAAGAACCATGCTTAAGTTGTTGTAGGTTGTTGTAGTAAAGAAACCATGCTTGAGTTATATGTTCTAAAGAACCCATGCTTAAGTTATATGTTGCTAAAGAACCTATGCTTAAGTTGTTGTAGGTTGTTGTAGTAAATGTTTCATGCTTGAGTTGTAGTAAGAAATCATGCTTGAGTTGTTGTAGTAAGAAATCCATGCTTGAGTTGTTGCTAAAGAACCCATGCTTAAGTTGTATGTACTAAAGAAACCATGCTTAAGTTGTTGTAGGTTGTTGTAGTAAAGAATTCATGCTTGAGTTGTTGTAATAAGAAACCCATGCTTGAGTTGCTAATTATTGTAGTAAAGAACCATGCTTAAGTTGTTGTAGGTTGTTCTAGTAAAGAAACCATCATGCTTAAGTTGTTATAGGTTGCTGTAGTAAAGAATTCATGCTTGAGTTGTTGTAGTAAGAAACCCATGCTTGAGTTGTTGTATTAAGAAATCCATGGTTAAGTTGCTAATTATTATAGTAAAGAATCATGATTAAGTTGTTGTAGGTTGTTGTAGTAAAGAAACCATGCTTGAGTTGCTAGTAAAAAACCCATGCTTGAGTTGCTAATTATTGTAGTAATGAACCATGCTTAAGTTGTTATAGGTTGTTGTAGTAAAAAATTCATGCTTGAGTTGTTGTAGTAAGAACCCATGCTTGAGTTGTTGTATTAAGAAACCCATGCTTAAGTTGTATGTGCTAAAGAAACCATGCTTAAGTTGTTGTAGGTTGTTGTAGTAAAGAATTCATGCTTGAGTTGTTGTATTAAGAAACCCATGCTTGACTTGTAGTAGTTCTAGTAAAGAACTCATGCTTGAGTTATTATAGTTTTTCTAGTAAAGAACCCATGCTTAAGTTATTGTAGTTGTTCTAGTAAAGAACCCATGCTTAAGTTGTTATAGTTGTTCTAGTAAAGAACCCATGTTTGAGATGTGTAGTTGTTCTAGATTTAAAAGAACCCATGCGTGAGTTTGTATGGTTGTTTTAGATTCAAAAGTATCCATGCATGTTTAAGTTATATGTTGTAGTGGTTTTAATTAAATTCTAAAAGGAACCCATGAGTTTAGCTTGCATGCTAATCAAATTGAACTATTGAAATGAACCCATGTTCCATATTTGTTCTAGTTCGAATTTTAAGAAGAAACCCATGAAACTAGCTCTATGATAGTTCTAGCTCAAATTGGCGAGGAACTCATGCATTTAGGTTCTAGGTGGTTCTAGCTCAATCTTGAGAAAGAACCCATAAACCTAGTCACATGTTGTCCTAGTTCAAATTTGGGAAAAAGAACCCATGAATTCTAGTTGTATGCGGTTCTAATTGAAATTGGACCATATAATGTGAACATGCTTCATCGTCAATGTATGGGTAATAATGGTTGGGAAAGTCACTACTATTGTTAGCTCGATAAAAGCTCGTCTAGGGTCTTATAGTTGCCCTAGGGATCATTAACCATCAAGACTCGTATCTTACCACATTGGAAACTATGGATAAATCACACCTCGAGCATCGACGGATCTTAACTGATGTGGGTTGACGCGGACCGAGAATATTGACGAGATCCGAGTTAGGGGTAGTGATGAGTGGGGGAGATCCCGTCACCAGTGTCTTGGATCGATAGGCCATGAGTTGGACCAGGACAATCTTAAGAAAGTTTATTGAAAACCTCGTGAGATTGTTTAGGTTTAGTGACATCGTTAGGGTAGTAACTTATGACTATTACTACTTAACCTTTACCTATTATTATTTTCACCGAAGGGAAAGAGTTGGTATTAAGGGTGATACCTTATGATCTGACCTGTCCTATAGGCCGACACTAGGCGTTGTTATTGGTTGTGCCCTTCTTGTCAAAGGAATACGGTCTGTGCCTTTTGACTAGTTGGGAGCACGGGATCCGTATATCATCTGTTAATTTCTGAAGTGCCTTGATAAGATCGAGAGCGATTCCTGTCGGAGCAAGGGGGATGGACCCCTAGAACTCCTTCATTTTCTATATCTAAGGGTGGGAAGCCATAGACTACGGTCTATCAGCTAGGGGGCCACAGGGGATGCTTCGAGCTAACCTGTGCTGCAGAAACTCCAAAGATTCATCAGATTTTTGAGTGAGGTCCGGTACGCCGGGTAGTAGTGGCAAACATAGACACCATGATCTGACTGCAGATGGCGGGATTAGACCGTTTCAGAGCAACCTCATCAGTCACGTCTTATCTTCAGAAACAAGTCGAGTACAAGATAGAATTCATGGTGCGGATTCAAATCCCTATATATGAAGAAACGGTTTGATATGGTGCGTATGTAGTATGGGCTGCATGCTATTCCTGTCACGCCTTGCTTCCCAAAATATGAAATACGAGCGCGTGACAAAGCCCAGCAAATGATTATCATCATTCATGAGCTGTAGGATCGACTCAGCATCATAACAAGAATATAACAAAATGTACACAACCACGCATGTATGAATAATTTATTAAGCAACAGAAAACAATTGAAACAAATAATAATATCCCAAATAGTTTTCAACTCTGGATAAAAAGATAAAAACTTAGGAACATAAGCCTGTTACAAGTTTTTAAGTTGCAAAGAAATAAATAACTCAAGAAAACAAATTATTGAAGCAAGTCCTTGCTCCAAGCAAAGCCTAGAATGTCTGCTCACCAATTCCAGCAGGCAATTCGTCTCCAAAGTCTGTTTGTAAAAATATAAAAAGGAGAAAATAGAGAAAACAAGACAAACGCCCTTAGTGCAAGTTAGGGCCGCAAATAGTAAAACAAGTATAAGAAATATGGAACAAGATTTGGAATCAAGAATGTAATAGGGATACAACAAGTAGTGGGGATTCAAGAACTAACTAACAAGAAAGACAACTCAAGTGACAAGGTTGGGTAACAAATACTAGTAGTAGAACAAGTGGCTAGTGAATATGTAACGGTGTCAAACATCAAGTAACACGTATCACGTATAATTGTCGAGTAACAAGTAATAAGTCTAATGTGTCAAGTTGTCATGTACAAGTATCAAGTAGCGAGTGTCAAGTATTACGCTCAAGTATCAAGTCTCATGTATCATGTCATCAAGTAACAAGTCTCAAGTAGGGTATCAAGTGTGTACAAGTGACAAGTTATTCTTAAGTCTAATGTTTAATTCTATCTAGTTAGCACTTCATGCATCCATACTTTTACTACAGGGTTGCTACATACAAACAGTTTTGTTTAGGCCTAGTAGTGAATTTTATAGGGTGGTGTACTCAGGTATCAAGTATCAAGCAAGCACGGTTCATGAATACGAAAATAAAGTAACAAGTTCACGAAGCAAGTCCGTGAATACTAACAAGTTCAAGAACCACACAGTGGGTTCAGAATACAACAAGTTCAAGAACCACGCAGGTAATGGATTCATGAATACATCAAGATGCAACAAGTTCATGAACCGAGTACTGGGAAACACGGGCCCCCTTCTGAGTACACTTACCTATATTGTCCACTACTATGGTCTTTCCCTTAAACCCCGGCTTGTTATTTATTATTATCATCAAGCAAGCATGAAAGTGTGCAAAACAAGTTAAGTAAACATAATCAAGAACATGGAACAAGTCTAGGCTAGGTAGGATACATGTTCGAGGGTCAAAACAAATCAAAGTATTAAAAACAACGAGAATTCCAAATCTGGACAACATGATGTTGCTACACCAAACTGCGATTCTCGTTGCTACAAGATAGCAAATGTGGATCCGTCAGAAGGTCTAGAAACTAGACTCCTGCCCGGTTCCAACGCATATAATTAAGGTACATAAAAGTTTTGGTAACATGTGTCAAAACAACAAACTATACAGTATTTGTATTCAGCCAGAATTTGTAAAACTGAGTTTATACATATGAAACAGGGTTGAAACATCACTAATTAATTTTGAGAAAATTAGGGAATGTTCTCTAGGGTGTTCAGTATCAGCATGCAAAATTTCAAGTCATTTACTTACTGGTAGCATAGTTAAAATAATTTGTAAACCATGGTGGTTCAGCAGTTTTTATGAATCTGCGATTTCCGACACAGCAGCAGTAAAACTGCGATATCTCCTAGACCGTAACTCAGAATTCAAAAATTCTGGATGTTATTGGCAACTGGACACTTAGGGCTACATTTCATATTCAGGACTCAAGTTCAAATTTTGGGTTTATCGGGGTCGAAATATCAAGGCAAGACAGAAACAGAAACCAACTAAAACACTTTTTGTATGAAATGAATCAAAATCTTACTAGTTGTGAACAAGTGTATCAACGAAGGGTTGTGACTCTTAGATCATGTAATAGATAAGTCGAAATATGAGATCATCAACGATAAACAAAGAGGAGTCACATTTACAATCTACTTACAGTATTTTTAAGGAAAAGCTTATACTAGAAAACAAAATGTACAAGGAGATACTTGCCTTAGGGGTGTAGCCGACAATTCGACGGAGGAAAACGGAGATGAATCCCGGCACAAATCTTGATGAGATGATCCAGATCAAGGTGATCAACGACTGAGAAGTGATTTAACGGTGATGATCATATCAGATCAAGATCTGATCTTGAGCTCGGATCTTGATGAGATCTAACAGCTGGGATTCAAAGTAGCCCTCTTCTACTCCTCCCTCCTTCTTCACAGCAACAACGAGAGGGGAAGGTGTGGGACTTTGGCGGTGGCTGGCTGACGGCGACGACGTCTGTGGCTGATCGCGGTGTGGCGGATGGCAGGACAGCGCATGTCGAGGGGATGATGGCAGCGATGAAGGGGCGACGCTCTGATTTTGGGTTCGAAAATAGGGGAGGAGACAGCGGGGGTAGGCTTCGGGTATTTAGGCTTGGGCAAGGCTACGAGGATGCTCGCGTTTGTAGGGGACGAGGGTAATGGGTTCGCGATGAGTAAAGGTTCGGCCAAGCGAGGTGATGGGTTCGAGAGCAATGGAGGCAATGGCAAAGAGGGGAGTGAGGGCGATGCGGTGGTGGTGAGGTGATGGCGAGGATGTGCAGGGGATGGGGACGATGACGACTGAAGAGGATGGGAAATGGGTGCAGAGGTCAGAATGGGGGGTCGATGAGTGGAGGAAGAAGGAGACGGGGAAGAAGGAAGTAGGCAGCTGGGTTTTTTTTTGAGTTAGAACAGTATTAGGTTTTAGGGTTAGGGTAAGTAGGGTTAGGAGGTTTAAATAGTATAGGGTTTGGTTTATTGGGTTATAGGATAGCGGGTTTGAGGGGGATCCAACAA
Source organism: Hemerocallis citrina (assembly GCA_017893485.1). Classification (NCBI taxonomy): domain Eukaryota; kingdom Viridiplantae; phylum Streptophyta; class Magnoliopsida; order Asparagales; family Asphodelaceae; genus Hemerocallis; species Hemerocallis citrina. The sequence goes on from CM030367.1 coordinate 47,046,743, forward strand.
GAGATTGACTCAAAAATCATTATAATTAGGAAAAATGAAATAAATGAGGTGAAATAGTCCATTCTTCGTGAAGAACGACAAATCAGAGCAGAAACGAACAATGCAATTGAAATGAATATTGGCACAAAAAATTGAGTTGAATCAAATGAAACGATTTTATTCGAACTGGAACAAAATACAGATCTCAAATTGATGGACAGAGTACAAGGAATGTAAATACAGTAGAAAAAAATACAGATATGGGAAATAGGAGTTACAGTTCCAGAGTCTTGTTTGCATTAGAATAAGTGCATCACTGCGTTAGTTAATCCTGCATTAGATTCTAAGTCATAGCATACACTGACACATCAATTATATATACACGTTTCTCTTTTCATCAATCTGTTTGTTTAAAGTAGAGAATCGCTACTAGTCATAAGCCTTAAAGAGTTAGTATATATACTGACGTCCCTATTTCAATAGGTACTGGATTGCAAGGCTACAGGTACAGGATTCAGGAGGACTCAAGGCGAGAGAAGCAAAGTCAATTTTATTTTCCGCTTATTATATATTGGTTACTATTGTTTCATTGTAACAATTATTGTAATTTATTTAATGGTTGGGAAGCATCCAAGTGAAGTACCAAGTGTTGTTCTTTATTCATTGTACTCTGATGTAATTTGTTGAGAGTTGTAACACTTAGGCTTGTAAAGGTATTATTGTAACACTGATGTAATGTATTGCAGTTTTATAACATTCGGACATGTAATACATTTGTGTTGAATAAAAAGTTTTAAATTTTTCCTGTTTTTCTGTGTATTGTGGCTAATTGAAGGAAAGATTCTGGCTTATGTCACGGTTTCCCAGTGTATGGAAATCGGGGCGTTACAAAAGAGGACCATGTGGCCGATCTCCAAGAAGCCTTTGAAGTACTGCAGAGACACAACATGAGACTGAATCCCTCGAAATATGCCTTCGGGGTCTCCTTATGGAAGTTACTAGGATTCATGGTCAGTCAAAGAGGAATTAAAGCTAATCTCGAAAAGATCAAAGCCATCATCGACATGTCTCCCCCGACTACCATCAAAGAAGTCCAAAAGCTTACATGACACCTCGCCGCCATTAGGCACTTCCTCTCCAAGTATGGGGAGAAGTGCCTCCCGTTCTTCAAATCTCTCCGAGGTGCAAAGAATTTTGAGTGGGGAGAGGAACAACAGGTAACTTTCGAACGTCTCGAAGTACACATAGTCAATCCTCCACTTCATATCAAGCCCAAGTCGGGAGAGGTCATCTGCCTCTACTTGGCTACTTCAAATCAGACCCTTAGTGCTGTCTTGGTAAGGGAAGAATACAGGGTACAAAAGCTGATCTACTAAGTAATTAAGGTACTCCAGGATGTTAAGCTTCAATACTCAAAGATGGAGAAGATGACCTATGCACTAGTCAAAGCCACCCAGAAGCTCTACACCTACTTCAAATCGCACTCCATTTGGGTCTTCACTGATCAACCACTTAAGCAAGTCCTTCACAAACCAGAAAGCTCTGGTAGACTTATGAAATGGTCCATTGGGTTAATTCAATATGATATCACTTATCGATCGAGAACAGAAATCATGGCCCAAGCCTTGGTCGAACTCATCGTCGAAAGCATCATTCCTGTTCCCCTCGAGGACGGAGATAACCCCCCACTTTGGAGTGTCTATGTGGATGGGTCCTCTTGCCTTGAAGGGAGTGGAGCCGGAGTCATCTTGCTCGGTCCCAATGAGTTAACTCTCCAATACTTGCTTTGCCTTAACTTCCCAGCTTCCAACGAGGATGAGTATGAATCCCTCATCGTCGGGCTCCTCTTAGTAAGAAAAGCAGGGGCGCGTAGAGTCGGAGTATTCAGTGACTCCCAACTAGTAGTGAACCAAATATGAGGTGAATATAAGTCCAGGGATAACCACATGATCAAGTACGTGGCATATGTGAAGAAACTCATGTCTACTTTCAAAGATGCCAAAGTCACTCGCATCCCATGTGAGGAAAATAGGCAAGCAGATTCCATCTCCAAGCTAGCATCCTCATCGTTCGATGGAATCGACCATATTGTGCTCATCGAGGTCTTACTCAAGCTGAGCATCGAGGAGGAGACAATAGAGCTCATGTTCATCAGCCCCTAAACACCCGGAGATTGCTAGATTAAACCTTTGATCGACTTCCTCGACAAAGGAGTCCTCCCATCGGATCCCAAAGAATCAAGAAAGGGTTGAAAGATATACACTCGTCGAGGGAGTCTCTATAAGCACGCTAACACCCAAGTTGACAGTCGACCTTACATATGATGCCTCTCCCCCGAGGAGGTCGATTACGCCTTCAAGCGGGTACCCCAAGCCAACCTCAGCTCTATGTCAAGCCCCATCCCCTTGGGGAATGGACTTGCTCGGACCATTTCCTCTCACTAGTGGACAATGGAACTTCCTAGTGGTAGCCATCGACTACTTCACAAAGTGGGTCGAGGCGGAACCACTAGCAACCGTCACAAAGCATAAGGTTCAGCAATTCTTTTGGAAGATCATAGTTTGTCGGTTCAAGATTCCCCGCACACTAGTCACTGACAATGGAACTCAATTTGCTGGCAAGAGATTTCACAAGCTTTTGCACCGATCTTGTCTCCTTTATCTCGCACCTCCAGACCAACGGCCAAGCCGAGAATGCTAATTGACAAATCTTGGATGGCCTCAAGAAGAGACTTCGTGAAGCACCGAAGGGGCTATGGGTCGAATAACTCCAATGCGTGCTTTAGTCCTACAGAACCACATAGAGAATCCCGATGGCAGAATCCCCATTCAACCTCACCTTCGGCACGGAAGCACTAATCCATCTGCAAGTAGGATTACCTTCTCCTCGCATTCTCTCCTTCAACGAAGAGCATAACTCGAATGTCCTCATTGAAGAAGTATGAGAGAAGTTCGTACTCCAAAGACACATATACCAGCAGAGGGTACAAAAGTTCTACAACAAGAGGGTCTATCCGGGCAACCTCAAGGAGGGGTAACTCGTCCTTCGAAAGCTCGAGATATCAAACATGCGCAAGAAGGGAAACTCGCACCTAACTGGGAAGGACCATACAAGGTCTCGCAAGTGGTCCGCCCAGGTGCTTACTGACTTGAAGATTGGGGGGGGGGGGGGAATCTCAAGGACTTAAAATGTTGAGCACCTGATGAAATACAACGAAGGCATTTATCGCCCTCCCCTAGTAATTAACTTCAAACAAATAATAAAGGCTAGCATTCAAAGCAACCTCTTAGTTTTATTTTTTAAATAAAATTTAGTCTTTTCTTTTGTATAATTATTGTACAATTCAATCAGACGCAAACACTGAGTCAGACACATGGTCCGCCCACGAATAACACTTGCTACTCATTGAGCAACCCAATAGACAAGTGCGGAGTCTATACTATGGTTCATACAGTTGCTCTAGCAACTTGCCAATGAGCAAGGGCAGGGCACTCTTCGTTATTCGATTGCTCGCAAAACTCGTCGTCAACTTGTTCTGAGTCCATACTCATGGTTCATAGAGTCGCTCCAGTCACTTGCCACTGAGCGGGGGGATAGGGGGGGCACGCCTCACCAATTGATCTGCTCCCAAAATAACCCATGAACAAGTGCAAGTCCGTACTCATGGTTCATAGAGTCACTTTAGCAACTTGCCACTGAGCAAAGGTAGGTCACTGCCTCGCCATTTTATTGCTCCCAAAACTCATCGTCAACCTGTTCGAAGTCCATACTCATGGTTCATAGATTCGCTTCAGCTACTTGCCACTGAGCAAGGGTAGGGCATGCCTTGCCATTCGATTTGCTCCCAAAATAACCCACGGACAAGTGCGGAGTCTATACTCATGGTTCATAGAGTCGCCCTAGCCACTTGCCACCGAGAAATGGTAGGGTACGCCTCGCTATTCGATTGCTCCAAAAACTCGTCATCAAGCTATTTAGAGTCCATACTCATGGTTCATAGAGTCGCTCCAGTCACTTGCCACCGAGCAAGGGCAGGGCACGCCTCGCCATTTGATCTACTCCCAAAACAACCCACAGACAAGTGCAGAGTTCATACTCATTGTTCAAAGAGTCTCCCTAGCCACTTGCCACCGAGCAAGGGCAGGGCAAGCCTCACCATTTGATTTCTCCCAAAACTCTTCGTCAACATGTTCAGAGTCTATACTCAGGTTCATAGAGTCGCTCCAACCACTTGCCACCGAGCAAGGGTGGGGATACACCTCGCCATTCCATCTGCTCCTAAAATAACCCACGGACAAGTGCAGAGTCCATACTCATGATTCATAAAGTTGCTCTATCTACTTGCCACCGAGCAAGGGCAGGACACACCTCGCCATTCGATTGCTCCCAAAACTCATTATCAACTTGCTTGGAGTTCATACTCGTGGTTCATAGAGCCACCCGAGCAACTCACCACCGAACAAGTGTGAGGCTCCACTCTCCCCTTAATTTGTTCCTGCAATGCTTAAAAAACAAGCCCAGGGTATGCACTCTTAGCATGAAGTTGCTGTAGCAACATACCAACAACCGAGTTAGAGAGCTTAACTCGCCATTCGGAGCAAGCTATCGCAAGGCGTTTGCTGTCACGACTGATAAAAATGGGGTCAAGCCCCTCCTGAAAGACACTCCCACAACTTGCCACAACAAGAGCACAAAAAATTCAACCCTCTACAAGTGTTACCAAACCTACTCTACAACAGAGAGCTACTACTCAAAGAGAATAAGAGACAATGCTTGAATACTTAGAAGATTTTCATTTCACATCAACATCTCAATACAAGTTCAAAAGAAGCAATAAACAAGATTGCAAGTCTCCCTCAGAGTCATCTCTGCTCCCTCATGGTAAGGGGATATTCGTGTTAAGGGACACACATAGCCTACGGTACCCTGGCTACCAAAGCTCTGCCTCAATCTTTCAAACGATCTGAAGGGAAGACCAAACCCATAGATTGAGTTCGAGCCGCATGAGCATCAACACGCACCGCCCCTCTAATCGAGGCAACACTTGACAAGTCGACCGCTCCGCTTTGGGCATCTCCCGGATTCCTCGAGATCTCGGACGTAAAGCCAGTTCATGAAATGACCTCCCCAAATTTATCACATCACAAGAGCAAGAAGTGCTCATAGTCCTAGCCCCATCAAGAAGTCGCTTCAACCGATGGATCTCCACTTCCTGTTCGAAAAAGCCTCTCCTTAAGATGAGCATCCATCACCCTAATCTTCCAATGTACCATACAAGTGCGCACTGAACAGTTCGGATGAGTCTTTCCCGAGAATTTAGGGATGACCACTTTTAGATAAGAAACATCTAAGCTCTTCTCAAACACTATGTTCTTCAACTCATGGCACTGGACGCTCCCAAAATGGGTACTATCGGGTCAGGTGAATTAAAGAATAGACAGATGCCTTTTGGCATTCCAGCCTTCCTTCTCCTTTCAGGATAACCCTCTTGGGGGTAGCCACAAGTAAAGAGCGGCAGAGGAACTTAATCTCCAAGTCCCACCCAACAGTTGTCTTAGCAAGAGCAGTCCCACATTGCACAAGTGTCTCTCCACATCGGGTGGAGGTGTCTCTTACGGACCATCACCACGGTAACCCGCTTTGATATTCCTCTTAGTCAACTCTTCCCTCAAGTAGCCGCCACAAGCGAGTAAGCCCCAACTCCTCCACGCGAAGCCTGTTACGAAGACAGGCAATCTCACCATCGTGATGATCACTTCCAACATACACAACAACCTGCTAATAGGAAATAGCAAGGGATAACTACAACATTGGTAATCAAGACTACAATAGATGCAAAAGCTCAAGCATCCAAATCCAACACATCAAAAACAATCGTCGGCAAGGAAGAACACAAAATGAAAAATACTAAACGAGTTTTCATTGCAATTCAAAAAAACGAAGAAGATACATCGAGCGGTGGCCCGCTATTAGGCATCGATACAAAAACAAGAAAAAAAATAGAGAATGAGAAGGAGGCCTCAAGGGTCCACCTTGGTCGACGGAGCCACGGGAGAGGGATTCCCTTCTCTAACTCCCCCCGCAACTCCTAAACTGTCCATGACCACCTGTGGCAGGATCTGCCACTACCTCATCTCCCTCCTCCTCAATAGTAGCACCCCCAAAAAACTGATACAACGTACTGGTCAAAGCCGGGGACTCACTCACTAACGTCTTGGAGGGCTTTATTATATGCCTTCTCCATGTTGGTGATGAGATGTCCGTCTATCTTGGACTTCGCGCGCACCACCGCAGTCTTTATCTCCTTCATCGTGTCTGATATCTACCTCGTTGCCTGATCCTTCTCCCTAGTAAGAGCTCTCTCCAACTGCGCAATCCGATCTGCCTGAGCTTCCTTCTGAAGCTCCGCCACATCCAGTGTCACGCCCTGCTTCCCAAAGAGAATACGGAATACGGATACGCGAGAAAAGCCTAGCGAATGATTTTCATCATCCATAAGCTGTTCAGAATCTTTACAACATCTCACAGAAATAATCAGAGTTGGAAGCAAGAGAATCAACCAAGTATGCATAATCGAATCAAATAGGCCAACAGAAATTTACGTGAAATCCAAAATATAATATAATCTCAATTAAATCAAGTCTGGAGAAGTTAATAATATCCTGGATCACATTGCCCAAATACAAGAATAAATCCAAGTATCAAATACAATTGTTCAAGCAATAACAGGAAATAATAATAATAAATGCAAACAAAACTCAAGCACTAATATTGCATATCACCAACACCATATGGTACCTGTAACGCCCCGAATTCCAAAATACAACTGAATTCGAGTTCCACAAGATCTTTACACTTCTTTCGTACAATTTTACAAGGAAATTTAAAACTTTTCACTTTATATCAGAGTTACAATGGAATCTTTACACTTTACATTTTACAGCGGAAGTAATTTACAATATTTATATAAAAGTACAACAACATTTGAATGATCTCTAAGCATCAGTTCTCCTTTAATTTTTATCAGACCATTTATCCTGCATACAAAACTGTGGGTATGTCAGTTTATTCAACTGACGAAAATTATACACGACCATCCTCTCTATGCCGGAAACAGTATAACGATTCTCATTTCTTAACAAAATCACAAACTTGTTCACAAAACAAAGCTAAAGGGACTATCCTATTGATGTCGTGTCGTGCTGTGCACTTAGTCCTTAATGCAGTTGTTATGTTATATGACACTAATGCGCACTTGTTCGGATTCTATGCATCCCATACTACATAGGTCCGAGGGCAAGCCCTTAATCGTACTTCATCTTATAGGGTTCAATCCCTCATCATGACTTAAACAGCTATGCTAACTACGGTAAGTATCCTAGATGTTCTATGATCTACGAGCCCATGTCCAGGCAGTCTGGAGGGAAATCCCACGCACTGACATGACGCATCAAGCAGGCAGACTATGGACAATTCAGCCTCCGCCATGGAACAATGGCACCACCCGTAGCCACCAAAACACCCCACAAGTGTCGCCACCGGGACGATAATTCCGAAGTAGTGCCCACGCCATGTCATGATGCATCAAGCAGGCAATCTGTGAATCACTCTCACACCGCCAATCTGATGGCCCTCATACTCGTGTTTTTCTCTTACTTTCATTACATCTTCACTATGTATCTAGTCCTTAGTTTATTAGAATCATGAACAAAATCAATTCTCTAGAGTTAGCCTTTCCACTATACCGGTCTTAATTCTTTATTCAACATGACCCAAATCTTGGTCTTTCCATTTCAAATTTCATTTCAATTTATTTCTTTTCCAATACCGGTATGAAGCTTAGCTACACTCTAGTTCTCAATTTCAATTCACAATTACACAAGAATCAAGTATTTCAAACTCATAAGTTCATTTTTCATGATTACATCAGGATTTCATTGTCATGTTCATAGCATTCATAATCGTAAAACCTTTCATAATTTCAATAGAAAGAGATTTGGTGCTCAGAAAGCTATCAATTTCTTTCTCTAGCAAGAAAGGCAAGCTAGCACCTAATTGAGAAGGACCATACAGGATCTCCAAAGTTATCCGACCTGACGCGTATCAACTTGAAGATCCGGGGGGCAGGAGAGTGCCAAGGACATGGAATGCGGAGCACTTGTGCTACTTCACTTCATATACAATTTCGTGCAAGGACAAATAAAATTTACTTTTCTAAATTGTCACATCCAATCTTCATTCATCTCTTTCAAATAGTATATACATTTATTATTATCACAAAGCAATATTAGAATCTGAGATGTTGAAAAAAAGTCTGGACAGTCGGCTCAAAACATAGCCAGTCGACTGTTCAGCAAAAGAATAATATTCAAGAAAATGTTCGGAATAGTCGACTACTACCCATGACCAGTCGGCTGTTCTGCAGTGTTTAAACTCTAAAATACAAATTGCGGGGCAGTCGACTGTTACTCAGACCAGTCGGTTGTTATGCAAGGTTTTAAACTCGAAAATACAAATTGCGGAGCAGTCGACTGTTACTCAGACCAGTCGGCTGTTCTGCAGGGTTTTAAACTCGAAGGATTTTTATAATCAGGTCAGTTGACTACTACCTATATCCGGTCGACTGATCAGTATTAAAATTTTAAGTATGGAAACGTTTCTTCTTCCCTTTTGATTAGTACACAACATTTTAGTTAAACTACAATATGTTCATTTATCAACACGAACACGCAACTTTATTTGACTACCATCACCACAAGCATGGTTTGCTAATTAATGTAGGGATTCTTACGACTAGTATTTTCCACACAACCACGATTCCAAAGAAAACGTATTTTCCCATAATCATCATTTTTTGTACAGAGATAAACATTTATCCCAATTCAGTATGCTAGATTAAAATAATATGACATTAATCATACCACTTCATTAAGTTCCCCTATTCATTTCATACAATTATACTTGTGTTCCATTTTCATTTTAATCATAATATTAACGAGGAGCAATATAATGGCATTCATTTATTCTTGCATAATTAGCACAAAATCTAGCATGGTCTCTAATTTAGAAGTCATGAGAAACACCCACGTTTTTGAAGAAACAAAGAGAAATCCCATAGAGCTTCCTAGATTGCGATGCACGCCTCCCCCTCCTTGCTCCTTGCCAAAACCGAAGCTTCAAATTGGGGTTGAATAGCCGGCCTCCAAGGGAACACTCACACTAGAAGCTACTCAATCTTTTTCTTCCCAAAATTCTCAATCTTTTCTCACTCTAATCTTTTCTCTCTTTGACAAATTTTCTATTGTACTAAGATGAGAAGAAGCTATGAGGTATTTATACATAATTTTGAAGTAGATTGGAGGGCTAGGATTCAATGGATGGTTATAGAATGGAGGGTTAGGATGAGAGTAGGAGTTATAGTAACTACCCATACACTAGGTAACCACCCATGTACACAAACCACTCCTATGCACAAACCGGCCCTACTTTGTGTGCAATGCACACCACGTGCTCCGCACGTGCCACCTAGTACCCTTAATTAAAAGTTTGTACAATTTTAATAAATTAAATTGTTCACATTTTGTCTCTTCCTGACAAGTGTGGCCATTTAATTAATTTATTAAATTGGTGGGCTTCATAAGTAGTGGGCTTAGGTTGTGGGCCAAACAACAAAATAGTAATAAATTAAAGTGAGCTAAAACAATTAATTAGTGTTTTAGGCTTTTTTTTGAAAATTAAGCTTTTTAGGAAAATAAAGGAAAGGAAAAATAATTGTTCATACTATCAAAAGGGATTTTGTATATAAAAATAAATAAATAATATACATATGAAATTTTCACGTGCACAACTCGTGAAAGTCAATATTTTATTAAAAAGGAAATTTAGGGTATTACTGTACCTGTTCTCCAAAATCTGCAATTTAACAATTTGCAGGGATAGAAAAAAGAAAACAAACTCCCGTCAATGCAAGTTACGGGCCGCTTGTAGTGCAGGATACAAGTACATGGGGAAGAATAACAAATATAAAATAACAGCAGAAATAAACAAGCATGGTATGAGTGTGTCAACAGAATATATTATCTAAAACGAATCAAGCAACAAAATCAAGTAGCATGGTATACTAACATGTACAGGTAACATGTATCGTGTCAAGCAAACAGGTAAACTGGTAACCATGTAACAGGTATACAGGTAATAGGTATGAAGGTAAACAGGTAAACAAGTAAACATGTAAACAGGTAATCAGGTAATCAGGTACAAGTACAGGTCTGATGTAACCTCCGACGACTGACGAACTTCACCCTCCGGGACACATAATCTGGACCAAAAATGAAGCGATCCATCAGCATGAATAACCATGTCCATCCTGGACCCAGACTCCACCTCAGCTCGAAAACCCTGCAACTGCTCATCACCAGCCTGTGCTTCCTTAATCTGATCAACAAGAGACGACTAAAGCTGGAGCACCAAACAACTCTGACCAGAACTCGGCAACACAACATCACACTCCAACCTCCACATCTGCTCAATCAAATCCCTCTGCTGAGTCAAGTACATAACTGTCTGTCTCCTGCTCAAAGCATCTGGCACTAAGTTTACTTTACCAGGATGGTATTGCAAACTGATGTCATAATCGATCAAAGCTCCAACCAATGCATTTGCCTCATGTTTAACTCCTTCTGGGTGAAGACATACTTGAGACTTTTGTGGTCTGTAAAGATCTCCACTCGGTCCCCAAGTAAATAATGTCTCCACAGCTTTAAAGCATAAATCACTGCCGCTAACTCCAAATCATGAGTCAGGTAGTTCTTCTCATGTGGCCTAAACTGCCTCGATGCAAACACAACCACATGGCCCTTCTGCATCAGAACTGCTCCAAGACCCTTACCAGAAGCATCACGGTGAATTACAAATCTGCCTGAACCATCTGGAATAGTCAACACAGGCTCTGACGGCAATCTGTTCCTCAACTCAACAAAAGCCTCACTGTAATCATCAAACCAACAAAACTTCTGATCCTTCCCAGTCAACTTAGTCAACGGTTCTGCTATCTTTGAAAAATCTTGGACGAATTTTCAATAATAGCCAGCCAAACCAAGAAAACTCCTGACCTATGAAACTGACTTGGGAATAGGCCAATCCTTCAAAGCCTCAACCTTGGCCAGATCCACAGAAATACCATCTCCTGAGATAATGTACCCCAAGAATGAAACCCTGTCGAGGTAGAACTCACACTTGCTGAGTTTCCCAAAGAGTCAATTCTCTCTCAAAGTCTGTAGAACCACTCTGAGATGGTCAGCATGATCCTCTCGATTTCGAGAATACACCAAAATATCATCAATGAAGACCACCAAAAATTTATCTAAGAACTGAGAAAAGACCTGGTTCATAAGACTCATGAATACAGCAGGCACGTTCGTGACTCCGAACGACATCACAAGATACTCATAGTGGCCATATCTAGTCCTGAAAGCAGTCTTCTGTACATCAGTCGCCTTCACTTTGACTTGATGATACCCAGAACGAAGATCCAACTTCGAGAAAACAGCAGCCCCACTAAACTGATCAAACAAATCATCGATTCTGGGCAATAGATACCGGTTATTCACAGTGACATTGTTTAGTTCCCGATAATCCACATACAGTCGACGACTACCATCCTTCTTGTTGAAAAAAAAGAATGGAGCACCCCAAGGCAAAACATTGGGTCTGATGAACCCCAAATCAAGCAACTCCTGAATCTTCACCTTAAGCTCTGCTAGCTTAACCGGTGCCTTCCTGTAGGGACTCTTCGATATTGGTGCCGTACCCGGCTGAACTTCAATACCGAACTCTACATCCTTATCAGGGGATAAGCTAGACAACTCCTCTGGAAAAATATCCAGGAAATCCCGAACTACTAGAGGCGCAGCCACATAGCCTGAATGCAATTCCATTGCACAAATCTCCTGATCAACTGTAGCTCGGCCGAGGAAAGACTCCCCGACATGGAACTTAAACTCTGCATGATCTGGAATCTTGAACACAACTTTCTTAGCACGACAATCAATAATGGCGTGGGTTTCATCCAACCAATCCATACCCAGAATAACGCCTGAATCATGAATTCCCTAATTACAATCAGATTGGCTTTTAAATCTGTGTTACCAATAATTACGGGACACTACCTGCACTCCCGGGAACAAATGACAACTCCACCAACTGTCACAATGTTCCAAGCCTCTGACATGGCGCTACACTCCAACTGGTGGCAAGCCGCAAATCGAGAGGAGACAAAAGAATGGGTTGCCCCGGAATAAAAAAGAACATGAGCAGGGAAAGAGCAAACAAGGATGATACATAAGAGAGAATCAACAGACAATAGAACAAAGAATGGTTGAACAGGGGTAAGAAAAAACAATGCAGAAAGATAACACGAAAGAAACAAATGCAAGAGAAATGAAAAGAAGCAAAAGAAAGATAAAAAAACCAAACAATAATACAAAATATACCTGTAACGACACCTTCAGCTGACTCAGCCTACGCAGCAGTCATGTTGAAAGCCTGACCTCTCCTTAGAATAGCGGTCCTCTGACCGACAATCTGGCACTGAGGAGGAAGCGGTGGCCTAACTGGACCACGAGCTGGGGCAACCTACTGAACGGGACCCCTGGGTGGAAGAGCCAGCTACTGCAGCTGTGGACAATCTCGCACTGTATGATCAGTAGAGCCACACCTAAAGCATCGGCGATTGGTGCGCCTACAATCCTTGCGATCATGCCCAGCCAACCGACAGAAGTCACAGAAACCACTCCTCTGGGAACCAACAGAAGAGTAAGGAGTTGCCCTGACCAGAGGGGTTGAGACAGGCCTCCGAACTGGCCCACCAGAAGGCCTAACAACAGCAGAGTGCAGAACAGTCCGCTTGGGGAGAGCCAACCCACCATGAGCCTGCTCCTGAGCTCGAGCTGCTTCGAGAGCCTCAGCATAAGTATGCAAGCGGAGAGAGACAAGATGCACCTTGATGTCACGAGCAAGTCCCAAAATGAATCTAAGGGCCCTGTCCTCTTCGTTTGCTACAAGAACGGCAGCGAAGCGGCTAAGTCTAGTAAATTCAGCTGCGTACTCATCTACAGACCTGGAGCCCTGTTTCAAGAAAGTCTGATGTTACAACATTGCATGGACAATATGTAACAAAATTCCATTACTAGAAATAATGACCAACCTGTTTCAGGACCAAAAAATGTTGCTCCATCTCCATTCTAGTGCTGCTAGGAAGGAACTTCTCCAAGAAGCCCCTAGTGAAAGTAGCCCAAGTGATCAGTCTTTCGAGCCTTTCGGGCTCGGACCTCCACCAGATATGAGCCAAGTCCACCATCTGGATGGCAACCACATCCACTCGATTTGCATCTGCAACTCTAGCTGACAAAAGGAGTTGCTCTATCTGAATCAACCACTGTTCATCCTCCAAAGGCATCTTAGTGCCTGAAAACCTATCTGGATGCAGCCTCATGAAGTCTGTAACTGTACCCGGATGGGAAGGAAGAGCTGCCTGCATAGGCACAGCGGGCAGCGGAACCCGAGCGACTTCTAAAGCAGCCATCACCAAATCACTGTGGTTCTGCTGCATATTGATCAAGTGCTCAAGCACAGCGGTGACAATCTCAATCCCAGGCTGGTCTCCCTGGGGACAGGAAGAAGAATCTCTACGAGCCATAGTCTGCAGAAAACCAAAAACAATTAGCATCCAGATCAAGGTTGATAATAATTAATTCATTTATACATGCATGGTTGGTGAAATATTGAGCCGATCCCAGTTCGAGCTAAGCTTGTCTAATATATTAGGAAACTAATACATTAGCCAGACCTGGTGCTCTGATACCACTAAAAACCTTGTCACGCCCCACTTCCTAAAGAGAATACGGAATACGGATACACGACAAAAGCCCAACGAATAATTGTCATCATCCATAAGCTGTTCAGAATCTTTACAACATCTCACAGAAATAATCAGAGTCGGAAGCAAAATAATCAACAAAGTATGCATAATCGAATCAAATAGACCAACAGAAATTTACTTGAAATCCAAAATATAATATAATCTCAATTAAATCATGTCTGGAGAAGTTAATAATATCCTGGGTCACATTGCCCAAATACAAGAATAAATCCAAGTATCAAATACAATTGTTCAAGCAATAACAGGAAATAATAATAATAAATGCAAACAAAACTCAAGCACTAATATTGCATATCACCAACACCATATGGTACCTGTTCTTCAAAATCTGCAATTTAACAATTTGCAGGGATAGGAAAAAAAAAACAAACTCCCATCAATGCAAGTTACGGGCCTGCTTGTAGTGCAGGATACAAGTACATTGGGAAGAATAACAAATATAAAATAACAGCAGAAATAAACAAGCATGGTATGAGTGTCAACAGAATATATTATCTAAAATGAATCAAGCAACAAAATCAAGTAGCATGGTATACTAACATGTACATGTAACATGTATCATGTCAAGCAAATAGGTAAACAGGTAACCATGTAACAGGTATACAAGTAACAGGTATGCAGGTAAACAGGTGAACAGGTAAACAGGTAATCAGGTAATCAGGTACAAGTACAGGTCTCATGTAGCAGGTATCAGGTTTTGTCAATTCTTGTATTATTACTAACTAGGTAGCACTTCATGCAGCCCACACTACATGGTTGCTACATTCAAATAATTTCGTTTAGATTTCGTAGTGGTGTCCATAGGGCAGTGTACTTAGGGATCAGGATAACAGGAATAACAGGAACATGTAGAACCTAGTGGTTCTCTTCCGAGTACATCTTCCTATAGGAAAAGTATGCAGTCAGGTACAGGAAACAGCAAAACCTATGTCACGCCCTGCTTCCCAAAAAAACAGAATACGAGCACGTAACAAAGCCCAGCCAATGATTTTCATCATCCATAAGCTGTTTCAAGAATCTTTGCAACACATCACGGATATCATCAGAGTCGGAAGCAAAAGGCACAACCATTCACGAATACTTGAACAAATTACCAACATAAATTTACTTGAAACCAAATTCAATATTCTCAAATAAATCAGAGTCTGGAGAAAAAAAATATCCTGGGTCACATCGCCCAAAAACAAATAATATCCAAGTCTCAAAATACAAGAATAATCCAAGTCTCACGAATACAAATATTGTTCTAGCACGATACAAGAAATAATAATAATCAAAAGCAACACTAATACTTCAAGTCTCGATACCATCTTGAACCTGTTCTCCAAAATCTGCAATTCATCGAATGCAGGAAAGAGTAAAAGAGAAAACACAAGTACCCATCAATCGCAAGTCGCGGGTCACAAATAGAGTAGGATACAAGCACATGGAATGGGGAAAACTAACTAGCACATGGTATAGGTATGATGTCAACCTAGAAAAACTAGCATGGTAAAAGTGTCAAGTGTACACGGCATAAATCTAGAGTCAAGTAAACAAGTATCCTATAAACATGCATCAAGTGTCAAGTATCGTGTAATCTTATATCAAGTATCATGTCTCATGTAATTCAAGTCTCATGTATCATGTAGTCAAGTATCAAGCAAGCATGTATCATGTCAAGTATCTTATTCAAGTATCACGTATCAAGTCTAGTGTGATTTGCTATCTAGATATCACTTCATGCACCCTAACTTTAATCACATGGTTGCTACAACACAACAGTTTCGCTTTAGATTTCGTAATGGACCATAAAGGGCAGTATACTCGGGGACAAGCAAATAATTGAGCTCTAAGCTCCATGTATTATGTATCATGTATCACGTGTCAAGAGTGCAAGTGGCAAGTATCGTGTCTTGCGTGCAAGTATCAAGTATCATGTCAAGTATCACGTAAGATCAGTGGACCCCCTTCCGAGTAACATTTCTGAATTATCCACTACTAGATCTTTCCCCTAAACCCCGGCTTGATTACTTTTATTATTAATGTCCAACAAGCATGAATACGTGCAAAATAGTGTCAAATAACATGTTATAATTAGGTTTTGGTTCAGGTAAACAAATCAGCATGCATGGATGATATACATTCACATATACGAGCAAAATAGTCTAGGTTCATAATCTGGACAGCAAGACCAAGCAGTACTAAAACAGTGATTCTAAGAGCTAAAGACATGCAAATCAAGATCCGTCGATGGATCTAGAAACTAGACATCCACACGAATCCAACGAGTATAATAAAGTCACATACTAGTTCACAACATCTCAGCTCAAAACTGAATTGAACACAGATTTCATGTTCAGCCAGAAAACAGGGGATCAACTTCAAAAGCATGAAAACAGCATGAAAACATATCAAATAATTCCACGAAAAATCTGGGGTATTCCCCTATAGGTATAGACTCAACATAACAAGTTTCATAATATTCTAGTAAGTATAGATCAACTTTCAAAAATAAGAAGCAATACAAAAATATAGTTTTAACGAATCTGGAATTCTCAACACTGCTGTACGAAAATTAGGATATCTCGCAATCAGTGAATCGAAATCCCATTCCACCAAAGCGACATGAAAATAGATGAAATTTACTAACTTTCATATTTCACAAAAAAATTTCATACAGTATAAAGAATTAGAGTGAAAACAGGGTTCTATACTGAACAGCGCGCATTTTACAGCATAAGTAGATTTTAGAAAGGAATACGAAACACCACACAAAACTCATCTTTAAAATTCAACAAAAATCTAGGGAAGTCCCTAGTATCATGAGGAAACACTGAAGAGAATATTATACCAAGATATTATGTATAGAATAGTTCTTAAAAATAATTTGTTAACAAAATTTACTCAAAACAGAATCTGGAATCTATCAACACGTCTGTACCAAAACATACATAACTCAGTCATACGAACTCCAAATCAAGTAAAACCAGTGGGGTTTGAAAATAGACACAATTAGCTAAAATCCATCTTTTATTTCAAAGTTAAGATTCGGACTGTAGCATGGGTGAAAACAGCAAACAAAACAGAACAAGCTGCACATACAGATTTCACACCTCTAGACAAAAACATCATAACTTTCACAATATTGCTCCAAACATAACCAAACTTGAAATACAACCTACCAAACATCTAAACATCATGTTTTAGGGATTCTAACATGTCCAAGCCTATTATTTTTCACATGGGCAATCAATCAAACACATAGCATGCAATTAATCACATACACGAACAAAATCAAGTTTGGGTAAAACCTAGGTTATCATCCTATCAAGTTTCATGTCATAAGTCATTTATGGCCAAATTTATCACAATAGAGACAAACCCATCTAGAAAAATACAATTTTTGGTTGTCTCTAGACCCAACTACTCTATGTGTGAACTTTTTGACTTGTATCAACCTAATGAAATTTTGTACAAGTTACTTGCCTTGTTATGGAGTGAATACGACGCAAATAAGCCGTTGGAACAAAACCCACGAGCGAAATCCTTCCAAGCGCGAATCCAAGCAAACCCATGAATAAAAACGCCTTACGATCAACTCCTTGATGCAGCGAACCAAAATGGATAATACCCACTTGAAAAATCACCAAAGGGGAGAGTTTTGTGATGTTTTGATGGTGGTGGTGCTGTTTGGATGGTGCCGGCTATGGAGGTGGGGGTTGTAGGTGGTCGGGTGTTGAAGTATGGATGGATGGAGTGGTCGGCTAGGGATGGATGAGATGATGGCCAGATATGGAGGCAGGGGGGGCTCGGGTTTGACAAGGGGAAGCAGCCGGGAGCAACTATGGAGAGGGCCGGGGTGCTTCAAGGAGAGGGAGAGAGGAAATAATGATTAGGGTTAGGGTTTAAGGAGATTAGGGATATATATATATATATATATGGGTTTAATTGTGGGCTAATGGGTTGTGGGTATGAATATGTAGTAATAGGTATATAATTGGGTAATGGGTATTGGGTAGATTTCAATTGGGGATACAATATATAGTGAATTCTATGGCTCCTACAAATCTCCTTAGGGGTCAAAAATGATAGTTTGGGAAAATCACCACAAAAATTCCATCACATCACCAAAACAAATAATAATAATGAACGAGGCCAAGAAAATGAGAAAAAGAACACAAAATGGTGAAAATGACAAAAACGAAGAACAAACAACACAAGGAGTTCAAAAACGAAAGAGAAAGAATATTTATTGAAAATAATCCAATATACGGTTATGAAAAATACAAGAGATATAAAAAATACACTAGAAATGAAAAATACACTCCAAAATACATAAAATAAAAATAGGGGTTACAATCCTACCCCCCTACAAGAAAATTTCATCCTCGAAATTAAAAAGAAAGGTACATAGGATAACCCCAAGCAAAACAAAATAACCAAAAAGCAAAACAAAGCAACTACTTAAACAAGTGAGGAAACTTCTGCTGAATTTCCTCCTCCAACTCCCATGTCGACTCACTAGGTGAGTGGGGATTGCAAGCAACACGAACTAGCTTAATGACCTTGTTCTTAAGCACTTTCTCCTACCGATCCACAATAGCTACTGGAGGAATCTCACAAGTCAAATCCGGCCTACCGGTCAACTCTGAATAGTCGATCACGTGGCTCTCATCTCGAATATACCTCCTGAGCTATGAGACATGGAAAACATCGTGCACTCCTGATAAAGCTGGCGGCAATGCAAGACGATAGGCCACCTTGCCTACTCGCTCCAAAATCTCAAACGGTCCAATAAATCTCGGGCTAAGCTTGCCCCCGCCACCGAACCGAATGACATCGTGCCGTGGCGATACCTTGAGAAAAACATGGTCACCAACAGCAAACTCCAACGCCCTACGATGGACATCAGCCCACCGCCTCTGCCTGTCCTGAGCTGCCTGCAAGTGCTTCCTGATCTGGACCACTGCCTCAACAATCTTGGTGATCAATTCTGGACCCAACAACTGTCTCTCGCCAACATCATCCCAACACACTGGCGATCTACACTTCCTGCCCATAGAGTGCCTCGAATGGAGCAGCTTTAATACTGGCTTGAAAGCTGTTATTGTACGAGAACTCCACAAGATACAAATGATCCTCCCAAGACCCACCAAACTGAAGCATGCAGGACCTCAACATGTCCTCGAGAATCTGAATAGTCCGTTCTGACTTTCCATCAGTCTGGGGATGAAAAGCTGTACTGTACTTTAATTTGCTCCCCAAACTGTTCTGAAGACTCTCCCAAAACTGAGACCTGAATCTCGCATCCCTGTCGGATACAATACTAACTGGAACCCCATAAAGTCTAACAATCTCTTGCATGTACCTCTCAGCAAGGCTCTCAGTAGACTGATCGACACGAAAAGGAATGAAATGAGCACTCTTCGTCAAACGGCCAACAATCACCCAAATAGCATTATGACCTTTAGGACTCCTCGGCAAAGCAGTCACAAAATCCATGGTGATATGTTCCCACTTCCACTCTGGAATAGGAAGCGGTTGAAGAAGTCCAGCGATTCTCTGATGTTCTGCTTTAACCTGCTGACAGACCAAACACTGAGAAACAAACCGAGCAACAGCCCTCTTCATACCATGCCACCAGAAATGAAGCTTCAAATCTCGATACATCTTAGTACCGCCGGGACGGATAGAATACGAAGACTGATGGGCTTCTTCAAGCAACCTCTGACGAACTTCACCCTTAGGGACACATAACCGGGAACCAAAATGAAGGGAACCATCTGAATGAATAATCATGTCCGTCCTTGGACCCAGACTTAACCTCAGCTCGAAATTTTTGCAACTGAGCATCACTAGCCTGTGCCTCTTTAATCTGCTCAACAAGAGACGACTGCAGCTGGAGCGCCAAACAACTCCGAACAGAACTCGGCAACACAACATCAAGCTCCAACCTCCTCATCTGCTCAATAAGATCTCTCTGCTGAGTAAGAAATGAAACAGCTGGTCTCCAGTTCAAAGCATCAGGCACCAAGTTTACTTTATCAGGATGGTATTACAAACTGATGTCATAATCAGCCATAAGTTCCAACCAACGCGTTTACCTCATGTTCAACTCCTTCTGGGTGAAGACGTACGTGAGACTTTTGTGGTCTGTAAAGATCTCCACTCGGTCCCCAAGTAAATAATGTCTCCACAGCTTCAAAGCAAAAATCACTGCCGCTAACTCCAAATCGTGAGTAGGATAGTTCCTCTCATGCGGCCTCAACTGTCTCGATGCATACGCAACAACTCGGCCCTTTTGCATAAGAACTGCTCCAAGACCCTTACCAGAAGCATCACAGTGAACTACAAATCCGCCTGAACCATCTGGAATAGTCAACACAGGCGTTGCTGTTAGTCTGTTCTTCAACTCAACAAAGGCCATGTTGCACTCATCAGACCAACAAAATCTCTTATCCTTCCCAGTCAATTTAGTCAACGGTCTTGCTATCTTCGAAAAATCCTGAACGAACTTCCGATAATAGCCAGCCAAACCAAGAAAACTCCTGACTTCTGAAACTGACTTGGGAATAGGCCAATCCTTCACAGCCTCAATCTTAGCAGGATCCACAGAAATACCATCACCAGAAACAATGTGCCCCAAGAAAGAAATCCTGTCGAGCCAAAACTCGCACTTGCTAAGTTTCCCATAGACCTGATGCTCTCTCATAGTCTGTAGAACCACTCTCAGATGCTCAGCATGATCTTCCCGATTCCGAGAGTACACCAATATATCATCAATGAAGACCACCATGAATTTATCCAAGAACTGAGAGAACACCGGGTTCATAAGACTCATGAATACAGCCGGCACGTTCGTGACCCCGAACGACATCACAAGATACTCATAGTGCCCGTATCTAGTCCTCAAAGCAGTCTTTGGTATATCTGCAGCCTTCACCTTAACTTGGTGATTTCCAGAACGAAGATCCAACATCGAGAAAACAGCAGCCCCACTCAGCTGATCAAACAAATCATCAATCCTGGGCAACGGATACCGATTCTTCACCGTAACTCTGTTCAGCTCTCAATAATCCATGCACATACGACGACTTCCATCCTTCTTATCAATAAAAAGGACTAGAGCACCCCAAGGCAAAACACTAGGTCTGATAAAACCCAAATCAAGCAACTGCTGAATCTGCACCTTAAGCTGTGCCAGCTCAACCGGTGCCATCTTGTAGGGACTCTTCGATATCGGCCCTGTTCCAGGCTGAACATCAATACTGAACTCCACTTCCCTATCAGGGGGTAAGCCAAGCAACTCATCTGGAAAAACATCCATGAAATCCCGAACTACAAAAGGCGCTGCCTCACAGCCTGAATGCAATTCCATCGCACAATCCACCTGATCAACTGTAGCCTTCGCTCGACTAAGAGAAGACTCTCCAGAATGGAACTCGAATTCTGCCCGATCTGGAATTTTGAAGACAACTTTCTTGGCACGGCAATCAATAACGGCATAGGTTTCTCCCAACCAATCCATAACCAGAATAACGTTGAATCCTGAATTTCCAATTACAATCAGATTGGCTTTGAAAACTACGTCCTCAATAACAACGGGACATTGCCTGCACTCACGGGAACAACTGACTACTCCACCACCTGTCACTATGTTCCAAGCCTCTGACATGTTGCTGCACTCTAACTGATGGCGAGCGACAAATCGAGGGGAGACAAAGGAATGGGTTGCCCCAGAATCAAACAGAACAAAAGCAGGGAAAGAGCAAACCAGCACAACACCTAAGACAAACAGTAGAAGAGACAAGGAAAAGAAGGGTTGAACAGGGGTGAGGGAAAACAAAATGTAGAAGGCAACAGAAAGAAAATATAGCAAGGAAAAGGAGAAAAACAAATAGAACCAACAATAAAAAAAATAAAACAAAAGATACCTGCAACTACACCCTCAGCTGTCTCAGCATCTGCAGCAGTCAGGTTGTAAGCCTGACCTCTCCTCGGAACAGCGGTACTCTGACCGACGATCTGACGCTGCGAGGGAAGCGGTGGTCTAGCTGGACCACAAGCTGCGGCAACTGGCTGAACAGGACCCCTGGCTTGAGGAGCCAACCGCGGGCAATCCCGCACTGAATGATCAGCCGCACCACAACTGAAATAGCGATGATTAGCACGTCGGCAATCCTTGCGCTCATGCCCTAGAATACGGTAAAAGTCACAGAAACTAACTCTCGGAGGACCCACAGAAGAGTAAGGAGCTGCCGTGACTGGAGGGGATGAAACAGGTCTCCGAATAGGTCCACCAGAAGACCTAGCAACTGAGTGCGGAACAGTCCACTGAGAGGGAGTCGAACCACCACGAGCCTGCTCCTGGGCCCTAGCTGCCTCAAGAGCCTAAGCATAGGTATGCAAGCACAGAGAGACAAGTTGCACCTTGATGTCTTGCTCAAGCCCCAAGATGAACCTACAAGCCCTATCCTCTTCGTTCGCCACAAGAACAGCTGCGAATCGGCTAAGTCTCGTAAACTCGGCTGCGTACTCATCCACAGACCTGGAGCCCTGTTGCAAGAAAGTCCATGTTACAACATTCATAATTGTTCATGCAATATTGTAACAAATCCAAAATGGAACAATGACTTAACCTATTTTAGGACCAAAAATTGCTGTTCCATCTCAACCCGAGTACTACTGGGGAAAAACTTCTCCAAGAATCTGCGAGTAAAAGTAGCCCAAGCAATAGGCCTCTCAAGACGTTCAGACTGAGCCATCCACCAGATGTGAGCTAAATCCACCAGCTGGATGGAAACGAAGTCCAACCGAACAGCCTCTGCAATGCGAGCTGCTGCCAACAAGCGCTTGGTCCGGATCAGCCACTGTTCAGCCTCCAAAGGCATCTCAATGCCGAAAAAATGATTGGAATGCAGTCTCATAAAATCTGTAACAGTCCCTAGGCGAGGCAGAAGAGTTTCCTTCACAGGCGCAACAGGAGGCAGAACCCGAGCAGCTTCAAGTGCAGCCATTACCAGATCACTGCGGTTTTGCTGCTGATTAATCAGCCGCTCAAGCACAGCAGTGACAGCCTCAATCGGATCAACCTGTGACTGAGAAGTCGAACCTTTGCGAGTCATGGTCTGCACAAAATCAAAAACAATTAGCATCCAGAATCTGAGTTGGTATTTTATTTCATTTATGCATGCATGGTTGGTAAAGTGTTGTGCAGATCCCAGTTCAAGCCAAGCTTGTCTAATATATTAGTCAACTAATACATTAGCCAAACCTGATGCTCTGATACCACTAAGAACCCTGTCACACCCTGCTTCCCAAAAAAATGGAATACAAGCACGTAACAAAAGCCCAACGAATGATTTTCATCATCCATAAGCTGTTTCAAGAATCTTTGCAACACATCACGGATATCATCAGAGTCGGAAGCAAAAGGCACAACCATTCACGAATACTTGAACAAATTACCAACAGAAATTTACTTGAAACCAAATTCAATATTCTCAAATAAATCAGAGTCTGGAGAAAAACAAATATCCTGGGTCACATCGCCCAAATACAAATAATATCCAAGTCTCAAAATACAAGAATAATCCAAGTCTCACGAATACAAATATTGTTCTAGTACGATACAAGAAATAATAATAATCAAAAGCAACACTAATACTTCAAGTCTCCGATACCATCTTGAACCTGTTCTCCAAAATCTGCAATTCATCGAATGCAGGAAAGAGAAAAAGAGAAAACACAAGTACCCATCAATCGCAAGTCGCGGGTCACAAATAGAGTAGGATACAAGTACATGGAATGGGGAAAACTAACTAGCATATGGTATAGGTATGATGTCAACCTAGACAAACTAGCATGGTAAAAGTGTCAAGTGTACACGGCATAAATCTAGAGTCAAGTAAACAAGTATCCTATAAACATGCATCAAGTGTCAAGTATCGTGTAATCTTATATCAAGTATCATGTCTCATGTAATTCAAGTCTCATGTATCATGTAGTCAAGTATCAAGCAAGCATGTATCATGTCAAGTATCTTATTCAAGTATCACGTATCAAGTCTAGTGTGATTTGCTATCTAGATATCACTTCATGCACCCTAACTTTAATCACATGGTTGCTACAACACAACAGTTTCGCTTTAGATTTTGTAATGGACCATAAAGGGCAGTATACTCGGGGACAAGCAAATAATTGAGCTCCAAGCTCCATGTATTATGTATCATGTATCACGTGTCAAGAGTGCAAGTGGCAAGTGCCGTGTCTTGAGTGCAAGTATCAAGTATCATGTCAAGTATCACGTAGGATCAGTGGACCCCCTTCCGAGTAACATTTCTGAATTATCAACTACTAGATCTTTCCCCCAAACCCCGACTTAATTACTTTTATTATTAATGTCCAACAAGCACGAATACGTGCAAAATAGTGTCAAATAACATGGTATAATTAGGCTTAGGTTCAGGTAAACAAATCAGCATGCATGGATGATATACATTCACATATACGAGTAAAATAGTCTAGGTTCATAATCTGGACAGCAAGACCAAGCAGTACTAAAATAGTGATTCTAAGAGCTACAGACATGCAAATAAAGATCCGTCGATGGATCTGGAAACTAGACATCCACAAGAATCCAAAGAGTTTAATAAATTCACGTACTAGTTCACAACATCTCAGCTCAAAACTGAATTGAACACAGATTTCATGTTCAGCCAGAAAACTGGAGAACAACTTCAGAAGCATGAAAACAGCATGAAAACATATCAAATAATTCCACGAAAAATCTGTGATATTTCCCTATAGGTATAGACTCAAAATAACAAGTTTCATAATATTCCAGTAATTATAGATCAACCTTCAAAAATAAGAAGCAATACGAAAACATAGTTTTAACGAATCTGGAATTCTCAACACTGCTGTACGAAAATTAGGATATCTCGCAATCAGTGAATCGAAATCCCATTCCTCCAAAACTACATGAAAATAGATGAAATTTACTAACTTTCATATTTTACAAAAAAATTTCATACAGTATAAAGAATTAGAGTGAAAACAGGGTTCTATACTGAACAACGCACAATTTACAGCATAAGTAGATTTTAGAAAAGAAATTCAACAAAAATCTGGGAAGTTCCTAGTATCATGAGGAAACATTGAGCAAAATATTATACCAAGATATTATGTATAGAATAGTTCTTGAAAATAATTTGTTAACAAAATTTACTCAAAACGGAATCTGAAATCTATCGACATGTCTGTACCAAAACATACATAACTCAATCATACGAACTCCAAATAAAGTAAAACCAGTGGGGTTTGAAAATAGACAAAATTATCTAAAATCCATCTTTTATTTCAAAGTTAAGATTCGGACTGTAGCATGGGTGAAAACAGCAAACAAAACAGAACAAGATGCACATAAAGATTTCACACCTCTAGACAAAAACATCATAACTTTTACAATATTGCTCCAAACATAACCAAACTTGAATACAACCTACCAAACATCTAAACATCATGTTTTAGGGATTCTAACATGTCCAAGTTTATTATTTTCACATGGCAATCAATCAAACACAACATGCAATTAATCACATACACGAACAAAATCAAGTTTGGGTAAAACCTAGGTTATCATCCTATCAAGTTTCATGTAATAAGTCATCTATGGCCAAATTTATCACAATAGAGACAAACACATCAAGAAAAAATACAATTTTTGGTTGTCTCTGAACCAAACTACTCTAGGTGTGAACTTTTTGACTTATATCAACCTAATGAAATTTTGTACAAGTTACTTGCCTGATTATGGAGTGAATACGATGCAAATAAGCCGTAGGAACAAAACCCACGAGCGAAATCCTTCCAAGCGCGAATCCAAGCAAACCCACAAACAAAAACGCCTTACGATCAACTCCTTGATGCAACGAACCAAAATGGATAATACCCACTTGAAAAAACACCAGAGGGGAGAGTTTTGTGATGTTTTGATGGTGGTGGTGCTGTTTGGATGGTGCCGGCTATGGAGGTGGGGGTTGTAGGTGGTTGGGTGTTGAAGTATGGATGGATGGAGTGGTCGGCTAGGGATGGATGAGATGATGGCCGGATATGGAGGCAAGGGAGGCTCGGGTTTGACAAGGCGAAGCAGCCGGGAGCAACTATGGAGAGGGCCGGGATGCTTCAAGGAGAGGGAGAGAGGAAATAATGATTAGGGTTAGGGTTTAAGAAGATTAGGGATATATATATGAGTTTAATTGTGGGCTAATGGGTTGTGGGTATGAATATGTAGTAATAGGTATACAATTGGGTAATGGGTATTGGGTAGATTTCAATTGGGGATACAATATATAGTGAATTCTATGGCTCCTAAAAATCTCCTTAGGGGTCAAAAATCATAGTTTGGGAAAATCACCATAAAAAATCAATCACATCACCAAAACAAATAATAATAATGAACGAGGCCAAGAAAATGAGAAAAAGAACTCAAAATGGTGAAAACAACAAAAACGACGAACAAACAACACAATGAGTTTAAAAATGAAAGAGAAAGAGTATTTATTGAAAATAATCCAATATACGGTTTCGAAAAATACAAGAGATATAAAAAATACACTAAAAATGAAAAATACTCCCCAAAATATATAAAATGAAAAACAGGGGTTACAACCTAGTGGTTCTCTTCCGAATACATCTTCCTATAGGGAAGCATGCAGTCAGGTACAGGTAAACAGGATCGTGAATCATGTAGTCATGAACACGTAACAGGCAGGACACAGGTCCTCTTCTCAGTACACGTTTCTATATTTTCCACTACTAGATCTTTCCCTTAACCCCGACTTGATTATTTTATTATTATTAGCAAATAGGCATGTATGTTTCATAAAACAGGTCAAGAATAACATAGCATGAACAAGTAACAGGTTCAGAATGAAGAATAAACATGTTCAAGTGATAGACAGTTCATAAAGGAACAGAATCATGCAATTGCTAGTTCAGGACAGCAAGACACTACTGTACTAAAACAGGGATCCCGTTGCTACAAAAATGCAAACCTGGATCCGTCGAAGAATCTAGAAAATAGATTCCCTTCTGAATCCAGCAAACATATATAAGTCATATAGTATTTCACAAAATCATAACTCAAAACAGGTTTGAATCCAGAAAACGTGTTCACCTCGAAATCAGAAAATTGTATTCAAGAACAGGAAAACAGCATGAAAACTTATTAATTAAATCTACGAAAAATATGGGGTATTCCTCTATATGTATAGTAACAGAAAAACAAGTTTCATAATTTTTCAACAAAAATAGAGTAGTCAAGTAAAATCATAAAACAACAAGACACGACAGTTTTGTGAATCTGAATTCACAAACACTGCAGTACGAAAAATGCAATATCTCACAAACCAAAAATCGAAATCGAAATTCGCCAAAAGGGTGATAAAATAGATACAGTAGGCTAACTTTCATATTCAGAAATATTTTAGAGACAGTAAGTAGAATTAGGTCGAAAATCAAGTTCTTTACTGAACAGTAGTAAAATTTTCATGTAAAATCTTTATTTGCAAGCATGAAAAGGTTTGTAAAATACTTCAGATAAATCCATAAAAATTCTGGGTAAACCACAATCAAGTCAAAAAATACTGAGCAAAATTTCATATCAAAATAATAATTTTAACACCAAAATAAAAATAAATTACTCTTTAGAATTCATAGAAAACTAAATCTGGAAATCTTTCGACACTACTGTAGTAAAATCGACATAACTCACAAACTGTAAAATGAAACTAAGATCCGTAAAAAAGGGTTTGAAATTAGATAGAATTCTCTACAAATCACGTTCACAAAATATTTTCAAATACTAACCTTAATAGGGTCTAAATTACTGATCAACATCAGGGCAACAGAAAATTCCAGATTTGTTCTTCATACAAAATTTAACCTGGATCACATGAAATTCATCCAAATCAACCCAAACATGAAATAGAGTATACTAGATGTCCAAGCAACATGATATAGGATATTTCACAAGTATTCGACAAGTATAACATGAATAACACATCAAACATAGATATCTCAAGATAGCATGAACATATACATCAAAAGTGGTCAATCCTAGGTTAATTCATGTCATATGTGTCGTGAGGCAACTATGGTCCAATCATCACTATAGAGACAATATCAAAAAAGGATTTTGCACACAAATTGTCTCTAGAACCCAACTACACTACAGGCGGTATTTAGTACTTGTATATGCAAAGGAATTTAATACAAGTTACTTGCCTTAACCGATGACGAAAACGAATCTAAGCAAGAATAACGTGAACGGATTCC
The DNA here is from genome assembly GCA_017893485.1 of Hemerocallis citrina. Lineage (NCBI taxonomy): Eukaryota > Viridiplantae > Streptophyta > Magnoliopsida > Asparagales > Asphodelaceae > Hemerocallis > Hemerocallis citrina. The sequence goes on from CM030367.1 coordinate 47,074,983, forward strand.
TGGGCAAAGCACTCAACGAACACACGAACTCCAAAAGCGAGAAAAGCCCACGAACACACAACCAACGGTAACGATCACAAACCCATGAACACAACTATGCCCCAAACACCCACGAACGAACAAAACCCACACGAACATAACCATGAGCAACAACCCAACAATTGAGCAACACAACCACGAACACACTCGCACCACAGCAAGAGGGGACGACAACGATAGCGACTAGGAAAACGCAGCGGGGTGCTGCGGTGCTCGCTGCACTGTCGGGGAACCAGATCGTAGTCACTGCAAGGAGGAGAAGGCGAGATGGGGATGAGCACAGAAAGCACGGCTGGAGCAAAGGTGAGTTGCGGCAAGGGGGAACTAGGGAAAGGTCGGATGGGGATAAGGGAGAGAGAACGGTGCAGTCAGGAAGGGGAAAAATACACAGGGAAAGGCGGCTGGGGTAGATGGTGAATAGGAGAATGCACCGGGGTTTAAATATAGGGGAGTTAGGGTTTTTGATGGGTTGAAGTCGGCTGCATATGGGTTCGGGTGCAAGGGGTTGATGTTAACGGGTATAGAATAGGTGAGTTAGTGTATAGGTTTAACAGGGCCTAGTTGGGCTTGGTTAATTAGATAATGAATATTAGGTGAATGGGTTGGGTGGATAACGGGTATAGGATTATTTAGTGTGTGGGTTTGGTTAAGTACAAACAGAGCATGGTTAATTAAATGGATATTTAGTGTAGGTTAGTGGATATTGGATTGAGTTAGATATAAAACAGAGTATAGGATATATTGGGTAATAATTGATCTGATAATGGGTATTAGCTATAAGAATGGGTATAAATAACAAATGAGTCTTAGGGTTTAAGAGATCCAAAGATTTGATAGGTCAAAAAAATGAATGAATTAAAATAACAAGATGGAAATAAAAAAATAAATTTAACAATGAGGGTCAATACTGGCACGATCAAATAGAGATGAATCGAAAGGAGACAACCGAATCAAGAATTCAAATAAAAGATGATAAAAACCATAAAATAAATATATTGAAACAAAATGTCTAATACAGTCCAAGAAAAGATACAAAGAGCGAATATACACCAAAACGAAAAAAAATACACTCAAAAATACACAAAACGAAAAAACAGGGGTTACATCCAGCCCCTTAATATCCTTCGCCCGATCCATCTTCACCTTGTCGATCGCCACACTCCACGGTCTCTCCTCATCCGCCACATGTTTCAACAAGTGGCCAAAGTGACAAGTGATCTACAAGAAGAAGAGAAAACTCCAACACTTATGAAGGGAAGAATATGTCTACACTATGCAAGCAAAAAGTGAGAAGGAAACTAGAAAAAATGCAGAGCATACCGACAGGGCGGCTCGAGAGATCTCCAAAACAGAATCGCCGACAGTTCCTGCGGCCATCACGTTTCTATCCTTTAGGGTCGCGAGGTGCTGAATTGCTTGCATACAACTCGCTGAATCTTTTAGGAAGTCACCGTGCCTCCTAACCTGCCGTCAGGGATAAAGATCTTCTTAGGCTTGTCGGTAAGGATCGCCCCGGCCTCCGCGATAAGCGAAGAAGGCTCAAGTGTGAAAGCTGAAGCCAAAGAGTATCCCCCAGTTGCGGAAGTAGTTGAGGAAGCGGGAGGAGATCCCAAGGCCGCTCCTGGGGTAGTGCCTGCGGAACTTTTCACAGCCTTCGTAGGCGTGGGCCTAGTGAAAACCCTCTTCCTCTTCTTTTCATCAGGAACCTTGCCACTCAATCACAATCACCTCGCCACAATTGCATCAAAATCCATATCAGCCGCCTCTGTAATAGGAAGCAAAAAGTGTTAGAACAACTAAAAAAAGACAACTTAAACAGTCGAATAAAATAAACCACAAAAAGAGAGCGCGTATTAGGTTCAATCTGGCTGAGACCCCCCCCCCCCCCCCCCCGAAAAGAACATCCTCAGTGACCTCTCTTCACTTCAAAGTCAGTACATGCATACCCTCCTCCACAGGACTCAATCCTTGATCTGCCCTCGCTCTATTTGGGAAACTCTCCTACCAAATAGTAGGAGTCCCCTACAGATCGCGACTACAGATTATGATGTACTTTTCCTTCCAAAACTTGACTAAATCAGGATTATCGATCAACTTCATGCCCGGTTGAGGAGTAAGATAATACCTGAACTCCATCTTGTTCTTCTGGTGAAGCTTATAGAGCGCCCTCAACACATTCAACCGTGGCTTGAATCCCACTACCTGACAGTGCAAGATGAAGCTGTTCACATGTCTCCACATGTTCGACATAAACTGAACGCGGCTCAAGGTGTACCACCTCAAAACCTCTCTAACAAATGGATGAAGAGATATACGAAGTCCTGCATGAAAAGAATCAAACGGGAAACAACACAACTTGGGAGAGACCGGGGAACAAGCTCTAACTCTAGGACCATGCAACATGAAATCAAACTCTTGCAGTGTCATGCCCCGCTTCCCAAAATACGGAAATACGAGCACGTAACGAAGGCCCAGCGAATGATTATACATCATCCATAAGCTGTAATAGATTAACTCAATAATATACAAGAGAAAACAACCATGCAGGAAGAATATAATCACATGAACAAAGAATAAACTCCAAAATAGTTATGAAATAAATTCACCAAATAATAATCCAATATCTGGGATAAAACAAACTTCGGGTTTTAAAAGCCCAAGAATACAAAGTATGATAAAAACAATACAATAAGCAAACAATAAGAGACAGCTAAGCAGTCTAATGGTCCAGCTCCGATCTTCAGAGAGTTTGCTTACTAATTCCTTCTGGGATTGATCCTTCACTACCTGTAAAATCTTGATCTAAAAAGAAAGAAAAGAGTGCCGTTAGAGCAAGTCGTGGGTAGCAAGTAGAGAAAAACAGAGGATAAAGAAAATATGAATATCAAGAAAAAATGGACATGATTAAAGTCAAAGAACAAAGCAAAGGCAGACAACAATACCAAAGGTCTACAGTAATCACACATGTAATGTGTGATGTCAAGTCAAGATCCATATAGGATCAAGTATGCAGGTTACTAATCATTTTTATTAGCCTATCTAGTGCACGTACTACTGCATCCCATACTACAGGTTCGGCGCAAGCACACAGTAAACGTTTTAGACTGATGGTGAATTCATGGATCGTGTACTCGACCCAGAGATTATCAGGAGGTGTTTTATGTTCAGGGACGGTATTTATCAGGCGGTGTTTTTATGTTTAGGGATGGTTTTTATCAGGCAGGTCAGGCAGTAGGGTTCGACAGAGTACAGTTTCCGATTGTTCACTACCAAGTCTACCCATAACACCCTGGCTTTTTATTAGTTTATTTTCATCCTATATGAGCATGCAAGAAGGTGTCAATGTTGTATGATATTAAGTGTGACTAGTTCTATTCGTTATAGACAAAGCAAGAAGCAAACAAGCCAATTACACACACATCACATGGTCAGGACAGCATGACCTTGATGTACTGAAACATGGATCACTACTACTAAAAAATTGAAAATCTGTATCCTTCAAAAGTTCTAGAAAGTAGACTTTCACACGGTTCCAGTGAATATAATTAAGGCATATAAAAGATACGGGAACTAGAGTGAAAACTCTATTCTATTCAGATTTTATGTTCAGGCAGCATGATGTAATCTGTGTTCACCTATTTGTTTCGGATCAGAAAACTCATCAAATAAATCTATAAAAATTCTGGAGCATTCCTACACATGTCTAGGTTTAGCCTAATTTATTTCAGATTTTTGTTTTACTGTTAGCATGGTCAATTAAATTATAGAACATCAGGATACACATGCATTTGTGAATCTGAAAATTCTAACACAACTGCACTAAAATGATGATATTTAACATATTACACATCGGAATTAAAATCCTCAAAAAAGGTAGTAAAGTAGACATCAGATGCTAAATTTTATGTTTAGAAAGTTATTTTAAAATATTACAGTAACATAATCGAAAATCTGATTCAAAATGGAACAACTAGCAGTCCAGAATTTGTTTTAACATGAAAGGGCAATAAATAAATCATCCAATCATATGTTTCATGCAAATTGGTAATCAAAGTGATCCTAGGTGTCAACATGCATATTTCTACGTTTAAGATACAATTTCACAGGCATGGTATTAATTCATCAATCAAATTTAATCTAATATGTATACAATTCATCAACAAGTCTACAAAATAGATCTAGTTATTTTCATGTAAGTGCATATGCATGAAAAAATAAGGACTAGGTTTTAGATCAAAGAGAACGGCACGATGTTAAGAGTATGTCGGGTTAGCTTGTGTAAACCCTCGATAAACTTAATGGAATTGTCAAATACAGCATGATAAGAAAAATGACGGGATCTACTTGCAAAGATCAAAGGGATCTTGAACAAAATAAAATACTAGCTTAAGAAGAGACTTGCCTGTGAGATGATTAATTCGAACAATATAGAATAATGAGATTGGAATCCTGGGCGACGATCCAAAACACATGCGAGACACTTGCAAAAATAGCAACTAGCAAGAAAAAACCAAACACAACCAGCAACTCCACGCCTGGATCCAGCAGAACACCAAATGGCGAAATCCCGGATTCGTTATGCACCAAACACCAAACACGAAAACCAACCAATATCCTTTGTCTCCTTCTTCCCTTCGAGAGAGAGAGAGAGAGGGAGAGAGAGAGAGAGAGAGAGAGAGAGAGAGCGGGAGACTTTGGTGAATGGCGGTGCAACGCTGTGGTCATGAAGTGATGACAGACGATGACCATGGCAAGGCAGCGGCATTACGACGGTGGCATTGCGATCAGGAAGCGACGGTAACGGTGAGGCTCTGTTTTCGCTCGAAAATAGGGAAAAGATGACGACGGGGTGCACTCGGGGCTTGGATGACGACGAAGAGGACGGAGGGGATCTGCAGTGGATGAAGGGGGTGCACGGAGAGGGTCAGCAATGAAAACGATGGTGAAGACGAGATGGGTTGATGGGTTCGGTTGAGTTGGGTTCGAGCGGGAGGGCGACGAAGATGGGGATGGGGCACAGGGATGGTGGTGGCGAGGGCAGAGCAAGGACGAAGACGAGGCGGGAGGGGAGCGACGAGGTAGATGGAAGTTGAAGGGGGTCGGAGCAATGGAGGGCGGTCGAAGCTTGAAGGCGAATAGAGAGAAGAGCGGGAGAGGGATGAATAGTAACGAGGGATTAAAAATAAGATTAGGGGATGTTAATGACGGCTGAGGGAATTCATTAGGGTTAGGGTTAATTAAAAGAGATTAGTATTTATAGGGGAAAATAGGATATTGGGTTATAAGGTAATTTGGTATTTGACCTAATGAATAAAAATAGATTATATATAATACAATTGATCCACATAATTCCAAATGCAAGGAATAAGATATGTGATAAAAATATAATTTGTGTTACAGAAATTATTTGAGACAATTATGAACACAATTATCAAATAATAAGGGATTTGTTTTAATAATCAATAATAATAATAAATAATCACCATGACCGTAAGAACACTAAAATAACCATGTCAATAATAATACTAGTAATATCAATCAATCAATAAGAATAAAAAGACTATCAATAATAATAGTGACAATAGTAATAATAAAATAATAATAATAACAGTAATAACAAAATAGCAATAAATAATACCAACAACGACCATAACAATTATCAAAATAGTAACAGTATATAAAAATAGGAATTTATGGAAATAGTCCCAACAGTAACAATATTTTTGAGGGTTAAAACGCAAATAGTTGATCAAGTAGAAATGGAAACAAAGTTTATTCAAAATAATTATAATTATTGTTTAGGAAAATATTTTAACAAAGAAACTCAAAACGAATTTAACAATAAAAATTTTATAAATCTCGAAATACAGAAAAAATACTCAGAAAATACGTATTTGTGAAAATAGGGGTTACATGCAGGATCTTGTAGCACACCCGTATACGACCCAAATCCTCCTCAGTATTGATCGAAGTAATATTGTCCGCCTCGAAAGACTTGCGGTAATCTGGCTCCTCATACTGACAAACCCCCGGGAGATCTAAAATAGTGTAGTAGTACATCCCGAATTCACCCGGCCTCCTATCCTCCTCCACTATTATCTTCACAACAACTGAAGACTACCGGGCTTACCCCTTCCACTTATCTTCTCTAGTAGAATGGGGAACAAACGGTCTCTCCTCGCCACGGCTCGAAGGGAAAGTCTCATTGCCCGAAGAGACCCTAGGCATCGTATAAAAATTATAAAATTACCTTTGATGTGACCCGTACTATCGGAAAAGATCGCCGGAGAATGGAAAAAATTTCCAGTGCTCTTTTAGAGAAAGAAACAGTCGGGAAGAAAGAGAGAGAGTGAAGATGAGAGTGAGAAGCAAGAAGGAGGGCAGAGGGGTTTTAAGGTGGGTTGAAGGCCGACCTTTGGGCTTTCGACCTTTGACGAGAGATGTTTTGGCTGTCCCTATTTCAACCGTTGCTTCAGAACCATCATTTAGCACCAGCGGACGTATACTTGATCCATTTAGGAGCTCATTGACTCCTAAACTAGTGCAAGCGCTTGTGTGTGCACAAGATTGGTTACGGTCCGATATTCGACCAATTTGTGTGGAGGAAGATTTGGAACAACTTGATAGGATTGAAAATGGTAATCTACTACCCATCGTTAATATTGTAATTTGTAGACATTGATAAAAATTATTTATTAACTAATTGCTTGTTTTACTTTAAAACAGAAATAACAAAGATTGGAGGAACAGAACCCGCAATTGTTGATATTTAAGTGAGATTCTTTTCAATTTTTTCTTTCTTATAGTGAAGTTATATTATTTCTAATTTTTGTCTTATATTCATTCGTATATTATATTTTCTTTGTTTAGGGGTTCATGGTTTGGAGAATTTGATAGTTCGATTGGTATTTGGTGGTGGTTCACATTGTGAGACAAATCAGTATGACAGTATCATTCTATTTTATGTTTGGTTTACTATTAACCATGACTTTATTTTGCTAAAGTATTCTACTAGTCTGTTATATTCATGTGATTGTGAGTTTGCTTCTTCGTTGGATAACTTGGATTTCAATTTGTACAAGTGATGATGAGATGGATTATGTTTCTGAAGTTGCACATTATGAATCATTTATTTAATGATTTGTAGGAGTGACTTGTGATGAATTAATCCTAACTGAGATTTATTTTTCCTCATTGGTTTTAAGTGATGATGAGATGGATTATGTTTCTGAAGTTACACACTATGAATTAATCATCATTTAGGAGTGACTAGTGATGAAATAATCCTATCTGAGCTTTATGATTGTTACTTCACTGAATTTTGTTAAATTCAAAGCATGATGACTGATGAGATAGATTGTTACTTTACTAATTGTCGTCGGTTTGAGTATTCTTTACTGTTGCATCCCTTCAGCAATATACTAACAGTTTTGCAGAGGAAAATTAATCAGCAAAGCTAAGCTAAGCAAAGTATTTTTGGCTCAGCTTCCAGATGGAAAGGTATGTTTATGTACCTTTCGTGCATTTCGTGCATATTTCTATTCAGAGCAATGGGTATGTTTATGTACCTTTCGTGCAATATTTACAATGCTCAACTATTTTATATTTCTATTCTTTGTCATGTATGGGGTTCTTGGTGTTTAAACTGAATGTCTGCATAGAAAATAGGGATTCTATTGGATTTGTGGGGCAATGAGGTTAAGTCAAATACCAACGATCTGGTGATCAATAGGTTATTACCTGTCCTATGACATGTTCCCCATTTGCTCCTTGTTTGGTTTTGAAAACTTACTCTGTGCATGAACATTGGAAGCCTTTCAAACATGTTAATGATGTTTCTCTTGTGATAGCTCATCCTATTGGGGAATTTCTTAAATAAGCAATTGGATGCACAATCTTAAGTAACCAAGATTTTAATGATTTTGCTTTTGATGTTTTGATAAAGAGAAGAATCAAGGAAATTTGATTGTATCTTCTAATCGTGGCATGAGAAAAAAATTGGTCTTCTAATCGTGGCATGAGAAAAAAATTGGTTGAGCTTAATGTTTTCTGAACTTCAGGTTGAGCTTAAAATGTTCTTGCAGGTAGAGCAAATTGAACAACTGAGTTGTTTTTGGATGATGATCTATGTATGATAAGGAGATAAGACCAGTTATGTGAAAACTGTTGACTATTTTAAGTTACATGCCACTGGTTTTGCTTACTGTATGAGTAACTAGGAGACAATTATCAGACTAATTCATGTCGAAAAATGATTTGTTGGAGTTATAATATGCCAAATAAATGTAATCCTGGCCAAAATTTTGAATGTTATATCGGTTTAATCTTTTAGGTGGTAGCTATACTTTGATTTGAATGGAAATATAATCAATGTGAAAACCTTGCTCCTTTGCTTATAGACTTATAGTTATGCTTTGGTATTGGAATTATCGGTTTATTATTTCCTCAGTTATTTCCTTATCTAGCATATCTTCTTCTTATACTTTGATCATTGTATTTGATACATATATTGTTTGTGAATCAGTTTTATGTTATTCCTATTATTCTTCTTCAGGTTATTAAAATTAAAATATTGGATAGTGAAGTCAATGCCATACATAGATATGTGGCTGGCTAGCTACATGTGTCATGTGGACATGGCCAACAGTTGTAGGTATGATATGGTTATGACAGTTATGTTAAGGGCTAATCTATTTGGGATTATTTCAGTGAAGATAACAAAGGATATTGTGATGAATTCACAAAATCACTTGGAATTGCTCTGTTGTCTTTGGGTATGGGGCTTTGAGCCAGGTACAATTCATTAGCTCCATTTCCATCCCATATGTTTTTGACTGCTGGTAAGTAAATGCTCAATGTAGAATTCTATCTACTGTCTCTGTTATTATAATATCAATCAGACTTAGTTAAAGCTTCATTATATGCATTGAGAATTTGAGATACTATGATTGCTATATCTTCCAGGTGAATACTTCATTGGAATACTTCATTGGAGTAGCATATCTTCTCAGGTGCCTCTCTTTCCCACTGATTGTTGTTTCACTTTGCTATATTTTCATATTTTGGTTCACTTTGCAGTGTCTGGTAAATGCTTAAGTGCTTGAGATGACTTAGATGAGGCATGCAAACTACAAAAGTGTTACAGAAAGTCAGAAACTTGTAATTTCAAATTGTAAAATATAAGCTTCTATAGTTGATTAGTTGTAAATTGTAATCATTTGTAACTTGTAAATTGTAAGCTTTTTTGCTAGTTATTACTGTAATTTTGTAGTATAAAAATTATGAGTACAATGCTAATTGGTTGTTGTTTGCTTAATGAATATTGAATAATGAGTCTTTCACTCAGAATCTAATATAAACATTCAAAACTGAAATACTTTCTTTAAGTTCGGTTAGTACGGTTATTAACCGAACCGAACCGATATATTTCGGTTCGGTTAAAACTAAAATGTAGATGTTTGGTTCGGAGTTCGGTTTCAATTTTATCAAACCGAAAAGTTCGGTTCGGTTCGGTTTTGTTCGGTTTGGTTCAGTTTTGAACCGATGAACACCCCTAGTTTTTGGTGGTGTTGTTCTGAGCCTCTTCATGTTTGAATTTGTTTGGTCTGGTGTCAGTCAGTTTTTTGCTAGGAGGTTTAAATGTGTTTTAGTGTGTTCATCATGTATGGATTGTAATGGAAATAATGGAAGTTGAAAGTTAAAACTGTTTGTGGTTACAATTGTATTCTGAGCCTACTATAATTGGTGAATGATATTTTGTGTTCTGAGCCTACTATATTTTTTAAATAAATATTTTGTTGTTTCCAGGCTGAATAAGCTCTGTTTAATTTTGATTTCAGGTTGATTTCAGCTTGAAGTGCTTCTTGGAGTTACTCACTACTCGACACCAGTTGACATTTGGAGCAAAAAGCTTGTATATTTGGTGATAAAAGTTGTAAAGCTGCTAAATTTGTAAAGTTTTTGATGTACTTGTGCGTTATTGAAATAAGTATTCTATCAATGTATTGAAGCAAATAACATTATTTAAGATATTAATTTCTCGTGTTCTGTTATTGGGCTTGGTTGAGGATGTTTGCATGTATAAGATTTCAGGTGTCATGACCATGGCATTACCTTACACTTTTATGATGATCGAAATTCATTTAGATATATTTGTTATTATTGTTTTGGTGTCATGTGATGATATGATGAATACTCATGTAGAGTGAACATATCTGGCAGCTACTTGAAAGAATGTTTCAAAGCAGCAGCAGCAGCAACATCAGTGTCACAAACGAAAGGGTTAAAAACACAATTGTAATCACAAATAAGTTTTAACTTTCAACTTCCATTACTTCCATTACAATCCATACAGGACCAACACACTAAAACACATTTAAACCTCCTAGAAAAAAACTGACTAACACCAGACCAAACAAATTCAGACATGTAGGCTCAGAACACCACCACCAAAAATTGAACATGAAGCTCAGAACAACAGAAAATTGAACAACATAAATTGAACATGAAGTTCAAAATGTGTAAGCTCAGAAAAACAAAAACTGAACATGAAGTTCAAAATGTGTAAGCTCAGAACAACAGAAACTGAACACCACCAACCACCAACCAATGTGTACACCAATTGCCGAAAACAACAGAAACCAAATGGAGATTATACAAAAGGATTAAAAACACAATTGTAACCACAAACTAGTTTTAGCTTTCAACTTCCATTACTTCCATTACAATCCATACATGACCAACACACTAAAACACATTTAAACTTCCTGGCTGTCGAAACATTCTCAATGGGTCAAAAATGGGCAGTCGAAGAGAGTGTTCTCAAGGCTCTCAGGTTCTCCACTAACATCCTTCTTGTTCTTCCTCTTGAGTTCCTGAACAAAGTGATTCACCAAAAAATAAAGAAGCAAGTACGTAAATATATGTATTATAATGAATTGCAAGGAAACTTTTGACTTGGAGATATAACCACATACCACTCAGCTGTTCCTGGAGAGTGTTTGATGAACATGGTAAAGCTGGTAATTTAAATTGACAGGGTATCATCAAATTCAGGATAGACAGGTATTTGAACAACAACAAAAAATTTCAACAAAAAAATCTGTAGGCTCAGCAAAGAAAACTGTAGGCTCAGAACAACAACAACAGTAAAATAATCTGCAGGCTCAGATTAACAACAAGAGATGCAAAAATCTGTAGGCTCAGAATAACACCACCATAAACTGAACATGAAGCTCAAAATGTGTAAGCTCAGTACAAGAGAATTTGAACATGAAGTTCAAAATGTGTAAGCTCAGAACAACAGAAATTGAACAAAAAGCTGAACACCACCAAAAAATTTCAGCTCCCCATCTCAGAACAACAGAAACTGAACATGAAGCTGAACACCACCAAAAAAAATTTGTGCCGAAAACAGAAATTGAATATGAAGCTGAAATGACTTGCACACTAACTTGGTAGGAGGGTGCAAAAAAACAAAATCATTTTACTTGTCTTGTATAAACTTTTCATCACTGCCTACACACTCCAAAAGAGAAAAATCATGAATAAAAAGAAAGAGAGATAGAGATAGGGGTTTTCGATTTTACCCCTTTTACCCCTCAACATTCTGAAGATAAGCGGGTTCAAATCTGAGCCGTTCGATCGCGATCAGTCGTGATCGAATGGCTGAAAACTCAGCTCCCCATAAGGATTTCAGCTCCCCAGCTCTTAATAGACTTACTCTATATGAAAACCCCAGCCATCGATAAGAGATCCTACGGCTGAGAACTTTTGCACACGATAAGGGCCTCTTCTCACCATCTCATAATAGACTTACTCATGTATATATATAGAGTAAAAAAAACAGTAGGCTCAGAACAGACTATTCTCACTAGGGCTGCATTGGGGTGTCGTGCCAACTAGAATATGACGAATAAATAATCAAGCATAAATACAACAAGCTGAAAAAATTATTTAGATCATAAAGTGTTTCGCATCACTGCCTACACCAAAAAATATAGTGATACTATCAATCATTGTGTGTCATCGCTGCCCAAAAATCAGATGAATTGGGCTAGACTCAAATCACTTAAATGTAAGTGAGTGTTGAGGGCATTGGGGATTCCACAACATTCATTCATTTCTTCCCCATCTTCTCTCCCGCTCATTCCACAAACTCTATTCAACTTTGCATAATTATCATGGCACACAACCAAATATGCTTCAAAACAATAATTTCAATCCCCAAAAATAAATAACCAACTTATATCAAAATGAATCTCATCATTGCCTACACACACAACCGAAAGAAAATGCAAGAAATTTAACAGAAATCATAAAATCATGTATGAGAATCAAACACTTCCCTCCGAAATCTGAGCCTGTAATGGCAGTCAAGGACAGAGGGCGTCAAGCGTCAGCCAAACCCACCGCGCTAAGGGGTTTCGATATCCACAAAATGCCCCCAATTTAAAGATAGATCTCACGCGATTTGGGTCATCGAAGAGAGAGAGAACCCTACCGAGAGTAGAAAACAAAACCCTAATCGTGATTTGGGATTTTCGCCGCAGAGAGAGAGAACCCACTGAGAGAAGAAATCGAAACCCTAATCACGATCAATCAAAACCCTAACATTGATTTCGGTTTCTCCAACCGAATAGAGGCTGAGCTGGGTTTGTCGTCGAGGAGAGAGTGGTTCCGATGAAGAGTCGGAGATAGAGCAGGAGGGAGAGGCGTAGAAGTAGGGTTTTGCTCGACGAGGAAAGAGAGCGGGAGGGAGAGGAGGTTCTTCAGATCGTGAGAAAGAAAGAGAGATAGAGATGGGGGTTTTCGGTTTTACCCCCTTTACCCCTCAACTTTCTGAAGATAAGCGGGATCAAATATGAGCCGTGTGATCGTGATCAAACACGATCGGACGGCTGAGAACTCCTGCTTTCGATAAGGAGCGCATCTCACCATCTCATAATAGACTGACTATATATATATATATATATATATATATATATATATATATATAGGAAAGTCTTTCATTGTGCACCACCCGTCCGTGTGCACTCGGCCTTCCCGCCTTCGTATCAACGATCCGAACCGTTCACATTGATCTACACATCTAAATTAGTCTAAATATGTAAAATCAAATCATTTGAAATTCATTTGCCCATCCATCATGTGACTATAAAAACAATGATTTTCAGCCATATAATTTTGTAACACTTCAATGAATGGGGAAATGAATTTCAAATGATTTGAGTTTACATATTTAGACTAATTTAGATGTGTAGATCAGTGTGAACGGTTCGGATCGTCGATACGAAGGCGGGAAGGCCAAGTGCACACGCCGTGTGCACCATAGGTGGTGCACAACAGAAGAATTCCCATATAAGTTTCTTTCATTGCACTATATATATATATATATATATATATATATATATATATATATATATATATATATATATATAATAAACACAAAGAAAGCTATCAAGTGGCTCTCATTCAATATGGTTAAAATCAATGGTCCAGATCTAACCTCACAAAACATATTTTCCCGCCCAAAATTTTTCCCCAAAACTCAAATTCAAATCCCCCAAAACAACTCCTTTATTTATTTATTTATTTATTTCCCTCACTCTCTCTCTTTCTCTCACACTCTCTCTCTCATTCCTCCTCTATTTACTCAGAAATTTATTTTTCAGATTTCAAGTTTGTAAATTTTCAGTTTTTTAATGCATTTTTTATTGCTCATGTTACATTGAAAATAAAAAATATCTTATGAACAGTTAAATTTCATCATTTTCCACACTCAAAGTTCTAAGAAGTTGGATTTTATACCCTCATTTATAATTATTTTTCAACATATACTAATGGAAACATGGACTTTTATTTACAACTAATTATTATTTTACTACTATTCAAACCTGAGCTACAAAATTGTTGTTTTACTGTTTACAAAACTTTCATATGTTGTATCATTCCGAAGACGTGCCGTAGGCACGTGCCCACGGGCAAAACTAGTATATATATATATATATATATATATATATATATATATATACACACACACACACACACACTAGGTTTGTGACGTGAATATTTGCAAGTGTACAAAATCGCAACAACTAGTATACATAAGTGAAAAGAGTGTCGAACCCACAAGAAATAATTATTTTATTGAGTACCGAAATTTACTAGATGAATTACTATTTAGAAAATCAAAATTCAATAAAGAAAGCAACTAAATTAAATTAATCCAAAGAACTAACTAAATTAATTAAAAAGGAGCGGAATCTAAAATTTTGTTGTTTATTAATTGCAAAACTAATTCTAGGGCTTTTGATTTCACCTAGTTAATCCCACACAATTTATTACTCCATGTGAATAAAAATATTATTTTTCCAAGTTGTAGACCAAAATCCCCAAATTATTCAATATTCTTTCTCAAGCAATATCAAAAATACTCTCAACTAATTATTTTTCATAGTTCATGCACAAATTACTAATTGAAAATTTATTAAGATCTATTGATTTCTCAACGGTCACATTAATAGCAGTTCGCTTTTGCAACGGTTTTTAATTTTATTAATTCGAAATCACAAATTACCAGTTCGGTTTAATAAATCATACAAAGTTTGGACAAACATGTAACGCCCCGAATCCCAAATCACTGAATTCGAGATGTTCTACAGGATCTTTTCATTCATTTACCTTCCCTCCATCATATGTGTCAGAGGAAAAATACAAACTTAGTAATCACACCATTAGGTCTATCTGCACACATGTTTATCACCACATCACAAAATAATTGTCTCGTACCAGTCGACTTGTCTACACGACAGTCGACTGTACCGATGCAATTCATCTTTGTTTTCCGTGCCATTTCTACACTATTAGTCCTCCATAATTATCAACAATAAACATGCTCAAGCATTTCTATTACGTACTATCTTACTCCTCAAGAGTACAGTAACAAACATTATATTTACAGCATGTTTTCTACATTAGAAGTCCTGAAAAACACCCACCTTATTTGACGAAGTAATCGAATCCAGCAAGGTCCTCAATGCAGTGCAGCACTTCTTGCTCCTTACTCCTTGTTCCACACCGAAATCCTTCAGAGTACTCTTTCGGCCTCCACAGAAAAACTCCCACACACAACTCTCACAAAACCTCTCTTATAAAATTAATCTAGTGTAAAAGAAATAGAGAATAAGAGGGGGTATTTATACTAGAATATAGGTGGAATGGAGGGTTAGGATGCACTAGGGAGTTGGATGATCAAGGGCTAAGATTTACTAGGAAGTTGTGAAAACTACCCACACCTTGCATAACCGCCCACATCTCATCCCCGCTACTCACCCAGTCCGGCCATACTTGTGTGCTTGTGCACGTGTACATTGAATGCACGTGCACACACAAACCACTCTACAAAATTGTACATCAAATACCCGGAAATAAAAGAAAAGATGCTACACATACAAGTTGTAAGAAATAATACAAGAGGTTTAAATCCATGGGCTTAAATTAATTGGGCCAAAAATAAATATTTTTAAAAGAAGATAAGTAAATTAACCTTTGGGCTTTAGGGAAAATCCTTATAGAAAACAATATGCTTATTCATCATGTTGAAAAATAATAATAAACAAATATTACACATGCATACCATATGTAAAAATAAATAATCTTTATATATTAGGAAAAATTCAGGGTATTACATCACTCCCTCTTAGAATAGTTCCGTCCCCGGAACTACAGTCAAGAGCGAGAAAACAGAAAACAAAACAAGAAAACAAAAGATACAAGGATATAATCAAGCAAAAAGCTCAGGGTAGTCCTTCAACATCCTCTCCTCAGATTCCCAAGTAGCCTCTTCAACCATGTGGTTTCTCCAGACTACTTTGACCATCGGTATCGTCTTATTCCTCAAGACTTTCTCCCTACGGTCAACAATCTCGATAGGAGACTCGATGTAATTCAGGTCTAACTGCAAACCCTCCGGCACTTCCGGCAAATGATGACTCGGATCTGGAATATAACCTCTCAGCATAGACACATGGAAGACATTGTGCACCTGAGACAACTCTCCCGGTAATTCAAGCCGGTACGCAGTTTTCCCGATCCTTTTCAATATCTTATATGGGCCTATAAACCTCGGGGCTAACTTCCCGCCTTTGCCAAAACGAACCACACCTATACTGGGCGATACCTTTAGAAAGATGAAGTCACCAACCTCAAACTCAAGGTCCCTTCTCTGGTTGTCTGCACAGCTTTTCTGCCTGCTCTGAGCTTCTACCAACCTTTTCCTGATCAGATCAATCTTCTCAGAAGTTAGCTGCACAAGCTCAGAAACAAACAACTGACGTTCCCCTACTTCATACCAACAAACAGGAGTCCTGCACTTCCTGCCATACAAAGCTTCGTACGGTGCCGTCCCAATGCTAGCTTGAAAACTGTTGTTGTAGGAAAACTCTACCAAAGGTAAATGCCTTTCCCAACTACCTCCAAAGTCTAGTATACAACACCGAAGCATATCCTCAAGAATACGATTGACTCTCTCGGTCTGCCCATCGGTCTGTGGATGAAAAGCAGTGCTGAAATCTGTCTTGGTACCCAAAGCTGCCTGAAGACTCCTCCAAAAATACGAAGTAAACCGTGCATCTCGATCAGACACAATAGTTGACGGAACGCCATGAAGTCTGACAATCTCACCAACATACATCTCAGCCAACTTGTCCATCGAAGCAGTGAGTTTCATCGCTAAAAAGTGAGCGGACTTGGTAAGTCGATCGACTATAACCCAAATCGCATCATTGCCTTTAGAACTCTTAGGCAATCCCGTGATGAAATCCATACTGATGTTATCCCACTTCCATTCCGGAATAGGTAACGGCTGTAATAGACCTCCGGGTCTCTGATTTTCGGCTTTGACTTGCTGACAAACCTCACACTTCGCGACAAATTCAGCCACATCCCGCTTCAAACCTGACCACCAGAAATGCTGTTTGACGTCCTTGTACATCTTAGTACTCCCAGGATGTACCGACAAAAGAGTAGCATGCGCCTCCTGAAGAATATTCTCTTTCAGGTCCGCCTGATTTGGAACGCACAGTCTATCTCCGAACCACAGCACTCCATCCCTGATTTGAAATCTGGGCAACCTGCCAGCACCAACCTGCTCCTTCATCTCCAAAATATCAGCATCAACCTCCTGACTTGCAATGATCCTTGCATTCAAAGTAGGCTGAAGCCTCAACTGAGCCAAAGATGCTCCCAATCCTTGCAAGACAACCTCAATACCTGCTCGGTCCAACTCCTCAATCAGATGCCTCTGAGTTGTAATCAGACTGACCAAACTGCTCTTGCGACTAAGTGCATCAGCAACAACATTAGCCTTTCCAGGATGATACTTGATCTCAGGTCGCATATCCTCGAGCACTTTCAACCATCTTCGCTGCCTCAGATTGAGATCCCTCTGCTGATATATATACTTCAAGCTCTTGTGGTCCGTGTACATGTTCAACTTCTCACCGTACACGTAGTGCCTCCATTGCTTCAGAGCAAAAATAATCGCAGCCAACTCCAGATCATGAGTCGGGTAATTCTTCTCATGCGGTCGTAGTTGCCTACACCCATAAGCGATTACTCTTTCCTCTTGCATTAAGACACAACCAAGCCCACGATGTGAAGCATCGCTATAAACATCATACTCAACACCTGCTCTAGGCAAAGCCAAAATAGGTGCAGTAGTCAGCTTCTCTTTCAACTCCTGAAAGCTCGCCTCACATTGCTCAGTCCACTTGAAGCTCACATTCTTCTTGGTCAGTCCAGTAAGCGGTACAGCTATCTGAGCATAACCTTGAATGAATCTCCTGTAGTATCCAGTCATCCCAAGGAAACTTCTGACTTCCTTCACTGTAGTAGGCCTAGCCCAATCTCTCACTGCCTCTATCTTCTGAGGGTCAGTTGCCACTCCCACTACAAACGGGGAAGGCTTCACCGGCGGTTTTCGATCGGCTTCACCGGCATTTATAAACGCCAGTGAATACCCTACCGGCGATTTGAACAGCACCGCACCAACCGCCGGTGGTGCGCGTGCCGGGGTTTGTTGGCCACCCTTCCCCGGCGCTTTCATAGCCGCTGGTATATATAATATATTGGCCGGCGCTTCTAAATGCGCCGGTGGAACCATTTTTTTATTTTTTTAAAAAAAGAAATTAAACCTACCCCGGCGGTTTGGAAAATGCCGGGGCAAAGTTTTTACTTTTAAAAAAAAAAAGAAATTATCCCTACCCCGGCGGTTGGGAAACGCCGGGGATATATATATAATTTTTTTAAAAAAATTGAAATAATATAATTTTTATAAATAATCACCGGCGTTGTGGAAAACGCCGGGGTTGTTTTGAATTTAAAAAAAAAAATCAAAATCTGTATATATATGCAGATTTTTTAATATATGCAAATGTTGCTAGTAAACCCAAATTTATATTCAAAATTTTACACGCACACTCATGGAAATGAACAATAAAAAATTTAGCTGACAAAATTCAATATATATATTTCATACTGATCAACATACACAACTTCAGAAGTTTAAAGTTCTGTAAAATTCATAATCGTCGACAACAATAACCAAAGTATCAAGTTATACATATACCATGTTTACATCAATAAAGTTCTAACAAGTTTGATCATACAAACTGATTGCACCACAAAAAAAGACCAAAAAATGACTTGCAATTAGTAGATTTTTTTAATTGGTACGCCTTCTTAAGTCGTTGCTTCCATCACGCTCGCTTTGGTTCTCTGGATTTGCCCGACTTAAATTAGTTGGAACTCTATTCTGAAATTGTAACAAAAAAAATAGGTTATAATTTCCCGCCGGATTTAAACATATACATACCTAACACTACAGCATATGATAGTAATGGAGACAAAATTTTGATTGTCAATTATTAAAATATTATGTATGTCAGCCTAATTCATTCACTCTGCATAAAATATCTCTTCATTTTTACTTGAATTACAAGAAACAGAGTATAAAAGCTTAATTCATTCACTTTGCAGATTCTGTTAGTTGTTTCTATTTTATTTTGTCGACTCAGGGATTCTAAACCTGCATATAGCTGCTGTGAACTACGGTTGTTATCTTTGTACTCTTGTTCCGTTAGTTGCTTATCATCTTTGGAGGTACATAGCATTTTTCTCTACTGACTGCACATTGAAAACTACAAGATTTTCTGGAAATTGATGCTTCATTTCAGTGATGAATAATTTTCAACTGGGATTTGTCCCCATTGTGTGACCTTTGGCTTCACATTTCTTCTAAATGCTGTTACATGTTATTCTGTTACACTGAAATGAAGCATCAATTAGTGTAACAACATTAACATCAATTAGTGTCACACAATGGGGACAAATTCTAGCAGAAAATTAGTCATCACTGAAATGAAGCATCATCAATTTCCGGAGAATCTTATAGTGTTCAATGTGCAGTCCGTAGAGAAAACTGGAATGTGTCTCCAAATATGATAAGCAACTAAGGAAACAATTTTACAAAGATAGCAACCATAGTCCACAGCAGCTAGCAGCTATATACAGGTTTTGAATCCCTGAGTCCACAAAATAAAAGAGAAACAACTAACAACAGGCAGCCTAATAGAATAACTTGTAACAGCAACTAGAAGAAATCTGAAGAAAATGTGAAGCCAAAGGTCACACAATGGGGAATAGCTAACTTACCAATTTCGCAGGCAAAGATTTCTTATGAAAGATATAACCAACAGAAACCAGCAAACCATGAACAACAAAAAGACAGCAAAGAAGTCCAATGAAAAAATATTTCACTATAGGCTAGATCACTGCTCCAGCTTGGACTATGATTAGCAAGTTGCACTACATAAAAATTTCTAGAACTATAAATAGAAAAAGGGTGGAGTTTTTGGAATGCAAGTTCACTTGAGTACCCAATAATTGAAAAAACAACACAGATCACCATTTACTTGAACACTACACGAGCCACATAATTTGGTCCTAATAAGAAGCTCAAAAGTTTAAGGACTGTCTTGATAATCTTGATTAGAAAAACTTGGTTGAGTTGTACATGATAGACATGCTGATGTTGCTTTTATCTTCCTCAATCAATCAGATTATGGAGGTGCAGGCAATGCTTTTGGCTTAGGCTTAACTTCAACTTCATTGATGTTGCGGAATCAAGTATGTTCCGAAAAATATACTTGTAAATGTGATTCAAAGAAATAAAATGAGTTAAAAAAAACAATTTCTAACCTGTGTCGGAATGGCTGGTTCGGGATTTTGTTGCCTCACCAAAGCTGCAACTACCTCTTTAAGCTGTGACACATCTGACCTTAGAGAGCGTAACTCCTCGTCTCTCGGATCCTCAGCACTAGACGCATGAGCTTTGAAGACTTCAGTAGGCGTTGGGCCTAAACCCATTCCACGCACACGGCCAGGGCGCTCAGGGCCTCTTGTTTCGAGCAAAGCATGACGCTGAAGTGATAATGCGTCAAAGTCAGTTGTGGTAGAGTCGGGGGTCATTGTGGAAGACAGTTCAGCATACTTGACTCTGGCAGTGCTCTGTTAAATTACAAATTGGCATAAAATTATATAAGTTATTTACTTCTATAAGCGACTTAACAAATCAAGGAACGCATACTTCATGAAGAAAAATTACCGATATCAATGCAGCTGTTGTGGAAACAAATTGGCCATCTGATTTCTTGTGGGTCGCGTCAAAAAAATCTAGATCGCCAAACTTGTCTGCACCGTGTTCCTCAACCTTTAATTAATAAATCACAGATATAAGAAACTTTATAATCTTTGTATATTCATTAGTGAAAAAAAGGCTTAACACATACCAATCTCTCACGAACTGTAGCGAAGCTACTAGTTCCAGCAGTGTGCAGTACATCCTGTTTTCCTCGACTTGCCGAACCAATTTCAGACCTTTTCTGCACATTTCAGATAATTACAACTCAATCAAAATAAGTTTAAATAATCAAATGCAATGTACTATATGCAATAATCAATACACACTTTAAAGAGACTGGCAGAATAGTTTGAATACTAAAAAATGGACAGAGAGAGAAATTTAAATAGTTTGAATACCTTTCCCTCTAGAGAACTCCAAAAATGAACAAGGTAGTGCCAATCGGAAGGATTAACATTGGGGGGGGGACAACCCTTGCATTCTCGGCTGCGGACTTATTTTCATCGAAAAATGCCGCTTTCAATTCACATTTCCAGTCTCTCAACTTCTTTCCCATTGACTTATTCAACCATTTGTTATCAAGATTGTCGGGGTATTGAAATTTTTGCTGTATAATATGATTGATTAGCAAATATATAGGTAGGAACAAGTAATCTAAAGTAGCATCCTCCAGTATATCAAACAATATCAAATTTCAGCTGATAATAAAATGCATTGGCCAAGTCAAATTAATAAAAAAAAAAAAATTGCCTACTGATCAATGATACCAGATGCGCCAAAAGGAACCTATATCAATGCCTTCATTAAGAGATGGAGCAAGAGTTATTGATTAGTATAAGCAATACAGCACAGGGATTTTAAGTTCACCCTAAATCTTTCTTAGGTTTAGGCTTTGAGTTGTGCTACTATAATAAAAAAATCTTAACCATAGGAATTTCTGTGATGCCCTTTTTCATGTATTATCACCTAAAGAATTTCGTTCACAAACAAAATGATGATTGCTCAAAAGAAATTGAGATGTTTCTGACAATGAGGGGAGCTTACAAAAAACAGTTTCAGGGTCTCTCTCACTTGTGTGGAACCATTTACTTAAATGAACAAATTCAATATATGCTCCTCGATTCTATGATGACATTCAGTTTTACTATTAGGGAAGGAGGATATCGTTCAATGTTACTTTTCTTTCTTTTGCTATAACATATCAATCGAATCTCTGTATCTTCTGACAGTCAACTATAATATTGTGTCACTTGGAGTTTGATTGCTATATGCTTTTTCTCCATCTATTGTAGATTGTAATGTTGAAATTTATTTAAGTGATTCTCTTTTCTATTTTAGTAGGCATGTTCTACAGTTGAAGTTTTGGCATTTTTGTTATATGCATTGTGGGTGAGCTAAGCATATATCTACATCTCACACCAAACCTAACACTTAATTTGTGGACTGGTCATCTACACTTGTTTTTCAAATTGCACGCATTTGTTGCTGTTGCTAGACCAAACATCTTGTGTTTGTCACACAAATGGTCATAACCTAATTTCGAAGGGCATATTATTATGTTTGAAGCATGAAAACCAAGATTCATATGTTCTTTGACCTCCTAAATGGGTATTGAACAGAGGAGAAACTTTCTCATTGATATTGGTGGCTATTTAAACTGCGAGTCATCTCTTTCATATGCAGTACATGTAAAGAACTAGAGGTAGTTTCTTCTCTCGTAGCCTTATTTTTATTATTTTCATGCTCACATATCTGTCATATATGTACTTGTGTTCTTTGTTTGTGATGCTTTCATCTTAATTACAGCTTTTATTATCCCCTTTGCTTCAGTATTCTCTTTAATAGAACATGCATATTTTTCCCCTCACAAAATAATGACATGTTCTTCACAATGGTAAAATAAAATTCCATTACTTTTTCTTGCTTCATCATGATCAGGATAAAATGTGCTTTCTGCACTAGATGGGTATCATGATGGGCCCGTGGAAATGACATTGCTGAATTACTTGAGGTACATATTCGACCACAGAACATAACAAAGAATTTGCTCTAATTAAATCGAAATACATTTATGAGAAACTTAAACAAAGAAACTTAAAGCATAATACCTTGATTGTATTGATGGCAATTGTCTTAGACGTCGCCGGAATTTTTGACCATCTGTCGTAAGACAATGGTAGTATTTGACCATTTCTTGCAATTACCCCTATGAAATTAGCAAATGTAGATGCTTCCTTGCCCACAGGTTGGTTTGCAGGGTTGACGGTCACCACAATTTTTTCGTTCGGTTGACGCTTCCAAACATCTGCCATCCTCGTCGGTCCCCTGTTTTTTTTATTGGTGGTGCACTCCCCTCACCGATCTCAAACTGAGTGTCAATCTCCATCTCTTCTGGAGACTGTCCCTGCACATCCCCCGTGATTGGTGTTGGCGAGGGAGCCCTTTTTGTAGGTCGTCGAGGCATTTTTCACTAACAACAAAAAACATCATATTAATTGCAGTGTGGGGAAAACCACTTTCAGAGGAGCTCCATAGTCCATATAAAAGTAATAAGAGGTTAGTAACTTAGTATAAGAAATGTGAAGAAAATTAAATAGTTGCCGTGTTAAAAAGATAAAACAATGGCCGAGTAGTATTTAACAAGGGTCCAAAATAAAAGAAACATTGTAAAATTAGGAAATCTGTAGTGGGAGTCTGGCACCTACCCAAAGAGTGTACATGGAAACAAGGCATGTGTAGTATACTGGTACTTTAAGTGTTAGTGTTACTGAAACTTTCCATAATAAGAAACACTACAAATAACCCGCCTTCTAAAATTCATCCTCAAAACCTGGCAATCAGAGAACCAAACTCCAAAAGTCCTCTATTCCTTAGGACTGATGATCAATCCTAAAAAGTGAGTTAATTATCCTATATCTCGGATACTGGTACTTTAAGTGTTAGTGTAGCATTTTTTTATTAAGAAACTATCATTGTAAGTCTCAGTGAATGACATTGTTTTACTGAAGGCATTCTAATGTTGAAGGATCTGATGCATCACTAGGCTACTCATTTCCAATTATTTGAGGACTGAAATGAAAAGCCAACCAGAACTGACACGGACATGCATTTCAATAAACTTAAGGTAGATCAACAAAACACATAATTGCAAATAGCATACCAGAAATCAATAAAACAACTACAAAAGGTTTACTTCATATACAACATTATCATTTCAGTCCAACAAAAAAAACACCAATTCTGGAAACTTAAAGCATTATTCAGATTGAAGCCTGGAAACTTTGATATAGTGTAGATGCATCCAAAGATATCAGATATGAAAGGAAATTAAAATAAAGAGAATTATTCATCAAAATATATCACTAAAATCAACATTAAATGTTGCAAAAAACACATTAACACCAACACAGAGAACTATCTCCTTATTTCCTTAAGTGTACTACCAAAGCATGTAACAAAAAAGAAAAAGAAAAAGAAAAACTTGTTCATAAAGCTTGTAACAAAAAAGAAAAAGAAAAACCAAATACACATGTAAATCACTACATCTTTGAATCTAAGAACAAAACAGAGAATGTTTATTATAATCCAATATCATCCAATACATCTCCTGGCTCTCCATCCGTACGGAGCCAATTAGGACTACTGTTGTCATCTGTTATGTTTACATCTAATATTGGAAACTCATTAGCAATATAATTGTCCATGGGATCATCATTCTCATCATCTGCAGCCTCGCCCAACTGAAATACATCTCTTGGTTGCATAATAAGTGCAATGTGAGTTTTGGGGCAAACTGGATCTTCAACATAGAACACTTGAAGGACTTGGGATGGAAACACAAATGGCTCATGATTAATGTGTATACCTGTGTGAATCAAATTTGAGAAGTTTACAATTGTAAAACCTAATTTATCCTTGTTATTTGGATAATTCTTATCCAAACCAGCCCATTCCCCGCGGGAATTGACCATAATAATCCAACTCGATGATATCCGTGAGCACCCCATAATAGTCAATATCTACATCTATAGGATTCGCATCTTCCCTAGTAGCATAACTTCTAGTCCTTGACGTGACTACAATTCCACTGTTCTGGGACTTCAAATAGCGTTCACGATCTTTAGTATGAAATCTGAAGCCATTGTGTATATATCCCCTGAATCTTCTAACCATTTTATGGGGACCTCTCGCCAGAATCTTTATTTCAGGTGATAGATCCTCATCATGCAATTTAGAGACCTACATATGTGACGGTTAATCGTTTAAGTACAGTGACAAATGTAGATATAAAATATTTGCTAATAAGTTGATGTTTCACTTACATGAGATTGAAACCAAGTATGAAATTTTTTATTCATTATCTTACTTTGATCACGTGGTCTCAATCTTCTCGGTCTAGCTGTTCTTTTAATCTCACGGATAAATTCACTATAAATTATAAAATGATAAAAACGATAGTTAGTTAAAATTATGTCTCGATTTTAATGCAATATAAACGACTACAAAATTGACTTACGCTCGAAATGGCTCAACTTCTGCATGGTGATCTAGTACATAACGGTGTGCTTGTTCCCATGTTAAGTTATCTAATTCAAATGCGTCAACTTTACCAATAGTAGTGTCAGCAGTCTGAAAGAGATACTTAGCCCCGCCAAGGTTTGACGTGTCTGGGTTTCTCCTTGGCCTATTCAGACTTGTCTCTACACCCATAAGATATCTTGAACAAAAATTAGAGCACTCTTCCGATAGATAGCCTTCAGCTATCGAGCCTTCTGGATATGCTCTATTTTTAACATATCCCTTAAGACGATAAAGGTACCTATATAGTTAAATATTTTGGTCATAAAAAATAAATAAATACATCACATAAAGTAGATAAACCAGATAGATGTTCAATGAAGGATGAATATTACCTCTCAATGGGATACATCCACCGATAATGTACGGGTCCCCCGAGTCTAGCTTCACCGGCCAGGTGGATTATCAAGTGAATCATTATAGTAAAAAACGATGGAGGAAATATCCTCTCCATTTGACAAAGTACCACTGCAGCACGTTGCTCCAATTGGTCAAGATCTTCAATACGTAGAACTCTCGAACACAGTCCTTTATAAATACTACAAAGATCCTTGATGACGGCAGTGACTTGCTCACACATCGAAAACCTTAGAGCCACGGGAAGGAGATCTTGCATCAATATGTGATAGTCATGTGACTTTGGACCCTGAAGCTTCTTCTCCTTAGAGTTGACGCACCGTGCTATGTTAGATGAATAGCCATCAGGGACTTTAATCTCCTGTAACACCTTGCAAAATAATCCCAATTCTTTTTTGGACATTGAATAAATTGCTGGAGGGAGATGGACTCTGCCATTGGGTAAATGCTCTGGGTGCAACTCATGTCGTATGTTCATCGAAACTAAATCAAGGCGACACTTGAGATTATCTTTGGTCTTCCGATCATCCCCCATGACAGTTGCTATACAATTTTCGCTGATATTTTTACCAATGTGCATCACATCTAAATTATGACGTAATGAGTTGAATTCCCAATACGGCAACTCAAAAAAAATGTTCTTCTTCTTCCATAACCCTAAATCAACCATGTTGTCACATTCATCTGCATCGCATAAGTCAGTGCCCTCATCCCTGGCTTTTCTCTTGCCTTTCCTGATGACTTCTGGTTCTTTGCCGTAATTGAAATTATGACCTTGTAATCGCCTAGACACATCTGACCCTGTCAAAATTTCAGGCGCATGCCCCCACTCCTGCAACCCATCAAATGTTGAAGTTTCTGACCTGAATATGTGTGTGTCATGCAACCATCTTCGATGACCCATGTAACAAAATTTTCTACCATTATACAACCATTTTGAAACAGTTTGATCAGCACAACAAGGACATGCATAACGCCCTTTGGTACTATAACCGGATAAATTTGCATATGCAGGAAAATCATTGATTGTCCAAGTCAACGCAACCCTGAGACGAAAAGTTTCTTTAGCTGTTGCATCATAGGTTGGAACACCCTCCCATAATTGTTGAAGTTCATTTATTAATGGTTGAAGGTACACGTCTATATCATTTCCTGGACTTTTTGGTCCAGGAATTATCATTGACAACATAAACGATGAAGGTTTCATACATTTCCAAGGGGGCAAATTGTACGGAATTAACACAACGGGTCATATGCTATATGTATTGCTCATTTGCCTGAATGGGTTAAAACCATCACTGGCTAATCCAAGTCTCACACTTCGAGGATCTTCAGCAAAATCAGGATATCTTTCATCAAATTTTTTCCAAGATTGAGAATCAGCCGGGTGTCTGAGAGTCCCGTCATCCTTGCAACATTCTGCATGCCATCTCATATCCGAAGAAGTTTTAGATGACATAAACATTCTTTGCACCCTAGGAATAAGAGGAAAATATCGCAAAATTTTTGCAGGCCTCTTTTTCCTACTTGTTTTAACTGAGTCATCAGCTTCTTGGCCTTCATTTGGTTTTCCTTTCCATTTTGACGTTCCGCATATTTCACAATTCTGTAGCCTAACCTTATCCCCCCTGAACAGCATACAATCAAATGGACAAGCTAAAATCTTCTCATACCCTAAATCAAAAGACTTCAGAAATTTTTTGGTAGCATGGGATGATTCTGGAATACAAATTTCAGGAAATGCTTCATTCAACAACTGAAGTAGCATGTTGAAGGACTTAGCGGACCACCTGTTTAAAGTTTTGATCTGAAATAATCTAACAATGAATGCAAATTTCGTAAATTTTGAGCAATCACAGTACAATGGTGTACTAGCATCTTCCATTAACTTAGTAAAGGCTTCATATTCTTTATTTACTTCAGAATCTTGTCTTTCCTCTTCCAATCCTCCACTAATGTCTACAGTTACTGTTGGCTCGTTATGGACTTGTGTTGTTAGACTATTGGAGTGTGTTGGATTGTTACGAATTCCAAATGCATCCCGCAATAAATCTTGCATCTCATCGGCCACATTTAAGTCGTCATTTGATATGGGCTCGTCTTCATCTTCTAACACACCCGGTTCAACCGGAATTGCCTGGGCATGCTCTCCATGGCAAAACCATTGTGTGTACCCTTGGAGAAAACCATTGATCACCAAATGTGTTTCAACTTCGATGCATGTCTTCAGATGACAGTTAGTACACCGCCGGCATGGACAAAGAATCAAATTTGGATCACGAGAATTATTCTTGGCAAAAATAATAAAATCTTTAACGCCGTCCCGATACTCCTTTGATAATCGTGATTTGCTCATCCAGCTTTTGTCCATTTCAACAATATCACTAAATCTGAAATTAAATTTCATATATTTAGTTAATAATAACTTCTACCTTACTATGTTGATTGGTCATGAATAGTGTGAAATAATTATTAAGCTAGTTGGTCCAACTACTAAGCTAACGGAAACTTCCACTTGTAATCAATTTCTAGCCAACTGAAAAATTAAATAGAATGAGGCATACCAAAATGTCTCAAGTTAGAAGAGTTACAGGATTGTAGTTAGTTGGTCCAAGAGTATAGTTATACCAAAATGGACTTAGGTTGAGGCAGTAATGAATATGAAACCCTTAAAAATGATGAATGAACCAAAAAAATTATGAGGCTCATCTAAAGATTGAATGAATATTCATTGTTGTATTAATTTCAGTAATTTTCCAAATCCTGTTAGTACATATTATGAGGGCAATTCATGCTGTTCTCTGTATATGTTCCTTCAAACAGGACTGTGTAATTTTTAATTATTATTTCTTAATGTCAGGATTTTAATTTAATCTGAGGATAGGTTGTTTCTTTGATTACAAAATAGGCCAAGTTCTGTTTAAACTCTAGACATGCACATGGAATTAGTATCTACAATTACTCATTGAAATCTTTTCCAGGTATCCGAAGGCAATTGAGATATTTGAAACAATAGCACGCCATTACATGAATAATAATCTGCTTAAGTATAGTGTAAAGGGGATGCTCTTAAATGCTGGCATTTGTCAACTATGTAGAGGAGATGTTGTAGGAATCACCAATGCTTTAGAGCGATATCAGGTATCATAGTGCTTTTACATAGTAATGATTGAATGCTGCTTTTCTGATTGTTCAGTAAGAACTCTAATTCTTTTGTCGTACTTGGTTGTACAGGAACTTGATCCGAATTGAAATTATGACCATTTCAATATGGTCATAATTTGTAGTCTCCTTTTGCTTTGAATAACAGTATGGAGAGCATCATATGATCTTACAACTAATATTTTCAATGCTTCATCATGATATTTGGATATCTAGCCAAATGCGATACAGACACATCGGATCTTGCAAAATCTCAAACTAATTAGGAAAAATTTAACTTGAGCCAAAACTTATTACATGCTTATTTTATCTATCCAAGGAAAAAATAACAGCATGTGGTGTATTTAGATTATAAGTACATCTAGAAGGTCTTCATGAAATTTGACGTCAATGCTTTTAATGTCTAACATAAATGATGACAATCAATGCGATGCATTATAAGGTACACCTGAATCTAAGCAGTGTTTGGAGTTGTTCTGTAGAAATGAGTCAATAATGAACAGCTACATATTAGATGGACCTATTTAAGACTATCCTTTCGGAATAGCAAAGTAATGATCATTCACTATCATACCGTTCTTATTGTTTTATGGCAGATAAATACAAGAGTTGCTTTCTACTACAGAATTACAAATATTCTTCTGAATAAAATGATACATGAGTATAAGTCCAAGCAGCTACATGAGTTGCTTTCTACTATCTATTCATCAGTTGCTTTCTACTATCTATAAAATGATACATGAGTTGCTTTCTACTATCTATTCATGCGAAAACCCAACCCATTCAGAACTCAAATCCTAATTAGTCCACAAGTATTGTGATTCAACTAGATGGCGACTTAATTAATAAATGGACATGCATATATATATCTTATCTAAATGTACAGCAGGCAAAGGGTATGGGGCACGTATATGCTTGTCCTTGCACAGCTAGCTCTACAGAAAGATACAGAATTAAACTACATTTATGAAATGGAAATGGTCGCAGTTCAATTAACTAATCTTCTTAATTAATTGGTAAATATATAATGTTAGCTAGCAACTGAAAGTGTACTACTGTACACTTTCCACACTTCCAGGTTCCCTTCATGTCAACCAAACAGGGTCTTGCTATCCAAATACAAACTCAAGTATAAATCCAAGTACAAATACAAATAGAAATATATAATACAAATACGAAATAGAGAGAATGCTGATATTTTTGTAGGTTGTTGGGAATTTGTAAGCAAAGACCAAAACTAATCAACAAAATAATTACATTAACTATCCTGCCATTCTGTTTGAGGAAATGATCAAAGTGGGAACTGATTGGGTACATCAATCCCTTTTAAACCTTGATTCTAAATCAGTTGAAAATCAAAACATGGACGATTAATTCCAAGTCTGTGTCAGGATGTGTTGGATGGTTTTTTCGGCTCCACAGTCAACTAATTCATAACTGTCAAACCTACTCTAAGCGAATGCATCCACTTAATTATGTTTAAAAGTTGACCCTGATTCTTATATCTCAATGCTTACCTCACATATGGAGGTTTGGAACAAGGAGCTGCCTACATTATTTCCATACTGACTTTCTCTAGTACACATTATCAAATCCCAACCCATGAAAATGTTCACTGCTATAAAAGCATTATCAAATCCTAATTAGTCCACATTATCAAATCCCAACCCATTCTCAAATCGCAAAATACCCCTAAATCACAGATTATTTCGCACAAAAGTTGACCCTGATTCTTATATCTCAATGCTTACCTCACATATGGAGGTTTGGAACAAGGAGCTGCCTACATTATTTCCATATTGACTTTCTCTAGTACACATTATCAAATCCCAACCCATGAAAATGTTCACTGCTATAAAAGCATTATCAAATCCTAATTAGTCCACATTATCAAATCCCAACCCATTCTCAAATCGCCAAATACCCCTAAATCACAGATTATTTCGCACAAAATCCCAATCAATTTCATTAAAAAATAAAAAAATTATCAAAAGTTGACAATAATCATACCGAAGATAAGAGAGGGTTTGAGAGAGGGGGAGAACGATGGCGTACGGCGGAGGATCACGGTAGAGGAGCACGGTCGGGGAGGCGCACAGCGGAGGAGACGAGCGATAGGGTTTGAGAGAGGAAACGAGGAAGAGATTTGGAGATTTGGGTAGCGGCGGCGCTAAGAAACCAGCGAAGAGATTTGAAGATTTGGAGATTTGGAGATTTGGAGAGGAGACGAGGAGATTTGGAGGAGGCGCGAGGGATTTGGAGAGAAGAAATTTCGCACGAGGGATTTGGAGGAGGCACGAGGGTTTTGGAGAGAAGAAATTTCGCGCTAGGGATTTGGAGGAGGCGCGAGGGTTTTGGGAGAAATGGGATAACTGCGGTAATCGGGAGATTAAAGGGTAATTAGATACCTTCCCCGGCGCTTTGTATACAACGCCGGGGAATATAACGATAACCCCGGCAGTTATCATAAAGCGCCGGTGAATAAATTTTTTTATTTTTTTAATTAATTCATCCCCGGCGTTTAGTTAAAGCGCCGGGGTAAAAATGCCCCTGTAGGGTAATTCATTTGTAGTGTCCCTCCTTAGAAAGGATGTGACCTAGGAATGCCACTTCAGATTTCCAGAAATCACACTTGGATAACTTGGCATACAACTTCTGCTCTTCCAGCTTTTGCAAAACTGCTGCCAGATGCTCGGTGTGCTCCTCCTCAGACTTGGAGTACATGGGAATATCGTCGATAAACACCACAACGAAAGAATCAATAAACGGCCTCAGAACTCTGTTCATCAAGTCCATGAAGATTGCGGGTGCATTCGTCACTCCGAATGGCATAACTAAGAATTCGTAATGCCCATGCCGAGTTCTAAATGCAGTTTTGTGCACATCTTCAGCTTTCACTCGAACTTGGTGGTAACCTGATCGAAGATCTATTTTGGAGAATACAGCTGCTCCTTGTAGACGATCGAACAAATCATCAATTTGAGGAATCGGATACTTATTCTGAACAGTGACCTTATTCAGCTCTCGGTAATCGATACACATCCTCATCGATCCGTCCTTCTTCTTTACCAAAAGCACTGGTGCTCCCCAAGGTGACACACTAGGTTGAATAAAGCCTTTTCCCAACAGTTCCTCAATCTGCCGTTTAACCTCATCCTGTTCCACTGGAGCCATCCTATACGGTGCCTTAGAAATGGGTGCACTTTCCGGTTAAACAGTGATGCTGAACTCTACATCACGATGCGGAGGTAACCCAGGAAAATCTTCCAAGAACACAGTCGGATAGTCCCGAACCACAGGAATCCCTTGCAATTCCACAGGAGTCTCTTCCTTGCGGATAGTTGCCACCAGCTTAGAACACTTCTGCTTCCCTTGGAAAGTGACTTCAGGTCCACCTGGAGCCTTCACTGTTACCGTCTTGGTCTTACACTCGATGCTCGCACTGTACACCTACATCCAATCAATGCCAATGATAACATCGACTCCCAAGATAGTCAACTCGATCAGATCAATGCCAAAGATTCGATCCCCAATCACAATCTCGCAATCAGCATAATACCGATCAGTGGTCAAAGTTTCCCCTGATGGAGTAGCTACTGCTAAGATCTTGCCTGGAAAAATCTTCAGTTCAACTCCCAACACTTTAGCAAATCTAGGAGACACAAAAGTATGAGAGGATCCAGTATCGAATAATACAACAGCTTTCTTTCCATTAAGATAGAGTTTGCCTGTTACATAATACACACCATTACATAACAGTTTCACAATATAAATGGGAAGGAGAAATGACAAAACCACTAAACATCAGCCCTCGTACCAGAGATGACCTGATCTGTCTCATCAGCATCAGCTTCCGTCAAAGCAAATACTCGCCCTGACTGGTACGGCCTCTTCCCAGTCTGCTGTGTTGGCACATTGTGATTGCCAGCCCGTGGTTGAAGACATTGAGATTTGTAATGTCCAGTCTCACCACAGTTGTAACAGGTGACTGCAGAAGGTCTCCCCACATTGTTTCCAGGTCTTCCAGCTACACTGATAGCGTTCGCCCCTGTCGGTTTGAACCTCTGTGCAGATGGTTGCCCCTTGAAACTCCCCGATTGTGCAGGCCTCTTACCAGACTGCCAGTTGTTCCTCCGGTTCTGAACAACATGGAACTGCTCCATATCCGCCTCCGTCGCTGCCGCCCTCTTGACCAGCTTATCGAATCTTCTGATACCAAGAGGTATCATCCGGGATCTCAAGCTCGGCCTCAACCCATGCTCGAATTTGCGAGCCTTCTTCGCCTCATCCATCACTAGTTCTGGAGCATACCTAGAGAGCTGAGTAAACTTAGTCTCATACTCCCTCACTGACATGCTGCCTTGCTGAAG
The DNA here is from genome assembly GCA_017893485.1 of Hemerocallis citrina. Taxonomy (NCBI): domain Eukaryota; kingdom Viridiplantae; phylum Streptophyta; class Magnoliopsida; order Asparagales; family Asphodelaceae; genus Hemerocallis; species Hemerocallis citrina. The sequence goes on from CM030367.1 coordinate 47,108,190, forward strand.
TGACAGAAACTCCATTGCCTTCTTCTCCTGGACGTCGGAGGGGAAATAGTGGCTGTGGAATTCTTCCAGAAATTCCTCCCAGCCGAGCAACAAGCCTCCCATAGTCCTCTTCATCGACTGCCACCAAACAGCCGCATCCTTCTCCAACTGCAAAGTCACCAACTTGACCTTGCTACCCTCCGGCGTCTCCAACACCTCAAAGATCGTTTCCACTTGCCGAATCCAGTTGTCAGCCGCATCTGGGTCTGACTTTCCCTCGAACACTGGTGGTTTCATTCTCTTGAACGATTCCACTAGCTTAATTGCCTCAGGTACTGGATTCACCGGCCCCCTTCCTTGGTTTCCAGCCACTGCATTCAGCGTCTGGTAGACCCTTGCAAGTTCAGTCTCCAGGTCCAAACCTTCACCATTCCTTGCCCCTCTTCTCGACATATTCTGATGCAAAAGATCCATCAAATTCGAAGTATAAGACACGAATTTAAACCAACTTGCATTTTATTGAATTCCAAAGTTTATACATTCGAATTTAAAAACATTTTTGACATCAGAAATGAAGAAAATAGAAGCTACAACAATCTAACTCCTACGGGTCCTCTTCGTTGATCGAAGTTCTTCCCGTAGTTCATCCACTTCATCTTTCAGCACATCAGTCAGGTTCTTTCTCTTCTCAACTTCCCACACTCGGTGACTGAGAACAGAGAAATCGTCCTTCCGCTGCGCCAGCTGAGCTTCCAAAACTCCAACTCTCTCCTTCAGGGTCTCAACTTGCCTCTGAAGAGAAGCCACAGTGCCACTCAGAGCTGGTCCCTCTTCTTCATCGGAAGAAGAATCGTCAGATGAATCCGGCGGTGGGGTAATCTCTCGAGATTCAGGCCACTCCTCATCATCAAAATCTGCTTGCCCAGGGTGATACTCGTCCTCAGAATCAGCCTGTCCAGGATGGTACTCTTCCTCAATGATATGCCAGTCGTCGCCTCCAGTAGGGTCGAAGTGATCAGCCATCTTAGAAATAGAGAGGAAGAAGCATGAATCTTAGAGCAACACGAATGTAAGTCACTTACATTTAAATCTCTAGACTCAAACACACACTCTAATGTCCACTTCTAGGGTATCGTTCCTTATAAATTTGTACAAGTGTGAAAGCGTAGAAAGCGTGGATCTGATACCACTCTGTAACGCCCCGAATCTCAAATCACTGAATTCGAGATGTTCTACAGGATCTTTTCATTCATTTACCTTCCCTCTATCATATGTGTCATAGGGAAAATACAAACTTAGTAATCACACCATTAGGTCTATCTGCACACATGTTTATCACCACATCACAAAATAATTGTCTCGTACCAGTCGACTTGTCTACACGACAGTCGACTGTACCGACGCAATTCATCTTTGTTTTCCGTGCCATTTCTACACTATTAGTCCTCCATAATTATCAACAATAAACATGCTCAAGCATTTCTATTACGTACTATCTTACTCCTCAAGAGTACAGTAACAAACATTATATTTACGGCATGTTTTCTAGATTAGAAGTCCTGAGAAACACCCACCTTATTTGACGAAGTAATCGAATCCAACAAGGTCCTCAATGCGGTGCAACACTTCTTGCTCCTTACTCCTTGTTCCACACCGAAATCCTTCAGAGTACTCTTTCGGCCTCCACAGAAAAACTCCCACACACAACTCTCACAAAACCTCTCTTATAAAATTAATCTAGTGTAAAAGAAATAGAGAATAAGAGGGGGTATTTATACTAGAATATAGGTGGAATGGAGGGTTAGGATGCACTAGGGAGTTGGATGATCAAGGGCTAAGATTTACTAAGAAGTTGTGAAAACTACCCACACCTTGCATAACCGCCCACATCTCATCCCCACTACTCACCCAATCCGGCCATACTTGTGTGCTTGTGCACGTGTACATTGAATGCACGTGCACACACAAACCACTCTACAAAATTGTACATCAAATACCCGGAAATAAAAGAAAAGATGCTACACATACAAGTTGTAGGAAATAATACAAGAGGTTTAAATCCATGGGCTTAAATTAATTGAGCCAAAAATAAATATTTTTAAAAGAAGATAAGTAAATTAACCTTTGGGCTTTAGGGAAAATCCTTATAGAAAACAATATGCTTATTCATCATGTTGAAAAATAATAATAAACAAATATTACACATGCATACCATATGTAAAAATAAATAATCTTTATATATTAGGAAAATTCAGGGTATTACAAAATAATTGTAAGCATTAAGAACAAAAATCAAACACACAACCATGGAAAAATAGAAAAAAAAATATGGAATTAAAATTGTGTTCTCAAAATTAGGCTACATCAAAGTCCTAGAAAAATAAAATTAGTTCATAATAAATTTGCAACTGATATGGCTAAAAATGGGGTTAAATCGGAACCGTCCAAATCGGGCACGAATCTTGAAGCCCAGGAGTAAAACGGTAATTTCGCCTACCAATGGGTCTGAGATGGGTACTGGATCTCTTCGTCAAAGATCCAATAACCCTCGAACAGATCTGCCTCAATCGGGTGCGGGTTTCAACCAGTAGAAAGCCCGATCCAGAGGGATAGAATTAGGGTTTCTGATTAAATCCTAATCAACAACCCTGATTCATGCCTATCCTTCCACTAGGAATTAGGGATTACATTCCTAATCTGTTTACAAGGAGTATATTCCTTATCAGATCACGGGGATTACATTCCTAATCTGATCCCTAAGACGCCTATAAATAGCCCCCATCCATCTCCATTAAGAGGTAATCAATCTTTTGCCAGTTTTCACGCTCTTTCTTAATCATCCCTGATTACTGACCTGAGCGTCAGAGGGTGCGTCGCCGGGAACAACCCCGGTGTCTTGCACTTTTTGCAGGTGTACGGCAGGAGTCAGCGTCAAATTCCGATGGAACAGGTATACAGGTTTGTTATTCAGTTTTCCTAGGAATCCACAAATACTATCTATTTGCCCCCACACCAAATTTAGCGGCAACAGATTGGCGCCATCTGTGGGAATCTAACGAATAGCAACCTCCCCTCTTCCCGTTGGTCAGATCTACTCCAGCCATGCCTCCTAGGAAAGTCAGATCCAGAGGGTCCAACCTAGGACCCAACCCCGATCAGCAACCGGAAGTTCCCCCTCAGCCCGCTCAACAGTAGGGGCAACTTCTTCCTCAAGCGGATGGCCCACTCCAACAGGACCAGCCCGCTCTTCAGAACCAACAACCTCCTAAGGGTCCCAATCCGCAAAAACAGCCCCTCCATCCGGACCACGTCTCCATCCACAATGCCTCTTCGGACTCTATGGCCTCCCATCATCCCCGAGCTTCCGATCTCCGCAACACCGTTCTCAATCGGCAGAAGGATGAGGATCTTCGCCGCCGTATGGATGAAAAAGGGGCCCGAGAGGGAACCTCCCGCCAACACCGTCCGGATGAGCGATCTCCTCACCGCCGAGAAATACAGAAGGTCCCCCACCCGAAGGGGGCGGAGAGAGTCCCCCGAGCATTACAGAAGAAGGCCACACTCCCCTGCAGGTCGGCAACAGCCTAGGAACGATGAGGCACCCATCACCCGTGCCGAGTTCCAGCAGTTCCAAGCGACCGTCCTACAAGCTCTCAATCTCCGTCCTAACACCAATGCTCAAAAAATTCCCTCTCCTCCTCCGGTCCGAAGTCCTCGCCGATGGTCCCTAACTCCTCCTCCAGCTCCTAGCAACTCCCGCATATGCCAAGTCCTCACCGCTCCAGGAGCTACCGTCGTCGTAGCCCCCGCTCTCCCTCGTACGAAGACTAGTCTAGAGGCTCGGCTGATTACCGTCGAAGGGACGACGCTGTATACCGCCGTCTCCATGAGATGGAGAGGTGCTTGGGTCAGTTAGACCGAGAAGAAGAGCTTAGAGGAAGGACTCTTCGTCCTAGCAGACCTCCTTTTTCCCAAACCATAATGGATGCACCTGTACCAATCAGCTTCAAGCCTCCTCAATTTAAGACCTACTCCGGGGAGACTGACCCCGTCGATCACATCGAAAGCTTCAAGACCCTAATGCTCATCCATCAAGCTTCCGATGCTCTGCTCTGTAAAACCTTCCCCGCAACTCTTAAGGGTTCGGCTCGAGAATGGTACTCTCGCCTTGCCCCATCCTCAATATTCTCCTTTGAGCAATTCGAGACCCTCTTCGTCACCCATTTTGTAAGTAGCCGTAGAACTGAGAAGACCAGCATCTCGCTACTGTACCTCCACCAGAAGAAGGGTGAGAAGTTGAGGGACTATGTGAAGAGGTTCACGGCTGAAGCCTGGTCCATAGCTTCCCTCGACCAGTCGGTCGCTGCAGCAGCTTTTCAATCCAATGCCTCAACTCCAACCTTCGCTTCTCCCTCGCCAAGAAACTCCCAGAGAACTTCTCTGACCTCCTCCTCCGGAGCGAAAAGTATATTCGGACCAAAGAAGCTGAGCACCGCCCCAACTTGGAGGGGTCTTCCTCCGGGTTCAAGAGAAAAGGAACAGAAGAGGAAGGAGCCAAAAAGCTCCAGAAGGATAATGCCGGCCAGCGCCGACCTCCCCCCAGATTTAAAAAATTTACTCCCCTTAACGCCAATATCTCCACAATTCTCATGGAAGTTGAGAAGGAGGGGGTGATACCTCCTGCACCAAAAATGAACACCCCTGACAAGAAGAGGGATAAAGAGAAGTGGTGCCGTTATCATCGGGACCACAGCCACGACACCAACGATTGTCGGGCCTTGAAGAATGAGATAGAAGCCCTCATCCAGAGGGGGCAGCTGACCAGATTCGTGAGAAAGGACCGAGCCGACCTTCCTTCCCCGCCTCGGGGGGCTAATAAGCGTCCGGAACGCGATGAAACGCCCGACTTTGAAGAGGAGCGTGTCATACACCTCATTCATGGGGGCCCGATAGGGGGCTCCTCAAACTCCTCTCGAAAGGCATTTATAAGAGAAGTCAATTCGGTTCGCGCCACCCCTCCTCCCAAAGGCCTCGGAGTGCCCGTCACATTCTCAGACGAAGATCTTGAAATTGTCCGCACCCCTCATTGTGACGCACTCGTCATCAGCCTCCACATGGCGAACTTCAAAGTGGAGAGGATCCTAGTGGACAATGGCAGCTCCGTTAACATCCTCTTCCTCGCCGCTTTTAAAGGCCTAAAGCTCTCTCGAGGCAGACTCAAGCTCGCCGGCTACACGCTCCATGGGTTCACGGGAGTGCCAGTGACTATTGAAGGGGTGATCACCCTCGACGTAACCGCTGGCAAAACTCCTACTACCCGAATGGAGTCGATGGACTTCATGGTCGTAGATGTCCCCGCAGCCTACAATGTCATTCTGGATCGGCCTGGCCTGGCCGCCCTTGAAGCAGTCCCTTCCGCCTATCACCTCAAAATGAAATTCCCCACCCGAGCAAGAATAGGGTTGGTAAAGGGCAATCAGGAAACAGCCCGCAAGTGCTACATGACCTCTACCCTCGGTCTGGTCCTCTCCCTAGAAACTCTGGAAATCCCCCAAGATGCTGCCTGATCAACGTCCGAGCCGGTGGATGAATTGGAGGAAGTTCTCTTCTCAGAGCAGGATCCAACTCGAAAGTTCTTTGTTAGCAAGACCCTCCCGTCCGCCCAATGCTCGGATATTGTACAGTGTATCCGAAGGAACCGAGACCTCTTTGCGTGGTCAACTGCAGACATGCCCGGAATTTCCGAAGAGCTCTTAGTCCACCATTTATGCGTTGTTCCGGAGTCCAAACCGGTTCAACAGAAGAGTCGCAAGTTCGCCCCCGAGCGCCAGCTAGCCATAAAAGAGAAGGTGGACAAGCTCTTGAAGGCCCGGTTCATACAAGAGGTGAACTATCCCGCGTGGTTGTCGAATGTAGTAATGGTGAAGAAGTCTAATGGGACTTGGAGGATTTGTATCGATTTTACTGATCTCAACAAGGCTTGCCCCAAGGATCCCTTCCCTCTTCCGAGAATTGACACTCTGATTGATGCCACCTCAGGACATGAACTCCTCAGCTTCATGGATGCCTTCTCAGGCTACAACCAGATCCGGATGTTTCCTCCGGATATCCCGAAGACCTCATTCGTGACCGATCAGGGCCTCTACTGCTATAGGGTTATGCCCTTCGGTTTGAAGAATGCAGGCGCAACATACCAATGCCTCGTCAATAAGGTTTTCCAAGCTCAGATCGGCCGGAACATGGAGGTGTATGTTGACGACATGCTTGTAAAAAGCATCCGAGGAGCCGATCATATGACTGACCAACAGGAGGTGTTCGATGTTTTGAGAAAGCACAATATAAGACTCAATCCGAACAAGTGTGCGTTCGGTGTCTCGTCCGGAAAGTTTCTCGGTTTCATGGTCAGCCAACGAGGAATTGAAGCAAACCCTGAGAAAATCAAGGCCATATTAGACATGGCCCCTCCTAAGAATGTTAAGAAAGTTCAGAGACTAACAGGCTGCCTGGCCGCCATAGGGCATTTTCTCTCGAAGTCCGGGGAGAAATGCCTCCCCTTCTTCAAGGCCCTCAGGGGGGCTAAAGGTTTCGAATGGGGACAACAGCAACAGGAGTCGTTCGAACAGTTCAAGGCTTACCTCGTCAACCCTCCTCTCCTCAGCAAACCCATTCCTGGTGAACCCCTTTACCTCTACCTGGCAGCCTCTGAGCAGACCCTCAGCACCGTTTTAGTAAGGGAAGAAGACCGGGCTCAAAAACCCATCTACTATGTGAGCAAAATACTTCGGGATGCTGAGCTCCGCTACCCGAAAATAGAAAAGATGGCTTATGCCCTGGTGATGGCCATGAGAATGCTTCGCCCGTATTTTCAGTCCCATTCGGTGGTCGTTCTTACCGACCAACCGCTGAAGCAAGTGCTCCACAAGCCGGAGACCTCCGGTCGTCTTATGAAGTGGTCTATCGAGCTGAGCCAGCATGATATAACTTATCAGCCTCGGACCGCGATCAAGGCTCAGGCCTTAGCAGAATTCATAGTTGAAAGTACCATCCCCGAGTCCAGCCAAACAGTGAAGGGACCACCTGTCTGGTCGGTTTATGTGGACGGATCCTCCTGCAATGAGGAAAGCGGGGCAGGGGTCATTCTGGCAGGCCCAGATGATTTCATCCTGCAATACTCCCTCCGTATCAACTTCAAGGCCTCTAATAACGAAGCAGAATACGAGGCACTCATAGCCGGCCTTGGAATGGCTCGCAACGCAGGGGTGCAATGCCTCAGGATCTTTAGCGACTCTCAGCTAATTGTAAATCAGGTCTTCCACGAATATGAAGCACGTGATGACAGGATAGTTAAATACTTAGCCAAGGTCAGGAGCCTTATGGCACTATTTGAAGAAGCCCTCATCCAACGAATACCCCGGGAAGAAAATGCTCAGGCCGACGCCCTCTCCAAACTAGCCTCTTCCTCCCTTCAAGGTCTCGAGCAGACCGTCTTGATAGAGGTCCTTCTGAAGCCAAGTTTAGAGGACGAAACTCCTGACTCTATGGAGTCGTTGTCTGTCCTGCTTGAAGATAACTGGATGAAACCCCTCATTGAATTCTTGAGGGACGGGCTCCTCCCTGAATATCCTAAGGAAGCTCGAAGAGTGAGAACCCGAGCAGAGCGTTACACACTAATCGGAGGTATCCTATATAAATGCTCTTTCACACAGGTAGATGGCAGGCTGTACCTGAGATGCCTCTCCCTCGGGCAAGCCGACTACACCCTGCAAGAACTTCATGAGGGCATCGGCGGGGCACATTCGAGGTCCAGAGCTCTAGCCCGCAAAGTGTTGAATTACGGATATTTCTGGCCCACTCTCTTACGAGACGCTGAACGACACGTTCGGCAATGCAGCTCCTGTCAGAAGTACTCCGACATCCGACGCCTCCCACAAGCTCCACTCACTTCTCTATCAAGTCCAATCCCCTTTGCAATGTGGGGGATGGATTTACTAGGGCCATTTCCACCAGCTCCCGGCCAGTTCAAATTCCTAGTCGTGGCAATCGACTACTTCTCAAAATGGATAGAAGCCGAGCCCTTCGCCACGATCACCGAGAACAAGGTTGTTCAGTTCTTTTGGAAGAGCGTGATCTGCCGATTTAGCGTCCCCCGGGTCCTGATAACAGACAACAAAACCCAGTTCCTCGGGACTGCCTTCCGAGCACTATGTGAAGACCTTGCCATCCAACACCGGTTCTCCTCCGTTTCTCATCTCCAGTCGAATGGCCAAACCGAGAATGCTAACCGACAGATCCTCTCCGGCATTAAGAGGAGGTTGGATAAATGTTCCAAAGGCTTGTGGGTCGATCAGCTCCCCAACGTGCTGTGGAACTACCACACCCACAAAACGGACCCCCACAGGCGAGTCCCCATTCAACCTCACCTATGGGTCCGAAGCTATGATCCCCCTAGAGGTCGGAATACCTTCTCCCCGTCTAATGGCTTATGAAGAAGAACAAAATGCCAGAGAGCTCTGAGCAAATCTAGACCTGATAGATGAGATCCGAGAAAGAGCCGCCATTCGTCAACAAAGCTACCGAAGAAGGATCGAGTTGGCATACAACAAGAAAGTCCGCCCTACGGACCTCAAAGAAGGGGACCTGGTCCTCAGAAAGTTAGCCATCTCATTCCCAGGTCAGAAGAGCAAATTGGCCCCAAATTGGGAGGGATCCTATAAGATCGCAAAAGTGGTTCGGTCCTGCACATACAGATTAGAAGATCTCGAAGGCAGGGAGATCCCCAGGACCTGGAATGCCGACCATCTCTTAAAATACCAAGAGAAGGTACCAATGCCTCTCTAAGTATTTTGGAGATGTCGAACCGTTCCACTCCTATTACTTGTAATGTTTTTCTTTTATTTCTCTCTTGTAATCACGGCTCGCAACTTTAGAAGCAGCCAACCATTAGTCATCAATAAAGAAAGCTTTTTCATATTTTACTTGTAAAAACTGTTTACGACTCCTTGCCTTTGCTCTTCACTCTAACGATGGTTTGGAGTCCAACACTTGGCTCGATTCTACTTCGCAAGTTCGCTCCTAAGCGAGCTAGAGGTAGTTCGCCATTCGGAATTACTCCCACAACCGTTGAACTACTCTAACGATGGTTCGGAGTCCAACACTTGGCTCGATTCTACTTCGCAAGTTCACTCCTAAGCGAACTAGAGGTAGTTCGCCATTCGGAATTGCTCCCACAACCGTTGAACTAATCTAACGATGGTTCGGAGTCCAACACATGGCTCGATTCTACTTCGCAAGTTCGCTCCTAAGCGAACTAGAGGTAGTTCGCCATTCGGAATTGCTCCCACAACCGTTGAACTAATCTAACGATGGTTCGGAGTCCAACACTTGGCTCGATTCTACTTCGCAAGTTTGCTCGTAAGCGAATTAGAGGTAGTTCTGTTAGGGTTATATACTGAAAGCATCACTTTTGTATTAACTTTATTTCCTTATTTTTTTTGAATGAGAATCATATGGGCATATGTTTGCATATTGTGTTTATTATAATATTAATGCAAGTGTCTGATATTCTATAAGGTTGATAATATGGTGTGAGGTGACACACAGAAGATCATATTATCAGTTCCCTATGGAATATATAAATAGTTCACAACCTAGACGGACTTGGACAATCCATTGGAAAGGTTGTAGTGTAATCTGGTATTAGTCTGTCTTGACTATAGGTTTACACTAGTACACTTTGTGTGTATTGAACAGGACCACTTGAGGTTGTTCTCTTTGTACTGACTACAAAAGAGAACAAACACCTCTGTTATTATGGATGCTTATGCTCTTAATCCAGATATAATAACAGACATGTATATGCAGTGTGCATTACTTTGACTCATAAAAGAGTGAGATTCATTATGGATTAACAACCTCTATGAATTGGGTAATAGCATTGTATGTATGATGGGCTGTTGATTGTAAAAGAAATCCATGTCCCGATACGTCGGGTTGATGATGTCCCCTTAAGGAGCTCATAAGGATTGTCATGTAAACCCTGCAGGTGGATTACATCCGACATGACAAATAAAGTTGAGTGGTACTACTTAAGGATAAAAGATGTTGATCAATATAGTTGTCAGTAACTTAATTTGATCGACAGACATTCGATATCTTAACATGGGGAGTTGAACGAGCATATAATAAAAGGAGCCCATAAATATAATTTGGGATTAGGAAGGTAGTGCAACAATAGCTCCTTAGTGGACCGAGCTATTGTTAATGGGCCTGGGTTGTGTGTTCGGGCTGAACACGGGATACCCAGATTCGTTAGGAGACCTAATCCTAATTTCTCCTCATAGGTCCCTGCCGTAGCCTTATATATATCCTCTATTCTCTGGCCGTCATTGACAATCTGAAAAATAAGATTTTTCTCAAAACTCGTGATTCACGTAAGGAGAGAAAGAGTGGTCAGCCAAGGAGAAGAAAGGTTGGGAGACCGTCGCCCACACGACGTTCAACCCGAGGAAGGAATACGTGCAGAAGATCTTGGGGTCGCTGTCGTCTTCTTCTCACCGCAGGTATAATTTGTGAACCCTAGATTCCGCTATGTAGGGTTAGATCATAATTAAGCAATCTGTTTATCTTTAACGATCGATACGCACACCAATCCGTAGTCCTGGGATTCATCTCAGTTCCATCAATTGGTATCAGAGCCAGGTTTGGATCTGCGTATTGATTGTTACATCCATGTTGTCCAATAAAACTTGTGTTGTATGATAGTCGGTAGATGTAGATCTATTCTAACTCGGTTTTGCAGGCATCTTAGATCTAACTATTATGGCCCAATGCATGTTTTGTTTGTGTTGTTGTTGTTTTGTGGATGTAATTATTGTGTTGTTGTTGTTTTGTGGATGTAATTAATATCACGAGGGTTGATCGTGTTTATAATTTTAATTTTTCAATCTAGATTATGTGTGAACTCCTTCGAGAGGCATAGGATTGATGTAATTTTAATTTTTCAATCTAGATTATGTATGAACTCCTTCGGGAGGCATAGAATTGATGTAATTTTAATTTTTTGATCGATCGTGATGGCGGTGGTGGCTGTTTCTGACGCCGGAGGAGATACTGTTTTAGGCAGTCCGGAGATCGACAGATGGTTTTCGATGAAGAAATCGGCAGCCAAACCTAACAAAAAAAAAAAAAAACTAGGATAGTTCCGCGCAGGGTCAGATTTGGGATTTGCACAGTCGGGGAAGAATCAGGAAAGATGGCCATAATAGTTGGATATTTATTTTCAAATTTATTGCCATTATTGCTTATCCTGATTATGCATGCTTATTATATTGTGATGTTTTTTTTTGAAAAACTAGGATCACATTAATAATGGACAACATGGACATAAATTAACTAGTAGAAAAACCCTCATTGTTAAATAACTAAGTGGGAGAGGGAATTCTTTTAACATGAATCCCACGGTCTCCATTGCTGGTTTGTAGGTGATATAATTATACTTGCGTGTTGGCTTTAGTGCTTTCCTCCATATCGGATGAGTATAATTATGGATCACCAGTATAAACTTTCTTAGGGATAATTATAGAAAGTTACCTAGTATGTGTTCACTTCTCCATCTGAAGGAACTCAATACAAGATAATGGACTTAGTATTAAGCAATGGTATACACTTAGATACAAATAATGGTATCCTCCCCATCGGAGTCACTGCTATTATTTGTAGGACCAAAGCAAGACCAACAGATTAATTTTATTTGTCATAAAGTTGTGTTGACATGATAGTAAAATTAATAAGGAAAAACCTACTTGAACAAATATTGAATTTGTATACGTCCACACTATCGTGGCATGCTAAATTCATGGTGTTTAAGGTGTTGGTGAATTTTTTTTATTATTGTTTTGAGGGAATCAATATTTAATTAATTCAAAAAGTTATGCCCTACATAATTTTTATTTTATGTGATTCTCAGGATTTCAAAAATGGGTTCTTTCAGTCCACTTATGGTGATTCTTAAAGAAAACAAACTTACTGGCCCTAATTATATTGACTGGAAACGTAACTTGGATATTGTCTTAACTGCTGAAGAGTACAAATTTGTACTCAATGAAGTATGCCCACCTAAGCCTGATGCTGACTCTGATGAAGAGGCCAAAGAGGCTTATAAGAAGTGGAATAAGGCAGATGAGATGGCGCGGTGTTACATTTTGGCATCTATGTCAAATGTACTGCAGCATCAGCATCAGGCCATGTCCACAGCTTATGATATGATGTACAACCTTAAGGAACTCTTCGGACATCAGAGTAGAGCAGCTAGGCAATTTGCTATGAAGAGTTTGATGAATGCATCTATGGCTGAGGGGACACCAGTAAGGGATCATGTTCTCAAGATGATGGGCCATCTAAAAGAGATGGAGATCCTTGGTGCTGAAATCGATGGGGAAACCCAGGTCGATATCATTCTCGGGACTCTGCCTAAAAGTTTTGACTCGTTTTGCCTTAATTACAACATGAACAAAAGGTTGTATACTTTGTCAGAACTTGCAAAAGAACTACAGGATGCTGAAGCTCTCTTCAAGCAGAATGCCCATGTTTATGTGACTAAAAAGGTCTCTACTTCTAAGCCGAAAGGTGGTAAGAAGAAGAAAGTTCAGAAACAAGTAAACTCAGCAAAGAAGGGCATGGGACCTCAAGGCGCTGTGAAAAAGCCGAAAGGCAAGTGTTTCCTGTGCAAAGGGTCAGGACATTGGAAGACTGACTGTCCACTTCTCAAACAAAAGAACAAAGAAGGTATATCTCATTTACTAGTTGTTGAAACATGTTTAGCGGTGCTATCTACTGGCACCTGGTGTGTAGATACAGGAGCCACTAATCATGTCTGCAATACATTGCAGGGGTTCCAGGAAACCAGACGGCTCAGTGATGGAGAGATATGCTTGTTTATGGGTGACGCTACAAGAGTAGCGGCCGTTGCAGTAGGAGATGTTATTTTATCTTTTGGTAAAAATAAGTCTTTGACATTGAGAGATTGTCTTTATGCACCTTCACTTAGAAGGAATTTAATTTCTGTTTCCATGTTAGTTAAGGATGGATATTCAGTTTATTTTAATGACAATATTGTTATTAGAAAAAATAAGCATTTTATCTGTTCTGGTGCATTGGTTGATAATCTATATGTCATTAATCCTATTTCGCCCACAATGCAACTTATGGAAATGAATAATATGTCTTCTAACATAAATAAGAGAAAAGAACCTTCTTGTATGAACCAAACATATCTTTGGCACTTGCGATTGGGGCATGTTAACCTAAGAAGGATTCAAAGACTGGTTAAAGATGGACCTTTGAGTTCATTGGAAGTGGAGGCACTACCAGTCTGTGAATCCTGCTTGGAAGGTAAAATGACCAAAAGGCCTTTCAAGGCAAAGGGGTATAGGGCCAAAGATGTGTTGGAATTGGTTCATTCTGATTTGTGTGGGCCCATGACTGTCCAGGCTAGAGGTGGCTTTGAATATTTTGTCACATTTACTAACGATTATTCAAGGTATGGATACATTTATTTGATGCGCCGTAAGTCTGAGTGCTTTGAGAAATTCAAAGAGTACAAGGCAGAGACGGAGAAACGTCATGGAAAATGTATCAAGTCATTACGTTCAGATCGTGGTGGCGAGTATCTCTTTGGGGAGTTTAGGGACTATTTGTCAGAGGCTGGGATTACATCCCAATTATCAGCACCTGGAACACCCTAATAGAATGGTGTAGCAGAAAGAAGGAATAGGACTCTTATGGAGATGGTTAGATCAATGATGAGTTATTTAGATTTACCAGATTCGTTTTGGGGATATGCCTTAGAAACTGCAGCTTATATTTTGAACTTGGTTCCTTCCAAGTCAGTACCAATTACTCCCACAGAACTGTGGACTGGGCGTAAGCCTAGTCTGAAACATGTTCGGATTTGGGATAGTCCAGCACACGTGCTGAATGGGAAAGCCGATAAGTTGGAATCTCGTACAGAAGTACGCTTGTTTGTAGGCTATCCAAGAGGAACGAAAGGTGGTTTATTTTATAGTCCTAAGGATCAGAAGGTCATTGTTAGCACCAATGCTCGATTCTTAGAGGAAGACTATGTAATGAACCACAAACCCATAAGTAGAGCTGTTCTAGAAGAACTGAGAGGTGAGACACCAAATACTTCAGTACCAACAGTACAACAGGATGTACCACCAGTAACTGCACAACGTGTCACAAATGTTGCACCACAACCGATAGTGCCTCGTCGTAGTGGGAGGGTTGTGATACAACCTGATAGATATATGTTCTTGGGAGAGTCGTCAGACTTTGTCCCTGAGGAACAAGATTATGATCCCTGTACCTACAATGAAGCACTCCAAGATAAAGATGCAGAGTCTTGGCAAAAAGCAATGATATCTGAAATAGAATCTATGGATTCTAATCAATTCTGGGAGCTTGTAGATCACCTATTGGTGTAAAAGCCATTGGATGCAAGTGGGTCTATAAGAGAAAAAGGGAATCAGACGGTAAGGTTGAAACCTTTAAAGCTCGGCTTGTTGCAAAAGGTTTTACTCAAAGAGAGGGTATTGATTATGAGGAAACCTTTTCGCCAGTAGCCATGCTTAAGTCTATCCGGATTCTTTTATCTGTTGCAGCTCATCTTGATTATGAGATTTGGCAAATGGATGTCAAGAAAGCTTTCCTTAATGGAAGTCTTGAGGAAGACATCTATATGCAGTAACCAGACGGGTTCATTGAAAAGGGCCAAGAGCATCTTATTTGTAAGCTCAAGAAGTCCATTTATGGACTTAAGCAAGCTTCCAGATCTTGGAACATATGTTTTGATCAGGTGATAAAATCCTATGGATTTGATCAATGTCAAGATGAATCGTGTGTATACAAAAAGTGTGACGGAAACGTAGTGGTATTCCTAGTACTTTACGTGGATGACATCTTGCTCATTGGAAACAATGTGAAGGTATTATCTAACGTAAGGGTATGGTTATCCAAACAGTTTGATATGAAGGACTTGGGAGAAGTAGGTCACATCCTTGGGATCAAAGTTCTACGAGATCGCAAGAAAAGGATGTTGGGCTTGTCCCAAGCTTCCTATATCGATACTATACTAACTCGTTTTAGCATGCAAAATTCTAAGAAAGGTTTCTTACCTTTTAGGCATGGAATTGCTCTATCAAAGGAGCAGTGTCCGAGGACACCTAAAGAGATAGAGAACATGAAAGCAGTTCCTTATGCTTTAGCAGTAGGAAGCTTAATGTATGCAATGCTATGTACGAGACCAGATATTTGCTTTGCCATTGGCATGGTTAGCAGATATCAGTCTAACCCAGGACAAGAGCACTGGACTGCCGTAAAGCATATTTTGAAGTACCTGAAAAGGACTAAAGATTACATGCTAGTTTACCAGGCAGATAGTTTAGTTGCCTTGGGGTATACAGACTCAGATTTTCAGTCAGATAGGGATTCCAGGAAATCAACCTCAGGTTATGTATTTACTTTGGGAGGTGGAGCCACTATATGGAGGAGTATCAAGCAAAAATGTATTGCTGATTCTACCATGGAAGCCGAGTATGTGGCGGCCTCTGAGGCAGCCAAAGAAGCGGTTTGGCTCAGAAACTTCCTATTGGACTTGGATGTGGTACCTAATTTGCCTAAGGCTATTACACTTTATTGTGATAATAGTGGTGCAGTTGCAAATTCGAAGGAACCACGAGCCCATAAGGCAAGTAAACACATTGAGCGCAAGTACCACCTGATACGAGATTTCGTAAAGAAAGGAAAAGTTGCTGTGATCAAGATAGCATCAGCAGACAACCTAGCTGATCCCTTCACTAAGAGCTTACCAGCTAAGGCTTTTGATAGTCATGTTGAGGGAATGGGAGTCAGATGCGTAGTAGCATGGCTTTAAGTATAAGTGGGAGATTTGTAACAGTATACTGAAAAAGCAATGCTTTGAGTATACGTGGGAGATTGTTAGGGTTATATACTGAAAGCATCACTTTTGTATTAACTTTATTTCCTTATTTTTTTTAAATGAGAATCATATGGGCACATGTTTGCATATTGTGTTTATTATAATATTAATGCAAGTGTCTGATATTCTATAAGGTTGATAATATGGTGTGAGGTGACACACAGAAGATCATATTATCAGTTCCCTATGGAATATATAAATAGTTCACAACCTAGACGGACTTGGACAATCCATTGGAAAGGTTGTAGTGTAATCTGGTATTAGTCTGTCTTGACTATAGGTTTACACTAGTACACTTTGTGTATATTGAACAGGACCACTTGAGGTTGTTCTCTTTGTACTGACTACAAAAGAGAACAAACACCTCTGTTATTATGGATGCTTATGCTCTTAATCCAGATATAATAACAGACATGTATATGTAGTGTGCATTACTTTGACTCATAAAAGAGTGAGATTCATTATGGATTAACAACCTCTATGAATTGGGTAATAGCATTGTATGTATGATGGGCTGTTGATTGTAAAAGGAATCCATGTCCCGATACGTCGGGTTGATGATGTCCCCTTAAGGAGCTCATAAGGATTATCATGTAAACCCTGCAGGTGGATTACATCCGACATGACAAATAAAGTTGAGTGGTACTACTTAAGGATAAAAGATGTTGATCAATATAGTTGTCAGTAACTTAATTTGATCGACGGACATTCGATATCTTAACATGGAGAGTTGAACGAGCATATAATAAAAGGAGCCCATAAATATAATTTGGGATTAGGAAGGTAGTGCAACAATAGCTCCTTAGTGGACCGAGCTATTGTTAATGGGCCTGGGTTGTGTGTTCGGGCTGAACACGGGATACCCAGATTCGTTAGGAGACCTAACCCTAATTTCTCCTCATAGGTCCCTGCCGTAGCCTTATATATATCCTCTATTCTCTGGCCGTCATTGACAATCTGAAAAATAAGATTTTTCTCAAAACTCGTGATTCATGTAAGGAGAGAAAGAGAGGTCAGCCAAGGAGAAGAAAGGTTGGGAGATCGTCGCCCACACGACGTCCAACCCGAGGAAGGAATACGTGCAGAAGATCTTGGGGTCGCTGTCGTCTTCTTCTCACCGCAGGTATAATTTGTGAACCCTAGATTCTTCTATGTAGGGTTAGATCACAATTAAGCAATCTGTTTATCTTTAACGATCGATACGCACACCAATCCGTAGTCCTGGGATTCATCCCAGTTCCATCAAGTTCGCCATTCGGAATTGCTCCCACAACCGTTGAACTAATCTAACGATGGTTCGGAGTCCAACACTTGGCTCGATTCTACTTCGCAAGTTCGCTCCTAAGCGAATTAGAGGTAGTTCGCCATTCGGAATTGCTCCCACAACTGTTGAACTAATCTAACGATGGTTCGGAGTCCAACACTTGGCTCGATTCTACTTCGCAAGTTCGCTCCTAAGCGAATTAGAGGTGGTTCGCCATTCGGAATTGCTCCCACAACCGTTGAACTAATCTAACGATGGTTCAGAGTCCAACACTTGGCTCGATTCTACTTCGCAAGTTCGCTCCTAAGCGAACTAGAGGTAGTTCGCCATTCGGAATTTCTCCCACAACCGTTGAACTAATCTAACGATGGTTCGGAGTCCAACACTTGGCTCGATTCAACTTCACAAGTTCGCTCCTAAGCGAACTAGAGGTAGTTCGCCATTCGGAATTGCTCCCACAACCGTTGAACTAATCTAACGATGGTTCGGAGTCCAACACTTGGCTCGATCCCACTCCACGAGCTCACTATTAGGCAAGCTCGACACGTCTCGCGAAGTTCGCGAGAAGCATAAGCTCGGCACCACTGGCCGAACACTCATGATGCTGACCCCAAACGAGTATAAGACCAGCTCAGGGACCTCGGTATGATGAGCACAGTAACAAACAAAACAACCACACAGAGCTACAAAAAACACGCAAGTTTGAGATAGAAATATTACTAATAATTGGGACGCAGTACAAAGCGACTCTTCCATACAACAAGATTACAAGGCTTTAAAGAGCAAAAATTACAATGCCGACTCACTACACTTAGACTAAATACAAAGGCTTCAAAAATGATCATCAATGCCTCCACGGTGCAGGGATGCTCCTCTTGAAGGACACTCGAGGTCGGCGACGTTTGCCTCCGGAGCCTGACCCTAAACCAGCGAATTGGGACGTGTCCTCGGCGCCGCTCCTAGCGGTCGCTCCGACGGATGCTCCGCTCGATGAAATGGCCATAGCACTTTGCGCATCCCCCGGACTAGGATGGCCGATAGGCAGACGGGTCGCGAGCTCGTAAAACGTGATGCCCCGATCGCTCTCCGTGCGAGTACACGAAGTGCTCCTCACATTGATCGGCCTCGAACGCGGTTTGAGACGAGCCACCTCCGCCTCCGGCTCTGAGATCCGGTCTCGCAACGAGTCATCTTTGACATTGACCTCAAAGCGAGGAGGTATTGCAGAGCTCGGGATGCCGGAGCGACTCGTGATAAGACGGTGAAGGTGAGTGACTTCGATGCTCTTATCCACTGTGGCTCTCTTCAGCGCATCGACCTCGGCGGTCTGTTCGTCACGTTCGGTCGTCAGTTTGGCCACCTCGGCCGTCAATCCCTCTCCCTCCGCCCGAAGCTCCGTCTCTACTGTTTGCAGGTGGCGGATCTCAGAAAGCAGATCGTCCCTCTCCGCTGTTATTTTGGATAAGGTGTGGCGAATGCACTTGATCCGAAGGGCATAGCTAAATGCAGTCAACGAACCCTCATCCTCTCCTAAAGGGGTCATCTCAGCGATCCTGCTCTCCAGTCGCCGGATCTCGATGTCTCGCTGACCCAGGATGAGTTGAAGATGGTTTCGCTCGCTTTCGGCTCTGCACAATCCCAGCTCAACTTCATAGAGCCGCTCCAGGCACCTCGCCAAGCACAGCCTCGTCGCTCCTAAGCCGACCTCGGGATGAGTGTTGTCCCCCGAGCCAGTAGGCTCGACAGCTTGAGTCACCACCGCAAGTTGAAAAGAAGTCGAAGCAAGCAACAAATTCTCAAATACATTGCCGAACTCCTACACTTGCGAAAATTTCAAAAATCTCTAAGAAAAAATGAAGAGACAGAGTCAAGCCCAAAAAGTCGTTTTCATTCATAACAAAAAGCGGTGGCCAGTCCGCAATTAGGCGTTACAAAAAAGAAAGAAAAAGAAGAAGAACCGAAGTAAAATCAAGCGGTGTCAGGGTGTGACCTCTTTCCCGGAGCGACGAGAATGGGTGGGGGTCGACGTCTCTGAAGGGGTTATCACCGCCAGTGGGGTAACCACAGAGCTCGGGACCTCGCCGGCGACTTCGACTTCAGTCTCGGCTTCGTCCTCCCCTTCTTCTTCTTCCCCCTCTGATTCGGGGTCGAAGCCCTCGACGTGGCCCGGGAACAGTCTCCATCCCAAGCAGTCCACGTCAGGGTACGTCTTCGTCACCCGGGCGATGGCTTCGGCATAAGCTTTGGCCATGTTTTGGGCGAGTAAACCTTGCGCCTTCCTCAGGGTAGCTTCCTCGGCCCCCTTCACCGCCGCAGCCTTGGCCTCTTCGGCTTCGGCCAATTGTTTAGCCGCCTCCTCCTTCTGGCGAAGAAGGTCGCTCTCCAGCTTCGCGACCTGCCCCTCGAGGTAATCGACCCTCGTCGACTTCGCCTCGAACTCGACCGTGAGCTTGTCGAGCTCGTTACCCATCTGAGCCTTCTCCTTCCGAGCCTGGTTGGACTCCTTCTTCAGCTCCTTCTCCAGAGCCGCCAACCTCTCGGTGAGGTGTCCAAAATGGACAATGATCCGCGACAAGGAAAGAAGGATTAAAAGAGTTAGAAAAATTATAGCTAAGGAAATTCAACGACGGCAAAATCTAATACTTACCGAGATGGCCGAGCGAGCAATCTCGATGACGTCGTCACCTTCTTGCCCGGCCTCCATGGCGGCGCGATCCTTCAGCGTCGCCAGATGCTTGACGGCTTGCATGCTCGCCAAAGAGTTGCCGAGGAATCCATCATGTTTCCGAACTTGCCAGTCCGGAATATGGATCCTCTTGTGCTCCTGGGTCAGGAGCTCCTCGGCCGCCACTGACAGTGGCGGTGTCGTCATCTCGAGGGCTAGGCGATGGGGAAGTCACCAACCCCGGTTGACGCCGAAGCGCCTGCATCGACAATGGCCGGACTCCGAAGGGTCTCCGCCTCCTCGATCGTCTCCGTGACCCTGGTGACCACCCTCTTGTGCTTCTTCGGTGCCTTACTGGCGAGCCCAGCTCTGAGAGCCAACACCGCATCGCAGTCCATCGTCTCTGCATTAAAAACGAAGTTAGTTAGCACAATACAAGTCATGATAAGTAAAGTATGAAAAACAAAGCATAAAAGAAGCCGTGTACTGGGATCTACGCGGCAGAGCCCTCCCTTGAACAAGACATCCTCGGTCAGCTCCTTTCAATCATACTTCGGTCAATCGAGAAGTGTCCGGACTGCCTCTTCTTCTTCAGGACGAAGCTTGGGCAGCGCCTTCGCCCTCTTCGGCACCCCTTCCACCCAACTGGAGGGGATCGGCCAGGCCTCCGGACTCCGCACTATCAAGAACTTTTCATGCCAATGCTTGAGGGAGTTGGGGCATATGACGAGCCTGCCGCCATGCCTCGGAGCCAAATAGTATCGGTACTCCGACCTGTTCCCTTGGTGTAGCCGATAGCTTGTCCGAAGCACGTTCAGCTCCGGCTCGATCCCAGCAGCTTGGCAGTGAAGTACGAAGCCATTTATGACTCTCCATGCGTTTGGCATGAGTTGGATAGGGCTGACCCCGAACCAACTCAGGACGAGGATAGCGAACGGATGGAGAGGTAGCCGAGCCCCGGCAATAAAGGCGTCAACCGGCCAGCAACACATGGTCACTGGCAGCGGCGAGTTGGCCCTAACCCTGGGACCCGGCAGCATAAGCTCGTACTCCTCCAGGATCTGGAAACAGTCCCGGATCACTCCCAAGTCCTCTTCACGAAGGATCGACACTGTCTCGTCCGCCTCCGTCGTCTCCCTCGCCGCATTCTCCTCGAAGGACCTCCCCCTCCCATGAACTATGCGCTCGGCGTGCTCCTCCGGAAGCTCCCGAACCCTGTGGAGTCCCGCCAGTTGCCCCGGCAATCTGCCGAACTCCCCCATACGCTTCGGCTCCTCCACGATCGAATCTTTGCCGAAAACCTTCTTGCCCTTGTCTGGCCGACTCGGAGTGTGGGCTTCGACAACTTCAAGGGAGGGCTCGGACCAAGAGGTCGACTCGGAGACAGAAGTAAGAGACATAGTTTATAAAATAAACTAAGTATAAATTACCTTAAAAGATTATTTGCCGGAAACTCCACCAGAAAATGAACGGCGATCACCGAAAACACTCGCTTAGCACAATAGATCGCCTGAGCAAAAGAGAAGAGAAGTGAAAAATGAGAGAGGAGGTGGGGTTTTATAGAGCGAGGCGCGCAAAGCGAGGTTAATGGGCCTGTACTGCTGGCCCATTCACACAAAACGACAAAAGCGACCTCAAACGTCGCCTTGTTTACCACGCCAAGCCGTACATCGCATTAATTACTGTCCCATCTGGCAGAAGCTCAGAGGTCACAGCATTAAATGAGCGTCTCATCTGTCAGAGCTGTCAGAAGTTCAGAAGCCATCACATTTAATGGCTGCCAGGTCTACCAGGAGCGCAGAAGGCACCAACTCCGCAGGGCGTCCTCCGCCAAAAACGACAAGTCTTGGACCTCGGCACCAGCTGCCGAGCGTTCTTGACACCGACCATGTTATGTGGAAAAGTTGGACCTCGGCACCAGCTGCCGAGCGTTCTTGACACCGACCCTGTTACAGGGAAAAGTTGGACCTCGGCACCAGCTGCCGAGCGCTCTTGACACCAACCCTGTTACAGGGAAAAGTTGGACCTCGGCACCAGCTGCCGAGCGTTCTTGACACCGACCCTGTTACAGGGAAAAATTGGGGTTCGGCACCAGCCGCCGAGCGCTCTTGACACCGACCCTGTTACAGGGAAAAATTGGGGTTCGACACCAGCTGCCGAGCGCTCTTGACACCGACCATGTTACAGGGAAAAATTGGGTTTCGGCACCAGCCGCCGAGCGCTCTTGACACCGACCCTATTACAGGGAAAAATTGGGGTTCGGCACCAGCTGCCGAGCGCTCTTGACACCGACCCTGTTATAGGGAAAAATTGGGGTTCGACACCAGCTGCCGAGCGCTCTTGACACCGACCCTGTTACAGGAAAAAATTGGGGTTCGGCACCAACTGCTGATCGCTCTTGACACCGACCCTGTTACAGGGGAAAATTGGACCTCGGCACCAGCTGTCGAGCGTTCTTGACACTGACCCTGTTACAGGGAAAAGTTGGGGTTCGGCACCAGCTGCCGAGCGCTCTTGACACCGACCCTATTACAGGGAAAAATTGGGGTTCGGCACCAGCTGCCGAGCGCTCTTGACACCGACCCTGTTACAGGAAAAAATTAGGGTTCGGCACCAGCTGCCGAGCGCTCTTGATACTGACCATGTTACAGGGGAAAATTGGGGTTCGGCACCAGCTGCCGAGCGCTCTTGACACCGACCCTGTTACAGGGGAAAATTGGGGTTCGGCACCAGCCACCGAGCGCTCCTGACACTGACCCTGTTACATGGGAAGATTGGGGTCCGGCACCAGCTGCCGAGCGCTCTTGACACCGACCCCGTTGCATGGAAAGTTGGACCTCGAACCTCGCCGAACTCCCTTTCAGCACTCACAACCTAGCCGAGGTCCCTCTCTTCTTTGGAAGAAGGTGCCGAACCACCTACGGACCTCGGCCTCCTGGGCAGCGAGCGCTGGAAGGGGTCAGAAGTGTGAAACAAGCATGAAAGCCACACAACGAAGGAAAACGGCCGAGCCATCCACCAAAAGTTGCGAAAAAACAATTAAAAATTCGGGAAATTAAGGAAGAACTCATGGAAAATAATTATGAAGTTGGGGAAACATTCCCTGATCCCCAAACAAATAATTGTTGCCAAGAACAAACTTTTAAGACCCCCGAACGACGAATTGACACTTCGCAAAGTTGAGAGAATATCCCTGCGGGAACACCACATGACCATAAGAGCTCGGGAGCGACTCAGGGTTCAACCAACTGGAAAAATCACCATATTACCTCCTTCAAGATTCAAAACCTTCCATTTGGACTCTGATACGACTCCACTAGCCATTAAAACAGTTAAACTACTCCTCAAAGGCTGATCAAACTCATTCTTTAGGAGTGGGGGGCTCGTGATATGGCTAAAAATGGGGTTAAATCGGAACCGTCCAAATCGGGCACGAATCTTGAAGCCCAGGGGTAAAACGGTAATTTCGCCTACCAATGGGTCTGAGATGGGTACTGGATCTCTTCGTCAAAGATCCAATAACCCTCGAACAGATCTGCCTCAATTGGGTGCGGGTTTCAACCAGCAGAAAGCTCGATCCAGAGGGATAGAATTAGGGTTTCTGATTAAATCCTAATCAATGGCCCTGATTCATGCATATGCTTCCATTGGGAATTAGGGATTACATTCCTAATCTGTTTACAAGGAGTATATTCCTTATCAGATTACGGGGATTACATTCCTAATCTGATCCCTAAGACGCCTATAAATACCCCCCATCCATCTCCATTAAGAGGTAATCAATCTTTTGCCAGTTTTCACGCTCTTTCTTAATCATCCCTGATTACTGACTTGAGCGTCGGAGGGTGCGTCGCCGGGAACAACCCCGGTGTCTCGCACTTTTTGCAGGTGTACGGCAGGAGTCAGCGTCAAACTCCAACGAAACAGGTATACAGGTTTCCTAAGAATCCACAAATACTATCTGTTTGCCCCCACACCAAATTTAGCGGCAACAGCAACTAATAAATACTGTCTTGGATTGCATAATAAAAATTAGAAGAAGAGAAAAGAGAGAAAAAAAAAACTCTGTTTTGTAAAAAAAATAAGACCGGACGGCTCGAAACGTGCATCGCCCAAGTTAGAGACCTCTGGCTTCTTTCTTCTTCTCGATAACCGCACCGCAACTCTGAGCCGCACACGTCAGCACCTCTACCTCTCTCCTCTGTCGTTTTCTGCCTCGAACTTAGCGCTGCTGAGTCTAGTGCTCTCCCTTTCTCTTTCCTCATTTCGAACGCCTAGCCAACTCCTAGCACGCCTCTGCTCTTCGTCCTTTATATATATTATTTTTTTTTTGTTATTTTGTTTGAGATCAGTCGTCGCTCTTGCTCTCTTCATTAAGCATACCTCTCAATTGCTTTTTGCTATTCTATTTATAGGGATCCGAACGTGGGTATTAGGGTTTATTTTTGCAGAAAACCCCACATATTCATTTATTTCTTTCCTTATTTGATTTGCTCTTTATTTGTTTCTTCTTTTTCTTCTCTTTCTTTTTCTTCAAACACGTGCCGCGCACACACAAAATAAAATCAGAATAAAATTAAAATTAATTGGTTTAAATTAATTAATTAACTAATAATCACATTGGCACTTTTAAAATCTTTTAAATTTGTTTATTTCATTTTCACCCTCTATTGGTAATTACAATTTCTATTTTGCTTTTCACATGGCTAAATTGTAAAATTTAAAATTTAACAAATCAATAAAATTTATTCAATCACTCTGCTTGTTTTGTTTGTTAATTTTTACCGAAAATCTTCACCTTTTGCATAAAAAAAATCTTATTCCTTCAAAAATAATTAATTAACCGAAATCTATGAAAATAAGATGAATTATTAACATGATAGACGTATACAAGCAATTTTTATGGGTAAATGAGTACAAATATTTATGTAAAAATTAAACATATCAAATACCCCCAAACTTAAGATTTTGTTTGTCCTCGAGCAAAAAGTAAAATCATGAATAAAGGAATAATAATTAATAATAGGCTCAAGTCATCACACCAAAAGATTTTATCATGCGAGCATCAAAATTTCAATTCAAAATATAAACAATAGCAAATAAATTAAAACCAAGCATACTCACTTTCTCCAGTACAATTATTCATTCATAATTCCAAACACAATCATATTTTGTCATACAATTAATGTAATTATAGTATGTAACTACTTCATCTGTGATTACCCCTTTTCATTACTACAAACCGAGTAGCAAACTAGAGATTTTTTTTTTTTTGGCTCTTCTCGAAGTTTTCACTTGCCTTTTGACGCGAATGCAAACATTTTTGATGAATTCACCCGGTTACTCAACAAGTCACAAACTTAAAAGTACTTTGCATACTCATATTTCAAGTTGCCGTTTGACGTAAAAGTAAACATTAGTAATGAATACCCCTAGTTACTATGCAACTCAAAACATTGGAGTAGATAGAACTTTATTCATTTAGTTTTTTAAAATATTATCACTCTATTTACGTATACTCTATTTAGAACTAGATCAAAGGAGATAATCACAAGAAAAAGCATCACATTTTTCTTTTATATATAATCACATAGCTGTCACAATTGTGTAAGGAATTTTGATATTCAATAATCCTAAAGTAAATAAGTATGCTTACTCTTGCTTTATAAGATATTGTGTCACGTCCTGCTTCCCAAAAAGAAGAATACAGAATACGGATCCGCGACAAAAGGCCAGCGAATGATTTTCATCATCCATAAGCTGTTCAGAATCTTTACAACATCTCACAGAAATGATCAGAGTCGGAAGCAAAAGAGTCAACCAAGTATGCACATATGAATTAAAATACCAATAAGAATACTTGAAACAAAATATATTAATCTCAAATAATCCAGATATGAATAAGTCAAATATCCTGGGTCACATTGCTCAAGTACAAATAAATCCAAGTATCAAATACAATTGTACAAATAAGCAACAGAAATAATAATAATAACTCCAGCACTAATATTGCATATCACCAACACCATCTGGTACCTGTTCTTCAAAATCTACAATTTAACAATTGTAGGGATAGAAAAAAGAAAACAAACTCCCGTCAATGCAAGTTACGGGCCGCTTATAGTGCAGGACATAAGTACATGGGATAAATAACAAATATAAAGTAATAGCAGAACAAACATGGCATGGTATAGTCATATCAATAGAATATAATCTCTAACATGAATCAGGGAAACAGAATCAACTAGCTTGGTATACTAACCGGTATAAGTAACATGTGTCAAGTGTCAACAATATGCAGACAGATATACAGATAGCAGTATCAGATAACAGTCACACATTAACAGATAACAGTGTCAGGTAATAGTCAGATGATAGCAGGTAACAGTGTTCAGTGGCATGTAACAGACAACAGTGTAACAGATGTCAGTTCTTACAGTCTTGTGTTTATTACTATCTAGGTAGCACTTTATGCATCAATCTTTTTACTACATGGTTGCTACATTCAAACAGTTTCGTTTTAGATTTCCTAGGGGATCATATAGGGCAGTGTACTCACATACCAGTAACAGTAACAGTAACAGTAACAGTAACACCCTAGTGGTCCTCCTCCGAGTACACCTTCCTATAGGGAAGTGTGTAGTCAGGTAATCAGTAACAGTATAACAGATGCTCAGTATGGAAAACACGGACCCCCTTCTTAGTACACATATCTATAATTTCCCACTACTAGATTTTTTTCTTAACCTCGGCTTGGTTATTTATTATTACAATTATCAACAGGCATGAATGTTTATGAAACAGTGCAAAACTAGCATGGTATAACAAACAACAGATTCAGGGTAACAGATAAACATGCATAGATGGTAGACAGTCATATAAAAGAGGGAAACAGTGTAAGTTCTAATTCAGGATAGCAAGATAGTACAGTACTAAAATAGGGATTCCCGTTTCTAAAAACATGATAATCTGAACCCGTCGAAGAACCTGGAAAATAGAATTCCTTCCGAATCCAGCAAATATATATAAGTCATATGGTATTTCACAACTACATGTCTCAAAACAGGTTTGAATCCAGAAAACGTGTTCAGTCAGATTTCAGTATTTTGTACAGGAAAACAGCATGAAAACTCTTTAATTAAATCCACGAAAAATCTGAGGTATAGACTCAGAATATAAAGTTTTAGAATTTTTCAATAAGTATTGAGTAGTAAAGTAAAATCAAAAAACAACAAGACACGACAGTTTTGTAAATCTGAAATCACAAACGCTATAGTACGAAAACAACAATATCTTACAAACCATAAATCGAAATCAAAATCCGCCAAAAGAGTAATAAAATAGATACAGTAAGCTAACTTTCATATTCAGAAATATTTTAGGAACAGCAAGTAGAACTAGGTCGAAAATCAGATTCTTTACTAAACAGTAGTAAAATTCTGCATGAAAAATCTTTATTTGCAAGCATGAAAAGGTTTCTAAAACACCTCAAATAAATCCACCAAAATTCTGGGTAAACCCCAGTAGTCAAGAAATACTGAGCAAAATTTCTAATCAAAATAATAATTTAAACATCACAATAAAAATAGATTACTCTTCAGAATTCATAGAAAACACAATCTAGAAATCTTTCGACACTACTGTAGTAAAATAGACATAACTCGCAAACCGTAAATCGAAACCGAGATCCGTTAAAAGGGTTGGAAAATAGACAGAATCCTCTACAATTCGTGTTGACAAAATATTTTCAAATACTGAACTTAATAGGGTCTAAATTACTTAACAACATCAGGGAAACAGAAAAGTACAGATTTGCTCTTCATACAAAATTTAACATAGATCACACGAAATTCATCCAAATCAACCCAAACATGAAATATAGTGTACTAGAAGTCCAAACAACATGGTAAAGGGGTATTTTGCAAGTATTCGACAAGTATATTACGAATAACATATCAAGCACAGTTATCTCAGAGTAGCATGATCATATACACCAAAAGTGGTCAATCCTAGGTTAATTCATGTCGTACATGTCGTGAGGCAACTACGGTCAATCATCACTATAGAGACAATATCAACAAGGAAATTCACACACAAATTGTCCCTGAAACCCAACTACACTACAGGCGGTATTTAGTACTTGTATTTGCAAAGGAATTTAATACAAGTTACTTGGCTTAACCGACGATGAAAATGATGATGATCAAGAATAACGTGAACGGATTCCCGACAATGAACATAACGAACCACGAACATAAACCAAGAACAAAACCCACGAACCACGACGAACACACGAACCCCTAACGAATACAACCACGAGCCAATGAGAACAACAAAACTACCCACACCACAACTACACTCGCACACAAAGAGAGACGGGAAACGGCAACCTAGCGGCGCTGTGTTGCACAAGAAAACAGCACGGGGGTTGTGCTTTTATCGGGAGGGTAACACAGTGCAGGCCATGGAGGGGATCAGCTGTCGGAGGTTGGCACAAGGGAGAGACAGGGAGGAAAAATGTGGGATGAGAGCAGGGGGTTTCGGAACGTGTAGGCGCGTGAGTTTGGATCGGGGGGGGGGGGGGGGGGGGAGGGAGAGGGGGGAGGTAAAATAGAGAAGTAGGCGGCTTAGGGAATTTTCATGGGTTATCTATGAGAGTTTTATGGTTAGGGTATGGGTGTAATAGGGGATGACGGCTAAGCACATATTAGGGGTGATAACAGGTAGGTATATAGAGTTCGGGTATGGGTAGATAGGGTTTAAGTGTAATAGGAACAGAGTAGGGACTTATATTTAAATATAATAGGTGTAATGTGTTAAATAGTTAACGGGTCTGGGGTTTAAGCTAACGGGTATAGGATTATTTAGTGTATGGGTTTGGTAAAGTAAAAACTGAGCATGGGTAAAATAAATGGGTATTTGGTGTAGGTTAGTGGATAATGGGTTGAGTTAGATATAAAACAGAGTATAGGATATATTGGGTAATAATTGATCTGATAATGGGTATTAGTATATAATTGGGTTGAAGTATAATTGGGTATAACTAACAAATGAGTCTTGGGGTTTAAGAGATCCAAAAATTTGTTAGTTCAAAAATGAATGAATTAAAATAACAAAATGGAAATAAAAAATAAATTGAACAATGATGGTCAAAAAATACTGGCACAATCAAATAGAGACTAATCAAAAGAAGACAACCGAATCAAGAATTCAAATAAAAGATGATAAAAGCAATAAAATGAATATATTGAAACAAAAGATCCAATATACGGTCCAAGAAAAGATACAAATAGAGAAATACACTCACAAATACACAAAACAAAAAACAGGGTTTACAAATCCTACCCACCTAATAGAAAGAATTTCTTCCTCGAAATTCCAACAAGAAGATACATAGGGTAACCACAAAAAGCAACCAAAAGAACAAACAAAACTACTCAAACAAATGAGGAAACTTCTGTTGAATCTCCTCCTCCAGCTCCCAAGTCGACTCACCAGGCGAGTGAGGATTCCAAGCAACACAAACCAACTTGATGACCTTATTCTTAAGCACTTCCTCTCGTCGATCCACAATAGCAACTGGCGGAATCTCACAAGTCAAATACAGCCGAACGGTCAACTTAGAATAGTCGATCATGTGGCTCTCATCTCGGATATATCTCCTGAGTTGTGAGACATGGAAAATATCATACACTCCTGATAAAGCTGGCGGCAATGCAAGACGATAGGCCACCTTGCCTACTTGCTCCATAATATCAAACTGCCGAATAAATCTAGGGCTAAGCTTGCCCCCACCGAACCGAATGACACCACGCCACGACGAAACCTTTAGGAAAACATGGTCACCAACCTCAAACTCCAAAGCCCTCTGATGGACATCAGTCCATCGCCTCTGCCTATCCTGAGCTGCCTGTAAATGCTTTCTGATCTGAAAATCCACTGTCCTGATGATCAACTCTGGACCCAAAAACTTCCTCTCGCCAATGTCATCCTAGCACACTGGCGATCTGCACTTCCGCCCATAAAATGCCTCGAACGGAGCAACTTTAATACTGGCCTGATAGCTATTATAGTACGAGAACTCTACGAGATACAAATGGTCCTCCCATGATCCACCGAACTGAAGCATACAAGACCTCAACATGTCCTCAAGAATCTGTATGGTTCTCTCTGATTGTCCATCAGTCTGGAGATGAAAAGTTGTACTGTACTTTAATTTACTCCCCAAACTGTTTTGAAGACTCTCTCAAAACTGAGATCTGAATCTGGTATCCCTGTCGGATACAATACTAACTGAAACCCCATAAAGTCTGACAATCTCTTGCATGTAGCTCTCAGCTAGGCTCTCTGTAGACTACCCGATACGAAAAGAAATGAAGTGAGCACTCTTCGTCAAACGGTCGACAATCACCCAAATGGCATTATGACCCTTAGGACTCCTCGGCAAAGCAGTCACAAAATCCATAGTAATATGTTCCCACCTCCACTCTGGAATAGGAAGCGGTTGAAGAAGTCCAGCGGTTCTCTGATGCTCTGCCTTAACCTGCTGGCAAGTCAAACACTGAGTAACAAACTGAGCCACAGCCCAGCTCATACCATGCCAATAAAGCTTCGAATCCCGATACATCTTAGTACCGCCAGGATGGATGAGTACAAAGACTGGTGTGCTTCCTCAAGCAACCTCTGACGAACTTCACCCTTCGGGACTCATAATCTGGACCCAAAACGAAGCGATCCATCAGCATGACTAACCATGTCCGTCCTGGACCCAGACTCAACATCAGTTCGAAAACCCTGCAACTGCGCATCACCAGCCTGCGCCTCCTTGATCTGATCAACAAAAGACGACTGAAGCTGGAGCGTCAAACAACTCCGACCAGAACTCGGCAACAAAACATCCAACTCCAACCTCCGCATTTGCTCAATCAAATCCCTCTGCTGAGTCAAGAACATAACTGCCGGCCTCCTGCTCAAAGCATCTGGCACCAAGTTCACTTTACCAGGATGGTATTGCAACCTGATGTCATAATCGGCCATAAGTTCCAACCAACATCTTTGCCTCATGTTTAACTCCTTCTGGGTGAAGACGTACTTGAGACTTTTGTGGTCTTGTAAAGATCTCCACTCGGTCTCCTAGTAAATAATATCTCCACAGCTTCAAAGCATAGTTCACTGCCGCTAACTCCAAATCACGAGTCGGATAGTTCTTCTCATGCGGCTTCAACTGCCTCAATGCATACGCAATGACTCGGCCCTTCTGCATCAAAACTGCTCCAAGACCCTTACCTGAAGCATCACAGTAAATTACAAATCCGTCTGAACCATCTGGAATAGTCAACATAGGCACTAATGTCAATCTGTTCTTCAACTCAACAAAAGCCTCACTACAATCATCAGACCAACAAAACTTCTGATCCTTCCCAGTCAACTTAGTCAACGGTCCTGCTATCTTCGAAAAATCTTGGACGAATTTCCGATAATAGCCAGCTAAACCAAGAAAACTCCTTACCTCAGAAACTGACTTGGGAACAGGTCAATCCTTCATAGCCTCAACCTTGGCCGGATCCATAGAAATACCATCGCCTGAGATAATGTGCCCCAAGAATGAAACCCTGTTGAGCCAGAACTCGCACTTGCTGAGTTTCCCATAGAGCTGATTCTCTTTCAAAGTCTGTAGATTCACTCTAAGATGCTCAGCATGATATTCCCGATTCCAAGAATACACCAAAATATCATCAATGAAGACCACCACAAATCTATCCAAGAACTGAGAAAAGACTCGGTTCATAAGACTCATAAATACAGCAGGCGCGTTCGTGACTCCGAACGGCATCATAAGATATTCATAGTGGCCATATCTGGTCCTAAAAGCAGTCTTCTGTATATCAGTCGCCTTCACTTTGACCTGATGATACCCAGAATGAAGATCCAACTTCGAGAAAATAGCAGTCCCACTCAATTGGTCAAACAAATTATCGATCATGGGCAACGGATACCGGTTCTTCACAGTAACACTGTTTAGTTCCCGATAATCCACAGACAATCGACGGCTACCATCCTTCTTGTTGACAAAAAGGACTGGAGCTCCCTAAGGAGAAACACTGGGTCTGATGAACCCCAAATCAAGCAACTCCTGAATCTTCACCTTAAGCTCTGCTAGCTCAACCGGTGCCATCGTGTACGGACTCTTCGATATAGGCACTGTACCCGGCTGAACTTCAATACCGAACTCTACATCCCTATCAGGGGGTAAGCCAGGAAACTCCTCTGGAAAAAACATCCAGGAAATCCCGAACTACTAGAGGCGCAACCTCACAGTCTGAATGCAATTCCATCGCACAAACCTCCTGATCAACTGCAGCTCGGCCAAAGGAAGACTCCCCGGCATGGAACTCAAACTCTGTACGATCTGGAACTTGGAACACAACTTTCTTGGCACGGCAATTAATAATGGCGTGGGTTTCACCCAACCAATCCATATCCAGAATAACGTCGAATCCTGAATTTTCGATTACAATCAGATTGGCATTGAAATCTGTGCTACCAATAATTATGGGACACTGCCTGCACTCCCGGGAACAAATGACAACTCCACCACTTATCACAATGTTCCAAGCCTCTGATATGGTGCTACACTCCAACTAATGGCGAGCCACAAATCGAGAGGAGACAAAAGAATGGGTTGCCCCGAAATAAAAAAGAACATGAGTTGGAAAAGAGCAAACAAGGATGATACCTAAGGTAGAATCAAAAGAAAAAAGAAGAAGAATGGTTGAACAGGGGGTGAGGAAAACAAATACAGAAAGATAACATGAAAGAAACAAATGCAATAGGTTGAAAAGAAGCAAAAGAGAGACAATAAAACAACAAAACAATAAACAAAATATACCTGCAACAACTCTCTTAGCTGACTCAGCCTCTGCAGCACTCAGTTTGAAAGCCTGACCTCTTATCGGAACAGCGGTACTCTGACCGACAATCTGGCATTGAGGAGGAAGCGGTGGCCTCATAGGACCATGAGCTGGGAAAACCTGCTGAACGGGATTCCTGGCTAGAAAAGCCAACTGCTGCTGCGGCTACGGACAATCCCGCACAGAATGATCAGCAGCACCACACCTAAAGCATCGGCGGTTGATGCGCCAATAGTTCTTGCGGTCATGCCCATACATCTGGCAGAAGTCACAAAAATGACTCCTATGGTAACCAGCAGAGTAAGGAGCTGACCTGATAGGACGGGCAGGAACTGGCTTCCGAATATGCCCACCAGAAGGCCTAACAACAGAAAGAGAGTGCGGAACAGTCCGCTGAGAAAGAGCCAAACTACCACAGGCCAGCTTCTGAACACGAGCTGCCTCAAGAGCTTCTGCATAAGTGCGCAAGCGAAGGGAGACAAGCTGCACCCTAATCTCATGCTCAAGCCCCAAAATGAACCTATGAGCCCGGTCTTCTTCGTTCGCCACAAGAACGGCTGCGAAGCGACAGAGTCTAGTAAATTCAGCTGCGTACTCATCTACAGATCTAGAGCCCTGTTTCAAGAAAGTCTGATGTTAGAACATTGCATGGAAAATATGTAACAAAATTTCAGTACTAGAAATAACGACCAACCTGTTTCAGGACCAAGAATTATTGCTCCATCTCTACTCTAGTGCTGCTAGGAAAGAACTTCTCTAAGAAGCCCCTAGTGAAAGTAGCCCAAGTGATCGGTCTTTCGAGCCTTTCGGACTCGGACCTCCACCAAATATTAGCCAAGTCCCCCAGCTGGATGGCAACCACGTCCACTCGATCTGCATCTGCATCTCTAGCTGCCAAAAGCAGTTGCTCTGTCTGAATCAACCATTGTTCAACCTCCAAAGGCGTCTCAGTACCTGAAAACCTGTCGGGATGCATCCTCATGAAGTCCATGACTGTACCTGGACGGGGAGAAAGAGCTGCCTGCATAGGCACAACGGGCGGAGGAACTCGAGCGGCTTCCAAAGCAGCCATCACAAAATCACTATGGTTCTGCTGCATATTTATCAAGCGCTCAAGCATAACGGTGACAGCCTCAAGCTGAGGCTGATCATACGGGGTACGAGAAGAACCTCTACGAGCCATAGTCTGCACAAAACCAAAAACAATTAGTATCCAGATCAAGGTTGATAATAATTAATTTATTTATGCATGCATGGTTGGTGAAATGTTGAGCCGATCCCAGTATGAGCCAAGCTTATCTAATATATCAGTAAAACTAATACATCTGTCAAACCTGAGCTCTGATATCACTAAAAATCTTATCATGCCCTGCTTCCCAAAAAGAAGAATACAAAATACGAATATGCAATAAAAGGTCAGCGAATGATTTTCATCATCCATAAGCTGTTCAAAATCTTTACAACATCTCACATAAATAATCAGAGTCGGAAGCAAAAGAATCAACCAAGTATGCACACATGAATCAAAATACCAACAAGAATACTTGAAACAAAATATATTAATCTCAAATAATCCAGATATGAATAAGTCAAATATCCTGGGTTACATTGTCCAAATACAAATAAATCCATGTATCAAATACAATTGTTCAACTAAGCAACAGAAATAATAATAATAACTCCAGCACTAATATTGCCTATCACCAACACCATCTGGTACATGTTCTCCAAAATCTACAATTTAACAATTGCAGGGATAGAAAAAAGAAAACAAACTCTCGTCAATACAAGTTACGGGCCGCTTGTAGTGCAGGATACAAGTACATGGGATAAATAACAAATATAAAGTAATAGCAGAACAAACATGGCATGGTATAGTCATATCAACAGAATATAATCTCTAACATGAATCAAGGAAACAGAATCAACTAGCATGGTATGCTAACCTGTATAAGTAACATGTGTCAAGTGTCAACAGTATGCAGACAGATATATAGATAGAATTATCAGATAACATTCAGACAGTAATAGATAATAGTGTCAGATAACAGTGTTCAGTGACATGTAACAGATAACAGTGTAACAGATGTCAGTTCTTACATTCTTGTGTTATCTAGGTAGCACTTCATGCATCCATCCTTTTACTACATGGTTGCTACATTCAAAAAGTTTCGTTTTGGATTTCGTAGGGGATCATATAGGGCAGTGTACTCACGTATCTATAACAGTAACAGTAACAGTAACAGTCAGAACCTAGTGGTCCTCCTCCGAGTACACCTTCCTACAGGTAAGTGTGCAGTCAGGTAATCAGTAACAGTATAACAGATGCTCAGTATGGGAAACATGCCCCCCCCCCCAAGTACACATTTCTATAATTTCCCACTACTAGATCTTTCCCTTAACCCCGAGTTGGTTATTTATTATTATAATTATCAGCAGGCATGAATGTGTATGAAATAGTGCAAAACTAGCATGGTATAACAAACAACAGATTCAGGGTAACAGATAAACATGCATAGATGGTAGACAGTCATAGAAAAGAGCGAAACAGTGTAAGTTCTAATTCAGGACAGCAAGATAGTACAGTACTAAAACAGGGATTCCCATTTCTACTAAAATGCAAATATGAATCCGTCAAAGAATTTGGATAATAGACTCCCTTCCGAATTCAGAAAATATATATAAGTCATATGGTATTTCAAAACAACATGTCTCAAAACAGGTTTGAATCCAGAAAACGTGTTAAGTCAAAAATCAGTATTTTGTATTCACAGTCAGGAAAAAATCCTGAAAACTCTTTAATTAAATCCACGAAAAATCTGAGGTATTTCCCTACATGTATAGAATCAGAATATAAAGTTTTAGAATTTTTCAATAAGTATAGAGTGGTCAAGTAAAATTAGAAAACAACAAGACACGATAGTTTTGTAAATCTGAAATCGCAAACGCCGCAGTACGAAAACAGCAATATCTCACAAACCATAAATCGAAATCCAAATCTGCCAAAAGGGTAATAAAATAGATACATTAAGCTAACTCTCATATTCAGAAATATTTTAGAAACAGCAAGTAGAATTAGGTCAAAAATCAGATTCTTTACTGAACAGTAGTAAAATTCTGCATGAAAAATCTTTATTGCAAGCATGAAAAGGTTTCTAAAACACCTAAAATAAATCCACCAAAATTCTGGGTAAACCCCAATCGAGTCAAGAAATACTGAGCAAAATTTCTGATCAAAATAATAATTTAAACATTACAATAAAAATAGATTACTCTTCAGAATTCGTAGAAAACACAATCTGGAAATTTTTCGACACTACTGTAGTAAAATATACATAACTCGCAAACCGTAAATCGAAACCGAGATCAGTCAAAAGGGTTGGAAAATAGACAGAATCCTCTACAATTCATGTTCACAAAATATTTTCAAATACTAACCTTAATAGGGTCTAAATTACTTAACAACATCAGGAAAATAGAAAAGTACACATTTGCTCTTCATACAAAATTTAACATAGATCACACGAAATTCATCCAAATCAACCAAAACATGAAATATAGTGTACTAGATGTCCAAACAACATGGTAAAAGAGTTTTTTGCAAGTATTCGACAAGTATATCACGAATAACACATCAAGCACAGTTATCTCAAAGTAGCATGATCATATACACCAAATGTGGTCAATCCTAGGTTAATTCATGTCGTACATGTCGTGAGGCAACTACGGTCAATCAACACTATAGAGACAATATCAACAAGGAAATTCACACACAAATTGCCTCTAAAACCCAACTACACTACAGGCGGTATTTAGTACTTGTATTTGCAAAGGAATTTAATACAAGTTACTTGGCTTAACCGACGACGAAAATGATGATGATCAAGAATAACGTGAACGGATTCTCGACAATGAACACAACGAACTACGAACGGAAACCAAGAACAAAACCCACAAACCACGACGAACACACGAACCCCCAATGAATACAACCACGAGCCAATGAGAACAACAAAACTACCCACACCACGACTACACTCGCACACGAAGAGAGACGGGAAACGGCAACCCAGCGGCGCTATGTTGGACAAGAATACAGCACGGGGGTTGTGCTTTTATCGGGAGGGTAACACGGCGCAGGCCATGGAGGGGATCGGCTGTCAGAGGTCGGCACAAGGGAGAGACAGGGAGGAAAAATGTGGGAAGAGAGCAGGGGGTTTCGGAACGTGTAGGCACGTAAGTTTGGATCGGGGGGGGAGGGGGAGGTAACATAGAGAAGTAGGCGGCTCAGGGAATTTTCATGGGTTATCTATGAGAGTTTTATGGTTAGGGTATGGGTGTAATAGGGGATGACGGCTGAGCACATAATAGGGGTGATAACGGGTAGGTATATAGAGTTCGGGTATGGGTAGATTGGGTTTAAGTGTAATAGGAACATAGTAGGGATTTATGTTTAGGTATAATAGGTGTAATGTGTTAAATAGTCTACGGGTCTGGGGTTTAAGCTAACGGGTATAGGATTATTTAGTGTATGGGTTTGGTTAAGTAAAAACTGAGCATGGGTAAAATAAATGGGTATTTGGTGTAGGTTAGTGGATAATGGGTTGAGTTAGATATAAAACAGAGTATAGGATATATTGGGTAATAATTGATCTGATAATGGGTATTAGTATATAATTGGGTTGAAGTATAATTGGGTATAACTAACAAATGAGTCTTGGGGTTTAAGAGATCCAAAAATTTGTTAGTTCAAAAATGAATGAATTAAAATAACAAAATGGAAATAAAAATAAATTGAACAATGACGGTCAAAAAATACTAGCACAATCAAATAGAGACTAATCAAAAGAAGACAGCCGAATCAAGAATTCAAATAAAAGATGATAAAAACAATAAAATGAATATATTGAAACAAAAGATCCAATATACGGTCCAAGAAAAGATACAAATAGAGAAATACCCCAAAACGAAAAATACACTCACAACTACACAAAACGAAAAACAGGATTTACAAATCCTACCCACCGAACAGAAAGAAATTCTTCCTCGAAATTCCAACAAGAAGATACATAGGGTAACCACAAAAAGCAACCAGAAGAACAAACAAAACTACTCAAACAAATGAGGAAACTTCTGTTGAATCTCCTCCTCCAGCTCCCAAGTCGACTCACCGGGCGAGTGAGGATTCCAAGCAACACGAACCAACTTGATGACCTTATTCTTAACCACTTTCTCTCGTCGATCCACAATAGCAACTGGCGAAATCTCACAAGTCAAATACGGCCGAACGGTCAACTCAGAATAGTCGATCATGTGGCTCTCATCTCGGATATATCTCCTGAGTTGTGAGACATGGAAAATATCATACACTCCTGATAAAGCTGGCGGCAATGCAAGACGATAGGCCACCTTGCCTACTTGCTCCATAATATCAAACGGCCGAATAAATCTAGGGCTAAGCTTGCCCCCACCGAACCGAATGACACCGCGCCACGGCGAAACCTTTAGGAAAACATGGTCACAAACCTCAAACTCCAAAGCCCTCTGATGGACATCAGCCCATCGCCTCTGCCTATCCTGAGCTGCCTGTAAATGCTTTCTGATGTGAACCACAGCATCCACCGTCCTGATGATCAACTCTGGACCCAAAAACTTCCTCTTGCCAATGTCATCCTAGCACACTGGCGATATGCACTTCCACCCATAAAATGTCTCTAACGGAGCAGCTTTAATACTGGCCTGAAAGCTGTTATTGTACAAGTACTCTACGAGATATAAATGGTCCTCCCATGATCCACCGAACTGAAGCATACAGGACCTCAACATGTCCTCAAGAATCTGTATGGTTCTCTCTGACTGTCCATCATTCTGGGGATGAAAAGTTGTATTGTACTTTAATTTACTCCCCAAACTGTTTTGAAGACTCTCCCATAACTGAGATCTGAATCTCGTATCCCGGTCGGATACAATACTAACTGAAACCCCATGAAGTCTGACAATCTCTTGCATGTACCTCTCAGCTAGGCTCTCTGTAGACTGCCCGATACGAAAAGGAATGAAGTGAGCACTCTTCGTCAAACGGTCGACAATCACTCAAATGGCATTATGACCTTTAGGACTCCTTGGCAAAGCAATCACAAAATCCATAGTAATATGTTCCCACCTCCACTCTGGAATAGGAAGCAGTTGAAGAAGTCCGACGGTTCTCTGATGCTTTGCCTTAACCTGCTGGCAAGTCAAACATTGGGTAACAAACTGAGCCACAGGCCAGTTCATACCATGCCACCAGAAAAAAGCTTCGAATCCCGACACATCTTAGTACCGCCAGCATATTTAGGCATTTGTTCCAAAGCTTCAATAAGAGGAATATTAATATGAAATTGTTTAAAGATATTTAAAAATTTAGAAATTTGATTTTCAAGATTGTTCTTTTTAAGTCTTTGTGGAAAAGGAATAGGAGGATCATAAGGAGATTTAGGATATGTGTCAGAATTAAACTTCCCTAAACTTTTTTGGCTTGAGACTGCTTTGTGATGTGTTTGTTCCTCCACACTTTGCTCGTTCTCACTTTGCTTTTCAACCACATTTTGTTCAGCATTTTTGGTTTGTGGATGCTCAATTGTTGTCCCACTTCTAAGTGTTATTGCTTTGACACGCTCCTTGGGATTGACCACTATGTTACTAGGTAATATTCCTGCCGTTCTTTTGTTAAAAATATTTGAGATTTGACCAATTTGAATCTTTAGGTTGTGAATTGAAGCTGAAGTTGAAGTTGCAACATTTTGGATTGCCAAATTTGTTTACTGCATGTATTGCTCTGTCTTTTGCATGTGTTGCATGAACATCTCATCAACTGTCAGCTTCTTTTCTTGTTATTGAAAATTTTGTTGTGATCTAACTCCTCCATGATTATTGATCCAAGAGAAATTGGGGTGATTTCTCCATCCTGGATTGTATGTGTTTGCATAAGGGTTGTTTTGCCGTGAAAAGTTTGACACAAAATTTGCTTGTTCGGCATTTGATGGAGGAAAATGGTTCCACACTTGGCAATCTGCACTTGAGTGATTTTCTGCACAATAATCACAAATAATATTAGTTTGAATAGAATTAATATTCATATTACCTAATTGTTTAGATAAAGTAGCAATTTGTGTAGTTAAAGTAGTAATAGGATCAAGTTCAGAAACTCCAGCCACTTTTTTTGGCATTGTTCTCTCTGAAGACCACTGGTAATTATTTGATGTCATCTCCTCTAAAAGTTCATAGGCTGCTTCGTGAGTTTTGCTCATTAGTGCACCTCTAGCTACTGCATGTACCATAGATCGATTTGTAACTCCCAAACCATTATAGAATATTTGAATTTGTAGCCATTTCGGAAGTTCATGATAAGGACACTTTCTCAATAACTCTTTATACCTCTCACATGCATCATACAAAGACTCAGTCTCAAATTGAGTGAATGTGGTAATACCATTCCTTAGCTTCGCTGTCTTTGCTTGCGGAAAATACTTAGCCCAACTTTTTTGTGCAAGTCCCTCCCAAGTAGTAATACCACCGGGTGGTAGAAAATTTAGCCAAGCCTTAGCCTTATCTATTAGTGAAAAATGAAAGAGTCTCAATCGAATTGCATCATTTGTTACTCCATTATGCTTGAAAGTGTCACAAATTTCTAGAAAGTTTGCAATGTGAACATTAGGATCCTCGTGCGGTAGTCCTCCAAATTGAATAGTCTGTTGAATCATTTGAATTATCGTCGGTTTAATCTCAAAGTTGTTAGCTTCAATAAGCGGCCTCTTTATGTTTGATGTTGCTCCATTAATTGAGGGCATAGCATAGTCTCTAAAAGTCCTGTTTTCCTCATTGTTTGCCATTGTGATACACCTGAAATATAGCTAAAAAATAGAAAAACTAAAAATAAAAACTAGAAAGAAAATAAAAATAACAAAAATAAAAAGAAAAATCCAAATTAGTAACAACCTAGCAATTATCAATATCAATAAAAGAATAATTAACCCACGGCAGCGGTGCCAAAAACTTGATGTGAATGTTTGCAAGTGTACAAAATCGTAACCAGTAGTATAGATAAGTGAAAAGAGTGTCGAACCCACAAGGGCTAATTATTTTATTGAGTACCAAAATTTACTAGATGAATTACTATTTGGAAAATCGAAATTCAATAAAGAAAGCAACTAAATTAAATTAATCTAAAGAACTAACTAGATTAATTAAAAAGGAGCAGAATCTAAAATTTTATTATTTATTAATTGCAAAACTAATTCTAGGGCTTTTGATTTCACCTAGTTAATCCCACACAATTTATAACTCCATATGAATAAAAATATTATTTTTCCAAGTTGTAGACCAAAATCTCCAAATTATTCAATATTCTTTCTCAAGCAATATCAAAAATATTCTCAACTAATTATTTGTCATAGTTCATGCACAAGTTACTAATTGAAAATTCATTAAGATCTACGGATTTCTTAACGGTCACATTAACAGTGGTTCGCTTTTGCAACGGTGTTTAATTTTATTAATTCGAAATCACAAATTACCTGTTCGGTCTCTCCATGATTTAATAAATCATACAAAATTTGGCCAAACAATTGTAAGCATTGAGAAAAAAAATCAAACACACAACTATGGAAAAACAGAAAAATAATATGGAATTAAAATTGTGTTCTCAAAACTAGGCTACATCAAAGCCCTAGAAAAATAAAATTAGTTCATAATAAATTTACAACTAAAAAATACTGTCTTGGATTGCATAATAAAAATTAGAAGAAGAGAAAAGAGAGACAGAAAAAACTCTGTTTTGTAAAAAAAAACAAACCGAACGCCTTGAAACGCGCGCCGCCCAAGTTAGAGACCTCTAGCTTCTCTCTCTTCTTCTCGATAACCGCACTGCAACTCTAAGCTGCACACTTCAGTTCCCACGTCAGCGCCTCTCCCTCTCTCCTCTGTCGTTTTCTGCCTCGAACTCAGCACCGCTAAGTCTACTGCTCTCCCTTTCTCTTTCCTCGTTTCGAATGCCTTGCCAACTCGTTTCGAATGCCTTGCCAACTCCTAGCACGCCTATGCTCTTCGTCCTTTATATATATTGTGACAGGGTAAAAATGGCCTGAGGCCCAACCAGGGCCCAATACAATTCCCACTCAGAAAGGTAAAGACGGCAACCTGGTTCGGCTCCGGACCACTTCAGGGTCGGCGCCGAACCTCGTGTTTGCCCTCACGGAGCCGGCCTCCTCGTACCGACGAGCCTCAGTAGCCCTCGGAGTCCGATCCGGGGCAGTCCCACAGGCCGTCCCCCCTCTCTGGCGGGGCAGAAGGATGACCTGGCGCAGCCTAGGCCCTCCGATTCCCCCCAGAGGCACAGGAGGCTCACGATGGGCCACGTCAGCTCCAAATACCGCCAAGGGTTTCGCCACGTCAGCCCTATACCACTCCTGGTATCGCCACGTCCGCCCTAAACCCCCTGGGCCTTCTGCCACGTCAGGCCCATGGGCTTTCGGATCCAAACCCGGCCCCCAAGTGGAACCAAACCCGGTTGGGATTCTCTATAAATACTAGACCCACACCCACCTTTTGGAGGTAATCAATCTTTTGCCACTTAATATACCTAGTTATTGCTACTCTCTCACAGAGACTGACTAGAGCGTCGGAGGGTCCGCCACCGGGATAAACCCCGGTGTTTCAGGACCGTCTGCAGGTACACAAGACCTCGGATCCGACCCTTCCGATCCGAGCCCAACCTTCAACGTCTTTCCGAGCTCATCGTAGGCCCCAGAAGGTCAACTCAGGGTCGGCAGACGAGCGGCAATCTCCTTCAATACAAATTGAGTTCGAACTCACACCTGGTGCTTCCACACGTTCCTCAGAAATAAACAGCATCAGGTTGGCGCCGTCTGTGGGAACCAGCTGCTCCAGAAGCCGATCCGACCCAGACCCTCAAAGGCCATCAACAGCCGA
The DNA here is from genome assembly GCA_017893485.1 of Hemerocallis citrina. Classification (NCBI taxonomy): domain Eukaryota; kingdom Viridiplantae; phylum Streptophyta; class Magnoliopsida; order Asparagales; family Asphodelaceae; genus Hemerocallis; species Hemerocallis citrina. The sequence goes on from CM030367.1 coordinate 47,150,975, forward strand.
ATCCTCATGGCCTCCAAAGGCAAGGGGGCTGCTTCCTCCGTCAACCAACGGGACTCGCCCCCACCCACTGATGAAGCCAGGCCCCGCACGTCGAAACACAAGGCTCCCCCTCGGGAGTCCCAAAGGAGCGTCGGCTGGACAGCCCAGCCCGACCTACGGAGAGTAATCCTCAACCGCAAGATTACCCACAACTGGGGAAGGGCCGCTTCCAACTCGGCCCCGAACCATCCGAGGGAGACCCACAGGGATGACGGCCCACGGGGTCGGCAAGGTGATAGGAACCGGGGATCACCAACCCCGAAGCCTAACCCAAGCCGCACCCAGGGTCAGGATCCCGAATCCGAGGTATCCATGGATACGCCATTCACCCTACATTACATCCACGGGGGACCGGTGGGGGGAGAAACCGATACTTCCCAAAGAACCTTCACCCAGGAGACGAACGCTATTCAGTACAGCCCCTCTCCTGAGCTACAACCGCGGCCAGTCTCCTTCTCAGGAGAGGGCCCCGAAGGAGTTCACCTCCCCCACTGCGAGGCCCTCGTCGTTAGCCTCCGCATGGCCAATTGTGAGGTTCGCCGAATCCTTGTTGACAACGGCAACCCGGTAAATATTCTCTTCCTCAGAACCTTCGAAAGCCTCAGATTATCCAGAGGGAAACTCAAACCAGCAGGATGCACGTTGCTCAAACTTTCGGGCGTCCCGGTCATAGTGGAGGGAATTATTACCCTCAACGTCACCGCTGGACCGGACCCTGACAAGAGGACCGAGTCCTTGGATTTCATGGTCATCCACGTCAAGGCGGCCTACAACGCCATCCTCGGCCGACCCGGGCTAAACTCCCTCCAGGCGATACCTTCGGCCCACCATCTGAAACTCAAATTCCCCCCCCAAGGGGTCAGCATCGTCCGAGACAGCGTCAAAGCAGCACGATCATGTTGCGTTACCACCAGGGGAGGGGGCGTGCTCCCCCTCAGTGCCGTTGAACTCGAACCCGAGAAAGACGGCCCCGCCCCCGAGCCCGTGGACGAACTGGAGGAGGTCCTATTCGACACCGAGGATGAGTCGAAATGGTTCCGGGTGAGCTGCTCACTCGCCGAAGACCTGAAGACGGGCATCATCGCTTGCGTCCGCCGCAACGTTGATCTCTTCGCTTGGAAGCCCTCCGATATGCCCGGAATCTCTGAAGACTTGATCATGCACCGACTGAGCGTCCTCCCTGACTCTAAACCGATCGTCCAAAAGAGGCACAAAGTCGCCCCGGAGAGGCAACTAATTGTAAAAACAGAAGTGGACAAGCTCTTGTCCGCTCGATTCATCCAAGAAGTCACCTACCCCGAGTGGTTGGCCAATGTCGTCATGGTGAAGAAAGCGACAGGGGGTTGGCGAATCTGCATTGACTTCACGGACCTTAACAAAGCGTGTCCGAAAGATCCTTTCCCCCTCCCGCGCATCGACGCTTTAATAGACGCGACCTCAGGGCACGAGCTGCTGTCCTTCATGGACGCTTTCTCGGGGTACAATCAGATCCGGATGTTTCCGCCAGACATCTCCAAGACCTCGTTCGTCACCGACCAAGGTCTTTATTGTTACCGTGTCATGCCTTTCGGGCTGAAAAACGCCGGAGCCATGTACCAGCGACTCGTCAACAGAGTCTTCAAGGACCTGATCGGCCGCAACGTAGAAGTTTACGTCGACGACATGCTTGTCAAGAGCCGGGCTGGGCCGGACCACGTCGCCGACCTCGAGGAAGCCTTCGGTGTCCTCCGACGCCACAACATGAGGCTCAAACCGGCTAAATGCGCCTTCGGCGTCTCCACGGGGAAGTTCTTAGGATTCATTATCAGCCAGCGCGGCATTGAGGCAAACCCCGAAAAAATACAGGCCATCATCAACATGTCCCCGCCCCGGAATGTCAAAGAGGTTCAGAGGCTCACGGGTCGGTTGGCGGCGATCGGCCGTTTTCTCTCCAAGTCAGGGGAGAAATCTCTCCCCTTCTTCAAAGCCTTGCGCGGGAAAGGGGGCTTCGAGTGGGGTACCCATCAACAAGAAGCCTTCGAACAGCTGAAACAGTACCTCGCCAACCCGCCTCTCCTCAGCAAGCCCGAACCGGGCGAGCCGCTTTGGCTCTACCTGTCCGCCTCGGACCACGCCCTCAGCGCCGTCCTCGTCCGAGAGGAGGAAGGAGTTCAGAAACCCCTGTACTATGTAAGCAAAGTGCTGCACCCGGCCGAGATGAGATACGCGAAGATAGAAAAGGTGGCATATGCCCTGGTTATGGCAGCCCGAAAACTCCGACCTTACTTCCAGGCCCACTCCGTCCAAGTACTGACCGACCAACCACTGAAGACCGTCCTCCACAAGCCCGAAAACTCCGGCCGATTAGTCAAGTGGTCGATCGAGCTGAGCCAGTTCGACATTAGCTATCATCCCAGGGCAGCCATTAAAGGGCAGGCCCTCGCCGAGTTCATAACTGAATGCACTGTCTCCGAGCAACCTGACGTAGAAGAACCGGATCCGACCTGGGAGGTCTTTGTTGACGGCTCATCCTGCGAAACGGGGAGTGGGGCGGGCGTCATCCTTCGTGGCCCCGACCAATTCCTACTTCAATACTCCCTGCGCCTCAACTTTCCAGCCTCCAACAACGAGGCAGAATACGAGGCCATGATCGCCGGTTTGACCCTCGCCCACCGAGCCGGTGCCAAGCGAATCCGGGCGTTTAGCGACTCTCAGCTCGTGATCCATCAAATCAACGGACAGTACGAAGCCCGCGACGACCGAATGATGAGGTATTTGGCGGCGGTCCGACGACTCTTGGCGTTCTTCGACGACGCTACGGTTGTCAGAGTCCCCACGGAATAGAACGCCCAAGCCGACGCGCTATCCAAACTTGCCTCTTCTTCCTTCGAAGGCCTCGATCGTACGGTGCTCGTCGAGGTCCTCTTGGAGCCAAGCATCAGTAGCCCAGAGCCGGAAGCGATGTGTGTGCAAGAGGGGACCAGCCCGGACGACTGGACCACTCCCATCCGAAAATTCTTAAACCGGGCCGAGCTTCCTGAAGACAAAGCCGAGGCCAGGCGAATCAGAATCCGAGCTGAAAGGTTCGTCATGATCGATAACATCCTCTTCAAACGCTCGTACACCTTGGCCGACGGCAAACCCTACCTCCGCTGTCTCGCCAGGGACGAGGCCAGCTACGCCCTCAAAGACCTGCACGAGGGGATCGGCGGATGCCACATGGGGAGTAGGACACTTGCCCGAAAGGCCCTGAATCAAGGGTACTATTGGCCCACCATGCTCCAAGACTCACAAGACTTAGTCAAGAGGTGCGGCCCCTGCCAAAGATTCTCCCCCATCAAAAGGCTTCCTCAAGCCAACCTCCGATCCCTGGCGAGCCCTACGCCCTTCGCCATGTGGGGTATGGACCTTGTGGGGCCCTTCCCCCCAGCGGTAGGGCAAAAGAAATTCCTGATTGTCGCCATCGACTACTTCACCAAGTGGATCGAAGCCGAACCACTATCCAGCATCACCGAGCGCCAAGTGCAACAGTTCTTTTGGAAGAACATCATTTGTCGATTCGGGATCCCCCGAATCCTCGTCACGGACAACGGAACCCAGTTCCAAGGGCAGAACTTCCAATCTTTCTGTCAGGACATCGGCATCCAGCAGCGTTTCTCCGCCATTTGCCACCCTCAGTCTAACGGCCAAGCGGAGAATGCGAACAGGCAAATCCTCGACGGCCTCAAAAAGCGCCTTGACAATTCCCCCAAAGGGCTATGGGTGGAGGAGCTGCCCAGCGTACTATGGGCACACCGAACCACACAGAGGATCCCCACGGGGGAGACGCCATTCAATCTGACCTATGGGACTGAGGCAGTCATCCCCGTCGAAGTCGGATTGCCTTCTCCCCGGATCATAGCCTTCGATGAAGACGACAATGCGTCCGCCCTGAGGGCTAACCTGGACCTCGTCGCCGAAGTACGAGAGAAGTCCGCGGTCCGAAGGAGCATTTATCAGCAACGGATCGAGAGATTTTACAACAAGAAAGTCCGCCCCACCAGCATCCAGGCAGGGGACCTAGTTTTGCGAAAGCTATCTGTCTCTGATCCAACCAAGAAGAGGAAACTGGCTCCCAACTGGGAAGGCCCATACCGTGTAGTCGAGGCTGTACGCCCTGGTACATACCGACTGACGGATATGAACGACCGACCCATCAGCCGACCCTGGAACGCTGAGCACCTCATGAAATTCCGGGGAGAGCAAGCTTAGGTTCTAGCGTGGCTTAAGTAAATTAAAACTTTTGTAAACATTCGTGTGTAAAGGGCCGCTTCAGCGACCCCCCCCGGTCTGGTATAAAAGAAGTCTCTTTTTGTCAAAAGTTAAACACCTCGGCAACTCCGACCCGGTACCGGGCAATGGGGGCGGCATCTGGGTTCTCCCTCGGGTCTCATCCCCAAATGCCTCGGCAGGTTCGACCCAACTCCGGGCCGGAGGTCTCCCTGTCGCCCCGCGTCGATCCCTCACGAATCGGCGGAGCCCGACCTCGCCTACACCGCCCTTCACCACCCCGATAGCCAGAGCAAAGAAGGAAAAGAAAGCTTTATTCATACTCTTTTATTTTTGTGCGGAGAAAACAAGCAAATACCGTTACAGGACCACTCCACTCATCTCAAACTAAAGGGGATCGCCGACTTAGGGCCCCTCGGACCCGGTGAAGGGCGGGATCACTCCGACCAAACGACTTGGGACTCTCTCTTCGTCATGACGGTCCTTCGGTTCTGCCACCGTCGACACCCCGGCCACGGAGCTCTGGGCATCCACGGATCGAATGCGTTCCATCAGTGGCAACGCCGAGGGAGCCCCCTCTGCTCGCCGACCCCTCGAGGAAGATGTCGAAACACCCAACATAGTCCTATAGCGGTGTATCTCCATCTCCTTCTCCACTATCACATCGCGAAGTAGCTTCTCGGAGGAAGGCCTCTGCACCGAGGAACTTGACATGGTGTATCCAAGACCAACGCCCCCTAGCTCCCGATCCACCATCGCCCTCCTCAGCCGGCTCGCCTCCTCACTTAGGGCTTCAGACTTGTTCCTGTAATAATGGAAGGCCGCATCAGTGTCGTGAGCCCTCTTTCGATACCGAACCAAAGTGGCCTCTAAGGCCTCGACCTTGCCCCGAAGCCACGCCACGTCGGAACGAAGGGGGTCCACCTCAGGAAGGGGAGCCGTGACCTACAAGAGAACCAGCCCACTCAAGACATATAAGCAAAGAGGTTCAGAAATTTTTCGAAGTTGGAACACTTAGCCAGCCAAAAAACCCTCTTTTTATAAATTCAGTTTCCCCATACAAAAAATGCGGTGGCCAGTCCGCGGAAGGCAAATACAATCGAGAGAAGGAAAAAGAAGGACAAAAATTATACAGCTGGTTTTCCCACCTCTATATCAGCCGGATCCGTTGGGGGGTCGGCAACCGATTTATCATCTGACCCTTGTCCGCCAGGGGTCTTCGGTGTCCCCTCAATCTCCATATCATACTCGAAGTTGGACAGGTCGATAGTCGGATAAAAGTGCCTCACATGGCTGAGGGCCTTCGCATAACTGCTATCCTGGGCGTTGATCACCAGGATCTGACACGACTTAGTCACCTCATTCTTCTCCTTCTCCGACCTCTCCTCCTGAGCCGCCCTCGCCTTCGCCCATTCCTCCTTCTCCTTGTCAAAAGCCGCCTTCGTCTCCGCCTCCTTCTTACGAGAGCCTTCGAGCTCTCCCTTCAATTCCGTCACCTCCTGCTCGGCCTTGTCAGCCCGGTCTCGCTCTCGCTGCAACGCCGCCTCGTAGAGGCCCCTCACATGGGCCCCCTGCACAGTCGCCTGCCATAACCAGACACTACTAAGAAATCTTCCTTAAACAACATCACCCGAAAGCTAGGAGGTTCGATTGACTTACCAGCACAGTGGCCTGCGCAAGACGCACGTACGCCTCGTCCAGGGTCTGGGACTTCATATCCGAGCGGTCCCGAGGGGTCGCCAGCTTATCTGCAACCTCCACGGCCTGGCGCCCCCGGACCAGGCAATCACCCTCGTGGATCGACCAATCTGGCACCCACCTTCGCCGAAGTCTCTCCTCTAGTCCGGGATCCACCAGGGGACCCTTCCCCTTATCAGGGTCGGCGGCCGCACCCTGATCCGAACCCCCCTGGACCACCGCGTCCCCACCCGTCTCCGACCGAGTCCTTTTCATCCTCGGCTGAATGGGGGCCTCGGAGACCACCTGGGACAACTCGGTGGTCTTCGCCGCGACATCCTTCTTCTCGACCTTCTTCTTCTTCATGGCGAGCCTCAGCGCCTTAATCGACTCTTCATCCATTTCTGTAAAAAGATCCATTAAGAACAAATGAGCAAGAAAGTACAAGAAGAGTGTGAGGAAAGAAACAACCACGTACGAGGCACGGCCGGGCTAGGGCTCAGTCCGACGCTTGCCAGATGGGCCTCCGTCACCTTCCCCCAATTGATGCTATACGACAGACGGAGGCACTCAACGAGTCTCCACTCCTCCGCCGTCAAGTCCCCCGGCCCCGGTGCTGCGTAGCTCGGCTTAGAATGGTTCCACCGAGTAGGGATAGCCCAAGGATCCTCACTCCGGATCACCAGATACTTTTTCTTCCAGAATTTAATGGAATCTGGATGACCGTGGACAACCTTTGCCTTACCTCGAGGCGAGATGTAGTATACTCCCTCTGCCGATGAGCCAATCAACAACATCGCTCGGAACACGCCCAGCCGCAGGGGTACCTTCTGCTCCTCGCACAACAGCACGAAGCAGATGATCTGCTTCCAGGAGTTCGGCCCAAACTGCATCGGCGCCAGGGATGACCAATTTAACACCTCCCGAACGAATGGGTGGATGGGCAGCCTCAGGCCGGAGATAAAGGCGTCCACAGGGAAGATACAATACCTATCCGGCAGGGGATCGGTCGGCCGAAGAGTAGAACTCGGCAGCATAAGCTCATAACTGGGCCCTATGTGGTAGGCCAACTGCAGAGCCCCCAAGTCGCTTGCCTCCAGAACGGTCGGGGAGGCGTCCACCATCAACCTCTTCCGGCTTGACGACGACGGCTGGACCCCCGAGGACTCCTTATCTGAGAGATCGTCGGGGTAGCGACGGAAAGACCGGGGTTGTGCAGACGACCCTATCACCAAGTCGCTCGGGCCGCCAATCTTCGATCCCTTCTTCTTCGGAGCCCTCCTCCTCTTAGTCCGTTCCGGCGAAGGTGTAGACAAACGCCCCAGAACGGGCAGATTCAGAGACCCTGCGGAGCCATCTCCCTCGGAGCCACCCTCCTCTCCGGAAGCCGACCCTAGGGTCCGGACTTCGTCTGAGCTGCCGCCCCCCCTCCTCAGAGTCGCTGCTTTCTACCACGAAATGCCTCCGAGATCGCAATGGCTTCACACTGTGTACGACCTCCTCCTTGCCTACCGGCCCCTCCCCAGAGGTCGACGCCAACGAGCCGGACTGAGCCCTATCCATCCGTGCCTAAGTTAAACGGGGTTACCAACTAACCTGGAATCACCTCGGAAAAACGACCTTGCTGCAGGAAGCTGAAGGGACGAGCGCTGAAGAGTTGAAGGATTTTTTTTGAAAAGTAAGAGGCAAGAGAGAAATAGGCGATGGGAGGAGAGGGGGGAACATTTATAGGGGATAGGAACAACTCCTCGATTTTCGCAGTCACTATTCACCGATTGACATGCAACTACCACCTAGGAAATCATGCCACGTCCTCGAAACATGTGCTGCTGACGTCACCCAGTGCCAGACTGGCCGCCCGATACAGGGGTCGGTTCGGGCAAAATAACGGCTCGCCTTCGCCGGCACTAAAGTACTCTTCTTCAGAAGATCCACCGGCTGGCCATCACCCTTACCAGCCCGTAATCCCCCCTCGTCTCGAGGTTCGGCTTGGCACCGGGGTACTCTTCCCAGGAAGAAACAACGGCTCGCCTTCACCCTCACCGGCCCATAATCCCTCGCCAGCTCGAGGTCCGGTCCGGCACCCGGGTACTCTTCTTCGGAAGATCCACCGGCTGGCCATCACCCTTACCAGCCCGTAATTCCCCCTCGTCTCGAGGTTAGGTCTGGCACCCGGGTACTCTTCTCAGGAAGAAACAACGGCTCGCCTTCACCCTTACCGACCCATAATCCCTCGCCAGCTCGAGGTCCGGTCTGGCACCGGGGTACTCTTCTTCGGAAGATCCACCGGCGGGCCATCACCCTTACCAGCCCGTAATTCCCCCTCGTCTCGAGGTTCGGCCTGGCACCGGGGTACTCTTCTCAGGAAGAAACAACGGCTCGCCTTCACCCTTACCGACCCATAATCCCTCGCCAGCTCGAGGTCCGGTCTGGCACCCGGGTACTCTTCTTCGGAAGATCCATCGGCTGGCCATCACCCTTACCAGCCCATAATTCCCCCTCATCTCGAGGTTCGGTCTGGCACCCGGGTACTCTTCTCAGGAAGAAGCAACGGCTCGCCATCACCCTTGTCGACACGTAATCCCTCGACCTCTCGAGGTTCAGTCGAACACCAGGGTACTCTTCTCCGGAAGAGACAACGGTTCGCCATCGCCTTCACCTACACGTAGACCCTCGACTAGCTCGAGGTCCTATCCAAGCCTCAGGGCAGCACCACCAGGAAGGCCCTGTGATCCGCCCTCCCATTTTTTACAATCATGAACACTCCTCCACGGCTAGCTCCCGCACCCCCCGCAGGAGTGGGGGGCTTGTGTGACAGGGTAAAAATGGCCTGAGGCCCAACCAGGGCCCAATACAATTCCCACTCAGAAAGGTAAAGACGGCAACCTGGTTCGGCTCCGGACCACTTCAGGGTTGGCGCCGAACCTCGTGTTTGCCCTCACGGAGCCGGCCTCCTCGTACCGACGAGCCTCAGTAGCCCTCGGAGTCCGATCCGGGGCAGTCCCACAGGCCGTCCCCCCTCTCTGGCGGGGCAGAAGGATGACCTGGCGCAGCCTAGGCCCTCCGATTCCCCCCAGAGGCACAGGAGGCTCACGATGGGCCACGTCAGCTCCAAATACCGCCAAGGGTTTCGCCACGTCAGCCCTATACCACTCCTGGTATCGCCACGTCCGCCCTAAACCCCCTGGGCCTTCTGCCACGTCAGGCCCATGGGCTTTCGGATCCAAAACCCGGCCCCCAAGTGGAACCAAACCCGGTTGGGATTCTCTATAAATACTAGACCCACACCCACCTTTTGGAGGTAATCAATCTTTTGCCACTTAATATACCTAGTTATTGCTACTCTCTCACAGAGACTGACTAGAGCGTCGGAGGGTCCGCCACCGGGATAAACCCCGGTGTTTCAGGACCGTCTGCAGGTACACAAGACCTCGGATCCGACCCTTCCGATCCGAGCCCAACCTTCAACGTCTTTCCGAGCTCATCGTAGGCCCCAGAAGGTCAACTCAGGGTCGGCAGACGAGCGGCAATCTTCTTCAATACAAATTGAGTTCGAACTCACACCTGGTGCTTCCACACGTTCCTCAGAAATAAACAGCATCATATATATATATATATATATATATATATATATATATATATATATATATATATATATTGTTATTTTGTTTGAGATCAGCCGTCGCTCTCTCTTCGTTAAGCGTACCTCTTAATTGCTTTTTGCTGTTCTATTTATAGGGATCCGAACGTGGGTATTAGGGTTTATTTTTGCAGAAAACCCCACATATTAATTTATTTCTTTCCGTATTTGATTTGCTCTTTATTTCTTGCTTCTTTTTCTTCTCTTTCTTTTTCTTGAAACATGTGCTGCACACACACAAAATAAAATCAGAATAAAATTAAAACTAATTTGTTTAAATTAATTAAACTAACTAATAGTCACATTAGCTCTTTTAAACTCTTTTAAATTTGTTTATTTCATTTTCACCCTCTATTGGCAATTAAAATTTTTATTTTACTTTTCACGTGGCCAAATTGTAAAATTTAAAATTCAACAAATCAATAAAAATTATTCAATCACTCTGGTTGTTTTGTTTGTTAATTTTTACCGAAAATCTTCACCTTTTGCATCAAAAAGTCTTATTCCTTAAAAAATAATTGATTAACTGAAATCTATAGATTTAAGATGAATTAACATGATAGACGAATACAAGCAATTTTTATGGGTAAATGAGTACAAATATTTATCTAAAAATTAGACACATCAGTTTTCCTCTGAAAAGACATGTAAGCAGTATAATATATGCACAGGTTTGTGAAGGATGATTTATAAAGATGTGTATTTGGCAGTAGACATTGATGTACTCTGAAGTAGGATTAAGTTGTTTATTGGTTTATATAGATTGCAGGATCATTTTTCAGCTGCTCGGGATTGAAAAGAGTATTGTGAATCTATAATAACAGTGGATCGAAATTACATCAGCTTGGGATTTGGAGCCTGCCATAAGTAGCAATTCATTTGCTAATGCAGTTCTCGCCTCAAACTATATGAGTTAATTCTCGATTGTCATATTTTCATGTAGTTAACCATGTATGATTTTAAAAGAGGTGAGAGAGAGAGAGAAAGAGAGAGAGAGTTTTGTGATGTACATGTGAAGACCTTTTGATATGAAAGCACAATTACATCTCCATATTAATATATCTATATCCATATACTGGAGAGCATACTCGTAACCCCTGTTTTCTGTTTTCTGTATTTTTGTGTATTTTCTTTTTCTGGGTATTATCTAGGTTTGGATTCTTTATAAAATTTTTCGTTTTCTTAAATTCGTTCTATTTCAAATTTATTTTGAATCTTCTATTAAAATCAATCTTTTTATTCATTAATTGTATCTATTGTTATGTTCAAATGATTTTTATATTATAATACAAATCCTATTACTTGTGGTATTATTATTATCAGTATTATTATTACGATTATTTCTATTTTATTAATATTATTATGATGATTATTGTTATTGATATTTTTAATTGGTTATTAAAAATCCACTTCTATTTACTAATTGTATTTGTAATTATTTGAAATAAATTCTATAGTGTAATGCGAATTACATTTTATTATAAACAATATTTTTATTGTTATTTTATTTTCTATTGAATTTATAAACCCTATTTCCCCCTATTGGATTTTTACCATTAAACCCCAAACCCGTTTACACATTAACCCAATACCCATTATATATTTATCCAACCCTTTTAGCCAATACCCTACTCAACCCTACAACCCATTAATACCCATTCACCCAACCCGAAACCCATTTCACACCCTAACTGTAACGCCCCGGATCCCCATTACAGGACATTCGTGACTTCACCAGAATCTTTCCCTTCAAATGCATCTCAACACAGTAAATAACACGGAAATTTAAACACTTTTATTGCCATCAGAGTTATTACATCAATAATTAAAATATCAATTTTTCCTTAAACAAGGAATACAAATCACATAACTCATAACAACTTATTACAAAAACACACTCAGACTCCTCTTGCGAAGCTATCGGTTGTCTTCCAGACAGGCAATCGATTGGTCACTACCGAAATCCCACTGAGTGGTCTATCTATCTCCCTGGGCCTTGCCCCTAGGCTTGAGCCTTCTACTGCGCGACTCTGATATTCCTGCACCTGCTTAAATGATAGGTATGTTCACTGTCGCCCTACTTGGATGCCCTGCTGGCCTGGCTCTCCTACCCTTACGACCCGGTATTCGGTACCTAATTAAGTGGATTCGTTTGTAATTCTACTGACGCAATGCTGATAAGAAAACAGCAATCTCCAACTATCACACCCATAATTCATCTTGAACAAAAAAAGTGTATCCTAATTTCCTAGTGTTCGTGTATACCATAACTTGAAGTTTATTACAAAACAAAGAGTACATAACAGATGCACTTAATCTAATGTAAGCAAGACTCTGGACACACACGCATCCCATACTACATGTGCCCCAGATCTAAGCATTTCTCTAGTTTCAGGGATTTGAACCCTCGCTATGCAATGCATTCTAATTCGGTCTACTTCCTGTTCCTGATAGTATGACATGGTTGAGGAGGTATAAATAAAAGAAATAATCCGGGGCGCTACCCCGTTGTCACCAATAATTGTTGCATCAGACCCTCCTCGAAAGCTGTGACGAACTTATAGATAAATCCGCAGTATATCCATTGCGCAGAAGATTTATTATGATCTGTTGGTGTCCCCCCAACATAGAACATGACGGCCTCAAAGGTCTAAAACCCCCTATCCGCCAGAAAATTGACATCCTGTTCTTACCATGGTACTTCGAGAATCAACAGTGCAAGATATGCACAGTAGCACGTATCCCTAATGATAGGAAGAGACAACCCCATAGTATCACCACCTAGTGTAACTCTCAGAACGATTCGGATTTAGGGAATCACCCCTAACACCACTTCGATCTTTGAGCAAAACAATAAAGGGAAACCTAATCAATGCAGTACTAAAACATGTTGTTACCCAAAATATACACGGTGTCGATCAAACAATGTCGAGCCTGACTGGTCTGTCAAAATAACAATCATCACGGGAATCACCTCTACTGATTCCCAATAACTTCACTGGTCAGCGACCAATTAAAACCGGCCCATGACCCTTAGCAAGTAGTCCAATGACACCCCAAGGAAGTAATATAAATCTGAATGAAGGTAAGCACACACATAACTAACAATTCTGAACATTGACAGACTCAGGCATCGAAACACCAAACACAAACCGACTAGAGTTATAACCCAACTCACTCATGTGCACCATGAGAACTAAGTACAGGAGCTTGTCTAAGTTCCAAATGAAATGCTAAAAACATCATTAAAACATGATAACTCATAATCACCACACTGCGGTATGCAGAGGGTTTCTCATCAATTGTCCGATGAAACAGTTCGAGAAATAGCAGTAGTTGTAACCCAAGCTACGCTCATCGGAAACCAACACTCTCAGAATTTCTAGAAGGGTAGGGAGATCCACTGCAATCCCCTAGTGGACGACTCCCTTGCATTCTTAAGGAACTCAAGTTCCTGGGTTAACTTAAGCTTGAAGTCAATTTAAATAACAAGTTGCTAACTTGCAACGTCCATAATTTCCAGCACACAATTCAGAATTTCTTAATATCCCCCATTATGGAAAGATAAGACCCTAGTCTACAATTCTCCAGTTGACCATTTCCTCAAATTCAATCATCTTGACACCCAATAACCCTTATATACTCTCAGCAGTATGTTCCTTCTTGCACTCGCTGCACCTTTCCAATATCGTAAAAGTTTGTTCACCTATCGGAATTACTCGATTCCGAGTTCCATGGAAAGGTGGGAGTGTATACTTCAACTTCCTAGTTAAAATCCTCTTCAGGTTCAATCATTTAAACCCTCAAAAATACCAAAAATCCATCAAGTGCACAAACAGGACAGATTTGGTCTTTCTAGCAAATACTGCCTTGACTAAGACCGAATCTGTTCTATCTATAGAAAATCATAACTCTCAACCTACAAACTGGAATTTCAAAATTTCAAATGGGTTAGAAAACTATGACTCCCTACTACAAATCTCTAATTGTCAAGTCATCCAAATTTTTAATCAAATAAGTCCAGGATTACCATCTTCACCGACTAGTCAACTTGTACTAGGCTGAACATAGCCCAATTTGGAATTCAATAACAAATCTACCTTAAATCCAATGCTCATGAAATTTGAGATTCTTAATCCACAGATATACCATTTCATTGTGTCCAAAATTCACATTTAGATTCATCTCACACAATGAGCTAAGACTCTTCAAACATAGCACACAATTTCAACCACTCTTTTAGCAGGGTATTTACTACCCTTTACTAAATAATTTTGAAACCTTACCAAACAAACTCCAAAATTTCTAAAATTTGAGAATAATCAACTAGACTCATACAATAAGATACTCCCAAAATTTTATAGCAATATCAAAAACATAAAAGGAGTTATGGACATGTGAAATTTACTCCAAACACAGTCAGCTGCAATTTCCATATCCAGACTAGTCACCTTCTACAAATTCTTTGAGGTATCAAACGACCTCGAAAAATTATGAAATTTAAAAATATAGTTGTAGACACATACAAGAGTGTCCAAAAAATATTTCAGCTCAATATTGCCAACCTACACCGAGTTACCAATCCGGAAAGACACAACCCTTTTCCAGACAGCAGCAGCAATTTCGGCTGCTCACTGTCCTGACTTGGACCAATTGTTTGAGCTACTAAATTGCATCAAAAAATTACCAAAAAAATCATGAATACTCTAAATACATAGAGGAATAACTTTCCAAAATTTGAGCTCATAATTCCAAGCCATTTGGGAGCAAGAAATTCTCAACATACCCTCACAATCATGCTACTTAACAAAACTCATAAAAGAGTTATTTTTACCATACAACTTATCTTTTCCTAGCACTTCACATACTCAAACATGGTAACAAATATTCATAGCTACTACTACTTATCCATTTCATACCAAAAAAGTAAACACTAAGTTGTAGAGTTAAGAGATCACCCACATGAAGTTTGCAAAAGAACCTCCTTGCTCCTAGCCTTGCTTGCTTGCTTCACTTTGCTCCTTGCTCTTGAAGAACTTAGCCTCCTCAAATCCCCTAATACTCTACCCTACTACAACTCCCTACTCAAAGACTCCACCTTTCTCTCCTTCTCTACGCCCCCCCCCCCCCCCCCCCCTTTTTTTTGAAGCAACATAGAACAAGAAGAATGAATGGGAAGGATGGAATGGGGTGTTTATAGGAGATGGAGAGTTAGGATTTCTTGGAGGAGGGGCCAGCCACATGTAGGGTGGGGATGGGGTGGAGTGGGATGGATGGAGATGTGTGGTGAGATGAAGTGCCAACACTACCTTTCTAGAAGATCTTTGGAGGCTTCAAGGAAACTTCCTACTCTCTAAGTCAACATAAACATGGTGAATTACCTCCACCATTGGATCTTCATCAAGATCAAGCCATGATCACATGATGCTAGGGTTCCTAACCCTAGGTTAGGTTAAGGAACCCTAGGTCACCATACCCCAATTCTAACCCTAGTGCACAAATACAACCCACATTAAAATGACTAATATATATAAATTAAAATCTATAAAAATATAGGTTTTATAAAAATTATAATTTTCTTCCGACAATTGTCTGGTCGAAACAATTGGAACAAAATCACAGTTTAATCGAGAAGATATCCCGAGTTTATCCCATCGGGTTCAGAACAGCTCATATATCTGAAATCTCCTAATTAAAACTGATAACTATTAGAAAAATATTTAATCATGTGCAATACTCAGATGTGCACAGATTACTATGCAAAAATAGCCATATGCTATTTTGTGGGGTATTACACTAACCAACTCCCATATATATTACCCATTACCCTATACACTACCCGTTAAACATCCCTTACCCGAAACCCACACTTACCTCCAACAGTTACCTCCTACTCTCCCTAACCCTAAAACCATAGCTATATAAACAGAACCCATGCACTGTTTCCCCTGTTCACCTTAACCCATTCCTTCCTCCTGTTTACCTACTCCCGTCGCCACCTACCTCCTCCCCAGCATCGACCAGCATTGCGCACGTGTGCTCCCCCTCCTGGCCTCCGACTATCGCACCCCCTGGTACCCTCTCCTCCTGCCGCGTCGCCAGCATCAGCCAAAGCGCTGCCAGCCGCTCACCCCGCCATCATCAAGCCAAGCCGACCCCTTGTGCTTCTCAGTCGCGACGACAGCATCGTCGCACTCCATCTGTAGCTGCATCGCCTTCAGCTGAAGACAGCGCTCCCACTGTTAGCCCCCTGGATGCCATCCCAGCGGCAGCCTATCCCACCGTCGCTACCGCCGACGTGCCGCCGTCTGAGCAGCTAGCCAAGCCTGGGTTGCTATTTTGATCAAGAGAGTTAATCGTGTGATGTGAGCCTTCGATCGTCATGATCATCTTGATCATCATGATCATGTCCCCTTGGTTTGATCCTGGCCATCTGTCTGATTTGATCTTGATCATGGCCTTGGATTTGGGCCGTCCGACCTCCTCTTGATCATCACAATCATGATGATCATCAAAATTTCTTTGATCGCAACCGTCAATCGATCGATCTTGATCATCATCATCTTCTTCATCATCGGGAGATTTGGACCGTCTGATCTGATCATGATCATCGTCAGTTCTTAGATCTAGCCATTCGATCATCTTGGTCTTAATCATCATCAAGATCCGTGCCTGATCATTGTTTGATCATCTTGGTCTTGATCTTCATTGTGATCCATTCGTTGGTTTGTGTTCGTTATTGGTTCATGATTCGTTCACTTGTGTTCGTGCCTGAGAATCCGATCCCATTATTCTCTTTGCATCATCGATTCTATCGTCGTCTCTTAAGTAAGTAACTTGTATTCTTTTCTTTGTGTAATACAAGTACTGAAAATCGCCTGTAGTGTAGTTGGGTTCTACAGACAAATTGTGTGTGAAATCCTTGTTGATATTGTCTCTATTGTGTTGATTCGACCATAGTTGCCTTACGACATACATGACATGAATTAACCTAAGGGTTGAACACTTTTTGATGTATATGTTCATGCTACTTTGAGATATTTGTGCTTGATGTGTTATTCGTGATATACTTATCGAATACTTGTAAAATACACTATACCATGTTGTTTGGATATCTAGTACACGATACTTCATGTTTGGTTATGATTTGGATGAGTTTTTATGTGAACTAGTTGATTTTGTGCATGAATGATATTTTTAGTTTTGCCGGTTTTCCCGTTTTGATTAGTATTTTTGACCCTATTAAGGTCAGTATTTGAAAGTATTTTGTGAACATGAACTGTAGAGAATTCTGTCTATTTTCTAACCCCTTTTGACGGATCCCAGTTTCGATTTACGAGTAGTGAGTTATGTCTATTTTACTACAGAGGTGTAAAGAGGTTTCCAGATTTTGTTTTCTATGAATTCTGAAGAGTAATGTATTTTTATCATGATGTTAAAAGTATTATTTTGATCCAATATTTTACACAATATAACTAGACCTGATTGAGATTAACACTGAATTTTTGTGGATTTATTTAATGAGTTTTACAAACCGTTCTATGTTTCCAAACAATTAATATACATGACGAATTTTCATATTGTTCAGTAAAGAACCTGATTTTCGAATTAATTCTACTTGCTGTTTGTAAAATATTTGTGAATAAAAAAGTTAGCCTACTGTATATATTTTATCACCCTTTTGGCATATTTGGATTTCAATTTATGGTTTGTGAGATATTGCTATTTTCGTGCTGCAGTGTTTATAACTCCAGATTTACAAAACTACTACATCTTGATATTTTCTGATTTTTGTTGACTAAACTATTTATATTGAAAATTTATAAAAATTTAAATTCTAATGCTACACATATAGGAGAATACCCATGATTTTTCGTAGATTTAATTAATGAGTTTCATGCTGTTTTCCTGACTGTAAATACAAAATACTGATTTCTGACTGAACACGTTTTCTGGATTCAAATCTGTTTTGAGACATGTTTTTGTAAAATACTATATGACTTATATATGTTTGCTGGATTCGGCCGGAAGTCTATTTTCCAGATTCTTTGACGGATCCAGGTTTGCGTTTTTCTAGCAAAAGGAATCCTTGTTTTAGTATAGTACTATCATGATGTCCTGAACTAGAATTTGCATTGTTCTATTCCTTTATGAACTGTCTATCATCTGTACATGTTTATCTGTCACCCTGAACCTGTTATTTGTTTATACCATGCTATTCCTGCTCTGTTTATGATACATACATGCCTGTTGTTACCGCTAATTCTGGTGTGGGGGTAAACAGATAGAATTTGTGGGTTCGTGGATAAACCTGAATAGCAGATCCGAACCTGTTCGTCTGAGTTGGGCTGCTGACTCCCGTCGTGCACCTGCAAGGAAAGTGCGAAACACCGGGGTTGATCCCGGCGACGCACCCTCCGACGCTCTTGTCAGTAACCAGAAGAGATTAAGAAAGAGCTTAAGCAGGTAAAAGAGTGATTAACCTGTAACAGTGGTTGGTGGGGGGTATTTATAGTCGCCGTTGGGATCAGATTAGGAATGTGATTCCTGTGATCTGATAAGGCATAAAATCCTCGTAATCAGATTAGGAATGTAATCCCATAATTCTCGGTGAGAACAAATCAGGCCTGTTGATTTGGTCAAATCAGTAACCCTGATTTTCCTCTTGCTGATCTGGGTTCGTCTTGGGTCGGGACCCGTACCCAGTTGGAGTGGATCCGTTCGCGGGTTATTGGATCTGTGAGAAGGAGATCCAGTACCCGCTTCGGACCCGCTAGTAGGTGAAATTACCGTTTTACCCCTGAGCTTTGAGATTCGCGTCCGATGTGAACGGTCCCGATTTAATCCTACTTTTAGCCATATCACGAGCCCCCCACTCCTAAAGACTGAGTGTAATCAGCCTTTGAGGAGTAGTTTAACTGTTCTAATGGCGTACGGGATTTTATCGGTGTTCTTAAGGGAGCTTGGAATCTTGCTCGGGGTGTAACAGTGTTATTATGGGCTTGTAAAATGCCCAAAAATATTCTCAGAATTTTCTGGATTTTTGGTGATTTTTCCAGATTTTTCTGAATTTTTTCTCATTTTTTTGAATTTTTTATTCATTTTTCGAATTAAATAATTAATTATCGAAAATATTAAATAATTATTCTAATTAAATAATTATATTTTTCAGAATTTAAAATAATTTTTCTGAATTTATAATTATTTTTAGAATTTTTATTTAATTTTTTCCGATTTTTTAAATATTTTTTCGGATTTTTTAAATAAAAAAACAATTAAATAAATTAATTAATTAAATTAAATAATACCTGACACGTGGCGCGTTCTGCACCGTCGGATCCTAGCACGAATCTCGAGGAGGCACGCTTTTCGAAAAAACGTTATCTTGTCGTTTAGCGCGCGTGGCGCGATCTGGATCGTCCATCACCAGAAGCGCGAATTTCTGGAAGATCCAACGGTCGTAGTCGTTCGGCTGGATTTTTTCTCCGTTTACAGGATCGGAAAGGGGGTTGCTCGGCAGCCGACCGAGAGGTAACTTTCGACCATTGGCGTGAGGCCACGTGGCGATGCCACGTGGCAAAGAATGTATTATTTTTTTTTTTTCTTTTTTCCTTTCTCTGTTCTTCTCTTCTTCTTCGCTTCCGCCCAGTTCCTTCTTTTTCCATTCTTCTTCTTCGTTTACTTCTCCGTGCGTCGTCAGCTCGAGTCCTCGTCCCCTCTCCGTCTCCGACCTCGTTCCTCGAGCTTGCCAATCGTGAAGTCGAAGCTGGTCGAGGAGTTCGAAGCACGTCGTTTGAAGCTCGGCGAAGGAGCAAACGAGAAGAGGGGTTGAGCTCGGTCGCGGGAGAGAGCTTGACGAGGCCATGGGAGATGGAGCTCGAGCTTCGACGTCGGAAGAGCGGGAGTGGAGCTTGGTGAGCACGGTGAGGAGGAGAGCTCTGCACCGTGGAGCTCGTCGAAGCATTCTCGTGACGGATGGAGCTTGTCTACGCCATGGCGATGGGTTCGAGCTCGTTCGTGAGCGGCGACGATGGGTTCGTCGAGGGAGGTGCTCGGAGCTCAGTGTTCCGGAGTGTGAGCTCAGCGGAGGCGGAGGAGACGGAGCTCGGCAATGGAGCTCGTCGAGGCGATGGAGTGTGTTCAGCCACGGTGGAGCTTCGTTGTCGGAGCTTCCAAGCTCGACGAGTGGAGTTCGGAGCTGAGCTCGCCGAAGGAGAAGCTCGACGCTGTGGAGCTGGAGCGGAGCTTGAAGAGCTCGGAGCATGGAAATGCTCGGCATGGAGTTCTTCGTCGGAGGTGGTGGAAGCATGGGCTCGATCGGTTCGGCCAGGAGTTTCGGAGCTTGTTTGCGAGGGGAGCTCGTCGAAGGTGGTCGACGAGTGGAGCTTGGAGCTTCGTCGAGGAAGACAGCTCGACGTCCGACCATGGAGGAGCTCGGTAATGGAGAGGGAGCTTTGACGTGGAGAGGGGTTCGGAGCTTCCCACCGGAGCTCGCAGTGGCGGTGAGGTCGGAGCTCGAAGAGGGAGAGAGCTCGGTTTGGTGAAGCTTGGCGGAGGACTTGGGCTTCGGCGGAGGGGAGCTTGACGCTCCGAGGTTGAAGAAGTGTTGGGTTCTTTTCTTCTGTTTTGTTTTGGCGCCAGGAAGAGGACAAGTGAAGGTTTGGGTTTGGGTCCCCTTAATGGGTCCGAACCCAGCCACTTGTGCCCTCCCCCCCCCCCCCCCCCCCCTTTTTTTTTTTTGGCGTCTTGTTCGGCGAATCCGAGCACGGATTTCGAGGCGAATTTTTGGCCATTTTGCAGCTCGGTAGGGCAGTAGCTCGGATTGGAGATCCGAGCAGCCTGTCTCGATCTGGACGGTTGAATGGTGGCACGAATCTCGAGACGGGCCCAATTCCCAAGAAAACACTATCTTATCGTTTAGCGACGCTGGCAAGATCTGGGCCGTTGGATGATGGCACGAATCTCGAGGCAGCTCAGTTCCCAAGAAAACGCTATCTTGTCGTTTAGCGTCGCTGGCAAGATCTGGGCCGTTGGATGATGGCACGAATCTCGAGACGGCTCAGTTCCCAAGAAAATGCTATCTTGTCGTTTAGCGTCGCTGGCAAGATCTGGGCCGTCTGATCGAGATCTTACACGAATGTTGAGGAGAAAGTGTGTTTTCTCCGTTTACAGGATCGGGAAGGCACTTGCTCGGCAGCCGACCGGACTCTTTGATGTTGGGGCTCGGATGGGAAGAGCTCGGATGGGAGTAGCTCGGCTCGGCTCGTGCGAGTGGCTCGGATGGGAAGAGCTCAGATGGGAGTAGCTCGGCTCGGCTCGTGGGAGTGGCTCGGATAGGAAGAGCTCGGATGGGAGTGGCTCGGCTCGGCTCGTGCGAGTGGCTCGGCTCGGATTTCCGAGCTATTCGGCGCAGCTGCATTGAGGTCCACTTTCCCGGGGCTACGGTGGTCCGATCGGGGCGTGCGACCCCTCGTTTCGAAGCTAGTTCGAAGATCTACAACTTCTCTTTAGGAGTGGGATGAAGATTCACCCTCCTTCATGGTCAAAATAGCCCCGCAAGATGCTTGTCTTCATGAAGTTGATAAGTACTTTGGTCTTGGGGATTTTGGAAGAGGAGCTCCGCTCCTAGGGGCGGAGAAGATGTGCCAGGAAGACCCTTGTGCTTGGAAGACCCTTGGGTTAGGAAGACCCTTGGGGCGAAGAAGAGGCGCGAGTGGGTCGGATCGCTAGTCGCTCGGCTAGGAATACTGAGCGACGTGGAGCGATCTGAGCCGCTGGGTCTCAGCGCGGATCTCGAGGCGAGCACAGTTTCCAAGAAAACGCTATCTTGTCGTTTAGCGACGCTGGCAAGATCTGGGGCGTTGGATGATGGCACGAATCTCGAGACGGCTCAGTTCCCAAGAAAACGCTATCTTGTCGTTTAGCGACGCTGGCAAGATCTGGGGCGTTGGATGATGGCACGAATCTCGAGACGGCTCAGTTCCCAAGAAAACGCTATCTTGTCGTTTAGCGTCGCTGGCAAGATCTGGGCCATTGGATGATGGCACGAATCTCGAGACGGCTCAGTTCCCAAGAAAACGCTATCTTGTCGTTTAGCGTCGCTGGCAAGATCTGGGCCGTCTGATCGAGATCTTACACGAATGTTGAGGAGAAAGTGTGTTTTCTCCGTTTACAGGATCGGGAAGGCACTTGCTCGGCAGCCGACCGGACTCTTTGATGTTGGGGCTCAGATGGGAAGAGCTCGGCTCTGGAAGAGAGCTATTTGTGAGACGAGTGTGAGGAGGGACCCTATGAGAGGGTTGAGCTCCAAACTCGGTGAGGAGAAGTCCGCTTCGGGGGCGAGCGGAGGGAAGAGCTTGGCTCTGGAAGAGAGCTATTTGTGAGACAAGTGTAAGGAGGAACTCTAGGAGAGAGTTGTGCTCCAAACTTGCTGAGAAGAGGTCCGCTTCGGGGGCGAGCGGAGGGAAGAGCTCGGCTCTGGAAGAGAGCTATTTGTGAGAAAAGTGTAAGGAGGAACTCTAGGAGAGAGTTGTGCTCCAAACTTGCTGAGAAGAGGTCCGCTTCGGGGGCGAGCAGAGGGAAGAGCTCGGCTCTGGGAGAGAGCTATTTGTGAGACAAGTGTAAGGAGGAACTCTAGGAGAGAGTTGTGCTCCAAACTTGCTGAGAAGAGGTCCGCTTCGGGGGCGAGCGGAGGGAAGAGCTCGGCTCTGGGAGAGAGCTATTTGTGAGACAAGTGTAAGGAGGAACTCTAGGAGGGAGTTGTGCTCCAAACTTGCTGAGAAGAGGTCCGCTTCGGGGGCGAGCGGAGGGAAGAGCTCAGCTCTGGGAGAGAGCTATATGTGAGACAAGTGTAAGGAGGAACTCTAGGAGAGAGTTGTGCTCCAAACTTGCTGAGAAGAGGTCCGCTTCGGGGGGCGAGCGGAGGGAAGAGCTCGGCTCTGGAAGAGAGCTATTTGTGAGACAAGTGTAAGGAGGAACTCTAGGGGAGAGCTGTAGCTCCAAACTCGCTGCTTATGTGAGAGAATCAACGGTTGTGGGAGCAATTCCGAATGGCGAACCACTTCTAACCCGCTGAAGAGCAGGTTATTTGAAGCAGAATCGAGCCAAGTGTTGGACTCCGAACCATCGGTAGAGGTGTTCAACGGTTGTGGGAGCAATTCCGAATGGCGAACCACTTCTAACCCGCTGAAGAGCAGGTTATTTGAAGCAGAATCGAGCCAAGTGTTGGACTCCGAACCATCGGTAGAGGTAGTCAATGGTTGTGGGAGCAATTCCGAATGGCGAACCACTTCTAACCCGCTGAAGAGCAGGTTATTTGAAGCAGAATCGAGCCAAGTGTTGGACTCCGAACCATCGGTAGAGGTGTTCAACGGTTGTGGGAGCAATTCCGAATGGCGAACCACTTCTAACCCGCTGAAGAGCAGGTTATTTGAAGCAGAATCAAGCCAAGTGTTGGACTCCGAACCATCGGTAGAGGTGGAGATGAAGCAAGAGCAACAATTTCCAATGAAAAAATGCAAAGTTTTATTGAAATAAACTAAGTGGCTGCTTCAATATGGCGAGCCCTTATTACATGCTATCGGCCGGATTACAAGCATCGGTCTTATTGAAAATCAGGGTCCTACTTCTACAATAAGGTGAAGACCTCTTGGGAAGAGCCGGGAGGTTCTGAGTCGTAAAGCTCGGCGGGCCCTTCAGTTCGTTTGTTGGCTCCTCAAGGGGGAAGCTCGGCCCCCTCTTTCTGGACGAACTTGGTCAGGTGCCCCCGCTGTATGAGTTCTTCGATCTCCTCCTTCAGAGCCCGACAATCTTCTGTGTCGTGGCCGTGGTCCCTGTGAAAGCGGCACCACTTATGCTTGTCCCTCTTCTTGCCAGGTGTGTTCATTCTCGGGGGAGCGCGGAGGAGCCCTTCCTTGTCCACCTCCATAAGAACTTCCGATATATTGGCAACGAGGGGGGTGAACTTCTCAAACCGAGGAGTCGGGCAGCGCTGGCCATTGCCATCCCTCTGAAGCTTCTTAGCCTCTTCTTCTTCGGTCAACTTTCGTTTCGTCCCTGAGGTAAACCCTCCGAAGCTTGGAAGGTAGGCGGCCTCTTCGGCACGAATGTACTTGTCACACATGAGAAGGAGGTCGGCAAAGTTCCGTGGAGGCTTCTTAGCAAGAGAGGAGCGGAGGCTGGAATTGAAGACGTTGGATTGGAAGGCGGCTGTTGCGACGGATTGGTCGGGGAGGCTATGGACCTGACCTCCGCAGTGAACCTCTTCACATAGTCTCTCAACTTCTCTCCCTTCTCCTGGCGGAGCTGGAGTAATGAGAGGCTGGTCTTCTCTGTGTGTCTACTACTCATGAAGTGAGTGATGAAGAGGCTCTCGAATTGCTCGAAGGAGAAGATGGAAGAGGGAGCAAGGCGGGAGTACCATTCCCTAGCCGACCTCCTCAGGGTGGCGGGGAAGGTCTTGCAAAGTAAGGCGTCCGAAGCCTGGTGGATGAGCATGAGGGTCTTGAAGCTTTCGATGTGGTCCACGGGGTCCGACTCCCCCGAGTAAGTTTCGAACTTCGGGGGTTCGAATCCCCTCGGGATGGGAGCCTCCATGATGGTTCGGGAGAAAGGGGGTCTGCTCGGACGGATGGTTCTGCTGTTCGACCCCTCCCCCTCATCCATCCGACCGATTCGCCTCTCCACCTCATGGAGACGGCGGTATAGGGCATCGTCCCTCCCGCGGTAGTCGAACGAGTCTCTGGACTCGTCTTCGTAGGAGGGAGAGACGGGGCTACGACGATGGTCGTCCCGAGAGCGGCGAGGGCTAAGTTCATGCTGCCGACGGTTAGGAGCTGGCGGAGGAGAGGCGGACCTACGGCGAGGACTGGGAACCTGTTGGGGCGAAGGAACCCTTTGGGCCTCATTGTTGTTGGTTCGGAGGTTAAGAGCCTGCAACATCGTTGCTTGAAACTGCAGGAACTCGGCGCGAGTGATGGGCGCCTCATTGTTCCTCAGCTGATGCCGGCCGGCAGGAGAGTGGCGCCTCCTCCTGTAATGCCCGGGTGACTCTCTTCTTCCCCTTCGGACAGGAGACCTTCTATAATCTCGGTGGTGAGGGGACCGCCCACCCGGACGTTGTTGGCGGGAGGCTCCCTCTCGGGCCCGCTTCTCGTCCAGACGGTGGCGTAGGTCCTCTTCCTTCTTCTGATTTTGGGGATTGTGAGAGGCCATGGAATCCGTAGAGGTGTTGTGTATGGAGACGCGGTCCTGATTGAGCGGTTGCTTCATACGAGAGCCCCCCGCACCGGCATTCTGAGGACCGGTGGGAACCCTGGGGGGTTGCTGATTCTGAAGAGGAGGCTGATCTTGAAGCGGGTCCTCCACTTGAAGCGGGGGTTGTCCCTGCTGCGGAGCGGGTTGGATGGGGACTACCTCTTGCTGATCAGCGGGGTTGGGTCCACGGTTGGACCCCCTAGATCTGACCTTTCTGGGAGGCATGGCTGAAGAAGAGCTAGTCGACGAGGAAGAGGTGGCGGCTATTCGTATGGTTTTCCCACAGACGGTGCCAATCTGTTACCGCTAATTCTGGTGTGGGGGTAAACAGATAGAATTTGTGGGTTCGTGGATAAACCTGAATAGCAGATCCGAACCTGTTCGTCTGAGTTGGGCTGCTGACTCCCGCCGTGCACCTGCAAGGAAAGTGCGAAACACCGGGGTTGATCCCGGCGACGCACCCTCCGACGCTCTTGTCAGTAACCAGAAGAGATTAAGAAAGAGCTTAAGCAGGTAAAAGAGTGATTAACCTGTAACAGTGGTTGGTGGGGGGTATTTATAGTCGCCGTTGGGATCAGATTAGGAATGTGATTCCTGTGATCTGATAAGGCATAAAATCCTCGTAATCAGATTAGGAATGTAATCCCATAATTCCCGGTGAGAACAAATCAGGCCTGTTGATTTGGTCAAATCAGTAACCCTGATTTTCCTCTTGCTGATCTGGGTTCGTCTTGGGTCGGGACCCGTAACCAGTTGGAGTGGATCCGTTCGCGGGTTATTGGATCTGTGAGAAGGAGACCCAGTACCCGCTTCGGACCCGCTAGTAGGTGAAATTACCGTTTTACCCCTGAGCTTTGAGATTCGCGTCCGATGTGAACGATCCCGATTTAATCCTATTTTTAGCCATATCACCTGTCTAATAATATTAATAAATAATCAAGCCGAGGTTAAGGGAAAGATCTAGTAGTGAGAAATTATAGAAATGTGTACTTGGAAGGGGGCCCATGTTTCCCATACTGAGCATCTGTTATGTGATATGATACTGTTACTGATTACCTGACTGCACACTTCGCTATAGGAAGGTGTACTCGGAGGAGGACCACTAGGTTCTGACTGTCTGATTACTATTACTGATTACCTGACTGCACACTTCCTATAGGAATGTGTACTCGGAGGAGGACCACTAGGTTCTGAATGTCTGATTACTATTTGATTACTGATACCTGAGTACACTGTCCTATATGATCCCCTACAAAATTTAAACAAAACTGTTTGAATGTAGCAACCATGTAGTAAAGGATGGATGCATGAAGTGCTACCTAGATAGTAATAAATACAAGACTGTAAGAACTGACATCTGTTATACTGCTATCTGTTACATGCTACTGAACACTGTTATTTGTTACTATCTGACTGTTACCTGATACTGTTATCTGTATGCCTATGTACATACTATTAACACTTGACACATGTTACTTGTACCTATTAGTATACCATGCTACTTGATTTTGATCTCCTAATTCATGTTAGATATTCTATTCTGTTGACATGCCTATACCATGCTATGTTTGTTCTATTGTTATTCTATATTTTTTTTATTTATTTCCTGTACTTGTATCCTGCACTATAAGCGGCCCGAAACTTGCATTGACAGGAAATTATTTTCTTTTTTCTTTTCCTGCAATTTATTAAATTGTAGATTTTGGAGAACAGTTGCCAGATGGAGTTGGTGACATGAGATACTTGCTGCTGGAATTTTACTATTATTATTTGTTGCTTATCTTGAACAATTGTACTTGTTACGAGGATTATTTTGTATTTGGGCAATATGACACAGGATGTTGACTTGTCCAGACTTGATTTATTTGAGATTATTATATTTTGGATTCAAGTAAATTCCTGTTGGTATATTTGATTCGATTATGCATACTTTGTTGACTTTTCTTGCTTCCGACTCCGATTTTTCTTGTGAGATGTTGTAAAGATTCCGAACAGCGTATGGATGATGAAACTCATTCGCTGGGCTTAGTTACGTAACCGTATTCTATATTTTCTTTTTGGGAAGCAGGGCATGACAATGTTATTAGTGGTATCAAAGCCCATGTTTGGCTAATGTATTAGTTTGACTGATATATTAGACAAGCTTGGCTCGATCTGGGATCGGCTCAACAGTACACAGACCATGCATGCATGAATGAATCATAATCAACATTGATCTGGATACTAGTCTTGTTCCCTTCATTTGATCCCTTCTTATTCGATCCCTTGATTCCTTGTTTCTTCCGTCGTCCTCTTTGTTGATTTCTTCTTGGGTATGAATTCATTCTTTCGTGCCATATCTTTCTGATTTTGGTGCCATCCATTCTTTTCTTTCTGCTTGGTCCGTTAGTCGGCATTGCTGGATGCTATTGGCAAAGTCTTTTGATCAGAGTTGCGTAGCGGAAGCGTTGTGGACCCATAACCCACAGGTCCAAGGATTCTCTTGTTGCTTCTCCTCCTTTGCATTGTTTACTTCTCTATGCCTTGCATTCATCTTCATCCGTTGACCCATTGGCTGGTCTAACTCTTCATTGTCCATCCTTTCTTCAATTCCACCTCTATCTATTTCTTCATCTCTTTGCTTTGTTATCTTTCAAGTCTTGTGTTGTTTCTTCTTCATTTTTTATACCGGTTACTTCTTTCTTGCATTCCATTTTGCCATCATGCACACATTTATTATATGATTCAATTTTTCCCTGTCCTTTCTCTCTTTGATTCCAATTCTACCTACACCCTATCTTGCATTGTTATCTTGTGTTGTTTCTTTCCTTTTTGATACTGTTAAATTTCTTTAATGCATTCCTTTGACATTATTGTTATCCACTTCCTTCTTTTTCAGGTATTGCCACTGCTTTGTTCCTTTCCCTTTAACCCTCTATTTTGTTACCCTTCCCCCTAGTTTGCTTTTGCCTTGTCCTATGTACCGCCTAAGCAAATTTTGAGAACGAAATTTTGTTGTAAGGTGGGTAGGATTTGTAACCCTTGTTTTTCGTTTTCTGTATTTTGGGTGTATTTTCGTTTTCTGTGTATTATCTAGGTTTGGGTTCTTTAGAAAAAATTTCATTTTCTTAAATTCGTTCTATTTCAAATTTATTTTGAATCTTCTGTTAATATCCATCTTTTTTTCAATAATTGTATATGTTTTTATTTTCAAACGATTTTTATATTATAATACAAATCCTATTACTTGTGTTATTATTATTATTATCAGCATTATTATTACGGTTATTTCTATTTGATTATTATTATGATGATGATTATTGTTATTATTAATATTTTTGACTGGTTATTAAAAATCCACTTCTATTTACTAATTTTATTTGTAATTATATCAAATAAATTCTATAGTGTAATGCGAATTACATTTTATTATAAACAATATTTTTATTGGTTATTTTATTTCCTATTGAATTTATAAACCCTATTTTCCACTATTGGACTTTTACCATTAAACCCCAAACCCGTTTACACTTTAACCCAATACCCATTATATATTTGCCCAACCCCTTCAGCCAATACCCTACTCAACCTTATAACCCATTAATACCCATTCACCCAACTCAAAACCCGTTTCACACCCTAACCAAATCCAATATATATTACCCGTTACCATATACCCTACCCATTAAACATCCCCTACTCGAAACCCACACTTACCTCCAGCCGTCACCTCCTACTCTACCTAACCCTAAAACCATAGCTATATAAACAGAACCCATGCACTGTTCCCCCTGTTCACCCTAACCCATCCCTTCCTCCTGTTTACCCACTCCCATCGCCACCTTCCTCCTCCCCGGTGATGACCAGCAGTGCGCGCCTATGCTCCCCCTCCAAGCCTCCGACTATCGCACCCCCTGGTCCCCTCCCCTCCTACCGCACCGTCTGCATCAGCCAGAGCGCCGCCAGCCGCTCACCCCACCGTCGTCAAGCCAAGCCAACCCCATGTGCTTCTCTGTTGCAGCCACAGCAGCAGCACTCTCCACCTGCAGCCGCATCACCTTCAGCTGACGGCAGCGCTCTTGCTGTCAGCCCCCTGACCGCCTTCCCGCCGTCACTGCCGCCGATGTACCGCCATCTACCGTCTGAGCCGCCAGCCAAGCCTGGGTTGCTGTTTTGATCAAGAGAGTTGATTATGTGATATGAGCTGTCGACCACCGTGATCATCATGATCATCATGATCATGTCCCCTTGGTTTGATCCTGGCTGCCCGTCTGATTTGGTCTTGATCATGGCCTTGGATTTGTGCCTTCTGACCTCCTTTTGATCATCACGATCATGATGATCATCAAGATTTCTTTGATCGCAGCCGTCGATCGATCAATCTTGATCATCATCATCTTATTCATCATCGGGGAGATCTGGACCGTCTGATCTGATCGTGATCATCGTCAGCTCTTGGATCCAGCAGTTCAATCATTTTGGTCTTGATCATCATCAAGATTCGTGCCCGATCGTTGTTTGATTATCTTGGTCTTGATCGTCATCGTGATCCATTCATTGGTTTTTGTTCGTTATTGGTTCATGATTCGTTCGCTTGCGTTCGTGCCCGGGAAGTCGTTCCCGTTATTCTCTTTGCATCTTCGTTTCTGTCGTCGTCTCTCAGGCAAGTAACTTGTATTCTTTTCTGTGTAATACAAGTACTAAATACCGCCAGTAGTGTAGTTGGGATCTAGAGATAATTTGTGTATAAAACCCTTTGTTGATATTGTCTCTATTGTGTTGACTCGACCATAGTTGCCTCACGAAATGCATGACATGAATCAACCTAGGGTTGACCACTTTTTGATATATACGTTCATGCTACTTTGAGACATCTGTGCTTGATGTGTTATTCGTGATATACTTATCGAATACTTGTAAAATACCTTATACCATGTTGTTTGGACATCTACTACACTATATTTCATGTTTTGTTATGATTTGGATGAGTTTTTTGTGAACTAGTTGATTTTGTGCATGAATGATATTTTCAGTTTTGTCGGTTTTCCCGTTTTGATCAGTATTTTAGACCCTATTAAGGTCAGTATTTGAAAATATTTTGTAAACATGAACTGTAGGGAATTCTGTCTATTTTCTAACTCCTTTTGACAGATCTCAGTTTCGATTTACGAGTTATGAGTTATGTCTATTTTACTACAGAGGTGTAAAAAGGTTTCCAGATTTTGTTTTCTATGAATTCTGAAGAGTAATCTATTTTTATCATGATGTTAAAAGTATTATTTTGATCCAATATTTTGCACAGTATAAATAGACCTGATTGGGATTAAGACTGAATTTTTGTGAATTTATTTGATGAGGTTTACAAACCCTTCTATTTTTCCAAACAATTAATATACATGCAGAATTTTCATCCTGTTCAGTAAAGAACCTGATTTTCGACTTAATTCTACTTGTTGTTTGTAAAACATTTGTGAATATGAAAGTTAGCCTACTGTATCTATTTTATCACCCTTTTGGCAGAATTGGATTTTGATTTATGGTTTGTAAGATATCGGCATTTTCGTACTGCAGTGTTTATAACTCTAGATTTACAAAACTACTACATCTTGATGTTTTCTGATTTTTGTTGACTAAACTATTTATATTGAAAAATTATGAAACTTTATATTCTGATGCTACACATATAGGAGAATACCCCAGATTTTTTGTGGTTTTAATTAAGAGTTGCATGCTGTTAACCTGACTGTGAATACAAAATACTAATTTCTGACTAAACACGTTTTCTAGATTTAAATCTGTTTTGAGACATGTTTTTGTAAAATACTATATGACTTATATATGTTTTCTGGATTCGGCCGGAAGTCTATTTTCTAGATTCTTTGATGGATCCAGGTTTGAATTTTTGTAGCAAAAGGAATCTCTGTTTTAGTACAGTAGTGTCTTGCTGTTCTGAACTAGCATTTGCATTGTTCTATTCCTTTATGAACTGTCTATCATCTGTACATGTTTATCTGTCACCCTGAACATGTTATTTGTTTATATCATGCTATTCTTGCTCTGTTTATGATACATACATGTCTGTCTGATAATAATAATAAATAATCAAGTCGGTGTTACGGGGAAGATCTAGTAGTGAGAAATTATAGAAATGTGTACTTGGAAGGGGGGCCGTGTTTCCCATACTAAGCATCTGTTATGTGATATGATACTGTTACTGATTACTTGAATGCACACTTCCCTATAGGAAGGTGTACTCGGAGGAGGATCACAAGGTTTTGCCTGTCTGATTACTGTTACTGATTACCTAACTGCACACTTCCCTATAAGAAGGTGTACTCGGAGGAGGACCACTAGGTTCTAACTGTCTGATTACTGTCTGATTAATGATACCTGAGTACACTGCTCTATATGATCCTCTACGAAATCTAAACAAAACTGTTTGAGTGTAGCAACCATGTAATAAAAGGATGGATGCATGAAGTGCTACCTAGATAGTAATAAATACATGACTGAAAGAACTGACATCTGTTACATTGTTATCTGTTACATGCTACTGAACACTGTTATCTGTTTCTGACTGTTACCTGATACTGTTATCTGTATGCCTTTCTGCATACTGTTGACACTTGACACATGTTACTTGTACTTGTTAGTATACCATGCTACTTGATTCTGTTCTCCTAATTCATGTTAGATATTCTATTCTGTTGACATGCCTAAACCATGCTATGTTTGTTCTGTTGTTATTCTATATTTTCTTTATTTATTTCCTGTACTTGTATCCTGCACTACAAGCGGCCTGAAACTTGCATTGACGGGAGTTTGTTTTCTTTTTTCTTTTCCTGCAATTTATTAAATTGCAGATTTTGAAGAACAGTTGCCAGATGGAGTTGGTGACATGAGTAACAAGCTGCTGGAATTTTGCTATTATTATTTGTTGCTTATCTTGAACAATTGTACTTGTTACGTGGATTATTTTGTATTTGGGCAATGTGATCCAGAATGTTGATTTGTCCAGACTTGATTTATTTGAGATTATTATATTTTCGTTTCAAGTAAATTTTTGTGATATATTTGATTCAATTATGCATACTTGGTCGACTTTTCTTGCTTCCGACTCTAATTTTTCTTGTGAGATATTGTAAAGATTCCGAACAGCTTATGGATGATGAAAATCATTCGCTGGGCTTAGTCACGTATCCGTATTCCGTATTCTCTTTTTGGGAAGTTGGGCGTGACAATACTACAAATTTGATCTGAAATAGGCTTGTTGGCCCCATTTTTTGATATATTTCAGTGTATGAGTATTTTAAATTCTTGACAGGGTGATTAACCGAGACGAAAATTTTTGATATATTTAAAAAAATGTACATGTCGGTAAAACTAATAACAGAGACGACAACATTAGCCCAACTATCAGAGATTTCACCAGTAAAATAAAGAGTAACATAAAGAGAAAAACAAAGCATAACAAACATTCTAAGAACATGAAGATTGCAGATGGACAGACGACTAAACCCGCCATAATGAAGAGACCTGGAAAATCACGATCAAGAATGAAAAAATCATTTTAATGAAAAAGGAACCAATGAGAATTTAAATAACCAACACTAACAGTTTGTAGGAAAACTTATTTTCAAACAATTACCTTTCAAAACGACTGATGTACAAAAGAAATTTTCTTCAAACTCGATGGTTTGGACAAAAAATGCTCTTCATCACCCCAACATATCTGCATAATAAAGCTTACTATTAGCACAACTGGACCTAATATTTTGCTTGCATAGTTTGGTGATACAAAATTTGATATGTTGTTCTAGTGAAAGTTCATGTGTCTTATATTACTCCTTCATTCATTAAAGAGTCTTTGCTTACAGAGTTTTATTTATAATTGCATATATCGATGCTTTGTTTTCAAATTGTCATATTTGATGGTTCTAGTGTCATACACATATTCTGTCTTTTAGATCATTACTTATTTCTTACCAATTTTATAACCAATTTTTCCTTGAATGGTGAAAATGATATGGTGGCCAAGATGTGGATCTGAACTATTTAATGGATCTGAAATATTT
The DNA here is from genome assembly GCA_017893485.1 of Hemerocallis citrina. NCBI lineage: Eukaryota > Viridiplantae > Streptophyta > Magnoliopsida > Asparagales > Asphodelaceae > Hemerocallis > Hemerocallis citrina. Next base: position 47,183,888 of record CM030367.1, read on the forward strand.
TTGTAGATTTTCATTACCACATCGACATGATTGAACTTTTTCACTGTGCTTGTAGTTAAAAAATTATAAGCGCTTCTTGGTTTTGTAATTTGTGTATATAGGCAAACTGATCCAAACGTGTCCATAGGAGAGTTCTTATGTTGGGAAAATTTTCTTAATTCTTTTTCTTTTTCTGGGAGCAATGCCTCCAAGAGTTACAAATGACCTAATGCTTGAACATGTAATGTAACTAATAATTGTAAACATTAATCTTGTGTCTAAAATAGGAAAGGGTTAAATCATGAAGATCAATAGGAAATTAATGAGCATGAGATCAGGGGATAAATCTCTTCATAATACTACTTCAATAAATTCACATAAAGAACGAAAAATAAATAAATCCAGATAAAGCAATGCTGAATAGCTGCACCAAGTCACTTTAAAAAGTAATATAAATCCAAGGATTGTGCAGATCAAATGCTAGTAGAGCTGGCTAATCGGCCCAGCAAGTGTATTATATGCAATTAAGTAAGTAAGGTTTTAGCTGGTCATTTCTTTGTGATATTACTTTCGCTCATAAATTACCAGTATTTTTTTTGCAAAATATCCTAGTTTCTTAACTCATTCATCTTTCACTGCTACCAACAAACATCTGCAAAAGTTTCTATCTCACTATTTCAAATGATGTCCTATGCAACCAAAGCCTAATGTTTTACTAACATTCATAATCAGATATATGCTCCGATTTTTCTCATTGTCACCTTTTATAATTAGATTCTTTTCCCCATCTCACTGATAATTTAAATCTGTGATCAGTCATGCTTGAATAAAGAACTACTATAATTAATGATAATATTCTAACTATCAACCAAAAAAATAGTAATAATATTCAAGTTAAGGATATGTTCCATAGCTTGTAAATCTTTAGCATATAAGAATAGAAAAACCATGCATTGTAAGATCCAAAGTTGATAGTAGGTGGAACCCGTGGAATACATAATGGATCAAGGCTATTGCACAATTGAAATGACAGCCTAAATTGTTAATTTATAGGTTTACCCGTGGACACGTGCCTACAGAATGTCTAAATTTCTAGGAGAACGCCGAAAAAACAGAAGAATATTGCATGTAGTTAAAATACAATGAGCTCTCTATATTATCAAATTACCTGTTGGCAGGATTGAGCTCGTTTTAGTTCTTTCATAACTAGAGTAAGATACAATAGTGCCCTTGAAGGGATCCAGATACATCAAGATCTGGTTCGAGTAGTAGATCACCTTATACAATCTTAAAGTCAATTTAAGATATCTATCGAGCCTACTCTTATCTTCATATAGGGAAAGTGAGCTCAGTGAGAGCTATCAGTCCACGTCTTTTTCCATTGTCAACATTGCTCCTTTTCCTCTTTGCTTCTTCCAACATAATCTCCTCCACATCAAATAATCCTAACATAAATAGCACAGTCATGAGGTCTATGCATATCATGCAGGTTGAAATGCAGTATACAAATGCAGCAGCAATTATAAATTAACAGCATCCACACAAAAAATTAGTATTAACCATCAAACTTTTGTTATAAGCTATCTAACATTACACATACAACAAAGAAAGTACTCAATGATCCAATAACATCAGTGCCAGATAAGTATTCATGTTATGATGCTTCTACATCATTATTAAAGACAATAAGCAAATATCCAAACTAAAGTGACCTGTTACTACATTAGATGCTAGACATTTTAACTATTTACAATCAAGCACAAACCACAAATTATATTTTTTAACACACAAAAAAAAACAAAGATATTAAACTCTAGAACAAAAGTTAGAGAAGACAATAATCTGATAACATAAATCAAAATAGGTACAGCACAAACATAACGATGATGAAATAAAGAACAACAACAAAAAAGGAGAACACCATACCATTAGAGAAGTTGAGGTGACATCAGCTCCAAACAATGCGTACAGATCTACAACACCATGTTTATGTAAGTAAATAGCTTTCAGAGACTCATGGAACTACTCCCAGAAGGCATGTGAGTTTAGACTTAAGGTTTTTTCCTGCACACACATACAGCAGATTCTATCTCTTCCTACATATGCATAAAACACAATTACTACATAAACAAAGCACATTAATTTGACCAACAATTCAATGATAATTATAATCTTCTTAATATAGTACAGCAAAAGTATAGATAATCAGGTAGATAATTAATGATGCACACAAATAATATAGTACATCAAAAGTATAGATTATCAGCAAAAGTATAGATAATCAAATTCTAATTAAACTTCAAATACCTAACTTTATGACCGTTTCCATCTCAGAAACTCATCCTCTCCATCCCATCAAAATCGCATCCCCTGCACCCAAATGCAAACCCAAACCCCCAAGTTAAAAAAAATTATTCAAATATCAACAAAAATGACCAAAATTAAGTCATTTGAATACTAACTTGAAGTTGTAAGAGTTGAACCCGAGGAGATTTACCACAACTAAAAACTCATCCTCAACTCAAATCAACCACAACTCAAATCAACCACAAAGATGAGATTTACCCAACAAATCAACCACAATGCAAATGGCCACAAATCAACCACAACTCAAATGGGAACTCCTCAATTTCACTTCATCTAACTCAAACTACCAATCTAACACAAACCCAACAAAACCAACGCAATATAGTAAGTATACCTGAGATGTAGTATCAAGAGACGGTGAAAATCGGTGGTTGGGATCAACTCAAACGGCCACAAATCGAAGAAGAGAGAGACGATGAAGTTTTGTGTGGGGGTTTGGGAAGCTCCTCATCCTCACACTCCAACTGCCGCAACTGCCGCTGACTCCTCACTGTCGCGTCCATCGTCGATCGTGATGCCCATCACCACCATCGCCTCAATGCCATCTCCCTCTCACCGCTGCTCTTCCTCGCAATCGCTCGACAATGACCCGAGTCCTCGAGCATCAAGCAGTCCCTTACTGCTCTGCGTCCAAGCTCTGACCTCAGCCCCATCATTGCTGCTCCTCCACCATTGCTCCCCCCGAACATCGCGCACCTCAGCCCCTCACCACTGTCCTTGACGCTAGGATTTCGGGAGACAACAAAGGGAGGTCGGCATCGATGTGAGAAAGAGAGGGGGGGTGGGGATCGATGAGAAAGAGATGCAAAGAGAGACAGAAAGAGGGGGGTTGGGAACGATGAAAGAGAGGGGGGGTCGAAATTGATGAGAGAGAGAGAGAAACAGAATTTAGGAAGAGGGAGGGAGAGAGAGAAAGAGAGAGAGATAGGGGGGTTTGAGTTAATTGGGTTTTGAAATTTTTGGGGGGAAAATGTGTTTTTTTGAGGTTAGATCTGAACCTCTGATTTTGGGGGGATTGAAGGAGTGCCACTTGATAGCTTTCTTTGTGTTTTATCATATAGATATATAAGTTTCCTCCATTGCAAACTCAAAAATTGTGCAAACGCATGCAAACCACTTAACCCGTCATTGGCGATGACGGGTTAAGGCATAAGGCAATATTTTATGTTTTGTCTAAATCCTTTATTGCCAAATAACGGGTTAAGTAGTTTGCAAATTGCAAATGCTACATTTGTGTTTGCAATGAAAGAAACCTTATATATATACAGGTGCATCTGACTACGTTTCTTTTTTTCTTTTTTTCTTTTTTTTTGAAGGGATAGGTGGAGTGTGGCCACACTGTTTCATTAATAATGAGTTAATAAAACAAACTCATAGTACTTGGCCAAGTACAGAGACCTACAATCCATGAAAGAAAACATAAATCCTCTCGGAGCAGGGGGCGTGGGACCAAAAAAGGAGGATCCATACAAACATACCTCCAACAAAAGTACAACAAAGCATCTAACTCTCCCTAACAAGACCCTGGGGTTGTGGGCATCACAGAAGATCAGTAAGAAGCCCGAAGAACAGAACAGCCTCGTCCCTCAGTTTAGCGTCGGCCCGATCTTGACTTCTTCGTCGTCGTACTCCTCCACCTGGAAGACGCTGGCAATCCTCCATCACGGCCCTGTTGCAGCGGCAATAGCCCAAAAGGAGATAAGATGCATAATGTGAGTCAAATTACCAGCAATACTATTACTAGTCCCACGAAAGTAACAGTTATTCCTTTCTAGCCAAAGGCCCAGGTCGTAGCGGCGATAGCGATATACCAGACTTCTCTCATAGCTCGTCTCTTCGTAGCAAACTTATAGCCTACCCACAGCTCCTCATACATACTGGGGTACTTGCTTGTACCCAGGGCACTGAGTACCTCAGTAAGGACCGCTTTGCTCCTGGGGAACTCCAGGAACAGATGGTCCCTAGTCTCTGAGACAGAATTGCATAGCCCACAGGTAGAGTCAAAGTTCGGTTGTGGTTTAGCCAGGTTTTCTTCAGTTAGGGTTGCATAGTTCAGAACCAGCCATAAGAAGATTTTTATTTTCAGCGGGGTTTTTGCCTTCCAGATAACACCCGACCATTTCGGGCGACATCCCCTGAAATGAATGCGGTTATAAAGAGAGAAAACAGTGAAGGTGCCAATTTTTTTTCAAGTCCCCAAGCTTTCCTGTCTGGCCCCTGCGAGCATTTGATTCCCGAGTTGGCGATATAGGCCTGAAGTTCCATGAACCTGAGCTGAGATCTCGAGTCCAGTGGCAATTTAAAGGCCAGTTTCCAGGAGTTTCTTTTCCATGTGGCAGCCACCGTGAAGTGCGGTTGTGATGCACGACCATACAAATCGGGGAATAGATATCTAAGTGTTGGATCACCACACTACTTATCCCATCAGAATTTGGTGAGACTGCCATTACCAATAGAAGATGTCACACAGCTATTGAAGGGCTCATAGGCTTTAGTGATTCCTTTCCAGAGCCAGGAAATGCATGGAACCACCATGAAGCCTAGATTCCTTGTTCCGTTCCCATGCAGGTACGCATGAAAGAACTCCTGCCAACCCTTACCATTAGGGTGGAAAATTTTCCACAACCACTTACCTAGTAACGCGAGATTCATATCTCGTAGGTCGATAATACCTAGACCTCCGTGCATCCTCTTCATGCACGATTTTTCCCATCTGATGAGGATAATAACCGCCTCTATCAGGACTATCACCCTTCCACAAGAATGGCTTTTGGATGCGATCAATTCTTTTAATAACCCAGCGTAGCATTTCGAAGAAGGACAAGTATTAAGTTGGAAGGTTCCAGAGGACTACATTGATAAGTGTGACTCTCCCTTCCAGGGACAATGCTTTGCCTTTCCAGCCTACAAGACGACTCTCTACTCGATCAGTGATGGGTAAAAAATTAGCCTTCTTGAGTTTCCCCAGTCTCATCGGTTTCCTCATGTACTTAATGGGGTATTTCTCAATGGAACAGTTTAGAATCATGGCATGTTCCTGTGCCTCTTCTTGGGTTAAGGTAAAAGGGACAATGGCACTTTTGTGGAAGTTAACCCTGAGGCCGGACCAAGCTTCAAAACTATACAGAATTCCTTTGAAACCAATTGTTTCCCAGAGGTTGCCATTTCCAAACAGGAGAGTATCATCTACATACTAAAGGATTGAACACTCTGGATGATTGCCTCCACTATCCCCGATGAATTCCATCCTACCCGTCTGCAGGTAACCATCATTGTCCGCAGAACGTTTACCACAATGGTGAAGAGAAGAGGGGAGAGAGGATCCCCTTGTCTAAGGCCCTGTTTGCATGAAAATGGTTGACCCGATACCCCATTCACCAAAATAGCAATCCTGCTGGTGGTGAGATAGGTGTGGATCTATCGTATCCACCTATCCCCAAACCCACTTCCAGCTAGCACTTCCAGGAGGCATTCCCATTCAACAGAGTCATAAGCCTTCTCGAAGTCTAGCTTCAGGAGGTAGCTCTTAGCATTCGTCACATGGCAATGATGCATGGTTTCACCAGCAATGGCTATACAATCTTGGATACATCGTCCTTTAATGAATCCTGTTTGCTCGCAACTAATGAGTCTATCCATCACCTTCTCCATTCTGTTAGCAAGTGTCTTGGAGATAATCTTGACCGAGCAGTTAAGCAGGCTAATAGGTCGAAAGTCTCTCACCCGCAGAGAATCCTCTTTCTTAGGGACTAACATTACCTCTGTATAATTAATCCGTCCTAATTTCAGCTTATGGTCAAAGAACTCAGCGAACAAGCCTACAAGATTGTAACACCCCGAATTCCAAAATACAACTGAATTCAATATTCCACAGGATCTTTACACTTCTTTCATACAATTTTACAAGAAAATAAAACTTTTCTTTTATCAGAGTTACATTTACAGTTGTACATTATCACAGCAGAAGCAATAATTCAATAAATTACAAGAAACAACATTTAAAATAGCCTTGCGCAGCATGTATACTTCAATAGTCAAGCATCTTCACCCTGCATATAAAACTGTGGGCGCGTCAGTTCATTCAACTGACGAAATATTATACACGGCCATCCTCTCTATGCTGGAAACAGTATAACGATTCTCATTTCTTACAAACACAAACTTGTCACAAACAAAGCTAAAGGGACTATCCTATTGATGTTGTGTCGTGAATGTGCACTTAGTCCTTACTGCAATTATTTATATTATATGACAGTAATGCACACTTGTTCAGAGTCTATGCAGCCCATACTACATAGGTCCGAGGGCAAGCCCTTAACCGTTCTTCATCTTGCAGGGTTCAATCCCTCGCCATGACTTAATCTACTACTGTAACTATGGTAAGTATCCTAGATATTTTCTGACCTACGAACTCATGTCTAGGCGCCCTGGAGGGAATCCCAACGCACTGACACATGACTCATCATGCAGGCATCCTGTGGTAATTCAGTTCCTACCATAGACATGACACCACCCGCAGTCGTCAAACACCCCACGAGCATCGCCACCGGGACGGTACTCTGCAGCAGTATCCACGCCCTATCATGACTCATCATGGGACATCCTGTGAATACTCCCACGCTGCTAATCCAATGACCCGCATACTCAATGTTTTTCTCTTAATTTCATCACATCTCCACTATGCATCTAATCCTTAGTTTAATTGAATCATAAATAAAATCAACTCTTATAGTGTAGCACTTCCACTATACCGGTCTTATTCATTTAATTTACATGACCCAAACATTGGTCTTCTCATTTCAAAATATCATTTTCTCATTTCTTTCATTGCCGGGATAAGGCTTGGCCATACCCTAATTCTCAATTTCAACTCATAATTACAATGTCATACTCATAAGATCTTTTCATGATTAATCACAATTCATATTCCAATAGCATAGTATTCATGTATTCACACCTTTCATAATTCATCACGATCAATAATTCAATTTCGCGTGCAATCCATGTGCAAGAATAAATTTCACTTAATAGTCACCAACAATTTCATATATTCCACAAATCTATAATTCACAAATTCACAATTTTCCTACAACACATTTTTCTATAATTCCATTTAATCACGCTAGTCACAAACTTCAAAAATTCATCTTTTATAACTCAAAAATTTTCATTTATTTTCCTTTGTTAAAAAAAAAATAATTTAATTCCAAAAGTGAGTCGTTTCTTGCAAAACTCTAATTTCTTATTCACACTTCACCAAAAGTTATATAAATACTTCCTAATAAGTTCCAATGATTCTTCAGAATTAACCCATAATTTTTCTGATTTTTATTCTATTTAAAAAATCCATTTTAATCAAAAAAAATTCCAAAAAAATTATTTTTTCTAAACTCCAAACCCACCAAGATTCGAACCAGCGACCAGCGGAGAGGCAAACAGCGCACAAGACCAAAGCACCACAGCCGCCTATCGATATAACTAAGGGTTAAAAGCCCTATGTTATGTTCTGGGCGAATTTGGTTTTCAACCAAAAATAATTAAAACCAGAGCGGCGGTATCGAACCCGAGAGACCTCCGCTAGCGACCCAAACCCATTCCGACCAGTTGGTCTAAGTGAACATATCGATATGATAATAAATAAAATAGGTTTTGTTTTCACTCTCTGTTCAAAAGTACATTTTCAAAGTTTTCAAAACGAATTTGTATCTTTTTCTCCTCTTTTGAAAACAAAAATACCCAGAATAAATCCACATTTATTTTAGCCATAACCAGTATATTTAAAACTATTTTTCCTCTTTTTAAAACATGTATTTAGCCTTAGAGTGCATATTTGAACACCATTTCGACATTGAAAACTATTACACATTTGTTCACAAAGGGAGATAGTTTCTCACACCAAAATTTTTACTACTACTATGTTTTGACACTATGATATTTTAGAGCACAAAACCAACATTATAAGAGAGTAAAACTTCCATTTTATTAATTAATCTACACATGATATATTTAATTATGTGTATGCAAAAAGACATTCTTTTTCATTTACTCAAATCTTCCACATGATAAATATCACAATAGGGAAATTCACTACATCTATTAACACACAAATCGATCAATTCAATTTTAACACACTAATCTACTTGGCAATTTTAATCAATAAGCATGGTTCAATAGCGAATTTCACATAAATGTAATTTAATAAAAACAACATGCATTCTAATATTTATAATAATGAGAAACATACACTTTTACTCATATGCAATAACTCTAGTAATCGATCAACACATTAGCTAATTAACAATTTTCTTCTAATTAAACAAGCATGTATTTTATTCCAACTAGTAGCTTATAATAATAATTCAATTTTATTTTCTAGCATGCTTTCTAGTCTAGAAGTCATGAGAAACACCCACCTTTTGAAGAAAACCCAATTAAGAAAAATCCCCTAGAGCCTCCTAGATTGCGAGCAAGTGCCTTCTTCTCCTAGATTGCAATGCACCACTCCTCCTCCTTGCTCCTTGCCAAAACCGAAAGCTCCAAGATTGGGGTTTGAATAGTCGGCCTCCAAAGGGAAACACAACACACAACTTACACACTAATATGTATATATCTCCTATATAATGTCTCCTTTAATATTTGCTTTAGTGTAGAATACAAATAGGAAGGGGGGTATTTATACTATTTTTAAAGTAGAATGGAGGGCTAGGATTGATTGGATAGTTGTAGAATGGAGGGCTAGGATAGGAGTGGAAGTTATAGCAACCACCCACACATAAATAAACTACCCATGCACACAACCCACTCTCCCATGCCTCCACACACCATCCGGCCACCAAAAGGGTGTGCATTGCACACTACGTGCATTGCACACTACGTGCATTGCACGTGCCACCTAGTACCCCTATGTAGAAGTTTGTACAATTTAATTAATCAAAATATTCACCATTTGTCTCTACATGACAAGTGTGATAATTTAATTGATTTATTAAATTTGTGGGCTTCACAATTAGTGGGCTTAGGCTTGTGGGCCAAGACAATAAATTAATAATTAATTAAAGTGGGCTAACAAAAATAAAATAGTGTTTTAGGCTTTAGAATTTGGCTTTTATAAAAATAAAGGAAAGGAAAAATAATTGTTCATACTACCAAGAGAAATTTTGTATATAAAAATAGATAAATAATATACACATGAAATTTGCACGTGCACAACACGTAAAAATCAATATCTTATTAGAATGAAAGTTTAGGGTATTACAAAGATCATCTTTGATTTCCTACCAAAATACCTGGTAGAAGATGATTGGGAAGCCATTCGGACCTGGGGCTTTCTCCCTTCCAAGTTGCGTTACTATATCCCAAATTTCCTTTTTCGAGAAAGGAGCTTCAAGGGCACGTAGATCGGGGCCCATGTTGTTTGTGGCTTCACTCCAAAAGTCGTGTACAAGAGGTATTCTCATCTCTGCCTTCCGTCCAAACATATTCTTAAAGTGGGATTGGAAAGCCACTTTGATATCATCGTCTCCTTGTAACATTCCAGTATCAGTCTGGATCAAAGTGATGAGGTTATACCTATGGTGGGCACTAGCAACCCGATGGAAAAAATGCAGTATTCACGTCTCCCTCCTTGAGCCACGAAATTCTGGACTGCTGTTGCCATTTGAATTCCTCTAGCCGATATATTTGAGCAATGTCCTCTCTAAGTTGGAGCAACCTATTCCGCTCCTCTTGCAGTAGGTCTCTAGTTTCTTTAACCTTTTCCAACTCCTCAATACCTTCCAGAAGGAAATCTTTTGCTCTCCAAATCAACGCAAATCTGGTCCGGTTCCATATCCTGAGTCTTGCCTCAATCTTCTTTTTTTTTCACACCAGATTATCGCCGCTTCTGTCCCTCTAGTAGGGCGGGCCCAATATTCGTTGACCATGTGGTGGAAACCTTGGATTTCCAACCAAGCTTTCTCGAACCTAAACTTGGGAGTTCTCCTGGGTTGCACTTCACTGGAGGAAAGGATAATAGGAACATGATCCGATGTAGGTTTAGGGAGAGACTTAGCCCAGGAGAGAGGAAACTTGGTATCCCAATCAGAGGAGACCAAAACCCTATCTAGCTTAGCCATAATTGGTGTCGACTGCAAGTTGGACCAGGTATAAAGTCTGTCTGTGATGGGAATGTCAACTAGCTCGAGATCCGCAGTAACAGCATTAAACGCTTCCTTATCCGCGTCACTGGAGCCTCTGCCTCTGTGCTCGTAGGCAAACCTGGTGATGTTGAAATATCCACCCACAACCTATGGGTGTGGCCAGCGAGCGTGAATTTCTTGTTGTTCAGACCAGAAAGCCATCCTATCAAGGGTAGAGTGTGGTCCATAAACCACCGTGATTATATGGGTCCACAGATCGGCTCTACGTTGGAGTAGGACTGATAACGAGAATTGCCCACGGACTGACTACGGCTTGTTTCAAAAGTAAACTCTTCGATGAACAAATTCTAGCTTACAACTAACAAGGTCAACTCATTTATGTGATTGCCTTCCTGCATGTGGATTTTTGAATCTTTAAATGCAGCATTTATTAGGCATAGGCAACATCATTATCCAGGCCCAGAGCCTGGCTTTTCTACATTTGCATTTCCCAATTGCACATCCCCTCCTAGATAATGGATAAAACTAAATTTCCCCTTTTAGGCTAGGGCCAGCCCCACAAGTGAGTGTCATATTCGAGAGACTCAATGTTTAATGGATTGGGCCGATGCTAGACTGAGGGATGTAACCGGCCTGTTAGACAGTTACTATTGATTGATCCCCACCACTCCAGGATTTTGTTGGGGGGAGTAGATCTTCGATGTACGTTGTTTGTTTGGAGTAATGTATGTATTGGACCTTCTTTTGCCCCACCCCCATGTTTGGGGTGGTTTTATATACTTTTGGTTTTTGTAGGATATTATTGGTTCAGTACTTTGAGTTTGTTTTATTAACTCCTTATTAATGAAACAGGGTGGCCATACTCCATATTTTTCTTTTTAAAAAAAAAATGTTTGATGGATTCAAAAAGCCCAAAGCAGCCTTTTAACAACCTCATAATCATAATAATCAAATTTTCCACTTCTGTATGATCCGGCTTTAAAAAGTCACGATCATCTTTCCTTATTTTCATACTCCATATCTCAAAACAAAACCAACAAAAGAAGAATCACCCCCAATCAGACACTTCTATCTCTAATTCAATCTCCAAAGCCAAGATAATGCCCTTACTGAATCCAAAGACTCCCAAACCGCTCCGATTAGATGCTCCTAACTCCAGATCGATTCAAGTCATTCGATAATCTAATCGAGGCGATCTGGAACACTCAGTTTCTACCATGCTTAAAATATTCAATATTACATTCCAAACTAATTGGTTATAAACCACAAATCCAGCAATACTCTGTATATTTCCAACAACTGTGCTACGAGTTATGCCTCAAAAAATGCATTATGGGGCACAAGATAAAGAGGAAAACACCGGATCCTTCGGGAACCAAGATAGTTGGAAATTTTTTGCCGTACTAACCCACTTTTTGAAAGTACTAACCTACTTTTTGAAAATATTTGGTGATCTGACCCACTTTCGATAACAATTAACGATCTGACTCAGTTTTAGACATATCAGTAACAAACGTTATTAGAAAAAACGACATAGGTTATTTGCAAACCTTTTTTCCCAATAACGGCATCTATCATTAAAAAAAAGTGTCATGCCGTTTTCTGGAGTAACGGCATAGGTAATTTTTGATTTCGACAGCATGTATTCTCCATTTTGAGAAAAAATATCAAGTGTGAAAACCTTATAACAAATGCCGTTTTTTGAAAAAATGCATTCTCAATACTAATGCCATTATTTTGAATAACGACATCAGTTATTTACTTTGTTTGCCTATAAACAGTGACCCCCTCTTCTCACTTCCCCTTTCTCAATTGATCTGCTCTTTCTCTCTCTCCCGAAAGCCACAAACCCTAGATCCCTAAAAACAAAAATCCCAAGTATTGGAGTGCTCTTCCCGAAACAAAACAATTAAATACCCATACATAAACCCTAATTGTGATTCCCTCATTTCTTTTACAACTCTTCCGAAATTTGAAATTGTGGTAAGTATTGTAAATTCCTAAATTTATTTTAAAATGTTCATTCTGATAAATGTAACCCCTGTTTTTCATTTTATGTATTTCGGAGTGTATTTACATTTTTGTATATTTTTTATATCTCCTGTATTTTTCGAAACCGTATGTTGGATTATTTTCAATATGTATTCTTTTTCTTTCATTTTTGAGCTCCTAGTGTCGTTTGTTCGCCGTATTATTCGATTTCACCATTTTGAGTTCTTTTTCTCATTTTCTTGGCCTCGTTCATTATATTCATTTATTTTGGTGATGTGATGGATTTTTGGTGGTGTTTTTCCAAAATTTTGATTTTTGACCCTTAAGGAGATTTTTAGGAGCCATAGAATTCACTATAAATTGTATCTCCATTTGAAACCTACCCAATACCCATTACCCATTTGTATACCTATTACTATCTTATTATACCCACAACCCATTAACCCACAATTATCCTTTATATAAATATTCTAATACTCCAAAACCCTAACCCTAATCTCTAATTAATCTTCTCCCTCTCACAAGTAATCCCGGCCCCCCCTTTTCTTTTGTTCCCTACAACCGGTCTGCATATTCCCCCCATCACTGAGCCTCCCTCTCCTAGCATCTCAACCCCCGGCCACCACTATTTCACCTTACAAACCACCATCCATCCAAACCCTACAACTCCCAACCTCCCCCTTGATTTGGCCGGCAACCAAGAGACCACCATCCACCACAAAATCATCACAAAACCCTTCTCTTTGTGTTCCTTGAAGTGGGTATTCTTCCCTTCATTCGTTGCATCAAGGAGATTGTTCGTGTAGGCGTTTTTGGTTCGTGGGTTCGCTTGGATTCTCGCTTGGAAGGTTTCGCTCGTGGGTTTCGTTGCTAGGTCTTATTTCTTCGTGTTCATCGTCATTAAGAGGCAAGTAACTTGTACAAAATTTTATTAGGTTGATACAAGTCAAAAAGTTCACATCTAGTGTAGTTGGGTCTAGAGACAACCAAAATTTGTGTTTTCCTTGATGGGTTTTATCTCTATTGTGATAATTTGGCCATAGATGACTTATGACATGAAACATGATAGGATGATAACCTAGGTTTTACCCAAACTTGATTTTGTTCGTGTATGTGATTTATTGCATGCTATGTGTTTGATTGATTGTCCATATGAAATTAATAGGCTTGGACATGTTAGAATTCCTAAAACATGATGCTTAGATGTTTGGTAGGTTGTATTTGAAGTTTGGTTGAGTTTGGATCAATGTTGTGAAAGTTATGATGTTTTTGATTAGAGGTGTGAAATCTGTATTTGCTGCTTGTTCTGTTTGGTTTGCTGTTTTCACCCATGCTACAGTCCGAATCATAACTTTGAAATAAAAGATGAATTTTAGATAATTGTGTCTATTTTCAAACCCCATTGGTTTTACTTGATTTGGATTTTTTATGACCGAGTTATGATTTTTTGGTACAGCCGTGTCGATAGATTTCAGATTCAGTTTTGTGTAAATTTTGTTAACAAATTATTTTCAAGAACTAATCTATACATAATATCTTAGTATAATATTTTGTTCAGTGTTTCCTTATGATACTAGGGACTACCCAGATTTTTGGTGTATTTTAAAGATGAGTTTTATGTAGTGTTTCCTTTTTTCGTACAATAGTGTTGAGAATTCCAGATTCTTTCAAAACTATGTTTTCGTGTTGCTTCTTATTTTTGATGACTGGTCTATAATTACTGGAATATTATGAAACTTGTTATTTTGAGTCTATACCTATAAAGGAATATCCCAGATTTTTCGTGGAATTATTTGATGAGTTTTCATGCTGTTTTCATGCTTTTGAAGTTGTTCCCCTATTTTCTGGCTGAACCTAGTTCAAATCAGTTTTGAGCTGAGTTGTTGTGAACTAGTATGCGACTTAGTTATATGCGTTGGACTCGTGTGGATGTCTAGTTTCCAGATCCTTCGACGGATCTAGGATTGCATTTCTGTAGAGACCATAATTACTGTTTTAAGACTGATTGGTCTTGCTGTCCTGATTATGAACCTAGTCTATTTTGCTCGTATATGTGAATGTATATTATTCATGCATGCTGATTTGTTCTCCTGAACCTAAACCTGATTATATCGTGTTAATTTGGCACTATTTCGTACATATTCATGTCAGTTTGATAACCATAATAAAAGTAATCAAGCCGGGGTTAATGGGAAAGATCTAGTAGTGGATAATTCAGAAACGTGTACTCAGAAGGGGGCCCGTGTTTTCCACATTTGGAATTTGGTATATGCTTTGGTTAATTTGGAATTTGGTATATGATTTGGTTAATTTGGAATTTGGTATATGATTTGGATTATTTGGAATTTGGTATATGATTTGGATTACTTGTCTCCGATTATACTGCCCTTTATGGTCCACTACGAAATCTAAAGCGGAACTATTGTGTTGTAGCAACCATGTAGGGTGGGTTGCATGTCGTGCTACCTAGATAGTAATCACACAAGACTTGAACAAGATACTTGAATAAGATACTTGACATGATACATGCTTGCTTGATACTTCACTACATGATACATGAGACTTGATTACATGAGACATGATACATGAGACTTGATTACACGAGACTTAATTACCTGAGACTTGATTACATGAGACTTGAAACATGATACTTGATACATGAACACATGACACTTGACACTTGATCCAAGTTTATAAGATACTTGTTTACTTGACACTTAATTTATGCCATGTACACTTGACACTTTTACCATGCTACGTCTAGGTTGACATCATACCTATACCATATGCTAGTTAGTTTTCCCCGTTCCATGTGCTTGTATCCTACTCTATTTGTGACCCGCGACTTGCAATTGACGGGTACTTGGGTTTTCTCTTTTTCTCTTTCCTGCATTCGTTGAATTGCAGATTTTAGAGGACAGGTTCCAGACGGTATTGGTGACTTGATGTACTAGATGCTGGAATTTTGCTATTATTATTCTTGTTGCTTATTTTGAACAATAATGTATTCATGTATTTGTATTTATTCTTGTATTTGGGCGATGTGACCCGGGATAATTTATGTATTTCAGATCATGACTATTTGAGATTAATATATTTTATTTCAAGTATTCATGTTGGTATTTGGTTTATATGTGCATGTGGTTGACCTTTTCTGGCTTCTGACTCTGATTATTTTTTGATATGTTGTAAAGAATTTCTGAACAACTTATGGATGATGAAAATCATTCGCTGAGCTTTTGTTACGTACTCGTATTTCGTATTTTTGGAAAGCGGGGCGTGACAGGGTTTTTAGTGGTATCAGAGCACCAGGTTTGGCTAATGTATTAATTTCCTAATATATTAGACAAGCTTGGCTCGAACTGGAATCTGCTCAATATTTTACCAACCATGTATGCATGAATGAATCATTATCAACTTGATCTGGATACTAGTCTTATTCCTTTCTTTTTGATCCCTTCTTATTCGATTCCTTGATTCCTTGTTTCTTTCGTCTCTTTTAGTCGTTCTCATTTGTTGAATCCTTATTGGGTATAGTTTCGTTCTTTCCGTACCCATATTTCTTTGATTCTTTCATTCATCTTCATTTGTTGATTCATTTTGGGTATCATGCTAGTTATTCTCTTTCTGCCATATTCTCTTGAAAATTCTGCTTGTGTCCCCTCGTTCCTCTTCCTTCATATTCAATTCTTTGATTCTTAATTTCTTTCATCCCCGTCCTCCTTTGCTGACTCTTTATTGAGTATAAAATTTATTATTCTCCTGCCTATATTTTCTTTATATATATACATATGTATTTTCGAATATTTTTTGTATTTCGATTATTAGTTGTTATATTTTGGATCTTCTATAAAATTGTATTCTAAAAAAAATTTGTTATTTCGAATAATTATGTATTTTGATATCACAAATTTCAAAACATAACTTCATACTTAAATTGAGCAATCAAAATCTAAGTACCTGTGGAAGATTGCATCATCTCGTTCATCGTTTTGTTTCAACTGGATGTCGAGATGACAAATATGCAACTAGACGTCAATGGAGGCAAATTGCAACTGGATATCGGGAAGGCAAAATGTGCAACCGAATATCCAGATGGTAACCTGCAACCTGTTGTCGTGGAGGCTAGAGGCAAACCTGCAACTTGATGTCGAGAAGGCAACTCTACAGATGGATATAAATGAGGCGAACCCACATCAAAGAATTTCTACGACTACTATTATTATTGTTTTCCTTATTATTATTAGTATTATTAATATTATTATTACTATTACTATTATTATTATTGTATTTTTCTTACTATTTTATTTTTGATATTGATATTGAATTACTTTCACCAAAATGATGAACCCCAAATTATATTCTGTCTTGTATTATTATCCTTGCCAGTATTGTTAATATTTTATTATTATTATTATTATTTGTTACTAGTATGTTTATGATGAATATTATTGTTATTATTATTTTTATTATTATTGTCATTATTATTTTATTAATATTATGTGTTGATTTTTGTATTATTAAAATTATTTTT
This sequence comes from Hemerocallis citrina, assembly GCA_017893485.1. NCBI lineage: Eukaryota > Viridiplantae > Streptophyta > Magnoliopsida > Asparagales > Asphodelaceae > Hemerocallis > Hemerocallis citrina. Next base: position 47,200,898 of record CM030367.1, read on the forward strand.
GTTAATGCCCATTAGTTTTGACCTAATTATTTAAATTCAAGCTCTCATCTAAATCCCAATTTTAATCTGGTGTCTCATTCTCTTCTTCCTGCTCGGATCGTCGCTTGTTGTCGCGTGGTCTACAACAACATGTCTGCTTGGAACGTCACCATCAGAGTAGCGCAGCGGAAGCGTGGTGGGCCCATAACCCACAGATCCCAGGATTCTATTTTTGCTTCTCCTTCCTTGCATTGTTCTGGTTTCCCCTATCTCTTGCAATTGTTCTTATCCGTTGACTTATTGTTTGATTCAATTCTTCCCTGTCTTTTCTCTCTTGATTTCATTTATGCCGACTCCAATATTGCTTGGTTATCTGGTGTTGATTCTTTCCTTTTGATACTGTTTATTCTCTTTCTGCGTGCCATTTGATCCTATTGTTATCCATCTCCTTTCTTTTTCTTGTGTTGCCACCATTTGTTTCTTTGCCTTTAACCTTTGTTTTGTTACCCATCCCCCAGTTTGTTTTTGCCCTGTCTATGTACCGCCTAAGCAAATTTCGAGGACGAAATTTTGTTGTAAGGTGGGTAGGATTGTAATCCCTGTTTTTCATTTTATGTATTTTGGAGTGTATTTTACATTTTTATGTATTTTTTATATCTCCTGTATTTTTCGAAACCGTATATTGGATTATTTTCAATGTATATTCTTTTTCTTTCATTTTTGAGCTCCTAGTGTCGTTTGTTCGCCGTATTGTTCGATTTCACCATTTTGAGTTCTTTTTCTCATTTTCTTGGCCTCGTTCATTATATTCATTTATTTTGGTGATGTGATGGATTTTTGGTGGTGTTTTTCCAAAATTTTGATTTTTGACCCTTAAGGAGATTTTTAGGAGCCATAGAATTCACTATAAATTGTATCCCCATTTGAAACCTACCCAATACCCATTACCCATTTGTATACCTATTACTATCTTATTATACCCACAACCCATTAACCCACAATTATCCTTTATATAAATATCCTAATACTCCAAAACCCTAACCCTAATCTCTAATTAATCTTCTCCCTCTCACAAGTAATCCCGGCCCCCCCCCTTTTCTTTTGTTCCCTACAACCGGTCTGCATATTCCCCCCATCACCGAGCCTCCCTCTCCTAGCATCTCAACCCCCGGCCACCACTATTTCACCTTACAAACCACCATCCATCCAAACCCTACAACTCCCAACCTCCCCCTTGATTTGGCCGGCAACCAAGAGACCACCATCCACCACAAAATCATCACAAAACCCTTCTCTTTGTGTTCCTTGAAGTGGGTATTCTTCCCTTCATTCGTTGCATCAAGGAGATTGTTCGTGTAGGCGTTTTTGGTTCGTGGGTTCGCTTGGATTCTCGCTTGGAAGGTTTCGCTCGTGGGTTTCGTTGCTAGGTCTTATTTCTTCATGTTCATCGTCATTAAGAGGCAAGTAACTTGTACAAAATTTTATTAGGTTGATACAAGTCAAAAAGTTCACATCTAATGTAGTTGGGTCTAGAGACAACCAAAATTTGTGTTTTCCTTGATGGGTTTTGTCTCTATTGTGATAATTTGGCCATAGATGACTTATGACATGAAACATGATAGGATGATAACCTAGGTTTTACCCAAACTTGATTTTGTTCATGTATGTGATTAATTGCATGCTATGTGTTTGATTGATTGTCCATATGAAATTAATAGGCTTGGACATGTTAGAATTCCTAAAACATGATGCTTAGATGTTTGGTAGGTTGTATTTGAAGTTTGGTTGAGTTTGGATCAATGTTGTGAAAGTTATGATGTTTTTGATTAGAGGTATGAAATCTGTATTTGTTGCCTGTTCTGTTTGGTTTGCTGTTTTCACCCATGCTACAGTCTGAATATTAAATTTGAAATAAAAGATGGATTTTAGATAATTATGTCTATTTTCAAACCCCACTAGTTTTACTTGATTTTGATTTTGTATGACCGAGTTATGATGTTTTTGGTACAGCCGTGTCGATAGATTTCAGATTCAGTTTTGTGTAAATTTTGTTAACAAATTATTTTCAAGAACTAATCTATACATAATATATTAGTATAATATTTTGCTCAGTGTTTCCTTATGATACTAGGGACTATCCAGATTTTTGGTGTATTTTAAAGATGAGTTTTATGTAGTGTTTCATATTCTTTTCTAAATTCATCTTGTGCTGTAAATTGCGTGCCGTTCAGTATAGAGCCCAGTTTTCACTCTAATTCCTTATGCTTTATGAAAATTATTTGTGAGATATGAAAGTTAGAAAAATCTATCTATTTTCACTCATTTTGGCAGAATTGGATTTCGATTCACTGATTGCGAGATATCCCTGTTTTCGTACAGCAGTGTTGAGAATTCCAGATTCGTCAAAACTATGTTTTCGTGTTACTTCTTATTTTTGATTACTGATCTATACTTACTGGAATATTATGAAACTTGTTATTTTCAGTCTATACCTATAGGGGAATACCCCAGATTTTTCGTAGAATTATTTGATGAGTTTTAATGCTGTTTTCATGCTTTTGAAGTTGTTCCCCTGTTTTCTGGCTGAACCTAGAATCTGTGTTCAAATCAATTTTGAGCTGAGTTGTTGTGAACTAGTATGTGACTTAGTTATATGTGTTGGATTCATGTGGATGTCTAGTTTCCAGATCCTTCGACGGATCTAGGATTGCATTTCTGTAGAGACCATAATCACTGTTTTAGTACTGTTTGGTCTTGCTGTCCTGATTATGAACCTAGTCTATTTTGCTCGTATATGTGAATGTATATTATCCATGCATACTGATTTATTTTCCTGAACCTAAACCTGATTATATCGTGTTAATTTGGTACTATTTCGTACACATTCATGTCTGTTTGATAACCATAATAAAAGTAACCAAGCCGGGGTTAATGGGAAAAATCTAGTAGTGGATAATTCAGAAACGTGTACTCGGAAGGGGGCCCGTGTTTCCCACATTTGGAATTTAGTATATGATTTGGTTAATTTGGAATTTGGTATATGATTTGGTTAATTTGGAATTTGGTATATGATTTGGTTAATTTGGAATTTGGTATATGATTTGGATTATTTGGAATTTGGTATATGATTTGGATTACTTGTCTCTGAGTATAATGCCCTTTATGGTCCACTACGAAATCTAAAGCGGAACTGTTGTGTTGTAGCAACCATGTAGGGTGGGTTGCATGTCGTGCTACCTAGATAGTAATCACACAAGACTTGAACAAGATACTTAAATAAGATACTTGACATGATACATGCTTGCTTGATACTTGACTACATGAGACTTGATTACATGAGACATGATACATGAGACTTGATAACACGAGACTTGATTACCTGATACTTGATTACATGAGACTTAAAACATGATACTTGATACATGAACACATGACACTTGACACTTGATGCATGTTTTTAAGATACTTGTTTACTTGACACTTGATTTATGCCGTGTACACTTAACACTTTTACCATGCTAGTTTGTCTAGGTTGACATCACACCTATACCATGTGCTAGTTAGTTTTCTCCATTCCATGTGCTTGTATCCTACTCTATTTGTGACCTGCGATTTGCAATTGATGGGTACTTGTGTTTTCTCTTTTTCTCTTTCCTGCATTCGTTGAATTGCAGATTTTGGAGGACAGGTTCCAGACGGTATTGGTGACATGATGTACTAGATGCTGGAATTTTGCTATTATTATTCTTGTTGCTTATTTTGAACAATAATGTATTCATGTATTTGGATTTATTCTTGTATTTGGGCAATGTGATCCGGGATTATTTGTGTATTTCAGATCATGACTATTTGAGATTAATATATTTTATTTCAATTATTTTTGTTGGTATTTGGTTCATATGTGCATGTGGTTGACTTTTTCTGGCTTACGACTCTGATTATTTTGTGATATGTTGTAAAGAATTCCTGAACAGCTTATGGATGATGAAAATCATTCCCTAGGCTTTTGTTACGTACTCGTATTCCGTATTTTTGGGAAGTGGGGCGTGACAATGAATAAGAGCTATAGGTATTGGTAGCATACTACAAGAGATATAGATTAGATTCATCTAAGTAGTAATTATGTGAAATGTACTTAAGAATTGTTGTTGATGATGTGTCAAATGTTCTTTTTGATGAATGAGAGCTATGTTGGTAGTATAGTATAATAGATGTAGATTAGATTCATCTAAGTATTAGATATGTGAAATGAGATTCATCTATGTGAGATGTTGATGAGCTATATTGGTATCTAAGGATTGTCGTCGATGATTTAGTCTAAAAATGGCAATGTTGTATATTAGACATTGATGGATAAATTGTCATACATGATAATTGTTATATTTCTAATCATTTATTCATAGTTCGGTATGAATGAATGGATATAGATATGAGATTTGTTTATATACATATATATGTAGTGTGGAGATGTTGTGGTGGTGATTGTTATGAGTAGTAATTCGATACGAGTATTGAGAAGTTGTTGTTATCATCAAACATCAATTATTAATTCTGTTGAAGAAACATGGATTACAAATTTGATTATCTCCATACATCATCGTTTATTAATATTGTTCTTGACGCATTATTTTTTATGTTCACAGATAAATAGATCCTACACAACTATCTTCTTCCCATGATGTTGGTGTTTCCTCTTCATCTTCGCACGCACTAAAAGGACATCCGGGTCCTTTAGACCCGTCCGTACTCTATTTACAAGAAGATCATAGGTCGCAGGCGGTGTGGAATGGAGATGTCGAGAAAATGAGTTTCCGAATGCACACCATATTGCCGACGCACCCATGAATACAAAATTATTTGGTAAATTGCGGGTTCTATGGAATGTCCATGTTGGCCAAAGTGAAATGCGACCATTCATTACTTACCGCTCTTGTGGAGCAATGGAGGCCGGAGACACACATGTTCCACCTACCCGTTGGTGAGATGACAGTCACGCTACAAGATGTAGCCATCATATTGGGTCTTCCAATCGATGGGATGGCGGTCACCGGAAACCTGCTTTTTAATAAAGTGATGTTGGTTAGAGATTATCTTAGGAAGCAGGTTGACGAGGATGATAGAGGTGTATTCGTCGGGGAATCAATCCGACGTTCATGGTTCTTTACAGTGTTCAATAATAGTTTGGTAGACGAACCAGCCGACTTTGATCTTCAATGTTACACGCGGGCATATCTTTTGTCAATGATCGGAGGCATTTTGTTTCCTAATTCTTCCGGTGATGTAGTCTATTTAATGTACCTTTCCTTGATTGTCGACATACATAAAGCCGGGCAATATAGTTGGGGAAGTGCGGCTTTGGCCTCTCTTTACCATGCCCTGTGCAATTGTTCGATGGGGTCAATCCAAATGACGGGGCCGATGGGGATATTGAATATTTGGTGTTGGGAATGAATACACCCCGGCCGGCCGCGAGTAACTATTCTTTCAAATAATTGGAGTGTTTAGGGCTCTTTTAGGTATGTACTAGACGGGTAAACTCACATGGAGAGATAACCCATGTGGTGTGTTGACGTATTATAGGGATGAACTCTGTAACATTCCGTAATTTCTAAATTATATAATATGTAGTATATATATAATATATATAAAGTAATGGCATGAATTAGTAAATTGATTGGAATAAGGGGAGGGTCCCACGGATTCATATGTGCAGCATTTGCTACTGCTGGCATGTGACGTCAGCGTGACATCATCAAGCAAGGGGACCCATCCGTTGAGTTTGAGGCAGCCGATGTTCTGGATTTGTAAGTGTGACGTGGACACAGGGGCCCACATGAGGCTTGTGTGTACACGGGAGGAAGAGGATAGAAGGTGTGGAATTTGTCCCACATCGGAAATTGCAACTAAAATAAATAACTATGAATATAATAGCCTATGATCAAGAGTCACCAATCTGGTTAACCATATTTTGAGAGGCAGCCTATGGTGGGCAGTTGTACTATACTATGAATAATTTGTCTGATAAATTGTATAAATTGTCTGAGCTAGGGGCAGGGGCGTTACAAACTCGACCAACTTAGGGAAGAGTACGTCAATTGGACACCGTACACGGACGAAAGGATACAACATCTACCTCCACTATGCACGACCAATAATCAACTTTTGTTGACATGAACTCCACTTGTAAACTTTTTAGTTGTGGAGTTCTATTACGCCGACCGAGTCCTCCGCTAATTCAATGCACAACAGCCCATCGCAGTAAAGATAATGTATGACCGAAGACTTCACAATATTACCGGTCAAGATCGATTGCCAAATATTGATTGGGCCGATCACCACCGCTCTCATGTAGCTTGTTGGAATGAGAGGAAGTACGATTTAGTGGTAGAAGGGATTGCACCGTACGACGGGTCGTTGCAAATAGCCTACATGGCGTGGTACCATCGTATTACACGGTAATATGTTGCCCCAAGAATGGATATCCCCTCGGGTATCCAAATGCCGATACCTAGGAACCAAGTAGAACCACCACTGGCACATTCCACATCACAACCTATGTATCAACCCAAAGCATCCGCGTAGAGACTAATGGTAATATTTTGTTATTGTTAACAAATATGAATTTAATTTCTTTTACACATTTTCTTTTATTTGTTTAAAAAAGTTTGGTAAACTACTAATTTATTTCGTTGGTATTTTAGATTGACAACACATGAGATATTGCGAGGAAATGTGCTCATGTGTTGAAGAGCAACGCTTCGAAGGCTTGCAAGGAGTTAGCGAGAGAAATCCTCCATCCATGCCGTACCTCACTTTAAGTGGTTGGTGACGGTCGGCGCTTCGCTGCTCTTTTACTCTCATCCGAACTTCCCACTCAACCGCCCCGAGTAAGTGTTACCCGAGCTCAACCTCTACCACCACGAACAAGACAAGTTGATCCTCCTACTACACCACGACAAAGACAAGCTCAATCTCCACCTAGGTCATCTACACATTCGGGAGGTTCTCCTTCACAATTGCCACGACGGAGTAAGAGTGTTCGTTTTCCTCCTTCAGGAAGTCAATTAGCATCAAGAGAGATTGAAGAAGTACAAGCCGGGCCTGAAGAAGATGTCGGGCCCAGTGTACCTGCGACACAAGAAATTACCGAATGTAGGAGGAAAGTCCCAGCTCGGAAAATGAGGGAGCCGCAACACTATACGCCTAGTTAGTGTTGAATGTTTAAATTTGAAATTTTCTAAGCTTTGAATGGCCCAATCACATCGGATAAATTTTGAATGTATAATTTTATTATATTTTGATATGTTATGAAGTACTGGATATTTTGTAATTTTTTGTGCTTTTATCTTTTGAAGCAAACTCGAAAGAAATGATGCAATTAGAGTGATTTATTAATTCTATATATATATTATCTTGGGGTCGTAATTGCATATGTTGTTCATTATAAAATTGTAGTCTGAAAACATTCGAGTTATGAAGTACTGCATATGATTTAGTTGTAATTTATAAGTAACAGATGCCATTATTGCAAATAACGGCATCTGTTACCTGTAACGTTATTTGCAACGACGACATCGGTACAAAACATGTGCAAGTTGGTCTATTATAATCTAACCTGATGCCGTTTTTCAAAACAATGACACCAACGAAAATGATGCCGTTATTACGAAAAACGGCATCGGTTGAGTCTTTTATTTCGAGAGAAATGAAGCTCTATGAATACCATCTAACTTCACAGTCGTTTCTTTGAATAACGACATCTCTTAATATGTCGTTATTCGGAAAAACGGCACTAGTTGAATCTTTTGGTTCGAGGAAAATGAATCTCTGCCAAACCATCTAACTTCATAGTCATTTCTCTGAATAATGACATCTCTTAAGGATGTCGTCATTCTGAAAAATGGCACCAGTTGAGTCTTTTATTTTGAGGGAAATGAAACTCTTCCAAACCATCTAACTTCACAGTCGTTTCTGTGGATAACGGCATCTCTTAAGGATGTCATTATTCTGAAAAATAGCATCTCTTAAGTAATCAGTTCTGCATGTTTTGTGCACGTTTTGAAAAACGTCATCTCTTACATATCATTTGTACCCAAAACATGCATGGCTATTCATCAAATGCACAACAATTCAAAACATGCACAGTCATTCAACAAAAAATTGAACATCACAAACATATATCTCAGATTCAACTGATTACATTACCATATATTACATCAAATGATCATAAAATTCAACAATGTCTAAACACGTGGTAACTATACAGATAGATTACACATGTTGACAATTTGGGATACCACTTCAAATATCTTACAAAATAAAGCCGATACAACTTCAAATATCGGTAGATTGGGATGTGCCCACATTGGGTACATTCTTACATCTACGCCTATTGTGTCCACTTAATCTGCATTTTGAACAAATTTTGCGGATGCTCCCACCCTCTCGAGCATCCATATCGTTGCGAATACGATTACTCCTAGGTCAACCTTTCAACCGACGTAGACTCGCATCGTCTATGAGTATCGATCCACTTTGTGTCGGCCAATAAGATTCGTCTGGAATAGGAATAAAGTTGGTGCCTACGTTAGTACTAATGAACTTGTAGAATAAAAGATATCAATGTAAGGTTGATAATCAATTGTACGGGAGGCACAAGCGGCCAATAAATGAGAACATGGAATGTGATAGAGTTGAAATTTTTTCACAAGTAAAAGTACGCCCCCCGAGGTCAACTGTGTGCCAATATCCACCCTTTTGATGTCCATTATCCATTCTAAAGCAGGTTTTACCCCAAAAACACCAAGCTGGTTGTTAAACATTATTGTCTCATACAAATTGGATTTCTCATGGCGTAAATCAATAATATCCTGAACGAGTGGTGCCTATAATTTTTCTTGACTGATAAGGGTCTGCGCCGCTTCACGACAGTCATTGAAGTACATGTTAAGACGGAAAAAAATTATTTCAACAATTGCGGTGACGGGCAAGCTACGCTCACCTTTTAGAACCGAATTGAAAACTTCCGATAGATTTGTTGTCATTATATCATATCTATGACCTCCATCGGCAGAAAGTTCCCACTTCTCAATCGGTTTCTCCTTCAACCAATTAGCCCCATCAATATTAGCTGCTTCAAGCTGTACTATCTTTTCCTCAAACTTCTTCAACTGATTCTGACACGCGATCACCTTCAGCTTGTTCACTATAAACTTGCAACCAAATTTTTTGTGGAAATTACTAGAAAAATGCCGCACACAATAACGATGATAAGCAAATGGTTCCATCCATGTTCCGAACTCATTTTCCATTGCTGATAAAATGCCTATATGACGATCAGAAATGATACATAGACCTGCACGATCTATAACAAAACACCGAATACAGTTCATGAACAATGTCCACATTTCTATGCTTTTACCATCAACTATTGCAAACGCAAATGAAACAACCGATTGTTTGCATCTGGTGAAACAGCAATCAACAAACAACCTTTGTATTTTTCCCTACAAATGAGTTTCGTCTACACTTATAACTGGTCTGCATGCCTTAAAACCCTCGATGAAAGGCTCGAATGCCCAAAAAAATCCTTAAAAGTTTCTTCGGCCGGACCGGTCACAATCTTGGCCCAATGTACAGTCATCTCCAGATTTGATGCTTGAATTTGCATTGAGAAGATAGGGCAACTTAGTGTATGCTTTTTCGAAGAAACTGTATAATCGCTCAATTGCTTTATGTTTTGCCTTCCAAGCTTTCCAGTATGAAATTGTGTAACTGAACTGAAGCTTGACTATCTCAATTATGGCTCTTGGTGTTATTCCTAGTTGTCCCTTCACAACATTTAATATGACCGTCGATACAATCATAGAATCAATTATCCTGTGATCTTGATTCAATGTTGGATTTACACATGTATGCAGATCGTCAAGCTTCTTTACCACGAAATAAGTACGGCCTTTTGAAACAATTGCACGCAATCTCCAAGGACAACCCACTACATTTAGAAGTGCTGGATTTTCTGCAATCTCCTCAGCTGAATGGTTGATGGGTGCATATTTACATTTGACATAGTATAAACCGGGGGTCGATTTCACCGTCACGAATTCTCGATGGTTCTTCATGGAGTATATCTTCACTTGATGTTGTATAGAATCTTTAGTTGGAAATCTTTGACCTAGGTAGAGTTGATCTGTGTTGGAAGAGTCGACGGAAGACTGTGCATGTTCATATATGGTCGCACGAGACATCCATTCACTTGATTGAACCTTATGTACAGTTGCACTAACGGACTGATTTGGCAACACCACATTGTTAACCGGCACATCGACGTTAACATTATTAACCGGAGCTTCATCGACATCCTCCTCCTCATCAACTTGAAGACCCCGGTCTTCATCTTTTTCCTCTTCTACCAAATCGTTATTTAAAACGGCGTTGTCAAAGTCTTACAATACCATATCGGTGCGGACAATATTTTGTGTCAAGGTTAACAGAAGTACCTGCTCATATTCAGTGGTAATAGGTTCTGTTGGAGTTATGCTAATGTCTTCTTCTCTATTTGGTATTCTTGCATGTGACTCGGCAAATGGTTTCAAACTCGGGGCACGCCTTGGACTTTCAATAACAACTTGCCTAGTATTTGAAAGCCTCATTTGGTCAATATATAACTCCAATGCATTCCAACTACAATTTGGATCAAGTGTCCTACCAATCATGGACCTCAGAGAATTATCATTATCTATAGGAAGCACCATGAAATATTGCCCTTCCCCTTTACCGGCAGCATAGCGGGTTTTGATTTTGACACTCAATTCATCTTTATCGCAATTAGTGACTTCAAATATCTTATCTATTAGTTGTGAGTATATAAAGATGTGGGAAACCCAAATAATGATCGGTTCAATATCGCTATAACAATATCCAATCTTCAGATCTTTAATTATTTCACCGAAAATATAACCAAATAGGGATATCATATTCCATACCTAAACATAAAGATTTAAACATATTCAAGTCATTAACTATTCATAAGCATAACCTATGAATACATATCAAACATATGGTTATAATAATACCTTCAAATTAGACCGTATCTTGGATAACTTGAAAATACGTCGTGGATTAGGAATGATATGAGAGTGAGAGTGAGGAGGTAGGATATATGAAGTTTGAGAGCACACCAATACTTGGAATTTTTTGTTTTAGAGATCTAGGATTTGTGGGTTTTGGGAGTGAGAGAGAGAGAGCAGATCGATTGAGAAAGGGGAAGTGAGCAGAGGGGGCCACTGTTTATAGGCAAACAAAGTAAATAACTGATGTCGTTATTCAAAATAACGACATCAGTATTGAGAATGTCATTCTTTCAAAAATTCTTTCAAAAAACGACATCTGTTATAAGGTTTTCACACTTGACATTTTTTTCTTAAAATGGAGAATACAAGCTATTTAAAATCAAAATTACCTATGTGGTTACTCCAGAAAATGGCATGACACTTATTTTAAAAATAGATGTCGTTATTGGGAAAAACGGCTTGCAAATAACCTATGCCGTTTTTCCCAATAACGTTTGTTGCTGACGTGTTCAAAACTGGGTCAGATCGCTCATTGTTTTTCGAAGTGGGTCAGAGCGCCAAATATTTTCAAAAAGTGGGTCAGTACGGCAAAGAATTCGATACTTGGCCATGCCTCATTGCTGGCAATGCGCTGCAAAAGAGGGTGTTTCAGCCCTATCAAAAGCAAATAAACAAAAACTGTAATGATATCCACGTAGAGCTGCGGCTAGAGCAGGCCTACTTAGGTATGGTCCTTTTTGTTCTTATGCACGCCAATATTTTCTGGCTTTTTGCAACCTTTGTGCACCTTCCTTGCTCTTTTGGCTACTTCCATGCAAGTTCCGAGTTTATTTTCAGGCCTGATTTCGCTCCGAAATTCTTGCTTAAATCATGGACTTTGGCTTAAATAGCCTTCCACCTCCCCACTCAAACCATATAGAATTAGGGCCAACTTTTAGGGCTAGAGAGGCAAGGAGGCTCTTAGGGTTTCTTGCTATTTATAGCGCTTCCCAAAAAAATTGAGTATTTTTAGCATCTAGAGCATTTAAGTTACTACTAGTAATATACACGTGCACGTATTAATTTTTCGAAAAAAAAAACTAAAAACTCTAATTTACACGTGCGATGCATGTCTTAATAAATATGATTATATGTTTTTAAAAATAAATGTAGCACTGGTAATGGGTCGGGTCGGGTCGGGTAGCTCAATACCCTGACCCGGACCCGGACCCGGTCAATGACGGGTCCAAATATTGGACCCGAACTCAGAACCATGAAATTCGGGTTCGGGTCCGGGTCTGGATCCTATTTCTAATTGCGGGTCCGGTTCGGTTCTGGGTCTTTAAACCATAACACAATATGTGACTTTCTTGGAAAATGATGGTTAAAATTAGATCTCAGTATGGTTGCTACCAAAATTAGATCATACACTGATCATTCTTAAAACAAACAATAGGAGCACTGCATATGAAGAATATAGTCATTCCAATAGGAGCACTGCATATCAATAGGAGCATTGCATTAAGCTGGTTCTCAGTACATAACAATTCAACAATATAGTCATTCGAATTTAGCAACAAAGAAGTACTGCATATCACAAAGAAGTACTGCATATCAGTGAGTGCCACTCACTGACTCAAAATTAGATAAGCATAATCAGTGAGTGCCAACTCAGTAGGATTGTTCATATATTAGAGAAGCATAATCAGTGAGTGTCACTCACTGACTCAAAATTAGTCAGGTAAAGAGGTAAAGATTAATCAGTGAGTGCCACTCAGTATATCAAAAGTAGATTGCCAATCACTGACTCATAAATTAGTCAGTATATCAAAAGTAGTCAGTGAGTTAAAAAGGAGCATGTAACTTCAGAAGTGTTCATAAATTAAAAGGCTTTCACTCAGCAGCTCACTGATTGTGCTTTCACTCAGCAGCAAAAGTGTTCATAAAAAGCTCAGATAGGATTCAATCATCACTAGTTACTCCTATAATTCATTTATTCAATGAATCATGAAACATAGTGTGCAACTTCATAAGCATAATCCATCTCATCATCACTCATTCACTCGAAAATAATGAGAAAAAACTCCATTTGTTCATTGTTTTTACTCAAGCATATTTAGTTGTTCTCACAAATACTATGGCATAAATTACTCAAGCATGATAAATATAGATCCAAATCAATATAGATCCATATGCAAAATGCACTCGGTAGGATTGTTCATAAATTAGAGAAGCACAATCAGTGAGTGCCACTCACTGACTACTTTTGATATACTGACTAATTTATGAGTCAGTGATTGGCAATCTACTTTTGATATACTGAGTGGCAGTCACTGATTAATCTTTACCTCTTTACCTGAGTGCCACTCACTGACTCAAAATTCACTAGATTGTTCATAAATTTTGCAAAATGCACTCTAAAAAACCTCAAAATATCAGGTAAAGATTAATCATTAAATGCTCAGATAGGATTTAATCATCACTAGTTACTCCTATAATTCATTTATTCAATGAATCATGAAACATAGTGTGCAACTTTAGAAGCATAATCCGTCTCATCATCACTCATTCACTTGAAAATAATGAGAAGAAACTCTATTTGTTCACTGTTTTTACTCAAGCATATTTAGTTGTTCTCACAAATACTATGACATAAATTACTCAAGCATGATAAATATAGATCCAAATCAATATAGATCCATATGCAAAATGCACTCAGTAGGATTGTTCATAAAATAGAGAGGCACAATCAGTGAGTGCCACTTACAGACTCAAAATTAGTCAGGTAAAGAGGTAAAGATTAATCAGTGAGTGTCACTCAGTATATCAAAAGTAGATTGCCAATCACTGACTCATAAATTAGTCAGTATATTAGTCAGTGAATTAAAAAGGAGCATGTAACTTCAGAAGTGTTCATAAATTAAAAAGCTTTCACTCAACAGCTCACTGATTGTGCTTTCACTCAGCAGCAAAAGTGTTCATAAATTAAAAAGCTCAGATAGGATTCAAACAAATCACTAGTTACTCCTATGAATCATTTACTCAATGAATCATTAAATCCTACCTTTAATTGGAGAATAGAGGAAGAGCAGAACTACAGAAGAGGGATAGCGATGAGCTCAGATGCGGTTTGGAGTGACTGGATAACTGGAGTCGAACGGTTTAGGGTTTGGCGGCGATAGGGTTTGGGGTGAGTTGAGTCGATTTTTATGGTTTGGCGGGGATAGGGGGCGATAGGGTTTGAGGGATTGGAGATTAGGAGAATGGAGGAGATTCGAATCTTCGATTTTTAGGGTTAATTGGAGATTCAAATGGAGGAATTGGAGATTTGGATAATGGAGGAAGAGGCGAAGAGCAGAAGATGAGAAGAGGGATAGCGAGCGGGTAGCGGCGATAGGGTTTGGGGGTGTGAGTACTGAATAGGGATTGGGGATGTATTTATATAACGGGTAACGGGTCGGGTCCGCTTCGTTTATTCATTATTTTTCTATTACGAGTCCGGGTCCAGGTCCGGGTTGGATCCAACTTTAGGGGACCCAGACCCGACCCAAAATTTCAACGGGTAATTATTTAGGACCCATACTCTACCCAAATTAGATCGGGTCGGTTCTGGTCCAACGCCGGGTCCGGGTCAGGTCCGGGTCTCGGGTTTTAATACCAATGCTAAATAAATGTAAAGACTATAATGGGAGAGTTGAGGTAGATTTACAACTCAAACTCTTCCATTAAAATAGTAGAGATTATATATTACTAGTAACTTACACGTGCGATGCACGTCTTTATAAATATATATTATTTTAAAAAAAATTGACGTTGCTTGGCATTAAACCTAAGACCTCCTTTATATTAGTTATGTATGTGCATTGTACGTATTTATTGAGTTACAATGCACGTTGATATGGGTCAGAAATAGCATGGCCCATCCTGGACCACTAGATCCCCTCAGAGATGCGCGCACCGTCTGATCCTTCTGATCTGCCACGTCAGCGCCGGAAAACTGCCCGGAGCTCTGCTACGTCAGCCCGAAAACCGCTCCGGCACCTGCCACGTCAGCCCTATACCGCCCGGCTTTTCCACCGCTTCAGCCATGCGGGTAACCGGGTCTGGCCCAGCCCCAAATAGGTCTGGACCCGATTGGCTTCCTCTATAAATACCAGACCCTCCCCCTTGTTTACAGGTAATCAAACTTTTTGCCACTAAAACCCTAGTTACTGTTGCTCTTATCTTAAGTAACTGACTAGATCGTCGGAGGGTCTGCCACCGGAACCAACCCCGGTGTTTCTAGACCGTCTGCAGGTACACAAGGCCTCGGATCCGAGCCCTCTGATCCGAGCCCAGACATCCACCTCACTCCAAGCCCATCGCAGGTACCACCCGGCCAGTCGAGGGTCATCCGACCAGTAGCTTTCTCCTTCAATACAAATCGAGTAAGAACTCACACCTGGTGCATCCACACATCTCCCAGAAACAAACCGCATCAGGTTGGCGCCGTCTGTGGGAAATAGCTACTTCGGAAGCCTACCCGAGTCCTACCGCCAAGGTACCTCGACCACCGAACTCCCATGGCCTCCAAAGGCAAGGGGGCTGCGTCCTCCGTCAACCGACGGGACACATCCCAACCAAATGCCAATGCCGGGCCGCGCGCATCAAAGCACAGGGCTTCCCACCAGGGATCCCAGCGGAGCGCCACCCGTACTGTCCAGCTCGACCTACGAAGAGTAATCGCTGACCGGCAGGCTAGTCGCAGCGGGGGAAGGGCCGCTTCCAACTCGGCCCCGAACCATCCTAGACCGCCGCCGGAAGAACGGAGGCCAGCACTCAGCCGAGTCGGAAGGCAACCTCCGGTCCAACCGGTCCAAGCCGAGGGAGCTCCTGTCACTCAACAGGAGTTCCAGGACTTCCGAAGAGAGATTCTTGGGGCTCTCCGACGGGCCTCCAGAGAAGAAGCCCAACATTCCAGAACCTGGTCGGACGCCGAGGCAAGCGTATCCCGCCCCTTAACAAACCTGACTGAGGACGACGGCGAACTCCTAAGGTGCCTCCAAGAAATGGAAAATCGTCTCGATCACATAGGCGACGGCGGCCAAGGGGCGGCTCAGGGATACAGACCTGTCCGGCCCCCTTTCTCCGCCCTCATTCTCCAAGCGGAAATACCTCGGAATTTCCGACCCCCTCAGTTCGAAACCTACGACGGCGAGGGAGATCCTGCTGATCACATGGAGGGTTTCAAAACCCTCATGATGATTCACAGCGCTTCGGATCCCCTGCTATGTCGAGCCTTTCCTGCCACCCTCCGGGGTCCAGCTCGCGAATGGTTTTCCAAACTGACGCCCGGTTCCATCTACTCATCCGACCAGCTGGAAGGCAATTTCCTCGCCCACTTTGTCACCAGCCGGAAGGCGGAGAAGACAAGTGCCTCACTATTGGGACTCAGACAGAAGGAGGGAGAATCACTCAGGGCGTTCGTCCGGAGGTTCACAGCAGAGGCAAGGTCGGTCTCCTCTCTCGATCCGGGCGTCGCCTCCGTGGCATTTCGGCACAACGTCCGTCATGGACAGCTGAAAGCCTCTCTGGCGAAGAAGCCTCCCATCGATTTTCCCGACCTCCTCAACAGGGTCGAGAAATACATCAGGGCGGAGGAAGCCCTAAACCCAGATGAGTCCAGTGAAGCACCCAAAAAAGGAAAGCGGAAGGCCGAGGAAGTCGAGCCTTCTAAAAAGGCTCCGAGGGACGTGGGCACCATGAAGAAAGTACCGCCGGTCCCTCGCTTCGAGAGGTATACCCCACTCACCCAAAATGTGTCCTCCATACTCCTGGCCATCGATGACAGGGACCTCGTTCAGTATCCCCCTCGACCATCCAACAACACTAGCAAGAAAAGGGATCAACGGTTCTACTGTCGCTTCCACCGGGACAACGGGCACGACACGGATCACTGCCGTGCCCTGAAGGACGAAATCGAGGCCCTCATTCAGCAAGGGTACCTCCGGGAATACAAGCGGGACGACGCTCGGGGACAGAGGGACTCGAGGAGCAAGAGGACCCCACCTCCGCCTCGAGCTCCCCTACAGCTCCCCGAGCGAGAGCATGAGCTCGACGAGCCTGATGGCCAAGCCGTATTACACTGCGTCCACGGGGGACCCATGGGAGGGGAGTCCAACACTTCCCGCAAGGCGTTCATCCGAGATGTTAACACCGTCCAAGGACCTCTCCCCCCTCAAATTCAACCACTCCCCGTCTCCTTCTTGGGTGACGACCTGGAGGGGGTGCGGCTCCCGCATTGCGACGCCCTCGTGATCAATCTCAGCATGGCAAATTTTGATGCTCGGCGGATCCTTGTGGACAACGGGAGCTCGGTCAACATTCTGTTCCTCGATGCTTTCGAGAATCTAAAGCTGCCCCGTAGCAAGCTCAAGCCAGCGGGATACACCCTGCACGGATTTTCTGGAGTTCCGGTGACGATCGAGGGAATCGTCACTCTAGATGTCACGGCTGGCACAGCCCCGTACCGTAGAACCGAGTCCATGGACTTCATGGTTGTCAACGTCAAGGCAACCTACAATGCCATACTCGGTCGTCCGGGCCTCTGCTCTCTCCAGGCTGTCCCCTCGGCCTACCACCAGAAGATGAAGTTCCCTACCAGTACCGGGGTAGGAGTGGTCCGGGGGAACCAGGAAGCCGCTCGCTCTTGTTACATGACCGCAATAGGAAGTGGAGTGTTTCCCCTCGACGCCGTGGAGATGCAGCCCCAAAGGACACAGCCAGAGCCAGAGTCGGCAGACGAGCTGGAGGATGTCTCCTTCGAGACAGGGGATTCATCGAAACAATTTCGAGTGAGTCGCTCCCTCGCACCCCGCCTTAAATCCGACCTCATCACCTGCATTCGGCGCAATGTCGATCTGTTCGCCTGGAAGCCATCTGACATGCCCGACATTTCCGAGGAGCTCATCATGCATAAACTCAACGTGATCCCCGGCTCGAAACCGGTGGTCCAAAAGCGACGTAAGTTCGCGCCAGAGCGACAACAGGCAGTTAATGCAGAAGTCGACAAGCTCCTGGCCGCACGCTTCATCCAAGAGGTCAGCTACCCCGAGTGGCTGGCGAACGTCGTCATGGTCAAGAAGGCGAGCGGGAGCTGGAGGATCTGCATAGATTTCACGGATCTCAACAAAGCGTGCCCGAAGGATCCGTTCCCCCTCCCCAGAATCGATGCTCTTGTCGATGCAATGTCGGGCCACGAGCTCCTGTCCTTTATGGATGCGTTTTCAGGCTACAATCAGATCCGCATGTTCCCTCCCGACATCGCCAAGACGTCCTTCGTCACAGACCAGGGGCTCTACTGCTACAGGGTCATGCCCTTCGGGCTGAAGAACGCCGGCGCCACGTACCAGAGGCTCGTCAACCGGGTCTTCAAGGAGCAAATCGGGCGCAATATAGAAGTATATGTGGATGACACACTCGTCAAGAGCCGGCGGGGGGAGGATCACGTAGCCGATCTGGAGGAGGCCTTTGGAGTACTTCGGACCCATAATATGAGACTTAATCCGAACAAATGCGCCTTCGGCGTCTCCGCAGGAAAGTTTCTTGGGTTTATTATCAGCCAAAGGGGAATCGAAGCGAACCCCGAAAAGATCCAAGCAATCCTAGACATTTCTCCTCCCAGAAACATCAAAGAAGTCCAACGACTGACGGGGAGACTGGCGGCCATCGGCCGTTTCCTCTCCAAGTCCGGAGAGAAGTCTCTCCCCTTCTTCAAAGCCCTGCGCGGCACCGATGGGTTCGAATGGGGAGTCCAACAACAAGAGGCCTTCGCCCAGTTAAAGGAATACCTCGCGAACCCTCCCCTCCTCAGCAAGCCCGAACCAGGGGAGCCACTCTGGCTTTACCTATCAGCCTCGGAGAAGGTGCTCAGCGCCGTTCTCGTTCGGGAGGAAGAGGGATCACAGAAGCCTGTATACTACGTCAGCAACGTCCTGCTCGATGCCGAGACCAGGTACTCTCGGATGGAGAAGGTAGCGTACGCCCTGGTCATGGCCTCGCGAAAGCTCCGCCTATATTTTCAATCTCATTCTGTCCAGGTGCTGACGGACCAACCCCTGAAGGCCGTACTCTACAAACCAGAAAGCTCGGGTCGACTCGTGAAATGGTCGATTGAGCTCAGCCAGTATGACATTGGCTATCAGCCCAGAACAGCCATCAAGGGGTAGGCGCTCGCGGAGTTCATTACGGAGTGCACTATCTCCGAGCACCCTACAAGCAAGGAAAACGACCAGACGTGGGAAGTTTACGTCGATGGTTCCTCCTGCGAGGCAGGCAGCAGAGCGGGCATCATCCTGCGAGGCCCGGACTGTTTTCTTCTACAATACTGCCTCCGCCTTAACTTCCCGGCCTCCAACAACGAGGCCGAATACGAGGCAATGATCGCTGGGCTCACTCTAGCTCATCAAGCCGGTGCCAGGCAGATCAGGGCTTTCAGCGACTCCCAGCTTGTGGTCAACCAGATCACCGGGGAGTACGAGGCCCGTGACGATCGCATGGTTCGTTACCGAGCCGTAGTTCAATGCCTACTAACGTCCTTCGACGAGTCGGCTGTTTTGAGGATCCCCCGGGAACAGAATGTCCAGGCTGACACTTTGTCAAAGCTGGCATCCTCTTCCTTCGAAGGTCTCGACCGCACGGTCCTGATCGAGGTCATGCTAAAACCCAGCATCGACATCCCGGAGGTCCCGTGCATTGAAGATGGAGCTCCCCCCGAAGACTGGACCACACTGATTAGGCGATTTCTCGTCAAGGGAGAGCTCCCAGAAGACCGAGCTGAAGCAAGAAGGGTCCGGGCCCGAGCGGAAAGGTTCACAATGATTGGCTCAACACTCTTCAAGAGGTCCTACACTACCTCAGACGGCCGACCCTATCTCTGCTGCCTCACTCCCGATGAAGCCAAGTATGCTATCAAGGAATTACACTAGTGGATTGGCGGGTGTCACATGGGAAGTCGCTCGCTCGCGCGAAAGGCTTTGAACCACGGGTACTACTGGCCCACCATGTTGCAGGACGCTTTGACCCTTGTCAAGAAGTGCGGCCCCTGTCAGAGATTCTCGCCCATCAAAAGAGTCCCGCAAGCAAACCTCCGGTCCATGGCCAGTCCGACCCCCTTTGCAATGTGGGGGATGGATCTGGTAGGCCCCTTTCCAAAGGCGACGGGGCAACGAAAGTTTCTTATAGTTGCAATTGACTACTTCACAAAATGGATCGAGGCGAAGCCATTAGTTACGATCACCGAGCAGCAAACTCAACAATTCTTTTGGAAGCACATTGTCTGTCGGTTCGGGATCCCCCAAGTGGTCATCACGGATAACGGGACCCAGTTCGCCAGCAAGCATTTCCGCAAGTTCTGCGAAGACCTTGGTATCCAGCAGCGCTTCTCTTCAGTATGCCATCCCCAGTCCAACGGGCAGGCAGAGAACGTGAATCGTCAGATCCTCGACGGACTCAAGAAGCGGCTCGACAATTCTTCCAAGGGGTTATGGGTCGACGAACTGCCGAGCGTTCTCTGGGCCCACCGAACAACAAAAAGAATCCCGACAGGGGAGTCACCTTTCAATTTAACTTACGGCGCTGAGGCCGTCATTCCTCTGGAAATAGGCATCCCCTCTCCCCGAATCATGGCTTTCGACGAAGCAAGCAACTCCATGCAACTACGAGCAGACCTGGACCTCATTGACGAGGTCAGGGAGAAGTCGGCCATCAGAAGGAACATCTACCAGCAAAGAATCGAGAGGTTCTACAACAAGAAGGTGCACCCAACAAACATTGCACTCGGAGATCTTGTCCTCCGGAAACTAGCGGTATCCAACCCCAGCCAGAAGAGAAAGTTGGCGCCAAACTAGGAGGGCCCTTATAAGGTTTCAGAGGTCGTACGACCGGACACTTATCGCCTGACCGATACCGACGGCAAGCCCGTCAAGAGGCCCTAGAATGCGGAACACCTGATTAAGTTTTTAGGAGAGTAGCCCGTGTAAGATGTAACGATCATAATCGGCACGTTGTGCCTAGTCTTTTGTAAAGTCCTGTAAATGGCACGTTGTGCCTGGACTTGTTTGTAACAAGCATATATTGTAAACATGTCAGCTTTCTTAAAACAAGCTTTTAATTCCAAACCTTGTAAACATATAAATGACTCGGCACTCGGATAAAATCACGAGCCCAAACATGCTTCTCTCACTGGCATAGGATTCGGCGCTCGGATGAAATCACGAGCCCAAACATGCTTCTCTCACAGGCATAGGATTCGGCGCTCGGATGAAATTGCGAGCCCAAGCATGCTTCTCTCACAAGCATATGACTTGGCACTCGGATAAAATCGCGAGCCCAAACATGCTTCTCTCACAAGCATGACTTGGCACTCGGATAAAATTGCGAGCCCAAACATGCTTCTCTCACAAGCATGACTTGGCACTCGGATAAAATCGCGAGCCCACACATGCTTCTCTCACAGGCATAGGACTCGGCGCTCGGATGAAAACGCGAGCCCAAACATGCTTCTCTTACAGGCATGAGACTCGGCGCTCGGATGAAATTGTGAGCCCAAGCATGCTTCTCTTACACGCATAGGACTCGGCGCTCGGATGAAATCGCGAGCCCGTACTCGGATAAAATCACGAGCCCAAACATGCTTCTCTCACAGGCATAGGATTCGGCGCTCGGATGAAATCGCGAGCACAAGCATGCTTCTCTCACAAGCATATGACTTGGCACTCGGATAAAATCACGAGCCCAAACATACTTCTCTCACAAGCATATGACTTGGCACTCGGATAAAATCGCGAGCCCACACATGCTTCTCTCACAGGCATAGGACTCGGTGCTCGGATGAAAACGCGAGCCCAAACATGCTTCTCTTACAAGCATGAGACTCGGCGCTCGGATGAAATCGCGAGCCCAAGCATGCTTCTCTTACACGCATAGGACTCGACGCTCGGATGAAATCGCGAGCCCAACCATGCTTCTCTTACAAGCATAGGACTCGGCTCGCACTGTCTCTCCAAGAGAACATGTGCAGGAGCTCGGCGTCGACCCTGAGCAAGGCGGGTGTCCTCTCCGAGGGCACCGCGACCTTGACGCTCGGCGGCGACGCTGCGCTACGCCTGTAATTGCCTTTCTCACCGGTGTGGGGGCTCGGCATCCGTCCCTCTCTCGGTTTGACCTCCTCAGAGGCTATCAACCGATGTTCGAGGCGACATTCGCCAGCCACGCCCGCACCGTCTCTCCAAGAGAACATGTGCAGGAGCTCGGCGTCGACCCTGAGCAAGGCGGGTACCCTCTCCGAGGGCACCGCGACCTTGACGCTCGGTGGCGACGCTGCGCTACGCCTGCAATTGACTTTCTCACCGGTGTGGGGGCTCGGCATCCGTCCCTCGCTCGGTTTGGCCTCCTCAGAGGCCATCAACCGATGCTCGAGGCGACATTCGCCAGCCACGCCCGCACCGTCTCTCCAAGAGAACATGTGCAGGAGCTCGGCGTCGACCCCGAGCAAGGCGGGTGCCTTCTCCAAAGGCACCGCGACCTTGACGCTCGGCGGTGACGCTGCGCTACGCCTGCAATTGACTTTCTTACCGGTATGGGGGCTCGGCATCCGTCCCTCGCTCGGTTTGGCCTCCTCCGAGGCCATCAACCGATTATCGAGGCGACATCTGCCAGCCACGCCCGCACCGTCTCTCCAAGAGAACATGTGCAGGAGCTCGGCGTCGACCCTGAGCAAGGCGGGTACCCTCTCCGAGGGCACCGCGACCTTGACACTCGGCGGCGACGCTGTGCTACGCCTGCAATTGACTTTCTCACCGGTGTGGGGGCTCGGCATCTGTCCCTCGCTCGGTTTGGCCTCCTCAGGGGCCATCAACCGATGCTCGAGGCGACATCCGCTAGCCACGCCCGCGCCGTCTCTCCAAGAGAACATGTGCAGGAGCTCGGCATCGATCCCGAGCAAGGCGGGTGCCTTCTCCGAAGGCACCACGACCTTGACGCTCGGCGGCGACGCTGCGCTACGCCTACAATTGACTTTCTCACCGGTATGGGGGCTCGGCATCCGTCCCTCGCTCGGTTTGGCCTCCTCCGAGGCCATCAATCGATTATCGAGGAGACATCCGCCAGCCACGCCCGCACCGTCTCTCCAAGAGGACATGTGCAGGAGTCCGGCGTCGACCCCGAGCAAGGCAGGTGCCCTCTCCGAGGGCACCGCGACCTTGACAGTCGGCGCTCGATGCTCGACGCTACCCACCGTTCCCTCACCAGGTGTTGGAAAAATTTTTTATTTAGTTTTGAGGCGTCCGCCTTCCGCAGAAGCCCCGAGCCTTGAGTCGGATTATTGGCCACCCTCTCACCCACGAATAGCTCGGGGTTTACGGCTTTTTGCAAAACCCAAACCCCAAACTGTTCAAGAATGGCAGGGGGCCAAAGACTAGCGGCTCTCTCTCTGCTGACCCTTCTCTCGCCCCCGAACAGCTCGGGGTTTGTGACTCCTAACGAGTCCAAAACCCCGAACAGTTCGAGGACGGCAGAAGAGCCACCAAGCTTCGGATCAGCTGACCCTACTCTCGCCCTCGAACAGCTCGGAGTTTACGACTCCTAATGAGTCCAAAACCCCGAATTGTTCGAGGACGGCAGAAGAGCCACCGAGCTTCGGACCTCTCCGAACACCCCAAACGATCGGTCGGCCCACCGCTCACCAACGAACAACCCAGGGTCCCATGGCCCTGATGGCCGGTACCCCGAATTGTTCGAGGGTGATCGGTGTGCCTCCGATCCGGGATGCTCGAAAAAATTATATTTTTTGGACACCCGCCATGGGCAGGCATCCGAATCGAATGACTCACTGATCAAAAAATGAAGGGGAATGGTGATTATATAGCCCTCTGAGGCCTCATTTATTACGCATGGGAATGTGAAATGGCGGAAGGCAAAACGTCGCCATAAATATTCCTAGGAATACGAAACGTCGCAATTATTGACGCAGTCGCGTCGGTTGCGACTCTTCGAAGATTCAGCAACAAATACCCTCGGCATCCGAGGCAATCAAGGCTCCGGAGAATAAATGATCTTATTCATTACTCATTGCCTACAACTCAATGAACGAAAGTACAAATACAAAGAAGGCTCTCAACTCACTCACACTCGGTCAGGAACTCGAATTCAGGGCTCCTATGACGCTCGGCCATTCCGACCAGGGAGGATGCGCCCGCCACCGAGCTCTCTGCATCATCCGACTGGGTCTCGACCAGCGAGAGCGGCAGCAACCGTCCCGGGGTGGAGTTGCTCGCCTCCTCAACAAGACCCGCACCCAGTATGAGCTTCAGCCGGCGAACCTCCAACTCTTTCTCTACGACGGCCTCGTGAAGAAAAGATTCGGAGGCCGAACGCCCACTAGAGGTATCCGAGACCGCCCAGTCCGTCTCAATGACCCACCAGTTCCGGTCGGCTACAACTTTTCTCAAACGAGCCACCTCTAGGCCGAGCTCTCTCGACTTGTCCAGAAAATAATTCTTGGCAGCCTCTCGGTCCCAAGCCAACTTTCGTTGACGAGCAAGCTTCTACCAAAAGAAAAATAAAGTATCACAAAAATGCAAGTGTTCGAGGGTCGGCCCAAAAATTCATATTTCATTCCATTTCAAAATTTTCGATACAAAAATTTGCGGTGGCCAGTCCGCCCAAGGCATTTACATCAAAAAGAATAAAAACAAAAATTTCTAGTCTTGAGGGTCGAGTTGCACCTCTTCTTCACCGTGACCCTCTTCGCCACCATCACCACCAGGGGTCGGAGGCAGGTCCGGCTTCCACCCGAAGCTGAGGTGGTCGACGTTGCACTCGGGATAAATATATTTGAAGTGGAACTTGGCCTGCTCATAAGCCTCGTCCTGTGCCGCCACCAGGGTCTCCCCCAAGACCGCCTCCAAGTCTGCAACTTCCTTCTTCGCCTTATCCTTCTCTGCCGCCTCGGCCGCGACCTTCTTCAACAGATCCTCTCGGTCCTGCTTATGGATCTTGTCCAAAGAGTTTATCTGGGCCTCGTGAACGGCCACCATGTCCTAGGCCTCCTTCAAGTCGTCCGTCGCTTTGTTCAGCTCCCGAAGGAACTTCTCCGCCTGCTTCTGCTCAAACAGGATCTCCTTCTCCAGGCACTTGTGGAAGTGTTGACCGTGGAGCATCGACTGTTACCAAAGAATCAAAGTTAGTTATAATTACAAATCAAGTAAAATCGGAAAGACCTCGGCCGACTTACCAAGAGGTTGGCTTGGGCCCATCGCATATAGGCCTGGTCGGCCGTCTGCACCGCCAAGGCCATTCCGTCCCGTTTGGTAATGGCCTTCGAGACGAACTCCATCGCTACGGGTCCGTCGAGAATGGAGTCCCCCTTTAAGATCGACCAATCGGGGGTAAAGGGCATCGTCCCCATCCTTCCCGCCAGCTCCGCAGTGCTCGGGCGTACGGGAGGAAGCTGCTACGACGGTGCCTTGACCGTCTTCCCCGAGCCCCCCGCTGCGTCTCGAGCCGACCTCGATGCATGGGGCTGGTGCTGGTGATGCTTCTTCTGCTTCTTCGAAGGAGATTGCCCTTCCGGGGCTGGGGGCGGTACTTGGGAGGGCCCTCCGGCTTGCTGGACCTGGGCGGAGAGCTTCCTCTTCTCGGCGGCGAGGCGATCCTGTTCTTCCTTCTTCTTCTTCTCCTGCCTCGTCTTCTCGGCCGCGGCGAGCAGAATCTTCTTAGCTTGCGCCTGTTGTGTCGACATCCCTACAACAAGATAAGAAAAGAAAGGCTAAACGTTAACACGAAGGCAGAAAGATGAAAAAATAAGGAAAGAGACATACTAGGGTCGGCGGGACTCAGTCCGGCCCTCGCTAGGTGAACTTCGGTCACCCGGAGCCATGAGATGCTGTCACCCCTGACTATCTCTTCAACCCTCCCCCACTCCCGGGCAGACAACTCGTTCCTCTTCGGAGGCTTGCGCTTCGGCTTCACGAAGTTCCACTGGGTCGGGATATCCCATTCGCCTTCGGTCTTCACGACGAAATACTTATCCCTCCAAAGCTTAATAGAATCCGGGTGGCCGTGCACCACTCTCTTGTTTGGCCTCGGCGTGAGGAAGAACACACCCTCAATTTCTCCGAGCGAACCAATGCTGAAGATGGCCCGGAAGTAGGAAAGCCTCGGCTTCACCCCCTTTTCTTGGCACTTCAGGATGAAACAGATGAGGTGCTTCCACGAGTTGGGGCCGTACTGCATGGGGGACAGCTCCGCCCAGTTCAAGACCGTCTTTATGAAAGGGTGCAGAGGCAACCTCAGCCCTGAGATAAAGGCGTCCTCTGGAAATATACAATACCCCGGAGCCAACACTGTCGTGGGACGAATACCAGGGCTCGGTAGTAGGAGCTCGTACTCTCTCGGAATGTAGTAAGCGGCCCTGCTAATATTGAGGTACTCCGGTCTCAAAACACTCGGGGTGGTGTCCGCACGGATCCTCGTCCTTGTGTTCTCCCCAGGCACGGGAGGGATCGGCTGAATATCCTTGACATCGTCCGAATACATGCGTATAGACACGAGATTCCGAAAGGTAACCGGTGGTACATCAAGGCCCTCCTTCGGCGCATTCTCGTCAGGCGAAGAGGGAATTTGGGGGATTGTCAGAACTCTCTTCTTCCGAAGTGGCCGGCGCTTACGCTCAGGGGAGAGCGTCGACAGCGGGGGCAACGGAGGAAGATCTTCTCCGACCCCGGCTGTCCTCTCCGGCATACTCTGACCAGCCTCCCGTACACCAACATTCTCTCCTCCCCCGCCTTCCGTGTCGACATGCTCTCCTTTGTCACCCTCGTCATCATCGTCCCCATCCTCCTCGTCATCATCCCCCTCCTCTTCATCATCACCAGCGTCCTGATCCGACTCCTCCTCGTCATCACTATCCCCGTCCGCACCACCCTCTTCCATCGGCTCCTTCCCTAGCCTCCTAGACCTCAGCAGTTGCACCACGAAGACTACATCATCATCACCTTCGGAGCCGGGTTCGGAGAAAACCTCCTCTTTGACCTGGTACTTACCCAAGGACGAGGACGTTTCCAATTCCGACTCCATCTCCGAGTGACCAGACGAACTAGCCTCGGATCCAGACTGAGTACGCGACATTTCTAAAAAGAGGATTACTAACCTGATGCGTGGAAAGTTACGTTTTCTGCGAAAAATCCGCCGACTGCGATCGAAATGCCTGCTCTCTGGTGAAAATTGAGGGGAAGTAATGAAGAAGTAAAATGAGAAAATGAGGGGAGTGGGGGTTTTTA
This sequence comes from Hemerocallis citrina, assembly GCA_017893485.1. NCBI lineage: Eukaryota > Viridiplantae > Streptophyta > Magnoliopsida > Asparagales > Asphodelaceae > Hemerocallis > Hemerocallis citrina. The sequence goes on from CM030367.1 coordinate 47,228,247, forward strand.
AAGTGGAAAACGACTCCTCGATTTTCGCAAATGAGGATCTAGCCGTTAGATCTTATCTGACAAGATCTAACGGCCACCAAGATCTAAGCAAACGTTGATCCTTGTGCTATGACGTCAGCAAAAAAAGGGGGAAATTACAACACTACCCCTACCTATTTGCCAAGAAGAAAAGATTTCACCAAGCTAGAGTAGCTCGGGGCTCGGATCGAAACTCGAGCCGGCCGCCTTCTCCTTTCTCAGGTGGAGCTCGGAGCTCGGATAGAAACTCGAGCCAGGCCGCCTTCTCCTTTCACAGGTGGAGCTCGGAGCTCGGATAGAAACTCGAGCCAGGCCGCCTTCTCCTTTCTCAGGTGGAGCTCGGAGGTCGGATGGAAACTCAAGCCAGGCCACCTTCTCCTTTCTCAGGTGGAGCTCGGAGCTCGGATAGAAACTCGAGCCAGGACACCTTCTCCTTTCTCAGGTGGAGCTCGGAGCTCGGATCGAACCTCAAGCCAGGCCACCTTCTCCTTTCTCCGGTGGAGCTCGGAGCTCGGATGGAAACTCGAGCCAGGCCACATTCTCCTTTCTCAGGTGGAGCTCGGAGCTCGGATAGAAACTCGAGCCAGGCCACCTTCTCCTTTCTCAGGTGGAGCTCGGAGCTCGGATCGAAACTCGAGCCAGGCCACCTTCTCCTCTCTCCGGTGGAGCTCGGAGCTCGGATAGAAACTCGAGCCAGGCCGCCTTCTCCTTTCTCAGGTGAAGCTCGGAGCTCGGATAGAAACTCGAGCCAGGCCACCTTCTCCTTTCTCATATGGAGCTCGGAACTCGGATAGAAACTCAGGCTTACTTCTGTTCAACCCATTATCAATGTCTTCCAAAAAAGCGATCTAGATAAGCTTGCGGTCAGCGCACGGATGAAACCGCCAGCCGTACCGCGAATTCCCCTTCTCTTCATTACAGAGGGGTCGACGCTCGAGTAGAAGCTCGAACCGGGCCACTTTCTCCTTTCTCAGAGGGAGCTCGACGCTCGGATCGAAGCGCGAGCCAAGCCACTTCTCCCTCCCCAGTAGGGACTCGCCGCTCAGTGGGGGGCTCGACGCTCGGATCAAAGATCAAGCCAGCCCACTTTTCCATTCTCAGTAGGGGCTCGACGCTCGGATCGAAGATCGAGCCAGCCTACTTTTCCCTTCTCAGGGGGGGCTCGACACTCGGATCGAAGTTCGAGCAGCCCACTTCTCCCTTGTCAGTGGGGGCTCAACGCTCGGATCGAAGTTCGAGCCAGCCCACTTCTCCTTTCTCCGAGGGGGCTCGGTGCTCGGATCGAAGCTCGAGCCAGCCCACTTCCCCCTTGTCAGTGGGGGGCTCGACGCTCGGATCGAAGTTCGAACCAGCCCACTTCTCCCTTCTCAGTGAACGCTCGGCGCTCGGATCGAAGCTCGAGCCACGCCACCTTCATCTTTCTCGATAGTGGCTCGGAGCTCGGATGGAATCTCGAGCCGCACCTCTTTCATCCTTCTCAAAGGTGCCTCGGGGCTCGGATGGAAGATCGAGCCATACCAACCTCATCCGCCACTAGGGAGCTCGGAACTCGGATAGAAGCGCGAGCACTCCACCTTCGCCTCTCAGTGGGGCTCGAAACTCGAAGCTCGGATGGTATCCCGAATACCAGATGCTCCCCTTGCTCTTCCAACTAGCGAGGGGATCGTCCCCAGGCCCTAGGAGGTCGCCCCGCCGATCTCTAACGCCAGGTAAACGAGCCCCAGCGAAGGTCTCGACATCCCCTCACTCTTCCAACTAGCGAGATGGTCGCCTTCCGACCCTTCAGCTCGTCGACCCGGGACGTGGGCTCACCTGCCGAGCCATTGGTTCGTCCTCCAACCCGTGGGCTCGCCTGCCGACCCTTAGTCCCGTCTGCCGACCTTCGGGCTCGTCCGCCGACCTTAGGACTCGTCCGCCGACCCCCAAAACTTGACTCAGGCGTTTCTGGCTCTTTCTTACCCTTTTACTCCTCCTCCTGCGCGAAACTCCAAAATGAGGGATCCATTACTCCTGACCCCTGGCCTCTTTTAAGGGAAAGCACAGATCCTACCGTCTCACCCCGACATCTGCTCTTCCCCCAGAGGCAAAAGGTCGCTCCTACACGACTGGATCACCCAGCCCTACAGGAGCGTGGGGCTCGTGATATGGGTCAGAAATAGCATGACCCATCCTGGACCACTAGATCCCCTCAGAGATGCGCGCACCGTCTGATCCTTCTGATCTACCACGTCAGCGCCGGAAAACCGCCCGGAGCTCTGCCACGTCAGCCCGGAAACCGCTCCGGCACCTGCCACGTCAGCCCTATACCGCTCGGCTTTTCCACCGCTTCAGCCATGCGGGTAACCGGATCCGGCCCAGCCCCAAACGGGTCTGGACCCGATTGGCTTCCTCTATAAATACCAGACCCTCCCCCCTGTTTACAGGTAATCAAACTTTTTGCCACTAAAACCCTAGTTACTGTTGCTCTTATCTTAAGTAACTGACTAGATCGTTGGAGGGTCTGCCACCGGAACCAACCCCGGTATTTCTAGACCGTCTGCAGGTACACAAGGCCTCGGATCCGAGCCCTCTGATCCGAGCCCAGACATCCACCTCACTCCAAGCCCGTCGCAGGTACCACCCGGCCAGCCGAGGGTCATCCGACCAGTAGCTTTCTCCTTCAATACAAATCGAGTAAGAACTCACACCTGGTGCATCCACACATCTCCCAGAAACAAACCGCATCACACGTGTTTATTTTATTATAAATGAAGTTTGTTTGGTGACAAACTATTCCATTAAAATAGTAGATGTTATAGATAGATAGATAGATAGTAATTTACATATGTGATGTATATTTAATATATTAAAAAAAATTGAAGTAAAAAATCTGACGTAGTGAGGAATCGAACCTGAGACTTCCTTCATATTAGCTATGTACGTGCAATGCACGTACTGGTAGATTTACAAATTTACAAATGACACTAAGGCATTCTCTCATCAGAGATTAGAGATTAGAGATTAGAGATATTTTGGTGAAAGTTGGGATCTTTCTTAGTTTGTATTAAGATTTTTCCACAAATTAACCTTATTTAGTACCTAAATTAGCTCCACTTCCCAAATTATCCTCCATTTCATCTAGTTTAGCATGGAAAGTGAGTATACAGTGTTTAGAAGCTTTAATGACTTCTTGACGCGATTCTGACGATCTCTCCACCCTCTTTACCTATCTTTTACCTATTTTCAATAATGTTTACGTTTTTATTTGCACCCTCTGCACACACATTTTCTTCAATATTTGCACCCAAATAGAGGGTAGGGGGGACAAGCTAGCCTCCCACATCGAGTTCACCACCACTCTTTTCACCGGATCTTTTTACATCTAGTAGATACTAAACTGACGTTGATTGATTTTCGTCCCCTTTCTTTTTAAATTTAATTTTTAAGTAGGAAATCATTCATCACAAAAATTCGAATCGAAGCTGGTTAGCAGAAGGCCCTCCAAACTGGAATTTTTTGTACCCACTTTTTGAAAATAATGTGCCATCTGATCCACTTTTAAAAATATTTACCAAATTAATCTAGTTTTGGATACGTCAGCATTAACCTTTATTGATAATTGTTACCGCTAAATCTGGTGTGGAGGCAAACAGATAGTATTTGTGGATTCTTAGAAAACTTGAATATCAAACCTGAAACCTGTTCCGCCGGAGTTTGACCGTTGACTCCCGTCGTTCACCTGCAAAAAGGGCGAGACACCGGGGTTGATCCCGGCGACGCACCCTCCGACGCTCAAGTCAGTAATCAGGAATGATTATGAAAGAGCGTAAATTGGCAAAAGAATGATTACCTCTCAATAGTGGTGGATGGGGGGTATTTATAGGCGCCTTTGGGACCGAATTAGGCATGTAATCCCTGTGTTTAGATAAGGAATGTAATCCCTAATTCCTAGTGAAAGGATAGATATGAATCAGGACCGTTGATTAGGATTAATCAGAAACCCTAATTCTATCCTGCTGGACCGGGTTTGCAGCAGGTAACAACCCGTACCCAGTTGGAGATAGATCCGTTCGCGGGTTAATGGGTCTTTGAGGAGGAGAACCAGTACCCGCTTCAGACCCATTGGTAGACGAAATTATCATTTTACCCCTAGGCTTTAAGATTCGTTCCTGATTTGGACGGTTCTGATTTAACCCCATTTTTAGCCATATCACGAGCCCCCCACTCCCGAAGACTGAGCTTGATCAGCCTTTGAGGAGTAGTTTTACTGTTTTAATGGTTGGCGGAGTTGTATCGGAGTCCAAATGGAAGGTTTCGAATCTTTGCAGGAGGAAGTATGGTGATTTTCTAAGTTAGTTGCATGCACTGAGTTGTTCTTGAGCTCTTCTGGACATTTGGTGATTTTTATCTATTTTTTCGGAATATTTACTTAATTTTGCGAAGTGTCGATTCGTCGTTCGGGGGTCTTAATAAATGGTCCTAGGCAATAATTATTTACTCGGGGGCTTAAAAATATTTCCCCGACTTTATAATTATTTTCTAGGATTTTTAATTAATTTTTCCGAATTTTTAATTATTTTTTCGTAATTTTTAAATAAATAAAACGATTTTAATAAATAAAATACCGAATTATGGCTTGGCGCGATCTGGACCGTTGATCTTGTGCGGGCACGAATTTCTGAAAGATCGGATGGATAGGGTCGCTCGGCGGCAATTTCTCCGCATTTGAGGGTCGGATGGGCACTTGCTCGGAATCCGAGCGAAGTGGCTTGGTTTTTCCCTCGCGCGAGTGGCTCGGATCGCTAGTCACTCGGCTCAGAATTCCGAGCGACGTGGAGCGATCTGCGCCGTCGGATCTCAGCGCGGATCTCGAGGCGGGCACATTTCCCAAGAAAACACTATCTTGTCGTTTAGTCGACGTGGAGTAATCTGGACCGTCCATCATCTCGGGCGCGATTTTCGCAATGATCCAATGGTTGGAGACGCTCGGCAGCGTTTTTCTTCACTTTCCAGGGTCGGATTGGCACTTGCTCGGAATCCGAGCGAAATGGCTCGGTTTTTTCCTCGAGCGAGTGGCTCGGATCGCTAGTCGCTCGGCTCTGAATTTCGAGCGACTTGGAGCGAACTGCGCCGTCGGATCTTAGCGCGGATCTCGAGGCAGGCACAGTTCCCAAGAAAACACTATCTTGTCGTGTAATGGTGCTGGCATGATCTGGGTCGTCCGATCGAAATCTTACGCGAATTTTGAGGGGAAAGTTGTTTTTCTCCAATTCGTAGCTCGGATTGGCACTTGCTCGGAATCTGAGCTATCCTCTTGATTGTTGAGGTCGGATCGCCTGTCTCTCGGATTTTGGTTCCGAGGGACGTGGGGCGATCGGAGCCGTTGGATGATGGCACAGATCTCGAGGCTGGCTCAGTTCCCAAGAAAACACTATCTTGTCGTTTAGTGGAGCTGGCATGATCTGAGCCGTCCGATCGAAATCTTACACGAATTTTGAGGGGAAAGTCGTTTTTCTCCAATTCGTAGCTCGGATTGGCACTTGCTCGGAATCCGAGCTATCCTCTTTGTTGTGGAGGTCAGATCGCCTGTCACTCGGATCTTGGTTCCGTGGCGCCGAGCTGTTTTACTTGGGTCAAAATGTCGCTTCCTTTGCCAACAGTTGCGGCTCTTCATTACTTAGTCGTTTGGGCTTTTGTAACGCTTCAAGGGAGGCCCAAGAGTTGCGCCCTTACGTTTCAAAACCCAAGAGGCGTCTCTTTTACTATAAGTTTTCACTTCCTCAACACTTTACCTCATTTCTCACTTTTACTTTCTCACTCTTGGTTTTACTCCTTAGCGGCGAAGTTTTTAGCTCTTGGGTGGTGCTATTAGCTGTCGCGGCAAGGCATTTTAAACTCCGGCGATCTTTTCCGACCATACTAGTCACTTCAAGGCCAGTCTCTCTCCTCATTTTTGTAAAATGGTTAAGTTTTCTTCCACGGACGAGACCCCCTCCTCGGACCTAGGCGTCAGCCGAACGGTGAGGCCGAGAAAGGGTAATGGGAAGGAGGTCGTCGAGCCGACCGAAGAGACAACGATCAGGCCGAGTACAGATGAGGAGGTAGCCGAGCCTCTCCAGGAGGTAATGGTCCGAGCCAGCAAGGACAAGGGGGTGGTGACGATAATCGAGCGCTCGAAGACTGCAGGGGAGTTGGGTCGGCACCCGAGCGTCTTGTCTAGGGTTGGCGGTGTGCGGAGTTACTCTGGTGATTTGCTGGAGAAGGTGACGCAGGGCACCGCCAAGTCGATTGAGGAGAACGAGCCGAGGGAGACTTCCGAGGTAGATCATATTTCCTCGATCTTAACCGAGGCGGATTTGCATCGGATTCGGAGTGGGTTCCGGATCGCTGCGGAGTATGCCTTCCTTCTCCCCAGCCCTGGCGTCCGAGCGTGCACGTCTTCTTCGGCCGACGTTTGCATATTCCCTGCCGACGCTCTGCACGCCGGTCTTCGGCTGCCATTGCACCCTTTCATCATCGAAGTGCTGCAATGGTACGGCTTGAGCCCGGCCCAGTGGATGCCGAACACTTGGCGGCACGTGATGGCCTTCGCTCTTCAATGCCAGGAGGTCGGCGCGCAGCCCTCGATGTTCCTACTGCGAAGTATCTACCGACCCTGCCAGATGAACAAGAACGAGCAGAGGTACTATCTTTCGCCGAGGAAGGGCGTGAAGCTTATCGAGAACCCGGACTCGATCAAGCACTGGAAAGAGAAGAATTTCCTCTTCCGGGCTCCCGAGACGTGGGTCATCCCGACAGCGTGGCTGAGGGACGGTTCCGAAATGGGCGAAGAAGGAGCCCATGCTCAGCAACGAGGAGGCAGAGATTGTAGAAAAGCTCCTCGACTTTCCGACCCTCAACTACAAGGATATTACCGAGGAGGTCCTATTCCGAGGGGGTCTCAGTCCGATCGACCCTAATACGCTTCTCTTTTTCTTTTCTTCGCTTTGTCTTTGAGTTTAAAAATTTTTCTAACTTTTTTACTCGGTCTTTGCAGAAACTCACGGCATGGACTACAAGGGCTTGATGGCCAAGGCCCGGGCGGCTAAGGAGCAGGAGGCACGGAAAAGAAAGAGGACCGTGTCCGGGCCCCAAGGCGGCCGAGCGCCCAAGATCCCCTCGATCTCTCCGACCATCAAGTGGCAGGTTGTCGAGGCTCCTCTGGTCGAGCCCGATCAAGGCCTTGTCATGCCGTCCGCCCCACCTACCTCAGATGCGCCGACCCAAACGGCGCGAACAGATGCTCCAGGGTCTTCGGGCGGAGCGTTCAATGTGAGCACGGCACTGGCTCTCGATGTCCCGCCCCTCACTGCCGAGGCGGAGGCAATCCTGACCGAGGAGCACAAGCGCATCTTTGTCCCCGATTGGCTGGTGATGAAGGTCGATGGGTTCCTAGGGGACGGCAACATCTGCATGCAGGCGGTGAAGCACCTGCCGACCCCCTAAAGACCGAGCGGCGCTCAAGACGGGCAAAGTTGGTGACGCCGCGATGCAGATTGCTCGGAACACCATGTCGGTAAGTAGTAGAGGACTTTCTTCAAAATTTTTCCAAGTTTTTGTGCTCGTGCTTAACTGCTTTTTGTATGGCTTGTAGACCCTCTGCCACTTCAATTACTTGCTCGAGGAGTTCGCGAGCAAGGAAAAGGAGATGACTATTCTGAACGACCGGGAACGGTTGGAGCGATCTAAGGCGATAAAACAGCTGAAGGCCGAGCAGGTGCACTCCGCTTCGCTCGAGGCCGAAGTTGTCGACCTAAGGGCTAAGCTCGCCGAGGCGCTGAGGAGCTCGGCCGCCGAGGTTTCCAAGGTCGAGACCATGGAAAAGGAGACGGCTCGACTCGAAGGGGAGCTGTCTAAGGCCCTGAAGGCATCGGAGGAGGCCCTGAGCGATTATGCGTCGAAGGTGGCGGCCGCGGAGCAGGCGGTTCGGGAAGAGGCCGAGGCTCACATGTTGACCAACATGGAGGAGGCGTACGGCCGAGCGCTGAAGCATATCGCCGCTCGGAACCCCGGATTTAATGTCTCGTCCTACTACTTCTACGACCCCGTAGAGGGTGAGGAAGCACTGCCCCTGGCCGAGCTCGCTCCTAGGCAGGAGGACGAAGACTCCAAAGATGAGGGGGGCGCCGAGGGTGTGATTGTACCCATGCCAAACGATGATGAGGTCGACCCCTGACTTTGTCGCCTCTTCTCATTTTCTTGTTCTTCCCCCTTTTTTTTTCTTTTGTAATGCCTAACTGCGGACTGGCCACCGCTTTTTGTAAATCTTGGACTTTTAATGAAACGGTTTCCTTTTTGGTGTTTTCGCTGAATGTTTCGAAATTTCGCAAAGTGTTCAACTCTTTTTGCTCGGATTGTTTCCTTAAGTATATTCCTCCACTTTTCAGGTCGAGTTGGGTCCGATTACTGAGGTCTCCCATCTTCGTACTGAACTGAAGAAAGCAAAGCGGGCTCTTTCTCACAGTCGGGATAACTCGTTTTACGACTTCTTGAAATTGGAGGACATCAAAGCAACTGGAAGAGGGTATTTTCGCGAGTTGAGGCAACTGCGGAAGCAACCTAGGGAGACTCGTCTTGAAGGCGCGATAGAGTTGCTCCGTAAGGAGCTCTTCGATGTCGACCAAAGGAATAGTGAACTACTGGCGGAGGTTCGTCATTTGGAGGTAACGGTGAAAGAACATTCGGCAGAGGAAGAGGAGTTAGCTTCGAGGGTGGGGAAGTTGATGTCCGAGCGCGATGAGTTGACGGCAAGAATTGACAAACTGAGGAGGATCACCATCGACAGGGGTATCGAAGTTACTCATTTCTGTCGTATTATGGCCGACAGTACTAATGTTGCAGGCTCATCTAAACTTCCTTGTTTCAAAGTATCGGCAGAGGGCGATATTCTGAGAGATAGGATCGTCGAGCTAGAGGAGGAGATTGCATCGCTGAAACCTCAACAAGTAAGGATCAATGTTCGCAGTACGTCATGTACTCGCGAAGAGAGCAAAAGAGGAATCTCGTTCTACGAACTTGCGACTCGTTCGCCAGCCGTTAGGCGGAGCCCAGCCGACGCTCAGAGTGGTGTAGCTGTTTCGTCTAGTGGTTCCTCGGTTGGGGCCACAGCTAGAATCAGCGGCAAAGGGGGGTCTCGCTTTGCTGGTTTAGAGTCGAGCTCAGAGGTAAGGCGACACCGCCCTCGTGTGTCTCTGAACCGAAGCGTTCTCCTTCCAAAGAAGCGCTAAACAAGTTGTATTATGCTCTTCAAGTTATTGTAAAACTCTGTTGTAGTGTTAGCCTTGTCTGGGCTCTTAATAAAAAAGTTTGTTTTGCTTCTGATGTTCGAATGTTGCGTTGGCTGGTATTAGTTTAAGTATAACTCCTCCAACTTTTGACCACTACTCAAAATCAGAAGCAAATCTTCCTTCTTATGGGCGAACCACTTCAGAAGCAAGTGTTGGACTCCGAACTCGTCGCTAGAGTTTGTTCAATGGTTGTGGGAGCAATTCCGAATGGCAACCCCTTCTAGCCCGCTTAAGAGCGAGCTTGCGAAGAGGAGTCGAGCCAAGTGTTGGACTCCGAACTCGTCGTTAGAGTTTGTTCAATGGTTGTAGGAGCAATTCTGAATGGCGAACCCCTTCTAGCCTGCTTAAGAGCGAGCTCGCGAAGAGGAGTCGAGCCAAGTGTTGGACTCCGAACTCGTCATTAGAGTTTGTTCAACAGTTGTGGGAGCAATTCCGAATGGCGAACCCCTTCTAGTCCGCTTAAGAGCGAGCTTGCGAAGCGGAGTCAAGCCAAGTGTTGGACTCCGAACTCGTCGTTAGAGTTTGTTCAACGGTTGTGGGAGCAATTCCGAATGGCGAACCTCTTCTAGACCACTTAAGAGCGAGCTCGCGAAGAGGAGTCGAGCCAAGTGTTGGACTCCGAACTCGTCGTTAAAGTTTGTTCAACGGTTGTGGGAGCAATTCCGAATGGCGAACCCCTTCTAGCCTGCTTAAGAGCGAGCTTGCGAAGAGGAGTCGAGCCAAGTGTTGGACTCCGAACTCGTCGTTAGGGTGAAGAGTAAAAGCAAAGAGATACAAGTAATTTTACAAGTAAAATATGAAAAAACTTTCTTTATTGATAACTAATAGTTGGCTGCTTCTAAGTTGCGAGCTGTTATTACATAAGAGAAATAAAGAAAAAAATACAAGTAAAAGAAGAGAAACGGTTCGACATCCTAGAATACTTAGAGAGGCGTTAATGCTCTCTCTTGGTATTTCTAAAGATGGTCGGCATTCCAAGTCCTGGGGATCTCTCTGCCTTCGAGGTCTTCTAGACGATATGTCCCGGGCCGAACTACTTTGGTGATCTTGTAGGGTCCCTCCCAATTAGGAGCTAGTTTACTCTTCTGACCGGGAAAATAGATTGCTAACTTTCTGAGGACCAAGTCCCCTTCTTTGAGGTCGGTAGGACGGACTCTCTTATTGTACACCAACTCGATCCTCCTTCGATAACTCTGTTGGCGGATTGACTCTCTTTCCCGTAGCTCGTCGACCAGGTCTATGTTTGCCCGAAGTTCTCTGGCATTCTGTTCTTCTTCGTAGGCAAGAAGGTGAGGAGAAGGTATGCCGACTTCCAATGGGATCACAGCCTCGGACCCATACGTGAGGTTGAATGGCGACTCTCCTGTGGGGGTCCATTTCGTTGTGCGGTAGTTCCACAGCACGTTAGGGAGCTGATCGACCCATAAGCCTTTAGAGCACTTATTCAGCCTTTTCTTAATATCGGAGAGGATCTGTCGGTTAGCATTCTCCACTTGACCATTCGACTGTGGATGGGAGACGGAGGAGAAACGTTGTTGGATGGCGAGATCTTCACAAAGAGCTTGAAAGGCAGACCCGGTAAACTGGGTTCCGTTGTCAGTTATGAGGACTTGATGGACACCGTATCGGCAGATAACGTTCTTCCAGAAGAACTGAAGTACTTTGTTCTCGGTGATTGTGGCCAAGGGCTCGGCCTCTATCCACTTCGAGAAGTAGTCGATTGCCACGACTAAAAATTTGAGCTGGCCCGGAGCTGGTGAGAATGGCCCTAGTAAATCCATCCCCCACATTGCGAAAGGGATAGGACTTGATAGGGAGGTGAGTGGAGCTTGTGGGAGGCGACAAGTATTTGTGACAAGAGCTGCATTGTCGAACATGTAGTTCGGCGTCTTGAAGGAGAGTGGGCCAGAAATATCCATAATTCAACACTTTCTGGGCTAGGAATTTGGACCCTGAATGTGCCCCGCCGATGCCTTCGTGGAGCTCTTACAGGGCGTAACCGGCTTGTTTCGGGGAGAGGCATCTCAAATAAGGCCTGCCGTCTACTTGTGTGAAGGAGTGCTTGTATAGGATGCCCTCGATAAGTGTGTATCGCTCTGCTCGGGTTCTCACTCGGCGAGCTTCTTTAGGGTCTTCGGGGAGAAGCCCATCCCTTAGGAATTCTACCAGGGGTTTCATCCAGTTATCTTGAAGCAGGACAGGTAGCGACTCCATCGAGTCGGAAGTTTCATCCTCTATACTTGGCTTCAGGAGCACCTCGATCAAGTCGGTCTGCTCTAGACCTTGGAGGGAGGAGGAGGCTAGCTTGGAGAGGGCATCGGCTTGGGAATTCTCTTCTCGGGGGATTCGCTGGATGAGAGCTTCTTCAAATAGGGCCATGAGATTCCTGACCTTGGCTAGGTACTTAGCCATTCGGTCATCTCGTGCCTCGTACTCGCCTAGAACCTGATTTACGACCAGCTGAGAGTCGCTAAAGATCCGGAGGCACTGCGCCCCTGCATTGCGAGCCATTCCGAGGCCGGTTATGAGTGCTTCATATTCTGCTTCATTTTTAGAGGCCTTGAAGTTGATGCGGAGGGAGTATTAGAGGATGAAATCATCTGGGCCGGCCAGAATGACCCCGGCTCCGCTTCCCTCGTTACAAGAGGATCCATCTACATAAACCGACCAGACAGGCAATCCCTTCATTGCTTGGCTGACCTCGGGGATGGTACTTTCAACTATGAATTCAGCTAAGGCCTGAGCCTTGATCGCGGTCCGAGGCTGATACGTTATATCATGCTGGCTCAGCTCGATAGACCACTTCATGAGGCAATCAGAGGTCTCTGGTTTGTGGAGAACTTGCTTCAGCGGTTGGTTGGTAAGAACAACCACCGAATGGGATTGGAAATATGGGCGAAGCTTTCTTGCAGCCATGACTAAGACGTATGCCATCTTCTCTATCCTCGGGTAGCGGAGCTCGGCATTCCGAAGTACCTTGCTCACGTAATAGATGGGCTTTTGAGTCTTATCTTCTTTCCTTACGAGGACGGCACTGAGGGTCTGCTCGGAGGCGGCTAAGTAGAGGTAAAAGGCTTCCTCGGGAACCGGTTTGCTGTGGAGATGAGGATTGACTAGGTAAGCCTTCAGCTGATCGAATGAGTCTTGTTGTTGCTAACCCTACTCGAAGCCTTGAGCCCCCCTGAGAGCTTTGAAGAAGGGAAGACACTTCTCCCCTGACTTGGAAAGGAAGCACCCTATGGCTGCCAGGCGACCCGTTAGCTTCTGAACCTCTTTAACATTCTTTGGGGGAGCCATGTCCAGTATGGCTTTGATCTTCTCGGGGTTGGTCTCAATTCCTCTTCGGCTGACCATGAAACCTAGGAATTTCCCCGACGAGACTCCAAACGCACATTTGTTCGGATTGAGCCTCATATCATGTTTTCTCTCCACGGATGCTCTTCACAAGCATGTCATCAACATATACCTCCATATTACGGCCGATCTGGTTTTGGAATACCTTGTTGCCGAGACGTTGATAGGTGGCACCAGCGTTCTTCAACCCGAAAGGCATTACTCTGTAGCAGTAGAGGCCCTGATTGGTAACAAAGGAAGTCTTCGGGATATCTGGGGGAAACATGCGAATTTGGTTCTATCCGGAGAATGCATCCATGAAGTTGAGAAGCTCATGACCCAAAGTGGCATCAATCAGGGTATCAATGCTTGGAAGAGGGAATGGATCTTTGGGGCATGCCTTGTTGAGGTCGGTAAAGTCGATATAAATCCTCCAGGTCCCATTGGACTTCTTCACCATCACTACATTCGAGAGCCATTCGGGATAATTGACTTCTTGTATGAACCGAGCCTTCAAGAGTTTGTCCATCTCCTCTTTTATAGCTTGCTGGCGCTCGGGAGCGAACTTGCGCCTCTTCTGTTGGACCGGTTTGGACCCCGGAGCGACACTGAGATGGTGGACTAAAAGCTCTTCAGAACTTCCGGGCATGTCTGCGGCTGACCAAGCAAAGAGGTCGCGGTTCCTACGGATGCACTGGACTATGTCGGAGCATAGGGCAGATGGGAGGGTTTTGCTAATAAAGAACTTTCCGCTCGGATTCTGCTCAGAGAAGAGCACTTCCTCCAACTCATCCACCGGCTTGGACGTTGGTCGGACAACATCTTGGGGGATTTCAAGAGTTTCGAGGGAGAGGACTGGACCCACAGTAAAGGTCATGTAGCATCTGTGGGCTGTTTCCTGATTGCCTTTTACTTTCCCTACTCCTGCCCGGGTGGGGAATTTCATCTTGAGGTGATAAGCGGAGGGGATGGCTTCGAGAGCAGCTAAGCCGGGCCAACCCAAAATGACATTGTAGGCTGCAGGGACATCCACGACCATAAAGTCCATCGACTCCATTCGGGTAGTAGGAGTTTTGCCAGCGGTTACGTCGAGGGTGATAACCCCTTCAATAGTCACTGGCACTCCCGTAAACTCATAGAGTGTGTAGCCGACGGGCTTAAGTCTGTCCCGAGATAGTTTGAGGCCTTTGAAAGCGGCGAGGAAGAGGATGTTAACGGAGCTGCCATTGTCCACCAGGATCCTTTCCACTTTAAAGTTCGCCATATGGAGGTTGATGACAAGTGCGTCACAATGGGGGATTCAGACACCCTCAAGGTCTTCATCTGAGAATGTGACGGGCACTCCGAGGCCTTTAGGAGGAGGTGTGGCGCGAACCGAATTAATTTTCCTTATAAACGCCTTTCGAAAGGAGTTGGAGGAGCCCCCCATTGGGCCCCCATGAATGAGGTGTAGGACACACTCTTCTTCGAATTCGGGCATTTCATCGCGTTCAGGACGCTTGTTAGCCCCCCGAGGCGGGGGAGGAAGATCGGTTCGGTCCTTTCTCACGAACTTGGTTAGCTGACCCCTCTGGATGAGGGTTTCTATCTCGTTTTTCAGGGCCCGACAATCATTGGTATCGTGGCCATGGTCCCGGTGATAGCGGCACCACTTCCCTTTATCCCTCTTCTTGCCAGGGGTGTTCATTTTTGGCGCAGGGGGCAGCACCCCTTCCTTCTCAACTTCCATGAGAATTGTGGAAATGTTGGCGTTAAGAGGAGTGAACTTTTCGAATCTGGGGGGAGGTCGGCGCTGTCCGCCATTGTCCTTCTGGAGCTTCTTGGCTCCTTATTCTTCTGTTCCCTTTCTCTTGGACCCGGAGGAAGGCCCCTCAAAGTTGGGGCGGTGCTCAGCTTCCTCGGCCCGAACATACTTTTCGCTCCGGAGGAGGAGATCAGAGAAGTTCTGCAGGGGCTTCTTGGCGAGGGAGGAGCGGAGGCTGGAGTTGAGGACATTGGATTGGAATGCTGCTGCAGCGACCGACTGGTCGAGGGATGCTATGGACCTGGCTTCCTCTGTGAACCTTTTCACATAGTCTCTCAACATCTCACCCTTCTTCTGGTTTGGGTAGAGTAGCGAAATGCTGGTCTTCTCAGTTCGGCGGCTACTCATGAAGTGGGTGACGAAGAGGGTCTCAAATTGCTCGAAGGAGAATATTGAGGATGGGGCAAGGCGAGAGTACCATTCTCGAGCCAGACCCTTGAGAGTAGCAGGAAAGGTCTTGCACAGCAGAGCATCGGAAGCTTGATGGATGAGCATGAGGGTCTTAAAGCTTTCGATGTGATCGACGGGGTCAGACTCCCCAGAATAAGTCTCGAATTGAGAAGGTTTAAAGCCAATTGGTACGGGTGCCTCCATTATGGTTCGGGAAAAAGGAGGTCGACTCGGTCGAAGGATCCTTCCTCTAAGCTCTTCTTCTCTGTCTAACTGACCCAAGCGCCTCTCCATTTCGTGGAGACGGCGGTAGACAGCGTCATCTCTTCGACGGTAATCAACCGAGCCTCTAGACTCATTTTCGTACGAGGGAGAGCGGGGGCTGCGACGAAGGTAGCTCTTGGAGCGGCGAGGACTAGGAATGTGCTGGGGGTTGCTAGGAGCTGGGGGAGGAGTTAGGGACTGTCGGCGAGGACTTCGGACCGGAGGAGGAGTGAGAATCCTTGGAGCATTGGTGTTATTGGGTCGGGGATTGAGAGCTTGTAGGATGGTTGCTTCGAATTGCTGGAACTCGGCACGAGTGATGGGTGCGTCATCGCTCCTGGGAGGTCGCCGACCAGTAGGAGAGTGGGGTCTTCTTCTGTGATGCTCGGGGGACTCTCTTTGCCCTCTTCAGGTAGGGGACCTTCTGTAGTCTCGGCGGTGTGGAGATCGCTCATCCGGACGTTGTTGGCAGGAGGCTCCCTCTCGGGCCCGCTTTTCATCCAGACGGCGGCGAAGATCCTCATCCTTCTGCCGATTGAGGATGGTATTGCGAAGGTCGGAAGCTCGGGGATTGTGGGAGGCCATAGAATCCGTAAAGACATTGTGTATTGAGACGTGGTCCTGATGGAGATGTTGTTTCTACGGGTTGGGTCGCAAGGTCCCTGTACCGGCATTTTGAGGACCGGGGGGACCTTTAGGAGGTTGCTGATTCTGAAGAGGAGGCTGGTCCGGTTGGAGAGGGTCCTCGGCTTGAGGAGGAAGTTGCCCCTGCTGCTGAGTGGGTTGGATGGGAACTTCCTGTTGCTGATCAACGGGGTTGGGTCCACGGTTGGACCCTCTGGATCTTACTTTCCTAAGAGGCATGGCTGGAGAAGATCTGACCAACGGGAAGAAGGGAGGCTACTATTCGTTTTTTTTCCACAGACGACACCAATCTGTTACCGCTAAATTTGGTGTAGGGGCAAACAGATAGTATTTGTGGATTCTTGGAAAACTTGAATAGCAAACCTAAAACCTGTTTCGCCGGATTTTGACCGTTGACTCCCACCGTTCACCTGCAAAAAGTGCGAGACACCAGGGTTGATCCCGGCAACGCACCCTCCGACGCTCAAGTCAGTAATCAGGAATAATTATGAAAGAGTGTAAATTGGCAAAAGATTGATTACCTCTTAATAGTGGTGGATGGGAGGTATTTATAGCCGCCTTTGGGACCGAATTAGACATGTAATCCCTGTGTTTAGATAAGGATTGTAATCCCTAATTCTCAGTGAAAGGATAGATATGAATCAGTACCGATGATTAGGATTAATCAGAAACCCTAATTCTATCCTGCTGGACCGGGTTTGCAGCGGGTAACAACCTGTACCCGGTTGGAGATGGATCCGTTCACGGGTTAATGGGTCTTTGAGGAGGAGAACCAGTACCCGCTTCAGACCCATTGGTAGGCGAAATTACCATTTTACCCCTAGGCTTTAAGATTCGTTCATGATTTGGACGGTTCTGATTTAACCCCATTTTTAGCCATATCAATAATAACAGCATATGTTATTTATATTTCGTTGTTTACAATAGCAGCATGTGTTTAAAAAAAAATTGCATGATGTTATTTGGAATAACGACACCAGTTAACGTATTCCAAATTGTTTACTCTCTGACTTGAAAAAAAAAAGAGTACGAAAAAATCATATAGCTGATGTCTTTATTTGGAACAACGACAACAGCATTACATATGCCGTTGTTAGGAATAGCGGCATCAGTTAAAATATTCATTGTTAAAGATAACTGATGTCGTTGTTTGCAATAACGGCAACAATTCATTTTATTACTTATACCTGACTAATCTATTTCTGTGAACTGTTATCGCTATTTCTAAGAACGGCAACAGTTATCTCATGTCGTTGTTTGGAAGAGCGATTGTGGAAGAAGAGAGTTTAATGAGTATTATAACTGATGTCGTTCTTCCAAATAACGGCATGAGATAACTTTTGTCGTTCTTAGAAATAACACCAACAGTTCACAAAAATATATGAGTATTAGTCAAATATAAGTAATAAAATGAACTGTTGCCGCTGTTCCAAACAATGGCATCAGTTATCCCTAACAATGAATATTATAACTGATGCTGTTATTTCTAACAAATACATCTGTAATGTTGTTGCCGTTTTTCCAAACAACGGCATCAGCTATAGAATTTTTTCACACTTGCATTTTTTTCAAGTCATAGAGAGTATACGATTGAGAATAAGTTAACTGATGTCGTTATTTCAAATAGCGGCATGCGATTTTTTTTTTAACAGATGCTTCTATTCGGAAGAACGGCATGATATTAACCTATGTCGTTATTTTCAATATTGGTTAATGCTGTCGTATCTAAATCTGAGTCAGCTGGGTAAATATTTTTGAAAGTGAGTCAGATCACTCAATATTTTCAAAATGTAGGTCAGTACGGGAAAAAATTCTCTATAGGGCAAGTTGGACCCACATCGCCTCCCCATTAGGCATTTTTCTCGTCTTTAGTCGAATGACAATTGCAATCATTTGGTTATGGGTCTGGCGTGTAGTGGTCTAAGAGCATCTGTAGTCGTTGATACTCAAATTTTGGATATTTGGCAAATAGAAATAGGAAAAAAGGTGGCGCTCTGTAGTCGTTGTTAGCAAAAATTTGGTTTTTACGAAATCCAAATAGGATGAACGGATGATAATTTTCCGTCCGACGTTAAAATTAAAAAAAAAAACTTAAAAAAATATTTAAAAAATGGGAAATGATTGGGTGATAGTGACTATTGAACACAAAATTTTTCAAAAGTTGCCCTAATGTGTAGGACCAAAGGATTAAGTTCAGTTTGTGATTTTTTGGCAATTTTCAAATGGAACGGACGGAAAATTATTTTCCGTCCGTCCGTTTTGAAAAAAATAAATAAATAAAATTAAGGGACGGGGAATAATCTCTCGTCCGATGAGTACGCGTGAAAAAATTCTCTTGGACGAAAAATAATCTTTCGTCCGATCGAACGGACGAAAGATTATTTTTCGTGAGCTATATTTTGGCAATTGCCATTTCGTCTGCCAAATATAGCTCGCTAGTAGCAACGAAACCGAATTTTTGGATATTTGGCCAGCGACTGAAAATTTTGGGAAAATAGCCAACGACTACAGATGCTCTAATAGCTTATTCAACAAGTACTCGATCATTCAAGACTCCTCTTCAGACTCCGCATCCATAATCTCTGCTTTTAACTCCAGCTTTCTGGGAGACAAGCTATTTGGGAACCCACAATGATCATGCACGCATGGAATACCAACAGAGCAGGTTTTATGCTGATATTGGACAGGTTTGGGTTTTATATTGATATTGGTCAGGCTTGCCATGGAGTGTTGCACAAGGTGGATGATATCTAATTTTGAAGCATGGGTCCAGGTTGACCGGAAAATTTATTTTATTCATTAATTTTTTTTTTTTGACAAATTTTTACGCTACGTTGTAAGAAATTACTCTAAACTTGCACTTTTTATAAAAAAAAAGAAACTAGCTTAACCATGATTAGTTATGCCTGACCCCCAAAATTTATTTTTATATTCTCAACAAAGTACCCATTAACACCCCGTCAGATGGTCATTTACGTACATTACACTACACGTATTTTTAATGGATGGAAATACTTTTCTGTTTTATTTTCCTCATTTTAACTTTGTTTTATATTTCTCACCCATTCTCACCCCTTCTCGCTATTTTTCCACTCCTAACCCTAATTTCTTTCCTAAATCTTATTTTCTTTGAAATTACTTATTGTTACTCATCCCTCCTTTTCTATTTTAAACTTAACAAAGGAAGAAACCCTAACTCTAAGGGACTGTTTGGTTCAGAGGAGGAGAGGAAGGAGATGGATTTTAATCAAGACTGTTTGGTTCAAAGGAGGGGAGGGGAGAGAAAATAATTATCTTTTTGTTTGGTTCACAAGGGGAGGGAAGGGATTTTATAATAAAATTACTTTTATACCCCTTTACATTTTATAACAAAACTCAATCACAAAAAAACATCAAGTGTCTCTAATATTTGAAGATCTGAGTTTACTAATTTGCTTGTTTGAGACTAATTTGCTTGTTGCTTGTTTTTTTCTTCTAAATTTGAGACTAATTTGCTTACTTACCTACAACGTTAACACTGAGATTGTCTTGGGAGTCGAACCGTCCGAGAATGTATATGCCGAGGTGTCCATCAATCCTTGCAAGTACCATTAGCTAGTTCATTTGAGTTACTGTATAGTTTTTCTAGTTTGGTACTATGTAAGTATTAAAGTTTTTTTTTTTTTGAGGAAAAGGTGGAATAATGCCACCCTGTTTCATTAATAAGAGATTAATAAACAACCCCGCAGTCCCGGGAAAGAAAAGTGCAGTACAGGAAATAAAACATAACCCCCAACAAAACCCTGGGGGGTGGGTTACATCATCCAGTCTAAGGGCAACCAAAATACAAATCCCAAATACAAAGTCTGATACAAAAAGTAAGGGCAAGGCGAGACCACTCGTCAGTCTAGAGTCGGCCCGATCTCTATCTCCTCGTCATCAAACTCATCCACCTGGAATACCCTTGCGATCCTCCCTCTTGCTCCTGAAGCCGCCACTGTAGCCCAAAAGGAAATAAGATGCATGATATGAGTAAGATTACCAGAAATAGAATTACATGAAGCACGGAAATAAAAATTATTCCTATCTAGCCATAACACCCATGAGGTTGCCGCAATTGCAATAAACCATGCATCTTTCATATCGTGACGGGCTGATGCAAATCTGGGGCCAACCCACAATTCCTCATAGTCTCTTGGGTAGTCATTTGTCCCAAGTGCTCTCAGCACTTCTATCAGGACGGCCTTACTTCTGGTGCAGTGAAGGAACAGATGATTCCGACTTTCCACGGGATCGTTGCAGAACCCGCAAATGGTCGCAATGTGAGGTTGCCTCTTGGCCAAGTTCTCTCTAGTGAGGATGGCATTGTTGAGCACAAGCCATAGGAAGACTCTAATTTTGAGAGGTGACTTTGTCTTCCAAAGTACCGCTGCCCAGCTGGGCCTGCATCCTCGGAAGTGAATCCGGTGGTAAAGGGATCTAACCGAGAACACTCCATTGTTCTCTAGTCCCCACCGCACGTGGTCCGGGCCTTGGGCACAAATCACCCCCGCCTGGGTAATGTGCAGTTGTAATTTATGCAGTTGTTGCAGTAAGCTAGGAGACAGGGTTCCTTGGAATGACGGTCTCCAAGTCCCCCTTTTCCATGCTTCCGCCACCGAGAGATTCGGTCGGTTCGTTCTGGCAAACAACTCTGGGAAATTAGTGTATTTGTTATATATCATGTTTATAATTAGTGTATGTACATGTTTTACACAAGTTCGAATCATGAATATGCTAGCTGTTGTTTAATTGCCTACCAAAATGTGTGGAATTCTTTTAAACTTTTTCGTTCATGATTTGTTCTTTATGAAGCTTTTAATTAACTCGATTGTAGCCTACAAATTTAAATTTTTCCTGCAGATTAATTAGTTTAACTTCTACTATGCTTTTGCTGAACGTTTTTTTTTTTTTTGCAGTAGATTTTCCTGACGTCTTCGATTCTTTATCAGCTGGGGATGCTATCAGAGCTCTAAGTCCAGCCAATATAACCATGAGAGTGAACCAAATTATGAATGATAAGCCTGCCGCAGGTACTAGGAGCCCACTTCCATCTCCTGCATCGACTGAATTTTTATCGAGAGAACAGGCTTCAAGAGTTCCTGAAGAATTAAGGTCTCAACTACTGTCTCATATATCTAGTGTTCGATGGATGGAATTCCCTAATGAAATGAACTTCAACGCTAGCCCTCGAATAAATGGACAAACGGATGAATCCAAATTCATGATCGATTATCCTTTCCAGTTTAAAAAGTCCTTCAATGATCGATGTGAGTCGGTCCTGGATTCTTTGGATGGAAGCCTTATCAGCAAAATAGAAGGCGATGGTGCAGTAGATCGGTTGAAGCTACAGATTGAGGTGGATAGAAAGTCCATGTGCATTCTGTACAAAGAACTGGAGGAAGAAAGAAATGCTTCAGCTATTGCTGCAAACCAAGCTATGGCAATGAAACTAGATTGCAGGAAGAGAAGGCAGCAATGCAGATGGAGGCATTGCAGTATTTAAGAATGATGGAAGAACAAGCTGGGTATGATCAAGGAGCACTTCAGAAGTTGAACGATTTACTTGCTGATAGGGAGAAGGACATACAAGACCTCGAAGCTGTCATTGAGACCTACAGTAAGCAGTACGGAGGCGAACCACCTTTGATGGGTAGAGCTTGTTTGGTTGTTTTTTTCTTCTAAATTTTCAATTTAATTTTTTTAATTTAAAATGGAGTGATTACAAATTTTAATGGTGTGATTAAATAGATTTAGATTTAAAGGGAAATTTAGTCCAATCATTATACAAAAATTTGACTCAATTTCTCTCCCCTCCAAATCCCCCAATGTTGGATGAGAGCCAAAATTGACTCAGGAGGGATGCTGCATCCTTCCATTTCCCTCCCCTCCCCTTCCCTCCCTTCCCCTCCTAAAAAATGAACCAAACAAGAAATGTTTAAAAAAGTTCCTCCCCTCCCCTTTATTTCCCTCCCCTTCATTCCCTTCCAACTAGGGGTGTCAAAAAATACCATATTACCGTACCATACCGTACCATACCATTACCATACCAAAAAATATCGAAACTTGGTAATACCGTACCAAATTTTCGGTATTGTACCATACCGAATTTTTATGGTATGGTACTGGTACAAAATTTGTATACCATTGGTATACCGTACCGTACCGAATATATTTAATATATACTTAATCTAATTTTTATATTTGAAAATCCAGGTCCATAATAAGTTCCAGGCCCAGGTCCAGAAAATCTCTGATTCTGATACAGTGATACAGGGAGAGAATAAGTTGGCTATATACAATACACAATACTTCTAGGTATTGCAGCTACTGCTTCTGACCAAGGGTATTGGAGTAGTTTCGGTATCAGAAGTAAGATGACAATACATAAGAATTGTCCTGATTCAGAAGGTACAATACATAGTGAACTAAACTAGGTATTAGTTACATACAAAATGTGAGTTGAAGGTATTATTCGGTAGAAGGGATGCAATATTATTCTGTGTTCAGCATTTGACAGCAATCATGCCATGTTTTTAGCCTTTGAGCCACATTGCACTATAGTTAAATTGAACCCATATAAGAATACCAAAAGAAATTCAGTTTTCGCCTAGAACTAGGTCAAGGAATTACAGAGTATCCTGTTTCACTTTGCTGCTGAAATACAGGTTTCAGTTTTTGCCTAGAACTAGGTCAAGGAATTACAGAGTATCCTGTTTCACTTTTGCTAGCTGTAAACAACACCTAAGATATACAAGTTTGATTTTTTTTTTTGCACTAACTCTTATTTTTCTAAATTTATTGTAGGTAATATGGTATCTACAACTACTAGTATGAATAGCAATAGTACTCGTTCCACTTCCACCGGTGAAGCCACACAACCCACACGTTCTACCGGTGAAAATGGCTCCTAGTTCAACATCTCAATCCCATTCAAAGAAGGTATACTATTTTGGTGTTTGATAGTTCTTACTTCTTAGTTATATAGTGTATACTATCGATTCTAGTGTATTTTTTTTCTTTTGGGTTCAGTTTTTAACATACTACTCTTTAGCAAAGTTGCATCAAAATCAATTTGTGAGATTCTAATCACACTAAGTTTGATTTCTTCAGGTTTGCAGATTTTAAAAAGAGTTAAAACACTGATGCAGTTGCTTGGCGTTTTCAGCCTGAAGAAGAGACGTGACTCTTACTAAGAGTTGTTCATGATAAGTTCCCTGTTCCCACATCCTTCAACAATAGAAGTCAAATTTAGCAATGTCACTATGACGTTCAGCTGCATTCTTTGCCATTGCTACTAATTTTGAAAATGTCTTGAATTCTCAACCTACATGTTTAATTGAAGGAATGGAAGAGTTGTTCGGAGGGAGAGCTGTAAGTGAAAACTGCTTCTTGTATTTCTTTGTTTGTTTCTTGGAAGGATTAGTTTCATGGTTTGTGAGTTTTTTTTTACTAAACTACAATGAATCACACTGGCTTTGGTTGATGTGTGGTCGGTTGCTTGGCTAATTCTCCCAAGTTGGTTCTTTTACCATTATTTTTTCCTGTTTATTGCGTACACATGCTTGCAAAAGAAATAAAGAACTCTCCAATAAGCATTCTTTTCTCCAAGAAATAAAGAACTCTCCAGTAAGCATTCTTTTCTCCTATACTAGTGTTTGTTGGATTCAGTTGAGAATTTCTAATGGCTTGTTTATTGTGCCACTCGGTCATGAGAAACAAAGTTTGAAATTGGTATATCCATATTTCTTGATATCCGGTACTACCATGGTACTACCATTACCATACCGATATTTCGGTATTACCGAACTCGGTAGTACCAAAATTTTGGCACGGTAATGGTAGAGAAATTTGTGTACCAAGTACTCCGGTACGGTAGACGGTAGAGTAATTTTTGTACGGTACGGTACGGTATACCACCCCTACTTCCAACCAAACAGATCCTAAATCCTAAAAATATTGAATCAAGGATTTTTGATAGGGCGTTAGGGTTGGGGAGTTCATTAAGACGATTTTCAAGGATTTAAAAGAGCGAGTGAGTAGCATGTTATGTGTTTAAGAGAAAGTCTAACAGAAAAGTGGAGATTACAATTTAAAAAATAGAAAAAAAGATTAAAAAAATGCTTTCAAATTTAACATTGATGAAGGCATTACAATTTCAGAGTATATAAGTGTAATACCCCAGGACTGAAGTGCGGGCTTAGAATTAATAATGGACTTGATGGACCTATATTAAAATGGATTAATTGAATGATTAATGGATTGTTTAATTGAATGATTATAATGGATTAATTGGATGATATGATGATAGTAATGGATTTGGGCTTAGGAGCTATATATTGATATGGGCTTAACTAATTAGTTAGAAACGAACCTTGTTAGGATAGTATACATATATAAGTATAAGTGTAGTAAAGTGAACATAAGGAAATCATGCATGAATGAATGAGTGTGATAGTGACATTAATAAGATCCCATATCAGTTGAAAATGAGTGAAAGATTGTGTATATAGTAGAAAGCCCATGATCCAAGAGTACCTGTAAAGTTATATGACTTTGGTGAGGTTGTATTCTGTGGTAGAGTTGTGATTAGGTTCTTTTAGCTTGTAGGGAGCGTAGACGTTTATAGGCATGTAAGCAACTGATTGAACCGAGACGTTAAAAATGGTATCAGAATCGACTTTCGACTCCGACTGTGAGACCACGATGGGAGTACACACTGATAAGGCCAAGAAAAGTACGTTGGTTTAAGGCCAAGGGCAGTATGCTGACAGAATTAGGGCAATGGTATCCATATAGATTACATCGGCTAGAAAGGATGTCCTAAATTTAGTACGGGTCCGAGCTTAGCGAGAACGCTAAGTCCATAAGGAGGAGTGATTATAATACCCATGGTTGAATTGTGGGCTTGGCATTAATAACGGACTTGATGGACCTATATTATAATGGATTAATTGGATGGTTATAATGGATTGATTAAGTGGATAATTAAAATGGATTAATTGGATGATTGATGATTATAATGGATTTTGGCTTAACTAATTAACTAATTAGTTAGAATCGGACCTTGTTATATATATATATATATATATATATATATACTAGGTTTGCCCGTTGACACGTGTCTATGGCACGTCTTCGGAACGGTGCACCCGTTTTGATTATATAAAATAGTTTGGAGGTCCACCAAATTAATTGAAGTAGCAAACATATTATATGAGGAAGCAGTATATCTATATTTAAGCTCAACCATCGTCTTGATCATTAGCTTGAACTTACCTAGAATGCATATAGTTTGTTAGAAACACTGCATAGAGTTTTTTTTAACTTCAGCATCACTTTTAGATGCTTGTAATAGTTTTGCAAGGACATTATCATATAGGTTTTATAGAGCTTACTCTAATCTCATAACCACTATGAGCATGTCTAAATACAATGGTAACGCAAGTGCATGTGTGAAGGTATCTACAATACCAATAATCTAAACATTTGTCAGTCTGAGACTCAGTTTGCAATTGAAATACCTCTTATTATTATTTCAACCAAAATGAAATACATGAAGTTCTCAAAACTCTAATCCAAGCTAATCATTTCTTTTATCTCCACTTTATCTTCCCATTGTCCCTTTAAAAAAAATTAAAATGGATAAATAACAAATTTACTTTAGCTGTCTGTAATACCCTGAATTCTAAATAAGCCTGAATTCGAAGTTCCACGGGATCTTTACACTTCACTTCGTACAATTTTATAAGGAATTTAAAACTTTTATTACAACAAAGTCTTTTTACATCATAACGCAGTGGAAAGTAATTAAAATACAACAATGATAAATGTACAATTGTAACAAATTTAGCATTTAAGTAATCATCAGCAACAAATTCATCTTTATATCTTTTTGTAAATTCCAAATCCTGCATATAAAACTGTGGGCATGTCAGTTGCTTACAACTGACGAAATATTATACACGGTCATCCTCGCTATGTCGAAAATATAACGATTCTTTAATACTTTAGCAAACACAAACTTGATCACAAACAAAACTAAAGAGGGACTATCCTATTAATATCGTAGGTGTTGTGTACTTAATCCTTAATGCAGTTATCTATATTTAATGACACTAATGCACACTTGTTCGGATTCTATGCATCTCATACTACATAGGTCCGAGGGCAAGCCCTTAATCATACTTCATCTTGTAGGGTTAGATCCCTCGCTATGAGCTTAACTACTACGATAACTACGGTAAGTATCTTAAATGTTCTATGAGTTACGAGCCCATGTCCAGACATCCTGGAGGAAAATTCCACGTCATGACATGACGCATCATGTAGACAGCCTATGGACAATTCGCCTCCGTCATGGGACAATGACACTACGTAGTCACCAAGTACTCCACAAACGTCGCCACTGTTCCGGTAATTCCGGAGATATATCCACGTCATGACATGACACATCATGTAGACAGTCTATGAACACTCTCACACCGTGGATCTGAGGCCCTCATACTTGTGTTTTTCTTTTACTTTCATCACATCTTTACAATGTGTCTAATCCTTAGATAATTGAATCATGAGTAAAATTAACACCCTAGAGTTAGCCTTCCCTCTACACCGGTCTTAAACATTAATTGATAACAACGACCCAATCTTGGTCTTTCATTACAACATTTCTCTTCAAAAATCTCATTCACGCCGGTGTAAGGGCTTTGCTACACTCTAGTTTTTTAATCTCTTTTCATGTTCACCAAAATTGAGTGTTCATACTTACAAATTTTCATATTTCATCATGATTTTTTAATTTCATTTTACATGCACACTTGCATATATTAGAACATCAAATTTCATTTATTAAGTAACTCAAATCTTCCATGTCGAAAATCTCAATATTAAATCTCTACACAAACTCTTTACATAAAAAATCTTCCTTTTCTTAATTATTCAAAGTTATAATCTAAGAAAATTATCAAGCTCTCCCAAAATCATTTCCAATTCTCACAAAATATGTTAAAATATTGTAGAAATAATTTTTATAAAGGCTAAATAATTTTATGAGAATATTAATATTTTTTAAAAAAATTACGCCCTTTTAAAACTCAAGAAATATTAAAAATCAAAATATATTAAAAAAATCAAAGAAAACAAAACAAAGGACAGAGGTCAGATTCGAACCCAAGACCAGACCCTCTGCCCTGCTACAGTAATAGACCCAAAGCGCACCCGAAGACCAAGAAGTCCAGAGTGACTAACTGTTATAAATAGGGTTAAATTCTTTATATATCAATTGTATTGTATTTGAGGGAAAATCGAATTTTAATAGAAACAGAGCCTTTTCAAGACTCGAACCCAAAACCCTCTGCACTGTACACAGTGCCTATAACCCACATTGAAAGCCAATATGCCCAAACACATTTTCTGTTATAATTAGGAGTTGAAATAGTTTTATACCTACTATCTGTTTATAAGTATCCTTTACAAATTTCGATTTCTTAATACATTTGTATCTTTCAAATCAAACTTTGTCCAGAATATTTTTCTTAAAAGAATATAGTGTAGCAGCAATTAAACTCGAAATTTTTAATATTAAAAATAAGTTTTCTTTACAATTTATATTTAAAGGATATCTTGTCAACTTTGAAATATACCATAGTTCCTTTTCAAAATACCAATATAAAATCCTCTAAATATAGGTTCTTGTTCTTTTTCAATTCTACATGAGACTAGCAATTATTCTTTATCACATAAACATTATATAACAACAATTTACACATTTATCAACTAAACATGACAATATCCATTCATCACAATCTACAACTAAACATAACAATATCCATTCATCTCAATCTACAACTAAGCCATTCATTTAAACAAAAACTTCACACTAGCATGGTTCATTTAAAAATAGATATTCTAGCATGAATTTCATTAATAAGACATCATGATGAGTTTTTATTTCACTAATCACAATCAAAATTTTCTCTTTTCCTTTACTAGTCTCTATAGGCAATCACATGGCAATTTAAATTAGTTTCCCTAGCATGTTTATGAAATTAAAATCCTAGCATGGTAACTACATTAAAAGTAGAGAAATCACCTATGCTCTAGCCATTCACTCGAATCACAATATCATAACACAATTAAAATAAGATTATGCAATCTACATTTACCATTTCAATCAAAATTTAACAATTTAATTATATATCAACTAGCATGCAACCTACTCCTAAAATTAGAAAGGATTTAAGAAACACCCACCCAAAAAAGTATTGAAGTATTCAATTAATCCCTAGCAATAAAACTCCAAGAGAAGCTTCAATCCACATCCTCAAAATCCGTGCACAAAGAAAACACCAACATCCATTTCGGCCAGGCAACAGGAAACAACACCTCCTTCTTATTTTCATATACATATATGTATATATCTACATATCTATAAAGTAAAACACAAAGAACGCTATCAAGTGGCTCTCCTTCAATCCCCCTCCCCTCCAAATCAAAGGCCTAGATATAACCTCACAAAACACATTTTTCCATCCCAAAAGTTTTCCCCCAAAACTCAAATTCAAATCCCCACACAAAACAACTCCTTTATTTATTTAATTATATATACTGTTACCGCTGATTTCGGTGTGCGGGTAAACAGATAGAATTTGTGAGTCCGAGAAAAACCTGAACAGTTGACTCAAGCCTTCTTGCTCCTTCCGCGACCTGCAAGGAAGTGCGAGACACCGGGGTTGATTCCGGCGACGCACCCTCCGACGCTCTTGTCAGTAATTAGAAGAGATTAAGAAAGAGCTTAAAGTGGTGAAAAAGTGATTAACCTGGTTACAGTGGCAGAGGAGAGGTATTTATAGTCGCCAAGGGAGTGATTAGAGGTCTGGTTCCTTGTATAACTTCTAGGAGAAAAATCCTCACAGTCTGTTTAGGAAACTAACCCCTTGATTCCCGGTGAGAGCAAATCAGGCTCGTTGACTTGGTCAAGTCAGTGGCCCTAATTTGTCTCTTGCTGGTCTGGGCTCGCTTCAGGTCGGGACCCGTGCCCAATTGGAGCGGATCCATTCGTGGGTTATTGAATCTGTGGGAAGGAGATCCAGTACCCGCTTTGGATCCGCTTGTATGTGAAATTACCTTTTTACCCCCGAGCTTCAAGATTCGTGCCCAATCTGGACAGTTCCGATTTAACCCCATTTTTAGCCATATGACGAGCCCCCCACTCCTAAAGATTGAGCGTGATCAGCCTTTGAGGAGTAGTTTGACTGTTTTGGTGGCTAGCGGAGTTGTATCGGAGTCCGTATGGAGGACTTAGAATCTCGAAGGGGGTAGTGAGGTAACTTTTTGATGCCATATGCGGTTTCCTAGCCATATCGAGTATTTGACGGCTTTTATCTATTTTTTTTCGGATTATTTACTTAATTTTGCGATGTGTTTACTAATCGTTCGGGGGCCTTAACAGTTCATTCTGGGTAATAATTGTTCGTTCAGGGGCCCAAAAATATACCCCCGAATTTTCAATTATTTTCTAGAATTTTTAGTTAAATTTCCCGAATTTTTAGTAATTTTTCGCAATTTTTAAATAAATAAATCGATTAAAATAGATAAAAAATGATTTTAAATACCGATTTATGACGTGGATCAATCCGGGCCGTCGATCGTAGACGGGCGCGAATTTTTGAGAGATCCAGTGGTTGTAGGTGCTCGGTGTCTTTTTTCTCCGTTTGCGAGCTCGGAAAGGCACTTGCTCGGCCGCCGACCGTAGACAGGGGGTCTCGGCAGGCCGAGCGACGTGGCGCAATCTGAGCCGTTGGATGGCGACGCGCATCTCTTGACGGGCACGTTCCTCAAGAAAACACTATCTTGTCATTTAGTGTCCTCGGCGAGATCTGGGCTGTCTGATCGAGATCAGGCGCGATTTTTGAGGAGAAAGTGAATTTTCCCCATTTGCGAGCTCGGAAAGGCATTGCTCGGCCGCCGACCGAAGACAGGGGGTCTTGGAAGGCCGATCGACGTGGCGCAATCTGAACCGTCGGATGGCGACGCGCATCTCGAGACGGGCACATTCCTCAAGAAAACACTATCTTGTCGTTTAGTGTCCTCGGCGAGATCTGGGCCGTCTGATCGAGATCAGGCGCGATTTTTGAGGAGAAAGTGAATTTTCCCCATTTGCGAGCTCGGAAAGGCACTTGCTCGGCCGCCGACCGAAGACAGGGGGTCTCGGCAGGCCGATCGATGTGGCGCAATCTGAGCCGTCGGACGGCGACGCGCATCTCGAGATGGGCACATTCCTCAAGAAAACACTATCTTGTCGTTTGGCACAGGTGGCAAGATCTGAGCCGTTGATTGTAGGCACGAATCTCGAGGCAGCTCAGTTCCCAAGAAAATGCTATCTTGTCGTTTAGCATCGGTGGCAAGATCTGAGCCGTCTGATCGAGATCATGCGCGAAAGTTGAGGAGAAAGTGTGTTTTCTCCGTTTGCGAGTTCGGGAAGGCACTTGCTCGGTAGCCGACCGAAGACAGGGGGTCTCGGCAAGTCGGGCGACGTGGCGCGAACTGTCTCGAGATGATTCTGTTCCCAAGGACATTAATGGTGCCCCGGGGTTTGTGCGGCGTTCCACCTTCCCCAGGTCATTAAGGATAACTCCTTCAATTAATGCGCGGCGTTCCAACTTCCGAGGGTCATAATGGCTGGTTCTTGGAGGGTAGGCTATAAGTACTCCATTCCCCTTGTTATTTCAGTCGCAGCAATGTTGAGTTTTAGACCTCGGTGGTGTCTGCCTCTGGCGGACGCCAGTCTTGTGAAGTCTTAACCTTGATAGGTTCGGAGGGGTGGTCACTCTGCTGCCTTCTTCTTCTCCCGTTCCTGACGGCCCCCATTGTGGGTGTCGGGGTCGGAGGAGAACGAGGCAGGAGTAGTGACGACTGTGATCCGAACTCGAGGTATGAGTCGCTCCGGGATGATGGGTGGTCGTTCTTCCACCAAGGTCTTCTGCCGACTCCGGCTGTCCCGAGGTGGGTGGCGGGGTCGGAGGAGATCATGGTGGAAGAGGTGACGATCCAAATTCGGGCCCGGGGGCCAAGTTGCTTCTAAAGGACGATCGGTCGTTCTTCCACCATGATCTTCTCCGGACTCTGACTGCTCCGACGTGGGTATCAGCGTCGGGGGAGATTATGGCTCGGACTTCCGGACCATCGGCGAGATTGAGGGGGAAGAAATAAAGGGCGTCCCGAGCTTGTTGTTTGCAACTGTGAAGGTTCTGTTGCCAGAGTCCTCTACCAGGTCGAACCTTCACAGTTACAATCAACTCGCTCGGAATGGTGCGCTTCTCCCGATCTCTAAGTGTTGATCTGCTTTCGACCGGGCCCCGTGGGTCGGCGGGAAGCCGACCGAGACATGGGGCCTGGGGGGCACGCCGAAGGCGGTGCCATAAAACTTTGAATTAAAATTTTTTCTGGTTTCTTCGGAGAGAGGTGGGATAGGGAGGAAGTGTAAGCCCCCCGAACGGCTTGACGCAATCTGAACCGTTGGATGGCGCAGCGCGTCTTGAGACGGGCGCATTTCTCGAGAGAGCACTATCTTGTCGTCTAGTGTCCTCGGCGAGCTCTGGGCCGTCTGATTGAGCTTTTACGCGAGGCTTGAGGAGAAAGGGAGTTTTCTCCGTTTGCCAGCTCGGATTGGTACTTGCTCGGAGACCGACCGGAGCCTGTGCGATCTGGCTCGGATTGCGTGTAGCTCGGATTCAGATCCCATTGCGCCGAGCTAGTTGACTTGGTGAGGAAGGCAGTTGTGTTAGGCCTTCGCGACGTTTCGAGAGCAGCCCAAAAGTCGCGCTCTTTCGTTTGGAAGCCCAAAGGACGTTCCATTTTACTATAAATCTTCACCCCCCCTTAGACCAAGTCTCATTTTTTACTTTTACTCTCTCTCTTCAGTTTTCACTTTGCCTTCGAAGTTTTCAGCTCTCTGGTGGCGGTGCTAGCTGTCGCGGCAGCGTTCCTTGTCTCCGGTGAACTTTCCGACCGTACCTATCACTTCAAGGTCAGTCTCTTTCCCTTCTCTTTTAGAAAAATGGTTAAGATCACGGATGAGACCCCCGCCTCGGAGCAAGTCGTTGGCTGAGGGGATAAAGGGAAGGAGGTAGTGGAGCCGAGTGATCAGACCGTCGTTCGTCCGGATAGAAAGGGCGAGGTGGCCGAGCTGCCTAGAGAGGTCGCGGCGGTGTCCCAGAAGGGTAAAGCCGTGGTCACGATCGTGGAGACGCCGAAGAGAGCGGGGGCGTTCGGTCGGCAACCCATTGCTCTGTCGAGCGTGGGAGGCGTACGGGACTATGCCGAGGACACCTTGGAGAGAGTGACCCAAGGCACGACTAAGTTGGTGGAGGAGAACGAGCCGAGGGAGCTGTCCAAGGTGGACCATACCATCTCGTCTCTTACCGAGACCGACCTTCGTCTGATCCGAGAGGGTTTTCGGATCCCTGCCGACTACGGACTTCTCCTCCCTGGGCCGGGTTTTCGAGCCAATACAAAGTCCTCGTCGGACGTGTGCGTCTTTCCGGTCGACTCCCTAATTGCCGGACTCCGTTTTCCCCTCCACCCGTTCGTTGTCGAGGTCTTGACGTGGTACGGTTTGAGCCCCGCCCAGCTGATGCCGAACACATGGAGGCACGTCATGGCATTCGTCCTCCGATGCCAAGAGGTCGGCGCCAAGCCGAGCATGTTCCTCTTTCGGAGTCTCTACCGACCCTGTCAGCCAAGGCGAGACGAACAAAGGTTCTATCTTTCGCCCCGGATGGGCGTGAAGCTGATCGAGAATCCGGACTCAATCAAACATTGGAAGGAGAAATACTTCCTCATCCGAGCCCCTGCGCCGTGGGTGATACCGACGGTTTGGGCAAAAGATGGTCTGCCCAAGAGGACCAAGAAGGAGGTGGCGCTGAGTGATGAGGAGGCGGAGGCCCAGAAGAAGCTCCTCGCCCTGCCAGTGCTGAGCTGGAAAGAAATTACCGAGGAGGATCTGTTCCGAGGGGGTCTCAGTCCGATCGACCCTAGTATGCTTCTGGTATTTATACTCTTTGCTCAAAGTTAGTGAAAATTTTTCTAAGTTTTTTCCTTCGGTTTGTGCAGAGACGATGAAGCTGGACTACAAGGCTCTGATGGCGAAGGGCAGATCAGAGCAGGAGGCAAAGAAGAAGAGGCCTTCGGCGGGGCCTCAGGACAGCCGAGCCTCGAAGAAGCCTTCGGTCGAGAAGGCTGCCGACCAACCGAAGGTCGCGGTCCTCGAGCAGGGGGAGATCAGGGTCCTCGACTCTCCTGCCTCGGGTGCGCCGACACCGCCCCCGAAGGGGGATGCTCCTGGTTCGTCAAGCGGTGCGTTCGGCGTGAAGGAGGTGTTATCCCTCCAGGTTCCGTCCCTCACTGCCGAGGCGGAGAAGATCTTGACCGAGCGTCATAAGCAGATCTTCGTTCCTGACTGGCAGGTGATGAACGTCGACGGTTTCTTGGGCGACGGCAACATCTGCATGGAGGTGGTGAAGCACCTGCCGACCCCAAAGGACCGAGCGACTCTGAAGGCCGGGCTAGCAGGGGACGCCGTGATGCAGATTGCTCGGAATACTATGACGGTAAGTAGACCGAACTCTCACTCGTCAAAATTTCTTTCTTAGAATTTTTCTAAGTCCTCTGGTTCGGGTTTTAATGTGCTGTTCTTTTTTCAGACCCTCTGCCACTTCAATTTCCTGCTCGAGGAGTTTGCGAACAAGGAGCAGGAGAACGAACGGGAGAGGGCGGAGCGCATCAAGGCCGCGAAGCAGCTTGATGCCGAGCAGCTTCTCTCGACGAAGAGGGCTGCTGAAGTGGGGGGGGGGTTGGAGAAGCAGCTGGCCGACTCCATTCAGCTATCGAAGGATGCAGCAACCAAGCTTGAGGCAAAGGAGAAGGAGGTTGCCGAGCTGAAGGAGGCGCTGGCCAATGCTCGGTCGGAAGCGGAGAAGGCTCGGAAGAGGGCCGAGAAAATCATGGCCAAGCACCAGAAGAAGGTGAAGAAGGTGAGGAAGGCCGTATAGGAGGAGGCTGCACAGCACATGCTCCAGAACATGGAGGATGCCTACGGTTGAGCCCTGCTCCACGTGGTCGCTAAGCACCCGGGCTTCGACACGTCCTCCTACCATTTTTACGACCCCGTGGAAGGGGAGGAGGGGGTTCCCGAGGGGTTGCTCGACCCTGAGGGAGAGACGGAACCCGTCGAAGGCCTGGGGGAGACCGAGGCCGAGGGTGAGGAGGAGGACGACTCCGAGGAGGAGAGTGGGAGCGAAGGCAGAGGCGAGGGCGATGGCGAGGACAAGACCGGGGGGTCGACGGACCCGAGCGGCAAAAAGGTCGACCCCTGACTTGGTTGTCTCTCTTTTTTAGTCTCTTTTTTTGTAAGCCTAACTGCGGACTGGCCACCGCTTTTGTAAAACTTTCTCCTTGGTTTTGAATGAAAAAATTTTGTTTGGCCAAAATTTGTCCAAGTGTTGAGTCTCGGATTTGCGTGTGACTAGTTGTAGATGCTTCCGTGTATTGTCCCATCGGATTTACCTCCGCTTTTTAGGTGAAGTTCGGTCCGATCACGGAGGTTGTATACCTTCGGAAGGAGCTGGCGAAAACGAAGGGTGAGCTCTTGCACAGTCAGCAGAATCGGTTTCTTCTGCTCGGAAAGCTGGAGGAGACGAAGGCAGCTGTGCGGAGGTATTGTCGCGAGCTGTGGCAACTGCGGAAGTACCCCCAAGCTCCTTGTCCCGAAGGCGAAGTCGAGCGGCTCCGTAGAGAGCTCACTGCCACTGAGCAGAAGAATGACGACCTTTTGGCTGAGGTCCAACACTTGGAATTAGCAGAGAGAGAACGCTCGGCGGCAGAAGAGAAGCTGACTTCCGAGCTGGAGAGGGCGTCGGCCGAGTGCAAGAGGCTATTGGCCGAAGTCGACAGGCTCAGAAGGATCACGATAGATAGGGGGATCGAGGTCACCCATAACCGACGGCTTGCGACCGATAGTGCCAATGCCTCGGGCTCGTCGAGGCTCCCTCGACCGAAGAAGTCGGCAAAGGACGACGCTTTGAGGGATAGAATCATCGAACTGGAGGAGGAGGTCGCGTCACTCAAGCCTCTGCCCGAGAGAGCCAACGTCCGGAGCACATCGTGTACCCGCGAAGAGAGCAAGAGAGGGATTACATTTTACGAACTTGCAACACGCTTGCCCACGATCAGGCGGAGTCCAGCTGATGCTCAGAGCAGTGCGGCCGTCTCGTCGAGAGGAGCCTCGGTCGGTGCCGCAGTTATAGCCAGCAGCGAAGGGGGGTCGCGCTTCGTTGGTTTAGGATCGAGTTCGGAGGGCAGACCTCGTCGTCCTCGCATTTCCCTAAACCGAAGCGTTCCCCTTCTGAAGAGGCCCTAATCATGTCGTTTTTCATTTTTGTTGGTTGTTGTAAAACCTAATTGTTGGGTCGGTTCGGCCGTCTGTAACACTATTATATCTGAATGCGAATCTGAGAGTTTCTCTAGAAAATTTCCAAGTGTTGGATTTCGGCAATGTATTGAAACTTTTGCTGTTCATTTTCCCTTCTTTTTAGCTCGAGGTGGCCGACCCATATGCTGATTTCTACAGTTCGGATGACGAATTTGAATCCGAGGCCACTTCTGGGACGGCGGCTCTGAGTCCCAGGAGCGTTGAGCTGGAGTTACGCCGAGCTGAGAGCGAGCGGGCCCATCTTTCGTCCGTCCTCGACCTTCGGGAAGCCGAGATCCAACGCGTGGAGAATAGGATCGCCGAGCTGAGCCCCGCAGGAGGGGATGAAGACTCGCAAACCGCTTTCAGCAACGCTCTTCGGGTCAATTGTATTCGGCACAACCATTCGAAGATCATAGCCGAGCGGGACGATTTGCTCTCGGAGATTCGACACTTGAAGACTGTGGTAGCGAAGCTCCGGAAAGATGCAGGAGAGCCATCGGCCGAGGAGGACGGACAGTCGACCGAACAGTCTAGTGAAGATATTTCCATATGAGGGCCAAGTATAGTGGGTCGGCGTCGTGTATTTTGTTTGCAAACACTTTGTAACCATGGAAAAGATGTGTTTTGTATTATGGCCTGGTTGCTTAATAAAATATCTTTCATTGTTCTGCATATTTGTCTTGCTTATAACTGTGTTGGTCGCGCCGAGGTCCTTGAACCGAACGTGTTAGTTCCGTCGGCGAGAGTGTTTGAACCGAACGGGTTCCCATGAGTATGGTATTTTGTCGTTTAGCGACT
This sequence comes from Hemerocallis citrina, assembly GCA_017893485.1. NCBI lineage: Eukaryota > Viridiplantae > Streptophyta > Magnoliopsida > Asparagales > Asphodelaceae > Hemerocallis > Hemerocallis citrina. The sequence goes on from CM030367.1 coordinate 47,264,293, forward strand.
CTGAGAAGGTACGACACGGATTCCTAGGCGGCTCTGTCCCCAAGAAAGCGCTATCTTGTCGTTTAGCGTAGGTGGCAAGATCTGAGCCGTTGAACGTAGGCACGAATCTCGAGGCGGCTCAGTTTCCAAGAAAATGCTATCTTGTTGTTTAGCGTCGGTGGCAAGATCTGAGCCGTCTGATCGAGATCGCGCACGAAAGTTGAGGAGAAAGTGAATTTTCTCCGTTTGCGAGCTCGGGAAGGCACTTGCTCGGTGGCCGACCGAAGACAGGGGGCTTCGGTTTTCGGCAGCTGGGCAAGATCGCTCGGATTACGTGGCCGAACGAAGCTTCGACATCGATCCACTGGGGAAGCTTGAACGGACTGGGAGCCAAGTGTTGGACCCCGGGACCATCGGTGTAGCTCGACGGCAGTAGGAGCAATTCCGAACGGCGATCTACCACTGGCTCGTCCGGGGGCGAGCCGAGGAGGTAAAGTTGAGCCGAGTGTTGGACTCCGAACCATCAGTGTAGTTCAACGGTTGTGGGAGCAATTCCGAACGGCGATCTACCCCTGGCTCGTCCGGAGGCGAGCCGAGGAGGTAAAGTCGAGCTGAGTGTTGGACTCCGAACCATCGGTGTAGTTCAACGGTTGTGGGAGCAATTCCGAACGACGATCTACCCCTGGCTCGTCCGGAGGCGAGCCGAGGGGTAAAGTCGAGCCGAGTGTTGGACTCCGAACCATCGGTGTATTTCAACGGTTGTGGGAGCAATTCCGAACGGCGATCTACCCCTGGCTCGTCCGGGGATGAGCCGAGGAGGTAAAGTCGAGCCGAGTGTTGGACTCCGAACCATCGGTGTATTTCAACGGTTGTGGGAGCAGTCCCGAACGGCGATCTACCCCTGGCTCGTCCGGAGGCGAGCCGAGGAGGTAAAGTCGAACAGGACGTGGACTCCGAACCATTGGTTGAGATCAAAGTTTTAAAAAAATAGATAATAAGAGTGGAGAGGGGCATGCGAATTCACAAATACGAAAGAGCTTTCTTTATTGATAATCGACGGCGAACCGTTTTACATAGTACAATTTATGAGAATAGGTTACAAGTTGGAGGACTGGAATGGCTCGATATCCCATGATACTTAGAGTGGCGCCGGAGCGCTTTCTTGGTATTTTAGGAGGTGTTCGGCATTCCAGGTCCTCGGAAGCTCTCTGCCCTCTAGGTCTTCAAGACGATATGTTCCGGGCCGAACTACACTTGTGATCCTGTACGGCCCTTCCCAGTTCGGAGCCAGCTTGCTCTTCTGACTGGGGAAGGATATGGCTAGTTTTCTCAAGACCAAATCTCCTTGCTTAAGGTTGGCGGGTCGGACCTTTTTGTTGTACGCTAGTTCCACCCTTCTTCGGTAATTCTGTTGCCGAATCGACGCCCTTTCCCTCAGTTCATCTATCAGGTTTAAGTCTGCTCTGAGGTCCCTGGCATTCTGTGCTTCGTCATAGGCTGTGAGCCGAGGGGAAGGTATTCCGACCTCGAGAGGTATCACGGCCTCGGACCCATAGGTGAGGTTGAAAGGGGACTCGCCTGTGGGGGTCCGCTTGCTCGTGCGGTAGTTCCATAGGACGTTGGGGAGTTGGTCGACCCATAAGCCCTTGGAACTTTTGTCCAGCCTTTTCTTGATGCCTACGAGGATCTGCCGATTAGCATTTTCTGCTTGTCCGTTCGACTGAGGGTGGGAGACGGACGAGAAGCGTTGCTGGATGGCCAGGTCATCGCAGAGGGCTCGGAATGCTGCGCCAGTGAACTGAGTCCCGTTATTTGTCACGAGGACACGGGGGATGCCGAACCTACAGATGATGCTCTTCCAGAAGAACTGTACCACCTTGTTCTCGGTTATAGTGGCGAGGGGCTCGGCCTCGACCCACTTCGAGAAGTAGTCGATGGCTACAACCAAGAACCTGAACTGGCCCGGAGCCGGAGGGAAAGGCCCTAGTAAATCCATCCCCCACATTGCAAAGGGGATGGGACTCGATAGGGAGGTGAGGTTGGCCTGAGGGAGGCGACGGATGCTGGAGTGTCTCTGACAAGAGCTGCATTGCCGAACGTGTCGCTCGGCATCCTGAAGGAGGGTCGGCCAGAAGTATCCATAATTCAAAGCTTTTCGGGCCAAGGACCTAAATCCTGAGTGTGCCCCTCCGATGCCTTCGTGGAGCTCTTGTAAGGCATATTCGGCCTGCTCCGGAGAGAGGCACCTTAGGTATGGTCGGTCGTCTATTTGAGAGAAAGAGCGTTTGTATAAGATGCCCTCGATCAAGACATACCGCTCGGCCCGGGTTCTGACTCGGTGCGCCTCTTTGGGGTCTTCGGGTAGGAGCCCGTCCCTTAAGAACTCCACTAAAGGCTTCATCCAATTATCTTGTAACATGACCGGCAATGACTCCGCCGAGCCAGGTGTCTCGTCTTCGATGCTCGACTTAGAGAGGACTTCGATCAGCACGGTCTGTTTGAGACCTTGCAGGGAGGACGAGGCCAATTTGGAGAGGGCATCGGCCTGTTAGTTCTCTTCACGAGGGACCCGCTGGATGAGCGCCTCCTGGAACCGGTTCATGAGGGCCCGAACCTTAGCAAGGTACTTCGCCATCCGCTTGTCTCGGGCCTCGTACTCGCCCAAGACTTAGTTCACGACGAGCTGGGAATCGCTGTGGATTCGGAGGCGCTGCGCCCCAGCACTTCGTGCAAGTCCGAGACCAGCAATGAGCGCTTCGTACTCTGCCTCATTGTTCGAGGCCTTGAAGTTCATGCGGATCGCATACTGGAGGACGAAGTCGTCAGGGCCGTTTAGAATGATGCCGGCGCCGCTTCCTTCATTACAGGAGGATCCGTCCACGAAGACTGTCCAAATGGGGGGTCCATTCGGGATGTGGTCGACCTCAGGGATAGTGGACTCTACGATGAAGTCGGCGAGTGCCTGCGCCTTAATTGCCGTCCGAGGCTGGTAAGAGATGTCATGCTGGCTCAGCTCTATGGACCACTTCATCAGCCGGCCCGAGGTCTCAGGCTTGTAGAGGATCTGCTTTAGGGGTTGGTCGGTGAGGACAACGATCGAGTGGGACTGAAAGTACGGCCGAAGCTTCCTGGCCGCCGTGACTAGGGCGTAGGCCATCTTCTCTATCTTCGGATAGCGGAGCTCGGCGTCCCGAAGCACTTTGCTCACGTAGTAAATAGGCCTTTGGGACCGGTCCTCCTCCCTTACCAAGACAGCACTTAGGGTCTGCTCGGAGCAGCCAAGTAGACGAAGAGAGTCTCGCCCGGGACTGGTTTGCTGAGCAGAGGGGGGTTCACCAAGTATGCCTTCAGTTGGTCGAACGACTCCTGTTGTGGTTGGCCCCATTCAAAACCTTTAGCCCCCCCGAGCGCTTTGAAGAATGGGAGGCACTTTTTCCCCGACTTCGTGAGGAACCGACCGATAGCGGCGAGCCGACCGGTAAGCTTCTGCACCTCCTTGATGTTCCGAGGTGGGGCCATGTCTAGTATGGCCTTAATCTTCTCGGGATTAGCTTCGATTCCTCGTTGGCTTACCATGAAGCCGAGGAATTTTCCCGAGGAGACCCCGAACGCGCACTTGTTCGGGTTCAGCCGCATGCTGTGCCTTCTCAACACATCGAAGGCCTCCTGGAGGTCGGCAACGTGATCAGTGCCTTGGACACTTTTGACGAGCATGTCGTCAACGTACACCTCCATATTCCGACCTATCTGGTTCTGGAAGACCTTTTTGACGAGGCGCTGATAGGTGGCGCCTGCGTTCTTCAACCCGAACGGCATGACCCGATAGCAGTAGAGGCCCTGGTTGGTGATGAAGGAGGTCTTCGGAATGTCCGGAGGAAACATCCGAATTTGATTATAGCCGGAGAAGGCGTCCATGAAGCTGAGGAGCTCATGGCCCGAGGTGGCGTCAATGAGGGTGTCGATGTTTGGAAGAGGGAATGGGTCCTTCGGACACGCTTTATTCAGGTCGGTGAAGTCAATGCATATTCTCTAGGAGCCGTTCGACTTCTTGACCATTACAACATTGGAGAGCCACTCAGGGTAGTTTACCTCCTGTATGAACTTGGCCTTCAGCAGTTTATCCACCTCCTCCTTGATGGCCTGCTGTCGCTCGGGAGCGAACTTTCGCCTCTTCTGCTGAATCGGTTTGCACCCCGGTTCGACACTTAGGCGATGGATGAGCAGCTCCTCGGAAATGCCGGGCATGTCCGCGGCCGACCATGCAAACAAGACACGGTTATCTCGGATGCATTTAATCAGGTCCGAGCACAGTGTGGTCGGCAAGGATTTGCTGATGAGGAACTTCCGGCTCGGGTCCTCCTCCGAGAAGAGCACTTCTTCTAACTCGTCTGCCGGCTCGGACGTTGGCCGAGCTTTCGGCTCGGGGATTTCTAGTGTCTCGAGCGAGAGCACTGGTCCCCCAGTGGAAGTGATGTAGCACTTCCGGGCTGTTTCTTGGCTTCCCCTGACTTCCCCTACTCCCGACCGAGTGGGAAACTTCATTTTCAAATGGTACGCCGAGGGGACAGCTTCCAAGGTGGCTAGGCCGGGTCGGCCTAGAATGACATTATACGCTACCGGGACGTCGACGACCATGAAGTCCATTAGCTCGGTCCGGGTAGTAGGGGTGCTTCCCGCGGTAACGTCTAGGGTTATCACCCCCTCGACGGTTACCGGGACCCCCGTGAACCCGTGGAGTGTGTAACCGGCCGGCTTGAGACGGTCTCGGGACAGCTGCAAGCCTCGGAAGGCCGAGAGGAAGAGGATATTGACCGAACTCCCATTGTCTACTAAGATCCTCTGCACCTTGAAGTTGGCCATGCGGAGGTCGATGACGAGGGCGTCGCAATGTGGGGTTCGGACCCCTTCGAGGTCTGCGTCGGAGAAAGACACAGGGACGCCGAGACCTTTGGGAGGAGGGGCGTTGTGAACCGAGTTGACCTCTCGGACGAAGGCCTTCCGCGAGGAATTAGAGGAGCCTCCCATGGGTCCTCCGTGGATCAGGTGCAGAATCCGTTCTTCCTCGAACTCGGGTGTCTCTTCGCGTCGCTCGGAGCGCTTGTTAGCCCCCCGAGGCGGAGGAGAGTTGCGATCCGCCCGATCATTAGCCTTCACGAATTTGGCCAACTGCCCCCTCCGGATGAGGGCTTCTATCTCATCTCTCAATGCCCGGCAGTCGTTCGTGTCGTGGCCGTGATCCCGATGGTAACGACACCATTTATCTTTGTTCCTCCTCTTTGCCGGGGTGTGCATCCTCGGAGCTGGAGGGATGACTCCCTCCTTCTCCACTTCCATGAGGATGGTGGAGACATTAGTGGTGAGGGGAGTGAACTTCTCGAACCTGGGGGGAGGGCGACGCTGACCGCCATTGTCCTTCTGCGTCTTCTTGGACCCCTCTTCCCCCGTCGCCTTCCTCTTCGACCCTGAGGAGGACCCTCCGAAGCTCGGGAGGGCCTCAGCCTCCTCTGCTCGGATATACTTCTCGCACCTCAGGAGGAGGTCGGCGAAGTCATGCGGGGGCTTCTTGGCTAGGGACGATCGGAGGTTGGCGTTAAGGACGTTCGACTGGAACGCCACGGTCGCCACTGACTGGTCTAAGGAGGCGATAGACCTGACCTCTGCGGTGAATCTCTTCACATAGTCCCACAGCTTCTCTTCCCTTTCCTGCCACAGGTTCAGTAGGGAGAGGCTTGTCTTCTCAGCTCGCCTGCTACTCACGAAGTGAGTTATGAACAGTGTTTCAAACTGCTCGAACGAGAATATGGAGGAGGGAGCGAGTCTGGAATACCATTCCCGAGCCGACCCCCTGAGGGTGGCGGGGAAGTCCTGCAGAGCACGGCGTCGGAAGCTTGATGGATCAGCATCAAGGTCTTGAAGCTTTCGACGTGATCAACTGGGTCGAATTCCCCTGAGTACGTTTCAAACTGCGGAGGTTTGAAACCCCTCGGTATGTGGGCCTCCATGATCGACCGAGAGAAAGGGGGTCTGCTGGGACGGATTGTTCCTGCTCGGGACTCCTCCTCTCTGTCCATGCGGCCAATACGCCTTTCCACCTCATGGAGACGGCGGATGAGGGCGTCGTCCCTTCGCTGGTAATCATATGACCCCCCGGACTCCTCTTCATAGGAAGGGGAGCGCGGACTGCGGTGCCGGTAGTCCTGGGATCGGCGAGGACTGTAGTGCTGCTGCTGGCGGCTAGGAGCCGGGGAAGGACTTCGGGTTTGGCGACGAGGACTGGGATCCCTCGGGGGCGTTGGAGCCCTCTGGGCATTTTGGACGTTCTGCCGAAGGTTGAGAGCCTGCAGTACGGTGTCTTGGAATTGTAGGAACTCGGCACGGGTGATGGGTGCGTCATTGTTCCTGCCACGCAGCCGATCCGCAGGGGACTGTGGCCTCCTCCTTCGGTGGTCGGGTGATGCCGCTCGGCCCCTTCGGTCCGGAGACCGTCTGCCCTCTCGGCGGTGAGGCGACCGCTCACCACGATGCTGGCGGGAGGCTCCCTCTTGGGCCCGCCTCTCATCAAGGTGAGTGCGGAGGTCCTCATCTTTGTGGCGGTTCAGGAGTGTGTTGCGGAGGTCGGGATGATGAGAAGCCATTGAGTCCGAAGACCTATTATGGAATGAGACATGGTCCGGATTGAGGGGCTGCTTCTGCTTCCGACCGTTATGGCCGGAAGGGCCATTGTTGGGTTGCTGCTTGGGATGAGGAGGTTGGCCCTGCTGGGCCGGTGGAGGAAGATCGGGCAGTGGAATAGGATTGACAGGGGCTTCCTCCGTAGGGTCGGCAGGATTGGCCACACGGTTTGACCCTCTAGATCTGGCCTTCTTTGGAGGCATGGTTGCAGAGGGCGACAAGGAAGGGGCTGAGGCTGTTCGCGCGGTTTTTTCCAACAGACGGCGCCAATCTGTTACCGCTGATTTCGGTGTAGGGGTAAACAGATAGAATTTGTGAGTCCGAGAAAAACCTGAACAGTTGACTCAAGCCTTCTTGCTCCTACCGCGACCTGCAAGGAAGTGCGAGACACCGGGGTTGATTCCGGCGACGCACCCTCCGACGCTCTTGTCAGTAATCAGAAGAGATTAAGAAAGAGCTTAAAGTGGTGAAAAAGTGATTAACCTGGTTACAGTGGCAGAGGGGAGGTATTTATAGTCGCCAGGGGAGTGATTAGAGGTCTGGTTCCCTGTATAACTGCTAGGAGAAAAATCCTCACAGTCTGTTTAGGAAACTAACCCCTTGATTCCCGGTGAGAGCAAATCAGGCTCGTTGACTTGGTCAAGTCAGTGGCCCTGATTTGTCTCTTGCTGGTCTGGGCTCGCTTCGGGTCGGGACCCGTGCCCAATTGGAGCGGACCCATTCGTGGGTTATTGGATCTGTGGGAAGGAGATCCAGTACCCGCTTTGGATTCGCTTGTATGTGAAATTACCTTTTTACCCCCGAGCTTCAAGATTCGTGACCAATCTGGACGGTTCCGATTTAACCCCATTTTTAGCCATATCATATACATATCTCTCTCTCTCTCTCTTATTCAAAAAATTAAAAAATTAGAAAATTTTAAAAGATAAAAAATAAAAAAACTAAAAAACTTAAAAACTAAATAAATAGAAATTTTAAAAACTTTAAAAATAATTCAAAAATATGAAAAATATCAAAAAATTATAAACTTTTTTTAAAATTTAAATATTTAAAAATTTTAAAAATTTTAAAATTTTTAAAATTTTTAAAATTAAAAATTAAAATTTTTAAATTTGAAAATTTTGAAAATTTGAAAATTTGAAAATCTCAAAGCAAATCCAAATCCAAATCCAATGTCGAACCTCAATCAAGAGGTCGTCGCCGATATCTGATCTGCTGCTGATTCCGTATCGGTTACCCTCCTCCACCAAATCGAGCGCGAAGATCAAGCGAATCCGTATCAACGACTCCCCTCCGCCGAATCGAGAGCCTCTATATGCGATGCGACAACTCTAACTTAATCTCATTAACCGAATTCTCATTCTAAATTTTTATTTTGTGTGCAGGGGATTACTCAGTTTTTTGCTGACTCGAATTTTGTGTGCATGAGATCTAAGTTCAGAGAGGTATGATTGTTTTATTTTTGGGTTTAAAAAAATTTAATTTAGTGATTTATTTGGTGAGTTTTTTATTGGTTTTGATTTAAGGTGTGCGCAAGTGAGAGATGGATTATTTGGTGGCCTCAATTTGGGTTTCCAAACCATATCAGGACAGGTAAGCTGACCAACAACCTAAAATAACTTGACTAGTATGCAACATTAATTTCTTTACTATAAGAGAAAATACTATCGTGAAGTGTTCCATTCACTGGTTATTAGAAACCATGGATAGTTTAACATATAAGAATTTTTACTGTATGTTTGAATATATAGAATTGGGATGACTGGAATTTACCAGTGAAGAGTGCAAACTCTCCACTCAAGAAAGACCGCTAAAGTAAATTTGTTATTTATCCTCTTTTTTTTTTATAAAGGTGCAATGGGGAGACAAAGTGGAGATAAAAGAAATGATTAGCTTGAATTAGAGTTTTGAGAACTTCATGTATTTCATTTTGGTTGAAAAATAATAAGAGTTATTTTAATTGCAAACTGAGTATCAGACAAAAAAATGTTTAGATTATTGATATTGTAGATACCTTCACACTTGCACTTGCCTTACCATTGTATTTAGACATGCTCATAGTGTTTATGGGATTAGAGTAAGCTCTATAAAACCTATATGATAATTTCCTTGCATAATGATTACAAGGATCTAAAAGCGATGCTGAAGTTAAAAAAAACTCTGATTACAAGGATCTAAAAGCGATGCTGAAGTTAAAAAAAACTCTATGTAGTGTTTCTAACAAACTATATGCATTCCAGGTAAGTTCAAGCTAATGATCAAGAAGGCGATGGTTGAGCTTAAAGGTAGATATACGGCTTCCTCATATATATATATATATATATATATATATATATATATATATATATATATATATATAGGGAAAGCTTCGGTTGTGCACTACCTCTAGTGTACACGGCGTGTGCACTAGACCTTCGGGCATTCATATCGACAATCTGAACCGTTCATATTGATCTACATATCTAAATTAGTATAAATATGTAAAATCAAATCATTTGAAATTCATTTACCCATCCATTGAAGTGTTACAAAATTGTATGGCTGAAAATCATTATTTTTTATAGTCACATGATGGATGGGTAAATGAATTTTAAATGATTTGATTTTACATATTTAGACTAATTTAGATATGTAGATCAATATGAACGGTTCGGATCGTCGATATGAATGCCCGAAGGCCTAGTGCACACGTCGTGTGCACTAGAGGTAGTGCACAACCGAAGCTTTCCACATATATATATATATATATATATATATATATATATATATATATATATATATAAGAGAATATATAATAAGTTATATATTGTATAGTGAAATGAGTGGATAAGCAACAGGGAACTTGCTGGATTGGTATCGGAAATGGATAGAGAAAGAAGAAGGGAAAGATGAGAGAGAGTGAATGGTTTAGAGGATATTAGTAGGATTATTGAGTAGTTATTATAACTAATTGCTCACTAACACCTCCACTAATCCACTCATTTAATTCAATAACATTTCCCTCCATCCCCAAAACAACTAGCCACTTTGAGGAGAGCACATCACACGTGTGCACGTGCACGTGCTTTGTGTACACTTCACAAAATTAATTATTTATTTAAATTAAAACATATTTCTATATGGATATAAAATTAGTTTAATTAAAAATTATAATTTTCGTGCATGAAAAATAGACACACACATACTTCATGAAATTCATTTTGAAATAAAAGGCAACTAACACGAGCAATGCTAGCACGTGCGTCGTACGTGAAACAAATATGTAAATACAAAATCAGTTTTAACGACGGAAAAATATTTATAAAAATCGGAATGTAACGTACAAAAATATATTTTATTATATACATACCATAGTGAAATCAGTACGTACGCAGAAAACACGTGCACCGCACGTATAGAAATATTTTAATTAAAATAGGAGAAAAATAAACTTCCATTTATAAAACAAATTCGAAGGAGTCATAAAATAAATAATTGAAACACATAGAAAATATTACATGTAACGGTAGGGAAAAAACGTAATTGACACGTGCCTCGATAACACGTATAAAGTACGTAAAAACACAAAAATTGGAATATCATATTTGAGTTGACTCAAATAGGATAAAATAAATTTTGAGAAGACGGGAAATGCATAAATAGTCGGAATCCAAAATACATAGTGAACACGTTACGGATATTACTCGTAATGGTACAAAATATACGTGCGTAACACACGAGGGCAAAATTGTCATTTCTAATTTTGCAGGCTATTACACTATCTTCCTTGAGTGGAGAGTTTGCACCCTTCACTAGTAAACTCCAGTCATCCCAATCCTATATATCCAAATATACACCAAAAGTTCTTATATGTTATGTTATCCATGGTTTCTAATAACTAGTGAAGGGAGCAATTCACGATAGTATTTTCTCCTGTAGTAAAAAAAATTAATGTTGCATATTTTCCATATTATTTTAGGTTGTTGGTCAGCTTACCTGTCTTGCTATGGTCTTGAAGCCAAATTGAGGCCACCAAATAATCCATCTCTCACTTGCGTACACCTTAAATCAAAACCAATAAAAAAACTCATCAAATAAAGCACCAAATTAAAAAATTTTAAACCCAAAAATAAAAAATTCATACCTCTCTGAACTTAGATCCCATCCACACACAAAATTCAAGGTTAGAAAAAAACTGAGTAATCCCCTGCACACACAAAATTAAAAATTAGAATGAGAATTCGGTTAATAAGATGAAATTAGAATCATCACATCGCATATAGTCTTTCGATTTGGTGGAGGAGAGTCCCCGATATGGATTCTCTTGATATTTGCGCTCGATTTGGTGGAGGGGAGTCACCGATACAGAATTAGCAGCAAATCAGATATCAGCGACGACCTTTTGATTAAGGTTCGACATTGGATTTGGATTTGGATTTGCTTTGAGATTTTTAAATTTTTAAATTTTCAAAATTTAAAATTTTATATTTTAAATTTTAAATTTTTCATTTAATTTTTTTTTAATTTATAGAAGTTTAGAATTTTTTATTTTTTTTTCATTTTAAAAATTTTTAAAATTTTAAAAATTGTATATTTTTTTATAATTTTTTTAAAATTTTTTATTTTTTTGAATTATTTTTAAAGTTTTAAATTTTAATATTTTTTAAGTTTTTTCAACTTTTTTTAAAAAAAATTTAATTTTAATTTTCTTAATTTTTTGAATAGGAGAGAGAGAGAGAGAGAGAGAGAGAGAGAGAGAGAGAGAGATAAATAATTAAATAAATAAAAGAGCTCTTTTGGGTGGGGGGATTTGAATTTAAGTTTTGGTGAGAAACTTTTGGGGGGGGGGGGGGGGGGAGGGGGGGAATGTGTTTTGTGATGTTAGATCTGAGCCTTTGATTCTGGGGGGATTGAAGGAGAGCCACTTAATAGCTTTCTTAATGTTTTTTTTAATTATTATTATTATTATTATTATTATTATTATTATTATTATTATTATTATATATATATATATATATATATATATATATATATATATATATATATATATATATATATATATACATACATACTGTTGCTGCTTATTTTGGTGTGGAAGCAAACAGATAGTGGGTTAATAATTGATAGAAACTACTAAAAGTCTGACCTTTGAACTTGGCCGTGAAATGCAATTAAACTCCTGAGATTGAATCTGGATCGTTGATTGACCATCGTGATCTGAATTCGACAGTTGCTGATGTGATCGATGAACCTATAAAAAGCCTGAAACACCGGGGGGTGGCCCCGGCGATAGACCCTCCGATGCTTAAGTCAGAACCAGAAAGAGAAAGAGAGTTTGAGAGAAACTGACGAATGGTTTGTTACCTTCTTACTGTGGTGGGGATAGGGTATTTATAGGCCTGAGAAACATATCAAGAGATTGATTTAGATCCGTTGGATCGATATGAATTCCTTATCTTCTTTATGTTTCTCCCCCTCATGAGATAAGTTTTCTTGTTAGGGGATAAGAGATTTGACTCTTAGCCTGCATGTGCTTGGTGTCTCTCCTAGTGGACCTAGTCTGTAATATCCTGAATTTTTATAAGAGTTTGAGATTTTACATGTTTTGCACGTATGATTTCATATGCATTTTTCTAGAGACAAATATTTTCTTCATAGCCTAAGCTATTAATTAGTCTCCTTGTTTCCTAAAAGATCTATTTTTAAAGCCTA